>CM053566.1:64567510-64624215 GCA_028646485.1 Cryptoprocta ferox | reverse complement strand
AAACTTGGAGGCAACCAAGGTGTCCTTCAGTAGGTAAGTGGGTAAATACACTGTGGCCCATCCACACAACAGAATATTATTAAGCACTAAAAAAGGGATAAGCAGACACCCCCCTCTCCCAAGGCAAAGGGTAAACGTCAAGAGCACAATAGTACAAGAGCCCCTGCAGTCTCACTGTGAAGGCTCAAGCCTGAGGCTGACTGATTACCAACACCCCCTGGCACAGTATCAATCAAGGAGAGGCCCCTGGGGTTGTGAGTACTGTATGTTGAACCCATTCTATGCAACAGATCACATACCCAGCATCATCTGACTCCTGAACACGAAAAAAGCTAATCAAATGAGGGGCATCTGTTCTGTCCAGGGACGCCATCCTTCAAAAAGGAATTCTACTTAATACTTCACTGTATTCATACTTATAGGGTGAGACTGCTCCTGAAAAAACCTTCCTGATAATCCTGGCTACTTGAGTTTTGGCAATTTCTTGCAGCTTCTCTTCACTAAATGTGTTGGGTGGTTGTTCTACAAAATAAGATAAAGGGAGGAAGGCAGAATGCATAAAACCAGCAACGTTTTTCTGGAGTCATTCTTAGTAATTTAATTTAGAATGATCAATCGAGCAATCAGCCAAAACTTATTCCCTAAAGTCCCCTGGGGTGGAATTCTTCGGCTCTGGTGTGTAGGTTGGCCTTTACAGTCTTCTTTCCAAACATACAATAATGTGATTTCAGCTGACAACCATAGAACAGCCAAACAGTGGGAAAAGTAATCAGCAAATTCATTAATTAGGATACTGCTTACAGGATCCTTTAATGGTTATCATTTACTTGTTTGATTATTTTAATCCTCTGCCTTTAGAATATTTCTTAATGTTTATTTATTTTTGAGAGATGGAGACAGAGCGTGAGTGGGAGAGGGGCAGAGAGAGGGAGACACAGAATCCGAAGCAGGCTCTCAGCACAGAGCAGATACAGGGCTCGAACTCATGAACCGCGAGATTATGACCTGAGCCGAAGTCGGACCCTTAACAGACTGAGCCACCGAGGTACCCCATCCTCTGCCTTTTATTAAAATCACTGATGGCTGTTAGTATAAACTATTATGTCTGGAGGGTGTCACAAATATATTTTCTTCTACATGTAAAAGTGTAAATACCAAGTCTGAAGGGTTCTCAAAGGTAATGTTGCAGAATATGTTAAAAAAAATCCTACAGGAAACCAAATACACACAATAAGAACTACTAATAACTACTGAACACTTACAAGACAGACACTGGGCTTTGCTCTTTAATTTACTCCATTTTTTTTTTTGGTAAAATTCTAACCACTTCATTATAAAGACAATCAATGAGAAAACTGAACCTGATGATTTTGTTCATACCTAGTCCACTTTATTTCTAAATTTTATTTATATAATTATTGAAAGAATCCTGAGTCACAGAGATAAGTGATGGCAAATGTGTAACAGCTTTTCTTTTTAATAGTTCACATTGACAATCTCAAGTTATTTTTAAGTCAAAAGATGCCAGAATAAACTTTGAGATGAGCTAAAAATAAAATTAACACACTGAGGGTTTCAATATGTTAAAATTTGAGAAACAACCCATTTGAGTGTGGGGTTTTTTTGGGGGGTTATAATTCTTTTTTTAAAATTTTTAATGTTTATTTTTGAGAGATAGAGACAGAGTGTGAGTGGAGGAGGGGCAGAGAGAGAGGGAGACAGAGAATCTGAAACAGGTTCCAGGCTCTGAGCTGTCAGCACAGAGCCCGATGTGGGGCTTGAACTCAGGAATGGCGAGATCATGACCTAGGCTGAAGTCAAACGCTTAACTGACTGAGCCACCCAGGTGCCCCTATAATTCTTAAAAGAAATTAAAAATGTACTTTAAAATAAGCTTAAGTCAAATATCTATGGAACAGCAAAGCACCTTTCGAAAACAAGTAAAAAACTACAAATCTATATGAACTTCCTTTTTCTTTACAAATGAGGAAATCAAGGCCCCAAAATGGTGGGGAGACTTATCCAAATTCCATACAGGGATTTAGTGACAGAGGAAGATTACAACCAATTTCTCCTCATAATATGTCCCTGCCACGTTTTACGTTCCACGTTTCAGAGACAGAATGCTTTAAGGGGATTCTTTATGAAAAGCAGCTTCTCCAGGGTCTTCAGCGAACTAGTGAAAATATGGAGTCTGATTTTGTGTCACAAACTGGACTTCTCACCCTCAACCAACATTTTTTTTTTCAGGTGCAGCTCATATCATTCTCCTGAAATTGACAAATAATAATTTCACCACCACTGATCTGTGGATATGCAAGTAATTTTTGTTTGCTACAGGACATTAGCCTTTTTCTTGTTTATTATTATTATTTTTTTTTTTTGAGACAGGGTGCCTGAGCAGGGGAGGGGCAGAGGGAGAAGGAGAGAGAGAGAGAGAGGGAGAGACTCTTAAACAGGCTCCAAACCCAGTGCGAACCTCACATGGGGCTCCATCTCACCAACAGGAGATCACGACAAGAGCCAAAATCAAGATTTGGATACTTTACCGCCTGAGCCACCCAGGTGCCCCTTTTTCTTATTTTTTAGATACGTTCATAGAGGTCTACTCTGAATGTGGTCCCCTCTTCTCAGGATGCTTAGCTACTAACACATGGGTTATGTAGTGTGTGTATGTATGTGTGTGTGTGTGTGTGTGTGTTAAGGACGATGGAAAGGTTGAGGGTAACCACAATTCCTGCTCCTATGGCACGGTCATTCATGACTTTCCTGTAAGCAAAAAGAAGAATGTTCTGGGAACCAGAGTCGATTGATATTAGAGTATAAACCCAAGTTTCCTTGGTGTGACACCCCAGGTGGCACAGCATGGCCTCTGAATGGCCACAATGCTAGTGTGACCCCCAAGAGGTGTAAAAAGCCCATTTTGTCCATTTCCTTCAAAACATCTCATTTCCATAGGAACATCTCTATTCCCAGTGTGGTGGTTTGGGGCACTTGCCCTTTCCTCTTACACGTGTGCGTGCATAAAGATCAAGTATGTATGTGGATGTATATAAATAACACTGGGCTGTGCCCACAGTTCCCAAGATGAATCATCTTTCTCTAATTCATTTCCAGAACAAAAGGTTTGTGACACATTTGAACTGCTTCTATTAGGAAGACAGAAGATGCGAGGTGGCTATAAATGCCAGACCCTGACAGTAGTTAAGACTTCTGTTAGTTGATATTAGGGACAATTATTATCAACAGAGTGAGCTGTATATAAATAGCATAGATTTCCCAAAATAGAGACCCCATTCCGCTCTTGGGGGGGTTCCTAATGGGATATCCTGCCAGGTGAGCTAATCAAGGGAAGGAATCAACCATCCCGATGCCCAAGTGGGAAGGACTAATTGGATTACGGTACCTCACCCAATGGGGGAGAAGGTAAGAAGGACATTTAAAGATACTGGAAAATGTGCATCACTTAGCAGTAGGTGATAAAAGGTTACTAACGATGCCAAATATGATCCCCTTTTTATCTTAAAATTGTATAGAAAAGATGCCGGAAGAGTAATCTTTTAACATTTTGATGGTTACCCACAAGTGGCAGATTACATTTCCCCCTTATAATGTTCCGTGTTTTCTGCAACCCTCATTTTACAAACAGAAAGAAAAACAATAAAGGAAGAGTGGTCTCACATCAAGATGACATCATCTCCTCCTCTCCCCTCAACCTCCCTCAACAGGACGCCAAACTCTCAGAGCCCACTTACGAATGACTACGGAATTAAGTTCCTTCAGGGTGCCAACTCCGCACAGAAAAAGCAGATGACAAATCCCTATCTCGGGATTTAGCTAATTCGGCTCAAGCGTAAAAATGTCTGCTTTCCAGGTTCACTCTCATTTCCAACCATCAAGCTTGGCACCAGCCAATGACTTTCGTTTCTTTGCGGCTGCTTACTTTTCTACCCACGGGCCAAGGCGGAGCTGTGTTTTCGTCCAATCGCCGGATATCTGGAGGTGCAAGGTCACTTCAGGTCTGGGCACCCGGGTACTCCTGTCTGATTCAGGAGGCAGCCGTCCTCTCCCACCCATCTGCCACCTCCGCGATGCTCCCAGGGTGTGCCCACAGGGGCCCCTGAGCGGTTTCCTCCTCTGCAGAGGTCTGCAGATAAGCAGTCCTGGCTCTGGCTGCTGGCCCCGTGGGTTACAAGCGAGTTGTTTGGTGTCTCTGAGCCTCAGCTCCTCATCCGAAGAACGGGGACCTTTGAAGCCTTCTCTCAGGCTGGTATAAAGGTCAAGGACAGCACACCTAAGGAGTTCTGCTTAGTGCCTGACACTAACAGGCACTTGGTCAACAGCGGCTGCTAGAACCATTATGACGCTGCTGCAGATTCTTGGGTCTTCTTTCCAGGACTTCATCTCTCTCTAAAAAGGCTCCTACACTTCTTTTCACGTTCACTCCACCAAGCTGGGGCATTTGCATGAACTCAACAGTGCTAAATTAATGCTTCCATTCTCCTGGTTGCTTTCAGGTAGCTCACCCCTAACCTTCCATGACTCTGGAAAGTGGACTCCCAGGAAGGAACACGAGGCCAGAATAAACACACGCACTAAAGCAGTGTGCCCGTGTTACTGTGTGCATGAAAAGTGCTGATGCTTCAGCCGTTCCACTACCAGGGGAATGAGATGCCGCCTTCCTTGGGGCAGAAGGATAAATTCACGTTTGAAAGGCAAGCTAACATCCTTGTATAAAATATGTCATGCAAGTCTGAGGGATTGTGATTTATCATAATATTTTACTAAGACTTCAAGGCCTCCAGTGTTAACTGGAGGACTATAAACCATGCCACAAGCGATCTAAAATGAGGGATAGATTTTTTTTTCCACTCTAGAAATAGCTGCCAAACAGACAGATTCCACCCAGTGCTCACTCGCCTGTTGCCAAGAGCATCACATCTCATCATTAGCCAGGACTAAAGGGCTGGATGTGAAGTCAGAACTGTCAGGGAGGGGAAGGACTCCAAATTAACGGAGTGCCTACACTATGTCAGGCACTTTCCACAACAGGATGTCCTTGAATATGCACGAAACTCTCTTGTCAAGGGCTGAATTGTGGCCCCCCCCCCCATTCATATGCTCAAGTCTTAACCCTCCAGTATGTCAGGATGTGACTGTATTTGGAGATAGGGTCTTTTTTTTTTTTTAAAGATTTTATTTTTAAGCAATCTCAACACCCAACGTGGGGCCTGAACTCATGACTCTGAGATCTAAGAGTCGCTTGCTCTACCCACTGAGCCAGACAGGCACCCCTCATTATAAAACTTTTGACTTTTTTTCCCCCAGGGATCAGTCTTTAGGGTCTTTTAAAAAAATGTTTATTTATTTTGAGAGAGAGAAAGAGAGCACGAGCAGAGAAGGGGGGAGTGAGGGAGAAGGAGAGAGAGAGAGAGAGAGAGAGAGAGAGAGGGAGGGAGGGAGGGAGAGTATGAATCCCATGCAGTGGAACCCAAGGTGGGGCTCTATCCCACCAACGAGGAGATCATGATCTGAGCCAAAATCAAGAGCCTGACGCTTAACTGACTGAGCCACCTGGGTGCCACAGGGAGATCAGATCTTTAAAGAGGTGATTAAGGTAAAATGAACTGCTTCTGGGTGGGTCCTAACACGATATGATGTGTGTCCTTCTAGAAAGAGGTTAAGACACAGACATGCACAAATGAGCACAGAGAAAAGACCGAATGAGAACACAGCAAGTGGCTGTCTGCAAGCTCAGGGGAAAGGCTTCAGGAGAAACCAACCCTGCCACTACCTTGACCTTGAACTTGCAGCCTCCAGAACTGTGAGAAAATAAATGTCTGTGGAATTTTGTTACGGCAGCCCAAGCAAACTGATACATCTCAATGTAGACAGTATTCCTATTTTACATATGGGAAAACACGTATATAGAAGTAGCCTAGTTGGGACCACACAGCTGGTAAGTGACCCAATCAGTCCTCAAGCTAGATCTGTGGGGACTCTGGAGCCAGTGTTCCTGGGTTTGAATCCCAGCTCTGTGATTTCCTGGCTCTGTGGCTTTGAGTGAGTTGCTCAACTTCTCTGTGCCTAAGTTTCAACATCTGTAGAACTGGAGTCACGGTAATCCTTACTTTGTATGCTTGTACAGGGGATTAACGAAATGTTAAAAGGAGCTATAAACATATGTGAAATAATAGAAAATATATATATTGGTCTCTGCACCCAGTTCCTGCTAGTATTTGGTCTTGGATCCTAATTCCTGCTGTAGAACTCTCAAAACCCTTGTAATTCTGTGAGTGACAGGAGTTATTTCTTGTTCTGATTAGACAACTCTTGGTGAAGCCGGTCTCCTGAAAGGGAGCTGGTCACCAGCAAAACCAAGCCATGATTAGAGGTTTGGAACTTTTGGCCCCAGCCCCCATTCTCTAGAGAAGGGAGAGGAGCTAGAAGGGGAGTTAATGACCGATCATGCTCACGTGATGAAACCTCCACGGAAATCGCACAAGTACGGGGTTCGGAGAGCTTCCAGGTTGGTGGACAAGAACACACCCACCAAACTCCACAGGGACAGAAGCTCCTGTGTTCGGGACCCTTCCAGACCTCACTCTAGGTAACTTTTCATCTGGCTGTTCATTCCTATCCTTTAATACCCTTTGTAATAGCAGAAGTCCAGTACTGCTTTCCTGAGTTCTGCGAGCGGCTCTAGAGAATGAATGGAACCCAAGTAGGGACGTGTGGGGATTTCTGATTGACACCCAGTGATCAGAAGCAGAGGTGACAACCTGGACTGGAATGGGGGTCTGGAGTAGGGGGCGGCTTTGTGCAACTGAGCCCTTCGCCTATGGGATCTGACCCCAGCTCCAGGTGGATGGCGTCAGAATTGAATCGGTCAGTGTGGAGGGGAACCTCCCTCTGCCCCACATCTGGCATCAGAAGTATTGTGAGTAGAATAGAGGAAACACTGCATTTTTCCCAGACGATGTAAAATCCTTAGCGTTTGATACATGGCAAGTGCCCAATGAAAGTTGGCTAATATTATTACTACTCTCATTATCACCATTATGATTACTATTACCAGAATTCTTACTGAAGGATCCTTAATAATCTTGCCCAAACTTCTCATTCTATAAAATCAGTAAAATGAGGGCCAGACGTGGGGAATACCTTGGAAGGTCACAAAACCAGGTAACCCAGGTCCAACGTTCTGTCCATTGTTTGGTGGGGGCTCAACATAACAAATGTTTGGCTGCGAGGTTTAGTCTCCAGTGGCTTTTATGTTGAGAGTGGGGTGTGCAGTGGAGTAAAGGCAGTCAGGAGGCAGGGGCAGGCATGGGGACTGTGACCCTTGGCCTTGGGTTCTCATCTGCATCCAGAGACACTCCCGCACGGCACCCGCCACACTGAGCATCGCTTCAAGGGCGCTCAAACGCCGACCCGTGAAAGCACCTAAAGGACACAGGATGCTACTGCATGGGATTCAAAACAAAAAAGAGCAACTCCTGAAAATCCTCGTGGGCCAAAGGGCAAAACAGAGGATATGCCTTAGGTCAAGACACTAAAAATTAAGGAGATTCAGAAACATCGAAAGATTCTCATAGAAAAACAATTGATGGATGTGGCTATTAATAGATCTTTAGGAGTTTGCTGAAAATAGGGCAAAGCAGACACACCACAAGGAATGTTTTATGTGACTGTGCTGTCATGAACCACTGCAGGGGGCTCAGGCAGAAGGGCAGCCCCTGCCTAAGAGAAGAGGGGACAAGACAAGCAGTTACACCTGCTCATGGAGCTCCAAGACCAACAGGGACTGGAGCTTTTCTGCAGAAGCATCTAGGCGTTCAGGCATGGACCAGACCACGGGGCCTCGTCAATCAGACTGAGGCGTGGAGTCTCCTAACAGCAACGGAAATTCACTGAACGGTTTTAATCAAGAGACCACGAGATGGCATTCATAGTTTGTAAAGATGATTCCATGATGTCTAGAATGGACTGGCAGGGCAGGGAGGCACTTAGGCAGCCTGGCTGGGGAGCTTTTGGGAGTAGTTCAGGGCACTGATGATAGCGCAGTGGGTTAGGATGTGCTGGTGAGTATGGAAACAAATGCAGAGATATGCGAGATATTTGGTATGTAAAGTCACCAAGCACGGTGAAGACCTGGAATGTGGGGGAGGAAGGGAAGAAGAGGGGATCACAGATGAACCCCAGGTTTCTGGCTTATATTACCAGACAGACAGGGATGTCGCTTCAGAGACAAGGATCCCTGGACAAGGGACAGGCTCCAGGCTTGGTCTTGGCATCACTGTTTGAAGCTATGTGACATCCGCGAGGAGACAGTGAGGGGAGGCACTGACATTTGCTGAGTACTCACTCTGTGTTGAGTGCTCTCTGAGGCCCTGGCAATAAAACAATCAACAAAACAGACTCCCTGTCCTCAGCTGGCTCGTGCGCAGCCTTCGCCACACACTGGAATCACCCCTTTGTCTGACAACCAATGATGCCTGGATCTCATCTACAGGAGTCTTCAGTTAATTGGGTGTCAGGGTGTTTAAGATCTCCCCTGGTGGCTCTAGGGTGCAGTCAGGGCTGAGAACCACTGCTCTGGAGTGTGCGAAACCCAGTGTGGCTTGTCTCTAATCACGTGCAACAGGCAAGCAGAAAGACTCAAGACCCTTGGCCTTAAGGATTTAGAACAGAAAAACTAAAGCACAGGATGTAATAGGAATACTATTATTCGGAAACTAATTCAAAAATTCATCCTTAGTCATTCCTAGTTCCTAGTTGTCCCCTGGCTCCCTTATTAAGAACTGAGCCCGGGTGTCTCAGATCATAGAGTTTCTTCCACAACACACAGAAATCTCTCTTACTTACACCCGTGGTGTAATGGCCATGGACGACAGATGATCCCATCTCTAAGAGCTGATGCTCTACTACAAAATCTAAGTCAAATATAACACAAGGCAAGATGTAATCCAGGCTAATAATCAAAGAACAAAATAAATGCCAAGAAGTATCAGAGAAGCAAGAGACTCCTTGTGTTTTACGCCTCTTTCCAAGTCACTACAATGGATCACTCAGATTTCTCCCTCCCGGAACTGAACACATCTTGCCCTTGAACTCAGTCTGAGAGCACACATTCCTCAATTTTCCTGGAAAGAAAAAAAAACAAAAACCTGACAGCCAGGCTGAAAAACAAGCCATCTGTGCCAGGCAAACAACACTTCAACAAGTGTGCCAGGTGATGGATCACACCACACCCTCTTCAGGAGCAGCGCCCAGCACTGCTCAGAAGGTCCCTGCCCATCTCTGCTGCGGGCTGTTGGGGGACGGGAGGCGCCGGTGTTCCTTAAGCCCATTTGGAAAAGAGACAAAGGATGTATCTGGGAGATACAAAAAGGCAGATCCGTCTGGGAGTGACAAGCATCTGAAAAAAACAAATCCTGAACTTCAGCCTTAAAAACTACTCTCTTCCAACCCCTGCCCCTAATTCAAACTATATGTTTACTGCCCAGTGTTCCCTGGTTCTTCCTAATGCCCTCATGTTGTTATAATCAAAGCAACGCCCCATTGTGAATAGGGCGGACTGTGCTCCACCTTAGGATGGAGAGTTGGCTGACGAACAGTCAATTCCAGTCCCGCAATTCTCCAAGTGACCATAAATACAATCAAACCCGCTTGGCATTTCATCACTGCCCATCTCGACTGTCCTGAGGAGACTCGTGAGGGCTATCAGACGGAGCCCCTGACTTCAAGGACTTTAGAGAAAGAGTTAAAAGATTTTAGATTTTATCCCTTCATCCATATGAAGCCACTTAGGGTTTCTGAGAGATATGATCAAGGAGTTCAGTGAGAGTAACCTGGGAGCGTCATGGCCAAGTATCTTGGCCTCGTAAGCCACTAAACAAAGGAAGGCCACTGACAAGAATCAAACCCTCAGAAGCCCACGTGTTATTGAGTATACTAGAGAGGCACTAGAACATTCTGTGAGCCTGTGTTATATTTCAGTCACTAGGGTACTTGCTCACCGCTACGGGAGGCAGGACCTCTTTGGACCCTTCTGCCACAAGAGCTCAGGCTCGGGCTCCCCTGACTGGGCTTAGCCATGGCTGTCTAGGAACAGCTGTCCCATCCTGGGCAGCCCCTGTGTTGCCAGGCAACAATTTCAGACACACAGATGTGACTTCTTCCTAAAGATTTCCGGTGAAAGGGATCCCCCAGTGCCTGTAAGGATCTTCTAGGCTGGAAGACTTCCTTATGTCCTTCCCACCCCTTGCCTCTTCCCTCACCACCGAACAGAGAAGGGCTGATGTGATTTCTCCACCAGAGAAACACCTGGGACAGATGAGGCACGTGAGTTAGACACATCCATTTTCTTACTGCCCCAGGGACCCAGGTGTAGAACCATAACCTGTTAATGCTTTCATTAAGTGACTCCGTCAGTTCCATAGGTGACAATAAGAATAATAAATCTATGACACCCTGGACATTGTACTGGGCACCGTGGTACACATAAAAAACCAAGCCAGACCCAGTCTCTGTCCTCAAGGAATGACTGAAGTCCAGACGGTGCTTAATATTATTGACAAACACCCATAATGAGAGACAGAATACGACAGAATGTGAAATACTCCAAGAGAAGCAGTTGAGGGAAATGCCATAGGCACAAGGGACACCGAGTAACTCATTCCAAAGGGAAATATTAGGGATGCTAGATTCTGACAATCCAGAGAAAAACTCTGCAAATCTAATTATGTGGAAATCGAACAAGGAAGTGTCTTGAAACAAGAAAAATTTACTTCTCCCGAACGAACAGAAAAGCACAGGCGTACGTGCTAACACAAGGGCTGCCGGCCCACCCACCAGGGCAGCCTGCTGGCTCTCGGGAACCCCTGCAGTAAATGGGCAGCGAAGCCCCCAGCTGTTACCACTCAGGGCCACAAGACGACCTGGAAAAACACACGGCTCGTGCCCGAGAGGAGGGGCAGTCTCAGGAAGCAGCTGCTTCAGGACATCTAGCCCAGGGCCATCTAAAACCTCACTCTGTCCCCTCAGCAGCGTGAAATACCTGGCAGGTTTGACACCGTGGGGTCCTGGCTGGAAAGGTGACAAGCAAGCCCCTCCAGGCCACTCCAGGGCCCCACTGGCCTGGAGATGACGAACAGCGCCTCACCCCCCCACACACACACACCCGATGATCCCTTCCTCACAAGGCTACCCACAGATGTCAACAGCAAAGAACATCTGACACCGACACAGCACTTTCAAAGTTCACTTTGTGCTTTTACAAACATCCCTGAGTCTCACAACATCCCTGAGCGGGGAGGCGCTCTGACATCTGTCCTGCTGATAGAGTTTCTGTTGCATTATCTCCTACTGTGTCCAGGGTCTATCCGCAAGCACATTCCATTCAAGCAATTGCTCCAGCTTTGGCTCCGGCATCTTCATTGCCTCCTTCTCCAGGAAGGACACTGTGAGAGCCAATGGTTTTCTGCTCTGAGAGGACTCGCTGTCCCTCTCGGGGCCACAGGAAAGCTAAAAGAACAATTGAGGGGCATCAGAAGGCAGTGTCTGAGTGAGTATCAAATAACAGGCAGACGCTGACGCCAAATGAGCTTCACGGGACAGAGAAAGCACTGGCCTGGCTGGAGCAGGAAGCCACAAGGTACCAGAGGGGTCTCTGAATGATGTCTAGCACTTAGCAGAAACTCAAACTTTTTTTTTTTTAAATAGATCCTTAGGGGAAGAGGGGAAAGGGGGTGATGGGCATGGAGGAGGACATTTGTGGGGATGAGCACTGGGTGTTATATGGAAACTAACTTAACAAACTATAAAAGAAGAAAAGAAAAAATAAATAGTTGACCCTCATTATTCATGTGGTTATATTCTATAAAGTCTCCAGGAACGCCGAATTAGTGGTTACAGAACCATTGCTCCCAGGGGAAATACAGGGTTAAGTTACTTTGAGGCGCCGGTCAAAACAGTGGAGCAGCCTCACATACATTTCGGTGAATTTCCTCTTCTGTTTTCTGGAGGTGCCATATTGTTGATTCATGAGCACTGAACAGCACTACAAGGCATGCCTGAAGGATGCTTATCTAACACACGTTATTTTCTCTGTCAGGCACATCACAGCCTTCTTGTGTTTAAGAACATCAGATAGCACTTCAACTCTACGCTTAGGGCCATTTTAAACAGTGAAATCATCAACAAAAAAAGCACACAAATGCACAAGCGTGGCACAAAGCAGACCACAGAAAGAAGGCTTGTTCACAATACGAGAGCTGCAACAGGGAGGCAGGGCATGGCCTTGTTGGATCTCAGCTGTGAACACGTCCATCGGGCGACGTAAATTTTTTGGCCGTTCTGCTCTGCACATGTCCACAGCTAGTAGTGAAAGCACTATGAGGACTGACGTTCTGGGGTCACAAAACTAACATGGAGGCCGATGAAGTGGGAGTGAGAAGCTGGTTCTGCATAAGGGAGTGACAGGAGGGGACATGGCCAGCAAGACAGGTATGGTCAGATGGGGGAGTATTACTGTGATGCTGTGAGTATTACTCAGCATTCACTGAGAACCTGGAAAGTGTAGGACCAGAGAGGGGTAGGATTTCAGGACCGTAAAGGAGGAGTCAGTAGAGGAGGCTGTAGACAGAGAGGTCGGGTCAGGTCAGGACCTCTGGATCCCCTGGATGGAGGTAACAGGCTGGTCTAGAGGGAGCGAGAGGAGCAAAGGGCTCAGTGGTGCAAGACCTCCAAGTCTTAGTATCCATACAAAAGGAATGGAGCCAGGAGCTGGGATGCAGGCAGGTCTTCCCCAACTCCATGCTCTGGCTCTCTTCTGTGCACTCCCGTGGCTCCCCTCACCTGAGGAGACCGGTCCAAAAAAACAACGCTCAGACTGATGTCAAAGAGCTTAATGCCTATGTTTTCTTCTAGGAGTTTTATGGTTTAAGCTCTTACATTTAGGTCTCTAATACATTTTGAGTTGGTTTTTCTGTATGGTGTAAGATAGTGGTCCAGTTTCATTCTTTTGCACGTGACTGTCTAGTTTTCCCAGCACCATTTGTTGAAGAGACGGTCTTTTCCTCATTGTATATTCTTGCCCCCTTCATTGTAGATTAGTTGGCCATATAGGTATGGATTTATTTCTGAGCTCTCTATTCTGTTCCATTGGTGTAAGTGTCTATTTTTGTGCCAGCATCATACTGTTTTGATTACTATAGCTTTGTAGTAGATCATGTGGATATCTGGGATTGTGATACCTCCAGCTTTGTTCTTCTTTCTTAAGACTGGCTATATGGGGGCTGTTGTGGTTCCATAAAATTTTTAGGATTCCTTGTTCCAATTCCATGAAAAATGTCATTGTAATTTTGACAGGGATTGAACTGAATCCATAGACTGCACAGCAAAGGAAACCATCAGCAAAATCAAAAGGCAACCTACTAAATGGGAGGAAATATTTGCAAACCATACATCCAATTAGGGATTAACAGGCAAAATACATAAAGAACTTACACAACTTAACATTAAAAAAAAAACTTGACTAAAGAATGGTCAGAAGACTAGAATAGACATTTCTCCAAAGAAGACATCCAGATGGCCAACAGGCACGTGAAAAGATAGTATCACTAATCATCAGGGAAATGCAAATCCGAACCACAATGAGGTATCACCTCACACCTGTCAGATTGGCTATTATCAAAAGACAATAAATAACAGGTATTGGCAATGATATGGAGAAAAGGGAACCCTCACACCACTGTCGGTGGGAATATAAACTGGTGTGGCCACCGTGGAAAATAGTATGGAGGTTCCTTGAAAATGAAACCTTACAATCCAGCAATTACGTTTCTGGTTATTATCTGAAGACAATGAAAACACCAATTGGAAGAGAATGGACCCCTATGTTCACTGCAGCATTATTTATAACAGCCAAGATATGGAAGCAACCTAAGTGCCGTGACAAATGAATTGCTTATGTATATGTGTATGTGTGTATATGTATATATGAAATTGAAAAATGTCATGAAAAATGAATTATATTATGTATATGTGTATATATGTATATACATATAAACACACACACATACATACACACACAATGGAGTATTATTCAGCCATAAAAAAGAATTAAATCTTGCCGTTTGTGACAACATGGATGGACCTAGAGGGTACTATGCTACGTGAAATGAGTCAGAGAAAGACAAACACTGTATGATTGCACTTACATATGGAACCTAAAAAATAAAACAAAGTAAAGCAGAAACAGGCTCATAGATACAGGAAATAAATTGTTGGTTACCAGCAAAAGGAGGGGCTGTGTGGGGTGAAACAGCTGAAGGGGATTAGAGGTACACACTTCCAGTAAAAAATAAATAAGTAACGAGGAGGCAATGTACACACAGGGAATACAGCCAATAATATCGTAATGACTTTGTGTGGTGACAGATGGTAACTAGACTTACCATGGGGATCATCTTATAATGTATAAAAATATCAAATCACTATGATGTATGCCCCAAACGAATAGGATATTGGATGTCAATTATACTTCAATTAAAAAAATAACAAATGAAGTCTCTGACCTGATGGTCTGATGCCAGAGCCCTCGGCCGTAACCAGGGACCTGGCAGCTCTTGCTTGCTCAGTGGAGAATCCTTGCAGCTTGGGACGAGCTGGGGGATCCGAAAGACTCCAGAAATATAAGTGAATGATGTTCAGCTCCGACCTTCCAGGCAAGTGGCATGTGGTACACAAAGAACCCTGTAGCCCTGAGCTCAGTCCTCCCTTCTCCAGTGGCTTCACTCAGGGCCAACTTCAAGGCGTTTGACCTGTGCAGTCCCCCAGTGCCCCGCCCACACTCAGAAGGACCTTACACTTGGTTTAATGCTCTGCTGTGTTGAAAGTCTTAATGCTTTTCAAACAAGGGGCCCCGCATCTTCACTATACACTGGGTCCCTCAAATTCCACAGCCGGTCCTGCCCCTGACTCCCTGATCTCCTCTCCCACGGGGTGCTTTGCTGTTGGCCAAATCCGAGAACCAGAGACAAGTCTGTGCAAGCAGCCACTGCTTTGTTGAAAACTTTCCATCCCAAATTAACACGTACATTTCTATTCTGGTTACGGAGCCAACTAATGCGTGTAACTTAATCACACTGTTGTTTGCTCAATCTGGCTGTAAACCGTGTAAACTCCATCCTCCCAGGAGCTTTCGCTACCGGTTGGGGAATTAACAACACACGTCAAGCTCGTTACATGACTCTCTGAGGACTGTGCTCCAATTTCGGCTCTCAGGATCTCTAACCCAGAGCATGCGGCATGTCAGCACTGAGCAGTGCCCTTCCCTAAAGTATGAATGTGAGCACCTCCTTATTTTATTATTTTTTTGAGAGTGAGAAAGAGAGAGCTCTAGCAGGGGGAGGGGCAGAGAGAAAGGGAGAGAGAAAAGCCCAAGCAGGCTCTATGCTAACGGCGCAGAGATGGATGTGGGGCTCGATCTCACCAATCATGAAATGGTGACCTGAGCCAAAATCAAGAGTTAGACGCTTACTGACTGAGCCTCCCAGGGGCCCTCTGAGCACCTACTCTTAAAAAAGGCTCCACTGATCAGAAAGAACAAGGCTGAACAATGAAACTCTAACCCCACATTGGTTCTATCCTTCCACTGGCAGCACTTAAGTTCTGAAATCTCTTCTCATAAAGTGTTTCCAAAAAAGATAAGGAACATGGATCCTAGATATAAAATGAAGTTAAAATCAACAAATAGCTAACTGTGCCTGAGCCTTAGTTTATTAATCACACAAAAGGGTTGAACAACTTATCTAAATTTAATGCCATGGCCAAAGAGAACAGGCATTGGTGGCTAGCCATGACAATTATGAGGCACAAATACCTAGCACTGCTGAGAAACAGAACAGTGTCCCAAGGAAGATCATAGGTGAGAGATGGAGAGGCTGGCCGGTTGCAGGAGACCCTGGTTCTGTTACTGATTAGCTCACTCTCTGGGCCTTGGTTTCCTCCTCTGAAAAACACAGACTTAAAAATATTTGGGGACAGTGAGATTAAATAAGACCATGGGTCCGGAAAGCCCTTTGTGAAACCTTTAAGTCTTGTTCTAAAATAGAAGATGCTACTGGGCCCAGATGTTGTATGTGCTTAAAGGCCCTCAGAAGGTCTCCCTTTGATTTTAGCGGATCCCAAGGAAACTGCTCTGCAAGGATTTCAAGAAACCCCAGCTGGGGGAGGCAAGATCAAATTCGATGGAAAGAATTCGTACTCCCCGTGGCCTGCCAGCCCTTGGCCTCCTAACGCAATCAGATGCTGGATTTGGAAACAGCCAACCCGATCAAATTCTTCACACTTCTAATTACTTCATGATTTGTATACACATTTTGGCGGTTGCTTCAAGGCTGTTTTATTAATTCACAGATTTTCACTATTTTTGCTTCTCCTTTTCTTGCCAATTAGCTGAGCTGGCTGCCATTTGGCATCTGGGGAGAGCTACAGTGGGAGCCGGCCCTCCCTGCTCCCCAGCCCCCACACTCGGGAACCTCACCTCGGAATGAGAGTCAGAGGTCACCACGGGGGACAGATGGGTGGGGGTGGCCTGGTGGGAGCCCATTCCCCAGTGACGACATCTATGTCTCCTCTGCTCTGTGTCACCTCTCCCACTACCTCATGCCGACCCCACGCACACCCCCAGCCCCTGTGCTCCCACTCAGAATCTAACATCTCAGGGAGGAGGCTGCCATCACTAGATTTGTTTAGCTAACCTCATGAAGAGTCTTCCATTAGGCCCCAAGAAATTGGGAGAGAGCACCCTCATGTTACCAGGTCTCTGGTGTGGTCTATAAATACCATCCAAATTCATGGCCAAGTGAGACCCTGCCCTTGCATCATACCCGGGCAGGGCAGTGCTGGGCAAGGGGTCTGGTTCAAGTCCTGGCACTCAGGGGCCTCACCCCACCTCTCTAGAAAGGGGATGAGAGCATGCTCTGTCCTCCTCACCAGGTTACTGTGAAGAAGAATGTAGAACACTGTAAGGGCTAACTACAGGCCATTACAAGCAGATGACTTTGGTTCAAGGACCATTATAAGCAGATGGCTCAGGTGGTCACACACCCTAGTGGGAGGGTGTTTTGGCTCCATTTCAAAATCAGAAGGATTTCAGGGCTGGGTTTTGACATGAGATAGGAAATATGGCTGAAGCCTCTCCTTCCTTTGGAGCCCAGGCTGACCCTGAAGCTGGTGGTGGAAAGCAGGAAGGAATGTTCCAGAAGGGAGTGCCTGTGGCTTTCATTGGGCCATTGCTATCCATTGTACCCTCCTCAAATGATTTTTGTCAGCTTCCTGCTTTTAGAATGCATCCCCAGGGGGAGGTCCAAGCAGGATCCAGCTGAGGACACACAGCAGGAGGTGAAATGGAAGCCACTTGGCCAAGATTAGGCGGAAGGCAAGAGTGTGGAGCTGGACTGGTAATTAATGCTCTCTCCTCCTCCCCTCAGTTACCAGGGCCTAATGAAAACACCCATTTGTCTTGCAGATTGATGGGTGCTAAGGATAGCCAGGAGGCTGGTGTCCCTACTGATAAAGGACATCACACACATGACATGCCAATTAACAATAGCAACGGTAAGGGAATGGGACAAAGCCTCCTGGGTGGCACAGAGACCTGGGTGCATGAGCGACACTGCTGGTCAAGTCTGTGGTTCTTTCTGAGAATTTCTAGCCACGTTTCATGCCAGCACCTTGGCTCTCCCTTAGCATTCCAGGATTCCGGTCACTCAAGGCTCAGTTTCCTGACGTCACAGAGGCCAGCCATTCCTGGGGCCAGCCCGTGTCTTTTCCAGGGCCAGTCTTGGTTCCTGTTGACTTGCAACTCTCCAGTGCCTTCTCCTGCATCCCGAGGCAGCTCAGGGAAGCACAAAGCTGGCTGAGTTCTCCGGGCAGCCCGAGGTTCAACATCTCACACTGGTGCGAAGTGAGCACAAGTCAGCCAGGATGTGAGTTTCCTTCCAGAAACTTTCAATCCTCCAGGCACTCCAGAAGGTGAATTAGGACACAATTTGGTGCCACAGGCTGAGGGAGAAGACAGGGCTCTCTGGGCCAGCCGTGTGCTTTGACAGAACTGAAAGCTGACTCAACACTTGAAGCTCCCATTGGGCGCTCTCAAGTGTCATTTTCTGAACACGCTGAGTTCCCTGAAGACCCTGAGGCAGCCAGAACTTCCCAGGAGGCTGCTCCGGAAGAACATTCCAGATAGGGCCCTCCAGGAAGGACACCTGAATATATTAAAAGGGATTTTTCTTAAAACAATATTATCATCAATGACAGCACCATCACCACCACCTCTACAAAACTCCTAAAACTCCTAAGAGCTTATTTACAAAAAGCAAGTAAACCAAGATATAACAAGTTGGACTGAGGCAAAATAGGGTGTTCATTCTTTACTCCACAAAAGGATGCACCATTGCTATGCTTAAAAAGAAAAACAACAAAAACAGTTGTTCTCTAAAAAATTACATGTTCACCATACAAAAATCAGATAATCAAGGTTAGAAAAACAAAACCAAAAGGATGACCCTAATACCCCAGAAAATCCCGGCTAACATCCTTCCAACATTTGCTGTCCATATATACTAACAACATTTTTTTAAAAAGCGAAATAGAGGGGCACCTGGGTAGCTCAATTGGTTAAGCATCTGACTTTGGCTTCGGTCATGATCTCACAGTTCGTGGGTTCGAGCCCCACATCAGGTTCTGTGCTGACAGCTCAGAGCCTGGAGCCTGTTTCAGATTCTGTGTCTCCCTCTCTCTCTCTGCCCCTCCCGTGTTCGCACTCTGTCTCTCTCTGTCTCAAAAATAAATAAACATTAAAAAATTTAAAAAAAAGCAAAATAGAATCATATGGTAGAATACCATTTTAAAAGCAATATACTATAAAAAAATTCTGTGCATGAAGAGAACGCTCTATTACTTAAGAGCTCTACAGCATCATCAAATGGAGTACTAATGTTTACTCATGTGCTGTTGCCGTTAGGTAGGGTACTCTCTTCGACCTTCAATAAAATATTTGCAAATTATAACTTAATGTACAAACCTCTAGGAATGTAACTAGGAAATCCGAATGTGGCTGGTGCTCCTGTATTCTGCTTCCATTTGTACAACAGCCCCTGAAAAAACCCATACGCTCATATATTCACTCTTTCTTTCAGCATATGCTAACTACAGGCCTACTACAGTGTTCCCATCACTGTGTAAGCACTGGGATACCACAGTAAACCAGTAAACAGGTCCCGGCTCTGGTGGAACTTAGACAGCAGTGAGAGCAGACAGGCAACACATAACAAAACAGAGATTTAAAAACAATCGGATTGCAATAGGGCCATGAAGGATGTAGAGACGGGTCATATAACATGTCTCAGGAGAGAGGATTATTTTAGCTGGAAGGCCTCTCTGAAAAGATCATTTAAGCTGGGGCCTAAAAGGTAAGGAGGAGCTACTGGGTGGCTCGGTCGGTTCAGCGTCCGACTTCAGCTCAGGTCATGATCTCACGGCTTGTGAGTTCGAGCCCCGCATCGGGCTCTGTGCTGACAGCTCAGAGCCTGGAGCCTGCTTCGGATTCTGTGTCTCCCTGTCTCTCTCTACCCCTGCCCCACTCATGCTCTGTCTCTTTCTCTTAAAAGTATATTAACATTAAAAAAATTTTTTTTAAAGATAAGGAACCATCTGGGTGAACAGCTGGAGGAAGAGCAATTCAGGCAGAGAAAATGGTAACTGCAAAGGCCCTGAGACAGCAAAGAGTTTGGTATAATCAGCAGACTAGGGAGGCTGAAGCAACACAAGTGTGAGGCGAGGTTGACGAGGCCGACCACACAGGCTCTTGACACTGTGAGGAGTTTTAACGTCATCCTGGTATACCAGGAAGCCACAAAGTTTTACGAAGGGGAATGATGTGATCTAATTTGCAAGTTCCCTCTAGCCGATTCCTAAAATGCAAGGAACTGCGGAGAGACAAGAGTGCAAACAGGGGGACCAGTAAGGAGGACGTGGAAGTGGTCCAGGTGGGAGATGACAGTGACTTGGACTGGACTGTCAGGGGGTAGCAGGGGGTGGAGAGAGACCCGAGATGCATTCTGGAAGCGAACTGAGATCTGATGATAGATTCGCTGCAAGAGAAGAGGGCAGGGATCACTAAAGGATCCCTACTAATTCGCCTGACTGCCGGGGGGCTGATACACCATTTACAGAGATGGGAAAGTCCTGGGGACAAGCATACTGGAGAGGAGTCTCAATGAATTTGTAGACAAATCAACAGTGCCGCACAGCGCATTATCATTTTTTTGAGACCCGTTCTCCTCCTGGTCCCAAGGAACTTGGTGCTTCCAGCACTGAGAGACCTGGCGGGTCTGGGTTCCGTCTCGGGATTAACCCCTTCCTGACCTGAGACTTCGGGGAACTTACCTCACTCCACGGAGATTTCTCCCATCTGTGACAATATAAAGAGAGCAGATGCCCCTTTCTTAACTCCTACAGCTCTCTTAGAGGCTGAGAAATGATGCCCAAAGAGCTATTTCAGCTCCTGGAAAGGAGGCAGCACTATACATCATTTTGTTTCCTCCGCTGTCTCCTGAATTAACTAACAGTGTGGATCCATGAGATATTGATCTTACGCCAAAGCTCTGTCTCTGAGCATAAAATTCTTTGGGGGACACTATCTGAAATGATACCATTTATCTGACCGTACGGGTCACTAATTCCTCCCCAAAGATCATTAATTGGCTCGGGAACAGCGCCATTCACTCTCCTCACAAACGATGCTCTTATTTTAAAGCCCCAAACCCATATACTTGGCGGTTGGTGGTGGCTGCTACCCAACCACTCACGACGTGATCTTTCTCAGCCTGGTAAATTATTGTTTCTTAAATGCTGCAGTTCCAAACCGACTCTGCCTACGTAGCAGCCGCAAGCCGGAGACTCGGTGGCATCTAAGAGTGGGCCGGTCGCACTCAAGGGTTTACGAAGCCGACAGGATGGATCCGCACAGCCACCCAGGTCCCCCCTTCGGGAATGAAGCACTTATTGCCTCAGCTGCAGGGCGGCTGCCCCCCCCCCCCCGCCCCTTCCCCATCCCTCATCATCTTCCCCCCTGCTAAGAGCAGTCTCTGCCAAACAGAGCTGAGGTCATGCTCCATGCCTGGGGCAAAATGCATCTGAGGACAGACTGACAGGGGGACAAACTCTGAAGGACCATTTCGGCTGAAGTCCTATCACTGAGGCTGCCTCACAGCCCAGCTCCTCTCAGCGCCCCACCCCCACCCCGCCGTCTGTCCTTTCCCAGGAGCCCTCCCTAGCAAATGCCCTTGACGCTAATCTCTGTCACACAGTCTGCTTCCCAGGGAGAAGCACGGTGCCTGGGACAGGCCCCCAGGGGAGATGTGCTTGGACCCTGTGTCCCTCGCAGGGGCCGTGGTCTAGGGACGAGACAGCCCTGCTTGAGACACCCTTGTTCCTTGTCTAATTCCAGGCCTGCCTGCAAAGCCTGCTTGCAAAGGCAAGTCCATCCTACCCCAGGTCACTCCCAGGCTCCAGGGCCCCTCCCTCCTTCTCCTCTTTGGCTCACTTTTGATCTGTCCCTTAAACTTGTGGCCCACATCATGCCTCCCCCTGTAATAAAGTCCACTGAGACCACAGTGAACTCTAAGGGCTGTTAACTAGTATTATAGACCTGTCCTGTCTCCCCAGAGAAGTTGTAAACACCCCATGGCAGGGACTTGTATATCCTCCGTGCCTGGCACGGTACAGGACACAGCCAATAAACGTCGGGTGATGTCACTGGCAGTGAGGAGTGGCACATGGAACGATGTCGTGAGCTAATGTTAAGTGCCATATGAACGCTGCAGACAGAATGTCTCACGAATACATGGTGAAGACAGAGACTGAGAAAACTCCAGGGAAATATAAGAAAAACTTTTATAATAACCAGCCTACCAGGGAGAGTAGAGATTTCATTTCTGGGGAAAATTTTGCTCCTGGTAGCACCTATTCCCTGAATTATTAAGAGCATAACGTCTCCAGCTCATTATCCCCCTTTCCTACTATCCGGGGTCCTAGCTGTGCTGATGAACAGCTCTGGAGAAAGACTCCACTCTCAAATCTGTAGTAGCTCTGGGTAAGGGTCTGTTTGGGGAGTCTGACAAAATTGATGGCTTTGTGGAGGCCTGAGGCTCTCTGTGACTTTTCATTTCACTGAGTCTCTACAACAGCAGTCTCTACCAGAAGGATAAAGTCCCATTTTCCTCCCTTGCATTCAAAGCATCCAGCTCAATACGCATTTCTCCATTGCACTATGCATCTTGTAGACACGTTTTAGAACTTGTTATTTTTGACCTCTGGTTGTTTCCTGGTTAGGTCTCCTTTCCTTGTCGAGATGAGGACCTGAAGGTCAGGCACCTTCTGTCTTTTGCCTGCATGTCTGGAGAGGAGCTTGGCGAAAAAGAGCATAGGCTTCAGAGTCAGAGGGTCTGATTCTTTTTCTCTTTTTAAAAAATGTATTTATTTTGAGTGAGAAAGAAAGTGGGGGAGGGTCAGAGAAAGAGGGAGGAGGGCGAGAGAGAGAGAGAGAGAGAGACAGAGAGACAGAGAGAGACAGAGAGAGAAAATCCCAAGCAGGCTCCACATTCAGTGCCGAGCCTGATGCGGGGCTCAAACTTGCAAACCATGAGATCATGACCTGAGCTGAAATCAAGAGTTGGACGCTTAACCAACTGAGCCACCCAGGCGCCGATTCTTAGCTTTATGGCTAATCAGGAGGGTCTGATTCTCAGCTTTACTGCTAAATAACCAGAAAACCTGCCCAGTAGTATAGCAAACGTTCAAAACAATAAAATACTGCTTTTCCTCTTCAGTAGCTTCCGAGAGCCTTGTTGCCTAACAAGTCAAGTAACACAAAGGCTACTTGCCTGAAAAGAAGGAAAAATAAGATGACAGAATTGTTAGGTTGATAGTCACCTGAATACATGGATAATCTCTCCAAAGATGGAAGGGAAGTAGATACATGGTTTGGTGGGTGGCTGGGCAATGGGTGGATTTCTTTCTTTCTCATAAGTTATGTTAATATTGTTATGTTCTCTGTGCTGTCATCTTTAAAAACGATCTTCATATTTCGTTTATATGTATAAATGGCGATCTTCATATTTCACTGTGCAGCCCCACTTCCCTCCCTGGGTGAAAACACAGCGAAGGTGAAGGTGGATGAGCCAGTGCCGTCTTAGTGCACGGGGGTTATCTCCCATCATGAAGGTGCACACTCAACAGGCAGATTCCACGCCAACATTTCTAACGAGAAGACCTAAGAATCTGCATCTTATTAAGTTCCTTAGGTGATTATATGCTCCCAGAAGTTTGGGAGATTCGAGGAAGAACTCTGGATTTGGAATCCGAAGACCCAAGTTCTAGTGTTAGCTCTGCTGCTGTCTTTTACCACAAGTCCTGTGTCCTCCGGGGCCCCCTTTTGCTTTTCTGCTATAATAATTCCAACTGGATGATTAGCAAGACCCCTTCTGAAAGGAGGAGTCAGCCACATTCCCCACTGGGAACCCACACACGCCAAAGGAGAAAAGTTGGCCGGAGAGCCTAGATTCCTGAGGATAACTAAATAATCTTTGGGACAAATAAATATTCAGCAAGTGATCAGGCCTCAGCAAAAGTGAAATGCAGGACTATTACTGCCAACCCAAATAAAGCAGTTGCGCAGCCCGCATTTCCTTGGGAGAGCCAATACTTAGTTCCGTTTCATAGTTCTGGAGCACAGCCTGGTGGCATCCTTCCTCAGGCCAGACTCGCTGCAGACCCGCCTGAGCTTGAGCAGAGAGAACGGACTACAGAAGGAGAGAGAGAGAAATCTCAATTTGGCTTACGTTCTCAGCTGTGGTAGGATGGGGCGGTTACAAATAATGAGCAAAAGGAGGTTTCTGTGAGTGTGAATGTGAGTGTGTTCACTGCACCGAGGAAGAAAGAATTACTGAAAAGACACAGGACTAGGGGCAGTCATCAATGATAATTCAGATTTGCTCGTCTCCTCGGGTGAGTCAAGAATTCTAGGTCCAGTTTAATGTAAACTCCTGAGTTTTGATGAGGCAGTGCATGTGTTGAGTAAATATCAGAATGACTCACAGAAAAACAAATCGTGGCTGATCATTTCATTCTTTTTCGGATGAAGGAGCAACAGATACCATATCTGCAGACTAATTGGTACATAATGTAGGATCTCCTACAGCTCGAACTGGGAATCTCTGGCTGGATGCTAATTCAAATTTATAGAGATTTGGGTCTTCACAAAGGATCCTTCAAACAGATGTTTCTTTTTGCAGAGGGATGTCCTAATTAAAATGATACATTTTGCACTTAGTTTACATTTACCTTCTTGCATAAGTGATGTAACGATTTTCGCCTGCTTGGGGCATGCTACAGAAAGACAGTTACCCAAGCCCAAGCCTGAGTCTTGGAGAGGTCAAATCCAGTACACTGACTTTTAGACAGTATTTTATAGGGCACAGTCTTAGTATTTTCTCTCCAGGTTTGGAATGTGGTTTTTTTGTTTCTTTTTTTTTTTTTTTAATTCTGATCCATCCCTTCAAACACCTGTCCCACGTGGGCTCACTCCATTAGGATGATGATGCTCTGATAAAAGAATCAAATGCTTTCTCACCAGGCGTATAGATGGTGCCTAATTGCACGTGGTCTCTAACACTTCTAAACATCGAAATAGATGTTAAAAGTACTTCAATACATTTTAGAGATAATTCAAAAACACAAGCATACCCAAAGGCAGAGAAATTTAGTAAGGATGAATAAAAGATGGAGCATTTACCCCCAGTCTTACTCTAAGATCTGAAATCTTAGATCTCAGATGGGATGGATGGCCACAGGGATGGCCACTGGAAAAGACCTGAGGATCTTAGAGGATCGCAGATTAGTATTTGAATTATTAGGGCAAAAATTTTTTAAAAGTTATCTTAATACAGACATGCATGAAGAGAAATATAACTTCGGAGCCTTTATATCTTCTTCCTCTTATTTTTCCCAACATGACTCAAGTCCTTTTTGGGGGTATTCTGTCCAGCTTTAAAAGGGAAATGGGGGAGAAATGGAAAAAGAACAGTGGGCGTACATGCAGGGCATGCTAACTAGTCTGGTTTACTCGCTTTTATAAGCACACCTTCATCAAAACCAAAGCCCAGAGAGTGATGACCAGGCGGGACAGGGGCGTCATGACATATAAGGGGGGAGGAGAGAGCTGAGTATGTTAAGGCTGGAGAAGCAGTTTGATTTGATACTGAGGATAAAGGGCTGCCAGGAATATACATACACACTATGACACATACATATCAGAAAACAAAGCTTCAGAGCAAAAGAAGAGAGTTTTAAGTAAGTTGGCGGACTCCTAGCCAAGCAATGAGCTCCCTGTCCCGGGACATGTTTGGGAAGGACAAGCAATGATCTGTCAAGAATGGCAAGAAGAAGACTCGGAGCCTCACTCAGTGCTACGATTTTAGGATAATCGAAACAAGAATAGCTACAGAGCTGGAAAACAAGACGCATGGGGAGTGGGTAAATGTTTTAAGGTTGCAAGTCGGGAGTAAAGATTTAACAGGAATTTTCTAGAGAGCATTTTAAATCACAAGATGGGCGGGTGGATCGGAAGGCCTGTCACATTCCTTCCATTGGATTCTTTTATTTTTTATTATTTTTTATTTTTTTATGTTTATTTATTTTTGAGAGAGAAAGAGAGACAGAGTTTGAGCAGGGGAGGGGCAGAGCGAGAGGGAGACACAGAATCTGAAGTGGGCTCCAGGCTCTGAGCTGTCAGCACAGAGCCCAATGCGGGACTCAAACTCACAACGGTGAGATCATGACCTGAGCCAAAGCTGGACATTCAAACGACTGAGCCACCCAGGCACCCCTCCTCCACTGGATTCTTGGTATAACATCAGACTGGTCCACGAACACAGCTGTGATCAACTACCTCAGAGCCTTTTCTTTTCCGGGACCAGACAGTTCTGCATGATGGCTTTATCAGCTATGCAACAGAGGCTGAAAAGTGTCCCCCTCAATGAGGAGCTACTGAGTGGAACAGACTAGAGTCTGTCAAGAGTTTAACAAATGGAATAAGCAGGGGTCTGAACTCAAAGGCAGGTTTAATCCCTGGAAAGTCAAGTTTGACAAAAAGTACTATCATGGGGTTTTCCATGGGCTTATCTTTCTCTTTAACCATTTAAAGTGCTTTTAAAACAAAACAAATAAGCAAAGGACAGAAAAAAAAAAAAAGAGAGGGAGACAAACCAAGAAACAGACTCTTAACTACAGAGAACAAACTGATGGCTACCAGAGGGGAGTGGGTGGGGAGGTGGGTTAAATAGGTGATGGGGATTAAGGGGTGCTGAGCACGGAAGTGTTGATGATGTACTAGTGAAGTGTTGAATCACTATATTGTACACCTGAAACTAATATTACACTGTATGTTAACTAACTGAAGTTTAAATTAAAGATTTTTAAAAAGAAATTAAAACTGAGAAAATTTTTTAAATTAAAAAATAAAGTGTTTTTAAATCCTGAACTTAGTTTCTACCATGTGCCAACATGGTAGAAAATTGAATCATCTTCCCCCTTTATTTAAAAGATGGAAGTTGTTTTCTCTGTTACCAAAGACTATTTCAGGATGCCTGGGTGGCTCAGTTGGTTGAGTGTCTGACTTCTAATTTAGGCTCAGGTCATAATCTCACAGTCATGAGGTTAAGTCCCATGTCGGGCTCCATGCTAGGCATGGAGCCTGCTTAAGATTCTCTCCCTCTGCCCCTCCCCAGCTCATGCAAGCACACATGCGCTCTCTCTCTCAAAATAATAATAAAATAATAATAATAATAATAAAATAGACTATCTCAATATTGCCTCTGAAATTATAGAACCCTACGTCTTACTTATGTTTAATCTGATGTACCCAGAATGGGCTAACTCTACTGTGCCTCATTTTGACAAAATCTGCAAACATCCAAGAGCAAAGAGAAAAATCCATGGATAATTATTCACTTTATAAAAGTGTGTCCTTCATTTTGTACAACAGTTCACAGAAACACAAAGCCTTACAGGCCAAAGCTGAAACCTCAGAGATGAGCTTGATGGTGATGACAATGATAATAATTGTTCCCATTTTTTTCAACATGTCCTTTATGTCAGACTCTTCCATGTAAGGCCTCTCAGCTATATTCACTCACTTAAGCCTCACGACACCCAGTGGAAGACCATATTTGTCAGCCATCTGAGGACAGCGGGATGTGTGCAGAATTAAGATGTGCAACTTCAGGGTCTGACCCTTAAAAGGGGCATGCCTTGCTTCTCATCCCTTGTCCTTCCTTCTGGCTGACTGCACACATGGTGGGAACCATCCTGACCCATTCAGAAGGCAACAGCTTAGGGAAAGGGGAGCAAGAAGACAGAGGAAGGCTGGGTGTTGGCACCGTGGAGCTGCCCCACCATCATGGAGGATGATGCTTGCAAGACTGGGTGAGAAGGAAATAAACTTCTATATTGTTTAAACAACTACTAGGGGGAGCAACCACCCCCTTGGACTCAGGCAAGAAAGACATGTGCACTGGGCTCCACACTTCAGAAAGCTCTGGGTCTTGCAACACACACACACACACACACACACAAACACGCACACACAAACTTACACACCAGTCACTCAGGACCACTGATACAATGAGACCAGTACCTTGGCAACACTAACATCATTCAAGACCCAGGGAAACATTTCTCCATATTTCTTGCCTTAGTCCTCAAAACAAAAGGCCACTGTGTCCAAACGTTGTGAAAGATTGGGGACTCTGCCACTGCCAGCATCAGGAACAGATGTAGCTTCAGAGTGCAGGGAGAATTTGAGCAGTGCTAGCACTTGGGTATTAACTCATCAAACTTCTCAGCATCAATGCAACAGATTTCTGCATAATGAAGAAGTACTGCTTCCCAGAAGGGCGGAATCTCTTTTATTTTTTTTTTCTTGCTTCTCTTTATCTTCCAATTCTTGGTTCCAACAGTACCACTGGATTAGTGTGGTATTTATAAGAGTCGCATACATAAGTGATGCAATAGTGTGCACTATTAGACAATTCACGTAACTCTTAAACTTACACAAATCTATGTAGGTCTGGAGTCAACGTATGTGAAATGTGACCCTGATTCTTTTACACTGGCAGCCAGAGAGACTTTAAAAGTGACAATTACAAATAGTTTTTTTTTAAGATTTTATTATTTAAAAAATTTTTTTTAATATTTACTTTTGAGAGACAGAGACAGAGACAGAGTGTGAGTGGGGGAGGGGCAGAGAGAGGGAGACACAGAATCCGAAGTAGGCTGCAGGCTCTGAGCTGTCAGCACGGAGCCTGATGTGGGGCTCGAACTCATGAACCACAAGATCATGAACTGAGCTGAAGTTGGATGTTTAACCGAGTGAGCTACCCAGGTGCCCCCAAAGATTTTATTTTTAAGTAATCTCTACACTCAACGTGGAGCTTGAACCCATAATCTCAAGATCAAGAGTCACATGCTCTACTGACTGAGCCAGACTGGCAGCCCTATTTTCATAAAAATATTTAATAAGCTCTTAAGCTAAAGGTCAAGAAATTAAATAACAATTCAGCCTTATTTAAATTACTTTAATTTAAAACATATTTATAATTTATATTTTTGCTTTTTAATTTTAACAGATTTTAAAATATTTTTAATGTTTTGAAAACTTTCAATTAAAATAATTTTAATTTTTTCTTACTTTAAATTTACATTTTGATAAAATATATTCAAATTGACACACATTTTATTTTTTAACCCTTTAGATTCTTATTGTCAATTGAATACCAGCTATGACAAACAACATAATAGGTGATTTTTAAAATGAAGGTAAGGGGTGCCTGGGTGGCTCAATTGGTTAAGTGTCCAACTTCAGCTTAGGTCATGATCTCATGGTTCATGAGTTTGAGTCCCCTGTTGGGCCCTGTGCTGACAGCTCAGAGCCTGGAGCCTGCTTCATATTCTGTGTCTCCTTCTCTCTCTGCCCCTCCCCCGCTCTCACTCTGTCTCTCTCTGTCTCTTTCTCTCAAAAATAAACATCAAAAAAAATTTTTAATTAAGGTAAGAAAACATATTTTATGAAACATATAGTAATTTATGAATTAAGTATTCATTTTATTATTTCATTCAAACATTTTGCATCAGGAGAATATCCAAGCATGCAAGTCATTAAATTCCATTATTATTATTATTTTGCCAACTTTCAATGATATAAAGACCATGGTTTTTTATATATTTTGCTATTATGAAAGTATATTCGTCAAAGTAGAACATATTATATGTAATAGAGAGTTATAACTTTTATTCTTTAGACATATGATATGTCATCCATTTGTATTCTTGCCTGAGGCCCAACAAATGTTAAAAAAAAAGGGGGGGGGTCTTGGGGCACATGGGTGGCTCAGTTAAGCATCTGACTTTGGCTCAAGTGGTGATCTCACGAGGGTTTGTGAGTTTGAGCCCCACATGGGGCTCTGTGCTCACAGCTCAGAGCCTGGAGCCTGCTTCGGATTCTGTGCCTCCATTTCTCTCTGCCCCTCCATAACTCATGATAGGTCTCTCTCTCTCAAAAATAAACAAACATTAAAAATTTAAAAAAAAAAAAGAAGAAAAGGGGTCTTTCTTAGAGCAACTAACCTTATGTCCTAAACAATGTGATGCCCTTGTTTACTTCTCAGATAAGTCAGAGCCCACGACAGGGTGAAATAAGATGTTAAATGGTAATCATAAAAGGAATTCATTGGCTATTTCTATATCCTGTGTATGGCATATCAGACTCAGGGTGTCTGTAGAGCCATGTGTCACCTGAGGGACTGTTCTGACATAATCAATGGCTGCAGAGAGTGTGTAAATTAGTTACCTATTGCTGTGTAACCAATTACCACAAACTTAGCTGCTTAAAGTAACACATTTATTATCCCACAGTTTCTGCGGGCCAAGAGTCCCATGGTGTAGCTGGATCCTGTGCTTAAAGTCTCAAGCTTACAATCAAACTGGCAAATGGGCTGCATGCTTATCTGCAGGCTTGACTGGAGAAGAATCCAAGGTCATTCAGGTTGTTGGCAGAATTCATTTCTTTGGAGCTGAAGGACTTACTGGAGTCCCAACTTCTTACTGGCTATTGGACGGAAGCCACTCAGGTCCTAGAGGCCACTCACGGTTTCTTGCCATATGGCCCTTTTACAATATGACTGTAAGCTTTATCGAGACCAGCAAGTAACCCTATCTCTCCACCCTAAGGCAGAGACTTACATAAAATAACATAATTATGGGAGTGACATCCTATCATCTTTGCCATATTCTGTTGGTTAAAAGCATCATGCTCCAGAGGAGGGGATAATAAAAGGACATAATAAAGAGGTTATACATTCTGGGGGTCACCTTAGGATATGTCTATTAAGGTGTGTATTCTTATGTCCCAGCAGAATGAAGAGATCTTGAAGAAAATCCCCACCTACCCAGAGAAGAAAGGTGATGGACACAATTTTCAGAAATTCACACAGGGCCCTATGTTTACCCTAGCTAGAAGGTTCCATACCAGAACTCTTCTGAAACTGTTGTTGTTTGCCCTAGATCTTTCTAGGTATCTAATCAAATCAAGATGGCAACCTGCTACTTTCTGCTCTCTGCCTAGTTAGAAAGTTCTAGGTGCTGTACTCATCCTCTTAGAAAAGACATTTTTGGAGGCTGTGGGTTATGAATTCAGCAACAATTTCCCAAATTTCCTGCTAGATCTATGACTACAAGGTCCTATAAGAGATTCACAGAAGATGATCCCAACCCTATTTTCTTCGAGTTTGCAGCCCTGTTGGTAAGAAAAGACAAGAAGAAAATCCAAGAATGAAATTCTCTTCTAATGTCATCTCCTCCTTGAGCCCTCCAGGAGGTCAGATTCCTCCTCCTTTTCCCCCTCTTCCTCTGCCTCTCCGTCCTCCTCTTCTCCATCCTCCTCCTCCTCCTCTCAGAATCCACATACAAACACAGCTTCTTGTACAGAATTGTATACCCTCTACACCTTGACCCTCCCCCTAAAACCTCTCTCCCATTACCCTGGGAGATCTCTGAGGGCTGATTTACTCATATATTTACATGTCCAACAACTGGAACCATCCCTGACATAGAGCCATCTCTCCACATGGGTGTGGACAGATGGATGGGTCAATGACAACGAATGAACTATGGCTGCATGATGGTAAACAGCATAGGACTCCAGATGTGAAACCTTTTCCAAGTCATGCCACTTGTCTGAAGTTATTTCTACTTTTCCCAAGAAGTAAAAATGGAATGGTACACTATTCAGCAAATGAACCAGACATGATTGAATATTTTTTTGCTATGATTCCATTTATAGGAAGTTCAAAACCATGCAAAACTAATTCTTAGACTGGGAGGACGGTGAGAACTGCCTGGGAGGGAGCTGAAGAAGATTTCTGCTAGAAATAGTCTATAGTTTTATGTGGTCACATAGTGTATACATATGTAAAAAATCCATCAAGCTCAACATTTAAGATCTATGAGCTTTACTTTATGTAGCATACTTCAATCTTTAAAAATCTAAACTAGGGGTGCCTGGGAGGCTCAGTCAGTTGAGGGTTCAACTCTTGATTTCACCTCAGGTCATGATCCCAGGGTCATAGGCTCCATGCTGAGTGTAGAGCCTGCTTGGGATTCTCTCTCCCTCCCTCTGCCCCTCTCCCCTCCTTCACATGCATGTTCTCCCTAAAATAAATTTTTAAAAAATTGAATCGTCTAAAAAAAACTAAACTAAAAAGAGGATGAAGGACCTGTACCTGAGGGCTCTGCATAAAGAGCACAGCCCCATTCCTTCCCAAGGAGTCCTACTGGGGGAAAGTGGTGCCAACAGTGTGATCACCTTGAAGGGATCCAGCATCAGAGTCTTCCTCTGTTGTTTAAGCCAGGGTTCTCATTACTTGCTGACGTGCACAGGTGCTGCTGGAGGAATGCTACCATCTCCTCTGGGTCACTTCATCCTTCTCCGGAGACCTTGAAGGTCAGGTACTGCTTCATTAAATGATTCCCTGAAGTCTTCCTTGAGGCCAAGGAACACTGTCCCAGCTGAGAGATGTGCAGCTATCCCTGGAGCAACATCTGCAAGGCTATGCTCTGGTCCAAGCCTGTAGAAGTAGCTCTGAGACACCTTCCAGAAAATGGTCCACTCACTCATTTGGTGGAGGTATGTGATGATGCATCCATAGCTGGACCCAAGGGGACTTCTCTGTTGCAAATTTTCTGCAGCCACAAATAGGTAACTCTGCTGGTTGTTCTCCTGCTTATCTCCACATTCATTTACAAAAAGAAAACCATAGGAAGGGGCACCTGGGTAGCTCAGTTAGTTAAGCACCTGACTCTTGATTTCAGCTCAGGTCATGATCTCATGGCTTGTGAGTGCAAGCCCCACATCAGGCTGTGTGCTGACAGCACAGAGCCTGCTTGTGATTCTCTCTCTCCACCCCCCCCCCTGCTCCTCCCTGCCCTCTCAAAATAAATAAATAAACTTGAAAAATTTATAAACATAGGAAATTGCATGCTATTGGGCTCAGGATGGGAAGTTGATACTGAGGAGAAGCACAACATTAGACGCCAGATGAGATGTTAGAATAAATAGCTTCTCCCAAGCACACATTTTTGGAGAAATTGTGTCTCCAGGTTAGTACATGGGAGGTTGGTAAGAAACCACTTCCTCGTGAAACCTACTTCCACCCATGCAGCTCCATCTCCCTTCCCTGAACTCAAACTGCATCTGAGCCTACCCAGAAATCCACGATCCACTCATCAGATTCATCTCACCCCTATGACAAGACCGTAAGCTCATTCACATGCAGGTCATGCTTTGTGTTGCCGCACTTCCCCAGAGTCCCTGGCCCAGGGCTCAGCACAGTCTGTGGTCACCCAATACTGGGTGACTTACGTATGTGTCAACATCCAATAATTAAGCAATTCAAGCATATAATGAACAACCACACCCCTCCCGAAGCACTGTCCTTGGCCTAGACAAGGAAAAAGGGCACATAAGGTCTCAAGATGTTCACTGCTAATTGGGGAGAGGGGAGGAGGGGATGAACTTGATCAGCTATACCTTTTTGGCATGATAGGAGCCTAGGAGAGAGGTAAGGGGAGCACCATTCACCCCCCACCCTGCACACCATGTGGTCTGTCTCATCACTTTACACGCAAAGACGTGTACCTGCTATGAAGCGCTTGTCTCCGCTCTGAAGCCCCTCTCTATACTCTGCTCAGCGATGCTGGGCTGGAAATCAACAAAGATGCAAGTCACATTGTCCTTGGACACGGGTGCCCTGTCGGTTTCCACCAAGAGGGGGCACTAGAGGGAGGCTGCACGTGGGAGGAGGCTGTTCCGGGCAGTGTCCTGAAGCAATGGCCTGTGGCTACACCTGTCAGAGCTACCAGCAGCATCTGGGCAGGGCCCATTTCTCAAAGATCAGAGCTTCCTCTGAAGTCTCAGCCAGGATGCTGCAAGCCTCCTCCCCCAGGCTTCTTTCCTTTGTTCCCTCAGTTCTGGGGATGGTGGCTGCCTCTGCAGTTACCTCTCCTGTTTCGTGCAGTTCCCTTTGCCTTTGCACGCCTCCCACACCTATTTAACCAACTCCCTCTATTAAAATAACTGGTATGATTCTGCTCTTCTGTGATCCTGATGGGTACAGTAGGGAGGTGACCTGCCCACGGCTTCTCAGCTTCCTCAGTGGCACATCTGGCACCAGGAACCAGGCTTCATGACCCCAAATCCTAATTTTCTATCCACTGCATCCACTACATCTATAGACCAGTATAATCAAAGACAACACGACATAATGATTGACTGGGTTTTAAAGCCAAACTACCCAGATTCAAATTCTGCATCCACCAATTACCAGCTATGGGACCTACAGAGAGTCACATCACTTCTCTATGCCTCCAGTTTCCCCACCAGCAAAACACAAGTAGCAACAGAACCTATCATAGGAATACTGTGATGCATTAACACATATCTTGATAGCACTGAGAACAGGAATGGCATTATCATCATCATCAAGAAGCAGCATTGCAGGGGCACCTGGGTGGCTCAGTCGGTTAAGCATCCAACTTCGGCTCAGGTCGTGATCTCACGATTCATGGGTTTGAGCCCCGCATGGGGCTCTGTGCTGACAGCTCAGAGCCTAGAGCCTGCTTCAGATTCTGTCTCCCTCTCTGCCCCTCCCTGGGTGGTGCTCTGTCCCTGTCTCTCTCTCTCAAAAATAAGCACTTTTTAATTAATAAAAAAAAAAAAAGCAGCATTGCACATGGAGCACCTGGGTGGCTCAGTCGCTTAAGCATCCAACTCTTGATCTCAGCTCAGTTCATGAGTTCAAGTCCCACATTGGGCTCTGCGCTGACAGCGTGGAGCCTGCTTGGAATTCTCTCTCCTTCTCTCTCTGACCCTATCCCACTCATGCTTGTTCTCTCTCTCTCTCCAAATAAATAAATAAACTTAAAAAAGAAAAAGCAACATCGCAGAAAGAGTATAGCTCTCAGTCACAAAGATCTGTGTTTAAATCTTGGTTCTGTTTTTACTCACTGTGTGTCCTCGGTGACACTTTACCTATCTAATCGGTACAGTCACTACCAATCTAGCCTGTGTCCCCATCCCTATTGTAAGGCAGATCTCACAGTCTGAGGAAGGAACATGACAGACACGCAAAATGCTCCAAGTCCAGGAAGTAAGTACTTAATAATAGTTCTCTCTGCTGTTACGAATTTTATCAAGTCTGATGGACCAAAAATCTCCTAGGTCACTGGTACATGCATGTAGTGAGTTTAGAACAAATGTGCCTTGAGTTGTCTTTATGGAAAAGAAGTGAATCTGTGCTTTCAAGATATCTCAAACTCTGACCACACTCTGAGATGACACACAAGAACCCCCGCCCAGGACAACACAATCAGTGGCTCTCAGCTTAAACTCTGAACCACTTGCTGACTTGATATAACATGGCCACATGAGGCTTTAACTATAATTTATATCTTACCTACTTCCAAGAAGGATTTTCAGTCACCCATAATAGAACAAATATAATTTAAATTTTTTAATGTTTATTTATTTTTGAGAGGGAGAGAGAAAACAGGGGAGGAGCAGAAAGAGAGGGAGACACAGAATCCGAAGCAGGCTCCAGGCGCTGAGCTGTCAGCACAGAGCTGGACGTGGGGCTGGAACTCATGAACCACGAGATCATGACCTGAGCCGGAGTCAGATGCTTAACCGACTGAACCACCCAGGCACCCCTGGTTTAAAACTTAAGGTCAGAAACAGAGATCTGAACCCAGAGGTGAAGGGGGGAGGGGCATATGGGTAAAGATAATCTACTCTGATCTTGAGTTAAAATGGTTATTATCTCCAAATATCAAATAAATCCTATTTCCCAATAGCCAAGGTAAAAAGGGAAACATAATCATTTATGTAATTCTCATTTTTGATTATAGAAAGGTATCATTTAAATGGCAGAAAATTTTCCATGACACTAGAGAAATTTAATTAAGTGAGACTTTACAGAGGGAATACTGAATAACACAATGAATAGTACCTTCAGCAATTGCTCTTCAGAAATTATAAGAGCTCATTTTGAGGCTTCTTTATTACTTGAGCAAATGGTGTTCGGTCACTGCAACACAAGACTGATAAATTCTCTGCAAACCCATCAAAGATGTCCGTCCTAGCTTGCTTCATGCTTTGCCAGGCCAGGAATGGGAGTAACACAGTTTCACAAGACAGTTCCAGAATACAGATTATTTTTTCCCTTCAAAGAGAGACAAGAACATGGCTAAGAATGGAAAGATGGCGATGTGCCTTGGAGGTGATGGGTGGAAATATACAAACACATGACTGAGGGCGACCTCTAGGATCTGACAATCTCCAGTGTGGTCATCTGCCTGTGCATCTGAGCTGACAACCCAATTCATCCTTCTAGCTATTTCCATCTACCTGCTCCGCTGCTCAGACCAGGACTTTTCTGGAAGAAGGACTCTTCATTCTCACCCTGCTGACAGGGCCACATGTAGGTCACACAGCCAAGAGCAGGGATCAGAGGCCAAGGGATAAAAGAAAAAATAATCCCAAGGCTGAACCCGAGGCAGGATACACAGTGGTTAAGAACCTGGGGTTTAGAATTAGAAGACCCAGGCTCAAGTCCCAGATCCAACCCTTAATCATCTGTGAGATCGTGGGCACATTACTTCACCTCTCTAGCCTTCCCCTTCCTGTTTCTGTGCTAATGGGCATTATAACACTATACATGCGGCATGGCCGTCTAAAGGAGTTATTGAAACTAAGTTGGTAAAGGCCCCCATGCAGTGCCTGGCTCCATGCTACACGTTAGCTGTGAAGACAATGACAATGGCCATGGTGATGCTTCCTGCGCAAAGAATATACAGTATCGTTCAGCACAGACAGGTTATGCTACAGGAAGAAACATCAAAATCTCAATGGCTTAACACTGCCAATTTTATTTCTCCTTCCTGTTCAGGGTCCCAGGCTGGCAAAGGCTTCACTTCCCCATGTGCCTCCATGATTACTCTGCACACCACAATCAGAGCTTCTGTCCAGAAGTATTGCTTCCACTCTCAATGCCTTAGGCTGGGGGTCAGCAAACTCCTGCCAGCGAGCCGGCTGCTTGTTTTTCTAAATAAAGTTTTATTGGAACACGGCTCCACCTACTCTTTACATATCATCTGTGGCTGCTTCCACACCTGGACGGCAGAGCTGAGCAGCTGCACCGGAGACTGTAGGGCTGAAAATATTTACTATCTAGTCCTTTAAGAAAAATCTCACTGTGCCTGGGTGGCTCAGTCGGTTGAGTGTCCAACTTCAGCTCAGGTCATGATCTCATGGTTCATGGGTTCGAGCCCCGTGTCGGGCTCTGTGCTGACAGCTCAGAGCCTGGAGCCTGCTTCCGATTCTATGTCTCCCTCTCCCTGCCCCTCTCCTGCTTGCGTGCTGTCTCTCTCTCTTTCAAAAATAAACACACAAAAAAAATTTTTTTTAAAGAAAAACCTTACTGAGGGACGCCTGGATGGCCCAGTCGGCTAAGCATCCGACTTTATTTAGCTCAGGTTGTGATCTTGTGGGTTGTGGGACAGAGCCGCATCAGGCTCACTTCTGTCAGTGCAGAGCCCACTTCAGAGCCTCCCTCTCTTTCTGCCCCTCCCCCACTTGTGCTCTCTCTTCCTCTCAAAAGTAAAAAATAAGCATTAAAAAAAATCTTACTGACCCTTGCAATGGTCTGAGGGAGTCACAGTGACATCTAACTTTGGAGTAGCCAGGAAATGCAATGCTGTGCTCCCAGGGGGCAGAGAACTGTAAGTCTCTGGTAGATACACAAGCACTAAAGATTACACGGTGACTCATACCAGGCTACCAACATGGCAGCCTTTTTGGAAGCTCTTTTTCTAGGAGTAGGCATGGATTTCAATGGAACATGCTATTGCTGGGCTAATCTCACCTGATCACTATTTCCCTGGGTGACATCCCTGTTGGAGAATCTTAAATGGATCCCTAGTGTAGAAAAGCTAAAACTTCAACCCCTCTGTTTGATACTCAAGACCCTCACCAAGCTGGCCCCTTTCCCCCACCCTGTAACATTTCCACACTGTTCCCTGCGAGGACTTTGCTTTCATGTGTCTCATCTCCCTCAAGAACTAAGAAAATGTCCACGGCCACATGGTCAGTGGCAGGTGGCACTCTCCCCATATCCGTATGCCTCGGGGGCACAGACCTGAGCCTCAGCAGCTCTCTTGGTGTTAGTAGTGATACCTGCTACTTCTCTATTTTTTTTTCCCCTTGGGTCCTGTGAGAAAATATGCCTTCATTTCCTGTCGCAGCCCAGAATTCCTTGCGTTTCAAGAAGCCTTCAGAACACTGGGACTAAGCATGATCTGCCCGCACCTCTCTTCCCCTTTAGATGTGGCCCAAGTCCATCCTCTGATTTTCCTGCTGACTGCTGCTTACCTAACAGACAAGATCTGGGGGAACTGGGCCCAGGCTAACGCAGTGCACAGAATCTGCCCTGCTCCCTGGGAAAGGAGGGCAACAGCCATACCAGCTGGAAAGAGGAGGAACAGAGGGCCAGGCCCTCCCAGGAGAGCAGGCATCGTGCTACGGATGGCCTGGCCGCCGGAAGGAAGCTGGAGCTGCTGGGCCTCCTCCTCTCCACCTCCTGGGAGGAGCGGCAGCTTCGCTGCCCCTGAGACACATCCCAAACAAAAGCAGCCTCAGGCCTGAACTGAATTTCTAAGGAGATCAGCAATCAAACTGCCCAGTCGGAAGTGACCCCGAAAAAACCCAGAGTAAGCACACGTTGGCCACGGGCATAGGGGGGCATAAAGAGTTCCCCTCGCGTGGCGGGAGGGGACGTGTCTGCTGCTGCTGTGTTTTGGCACAGGACCTGGGCAGGGGCCCCTTCTGGGAGAAGTGCTATGATCAGGCAGGGTTTCATCGAGGCCCTGTCCAAATGCACCCATAGCTTTCTCCCTGGCGGTCCTCCCTCAGGAGCCCTCTCTGGGCTCTTTCCTCCACACAAAGGTTACGCTGGTCCCAGGGGGAAGGAGATGATCGTCCCTGGTGCTGACCCTATGGTCAAAGTATGGCCCTTGGGGGCTAGATAGATCTAGGTTTCGACTTCAGGTCCTTGTCTAGTTAGCTGTGTGACTTTGGATAAGACGCTTAACCTCTCTGAGCTCTGATCTTCCTATTATATAAAGTACCAACTTTGTAGGGCTGATCGCATCTGAGCTGAAGTGTTGCTGCGTGCTCAGTGCCTGGAGCAGAGTGACAGCTTAACCAATGGCGGCAGCTATGACACTAACGTTGGCTATAATTACCATCCTCCTCGTTATCGGGGAAACAGGTGCCGTAATTAGGACTCTGTTTCTTGCCCTATCATTTGTCACAGGCCTCCAAATCCCTTATCTGTACCAACTTATGTATCTCTGCAGAAGACACAAGGCAGAATCCAAACTGGGTCCTGCCTGGGTCCCTGGTGGGGCCGAGAACCCTGCTCAGGCCACCTACCCTGAGGACCAGCCACAGCTGAAAAGCCAACGCAAACTTCAGCACGGTGTGTCCTGGTGACAATCTCTGCAGCCCAAAGCAAAAGATTTCACAGGCCTTTCCCTGGTACGTCTAAAATATATCTGCTCCCCACTTAGCAAAACATAACCGTGGGTAAGGCCTTCTAGGGCTAGACAAAGAGCAGATGGTAAAAATAGGACTCAGAAAAGAGCTGCCGTGTTTATAGGCACTGGTCTCTTCCTCGGGCTCTGTATTCTCCATCTCTGTCTGTTCTCACCTGTGTCTGTAAACCTCCAGTGGGAGTCAGGTTTGGGGGCTGCCTCTCTACCAAACGAGCGTGCATCTCACGGATTAGGGGGCGTTCTACAAACACGACCTCAGGGATGCCTCCTCATTCGTGTATCCAGTTGATCTGGGCACTGGGCCATATAAACTGCCTTAACAAATAACAGAAGGATGACTGATCACTTTCAGCATCACAACTTTAACATTTGCCACTTTGTCCGAAGTTCTAAAGCTAACCACCTACTTTCCTGCCTCATTAAACAAAGCAGGCTAAAAATCATTTAATCACGTCTCCATCACTCAGGGCAACCCCCCCCCCAAAAAAAGAAGGGTTTTCTTTTAGTGACGAATCACTCAATTCTACTCCTGAAATCAGTACTGAACTGTATGTTAACTACTAAAATTTAAATTTTAAAAAAAAAAAAGGAGAAAAAAAAGGAATAGTCTCAAAAGGAAAAAGAAGTAACTTTCTGTGGGTAGGAAAGCAAATTGTGCTTATTAGAGCTCCACATAAACCAAAAGCAAGTAAGCCCCAAGTAAGGGCCAAAGGGACTCTCTTCTGAGTAAGCTACTGGATATCAGCACATGTCTTTGTGACATCTATCCTGGTTGACAGAAGCCTGTTACAACCTCCCGTGGAGGAAAGAGAGAAAAGAGGGAGGAAGGGAATAATGAACACACACAAATACTTACAAGTTGCTGGGCAGCGTTCTGAAGGTTTTGCCTATATAAGCGGTTTCCCTCACCACAAGCCCATAAGGGGGATATACTACTGTTATAATACCCATTCTGCAGGTGCAGACTCTGAGGCACAGAGAAGACAAGAGGGACCACCGGGGCTGGAGTGAAAGACTGGGCTCTGGAGGGGTGGATAACAGTGTGGCATTTCCCAGTACAGGAGTGGCTTCTGCAAGAACCCCCAGAATGTGGGAGCAGGGACGAGTAGGAAGCTGAGGAGGGCAAGACACCCAGGAAACATGTCTCGGCGGTGGTCACAGGGGAAGAGGAGACGTGGGTGTCCCTTAATTGAGTGCCCTGGTCGCTCAGAGGTCCCTAATGCAGCCACTGTCTCTCAACGGGACAGAGGAGAGCAGGGAATTAAAAGCCCATGGAGCTGGCAGGGCTCTGGGCCAGTGGACCACGCTCTGCCCTAGTCAGCATCACCCTGAGCCCAGTGGGGATGGGGACAGTAACTGAGCCTGCTGTCCCGGCCTGAGGACAACCGACCCCTTTGCAGATTCTCCTGGTAACTATCAGCAGCCTCTGGTTTAGCTGAGAGCCCAACAGCCCCTCTCTCCTTCCCTCCCCCTGCCAGCTATGACACTCTTCAAGCAAGTCTTAGATAAAACTCAGCCAACTGTTTAATATTCATTAGCAAGCCTGCAAAAACAGTCACATGAACAGCTCCTGCAGCTCAGGAAAGTCCCCATCTTGGCCCTTAGCCAGCACCTTGCTTCTCAGGAGGCTGCAAAAATATCCCGGCCAGGCCTGTTCTGGACACAGCAGCAGGAGGCCTCCACGAGGCAGCGTCTTCAGGACCCCAAGACGCCCAACTTTGCCTGGGCTTGTGGGATTCTTCTCATCATGCAGGAGGCGCGCCTGGACAATCTTCCCAACCAATCACTGCTCTCAAACACTACGTAAAGTAAAATCATTTCTTACCTACCTTATGCTAATTAACCCTCAGGTGTAGATTTCAAGGATACCTGGAATGCCAAGTAGCTATCTATGGAATGTTGACTCCAGATTACGATATTTCAAATGCTAAGCGCTTACCCTTAGGGTGTGGAATGAAGTTAAATTGTGTCCACACTCCTTGCTGCAACTTTCAAATGGAAATATATATTTTTTTCATGTTTTTGTAAATGTTTGTTTATTTTTGAGAGAGAGTCCTAAGCAGGGAGAGGTGGGGGGGAAGCAGAGGACCCAAAGCAGGTTCTGCGCTGACAGCAGAGAGCCAGCCCAAAGCAGGGCTCGAACCCATGGACCATGAGATCATGACCTGAGCCGAAGTGGGATGCTCAACCAACTGAGCCCCCCAGGTGCCCCTCATATGTAAATATGAAAAAAAATTTTTTTTTTAATTTTTTTAAATGTTTTATTTTTGAGCGAGAGAGAGAGACGGCGTGAGCAGGGGAGGGTCAGAGAGAGAAGGAGACACAGAATCAGAAGACAGGCTCCAGGCTCTGAGCTAGCTGTCAGTACAGAGCATGACGCGGGCCTCGAACCCACGAACCGAGATCATGACCTAAGCCGAAGTCGGACGCTTAACCGACTGAGCCAACCAGGCGCCCCTCCCCCACCAAAATTTTTTTTAACATTTATTCATTTTTGAGAGACAGAGAGGGACACAGAGTGAGTGGGACCGGGGCAGAGAGAGAGGGAGACCCAGAATCCGAAGACAGGCTCCAGGCTCTGAGCTGTCAGCACAGAGCCCAATGCGGGGCTCAAACTCACAGACGACGAGATCGTGGCCTGAGCTGCAGTTGGACACTTAACCAACTGAGGTGCCCCTGGAAATATTTTAAATTATCACATGGACACGCCAGTGCTACAGGCTCAGGGGAGGGCCAGCCATTCTGACGTAAAGACAGAGAGTGAGGATGTTCCAAGGAGCCACCCACCACCCAAAGCGGAGGCTTACAGGTGGCAAAGGTCCAGGAGGTTCCGGAGATTCTATGTTCACTCCACGAGTTCCAGAGACTATTGAACAGACCCTGGGGCTGGGAGGGAGGCTGGGGGGTGGGCAGTAATGACCAAACAAGCTATACAGTTATGTTTTGTCTTTACACAGGATCATGGGGACCGATCTATAATGTGCTCAGATACATGGTGACTGGGAAGGTCTGCAGCATTTCTCAAACAACTCAGTCTGTGGCATCATTTTTCTACAAAGCACCTTAAGGACTATAGTCTGAAAAAAATAATTTGAAAAACACAGTATAAAAAAAATATATATAGAAGATAAAGTTGAGGAATTTCCCAAGCCAGGAGATACTGATCTGTCGGCTGGAGAGAAAAAAGAAATTTACTTACTGGGTTAAGGTTTAAGATACCAAATTAATGGGTCTTTTCTTTACGATGGAGAGAAAACAAACCGAAGTGCTCCTGGAGATGGAGAGAACTTTCCTCATAGCCCCTTCACAGTGAGCACCTGTGGGGGCAGGAAGACCAGCAAAGGAAGGTAAGCAGAGTGTAGAATGTGCCTGGTGATCAAACAAATGATGGGAAAAGGCTGAGAAACAGGATCCCTGGGCTTGAAGTCGGATCGATGTCAGCATCCAAAGTCTCGATAAGAAACGGGATGGTTATAAATGGATGCCCTGAAGCAGCAAACAGGACCTCTGAGAAACAGTGGGGGAAAGCTCAAGGCTGGGCTCTAGTGAAGGGGTGCATCCTATCGCCAGGAACCGGGCAGGCTGCGGTGGGGGCTAATCCTGCACGTGGAGACAGCCCAGGAGACATCTCCCCACATGAAGATGGCCAGGAGAAAGGGAAAGAGAGGGATGCCACAGAGGAAGGGATAGAAAACAAACCTTTGGAGGAGAGAGTTGCATGTAATTCAGGAGAGGCTACAATCCAGACCACTTCATGACCCCAGAACCTACCGCAGAACCCACACTACTGGCATTCTAGACTAAAACAGGCCACTCTACTGCATTCCAGCTACTTTACTTTATATTCTTGAGTCATAAACCATACCAGAGTTTAAAATAACATTTAATGAATACGTTTGTGAAAAAGGAATGAACAGGAATAAGAACTACATATTCTTTACAATTTTTTCCTTCCTTCCTTCCTGAGAGCAGGGGCAAGGGGCAGAGGGAAAGAGAGATTATCTTAAGCAGGCTCCATGCTCAGCTCATGCTCAATCCCATGACCCTGAGATCAAGACCTGAGCTGAATCCAAGAGTTGGACATTCAATCGACTGAGCCGCCCAGGTGCCCTTATTACTTAAAATTTTCTAACTGGTATGAAACTCCCTTCATAAAGGGAACTAGTGCTTCTAATTCAATTTTAATCTCTTCTCCCAAAGAGGCCAGCCTTTGGCACTAAAATCCATCAAATAAAAATATTTATTGATAATTCTGTATCATTCAGGATGCCTTTGGCCCCAAGTAAGGAGAAACAGTATCTCCAAGTGGCTTAAACAGTAAGCAGTTACCATTTCATAAAACTGGCAGCCACAGCATTTCCCTGAGATTCTCTTGGCTTCGTGCTTCCTCTGGAGGTGAACGGTTCCTGTGGCTCCAAGTTTCAAAGTTACATGTCACAGTGTCCTAGGTAGAGGAACCATCTCATCTCTCCTTGTAGCTTGTTCTTAAATTGGAGGAAACTTTTACCAGAAGCCCCCAGTAAGCTGGCCTCTACAGGGTCATAGGCACATCCAAAACTAATCATGAGCAAAGAGGATCAATGCCCTTAAGCCAATCAGATCCACCCCTGGAGCTTAAGGTGGGTCAGTTTCTCTTGAGGTATCTGGCTGAGGAGGAAGACAACGTACCTGAATAAACTGGGATTCTTGGATAGACGGAAAGAGGCTTCTGGATGTTGGACAGACAACCAACACCACTACAAATGCCACACGCTAGTCACCACTTGAGACAGAGCTGTAAGACACAGACGACTCTCTCAAAACATTTTACAGTGTGATTGGGAAAAGCAACAATGCATACAAATGGAAAATAATTGTAACACACAAGGTGAGATGTAGGTTAAGCACCAAATACAATGCATTCTACCAAACAAAATCCGAGACAGATTCATCCTATACCAAACTCTGTTCCATTGGAAACCAAGTCAGAGGAGACTGGAGTTTTATGAGAATGCAGGTATTACTAATTATATATCATAATCGGCTTTGCGCTCCTTAGAGAAAGGTGTTCCATTGGAAATTGTAATATAATAAATAGATTAAAATCCAAGGCTCTTTTCACAAACATTCTTTCAAATGACTTAGGATAATGCTCCCCAGGAAAGCAGAAAATACAAAGTAAAATATTTGCAGAAAGCTACTCATGCCGAGGTAGATAAGCTCTTTAGAAATACATTCACAGATACAGACTTCACTGATACAGCCACTCTCAGCTACATAAATCTCAGCTTAGCCGTGAAGTAAGGACTGACAAGTTTTTAGAAAAACTGTTCTATTTACAGATCAGTGAAGTGAGAATTGGTGAGATTCTGCTATAATGTCTAATTAGGATTAATTAGCTAATGTTCTCAAAGCACAGAACAAGGATGAAATTGAGCACAAGGTTGAATTGTACTATAGTGGAGAGAGTGAATATTAATTCTGTTCAAAAAACATTCAACCAAATAATATATGTGGACACTCTCTGCTTTAGAAGGTGATGCTTAGGGTGTTCTAGACCTAGTGGCCCACTTCCAAAGGAGAGAGTATGGAATGCGAAAGAGCACCCTGACAGTGGAAAAGCCTGGGAAACACCTCTTCGACCAAGTGATCAAAGATTAACATCGTCAATGATGTCTGTAGGTGCCATATACCTCCTGAGATGTGATGAGAAGGGCACTTTACCACTGTGTTGTTCTTTCCAAAAACCCGTAAGCCGGGCCCCAGTCTGATCCTGAGAAAAACATCAAGCAAATCCAGATTGGTGGACATGCCACATGGTGCTAAGCCAGCATGCCTCTAGACTGCCAAGGTCATGAACAAACAAGGAAAGACTGAGAAATTGTCGCAGACCAGAGGAGACTGGGGAGGCATGAGAACTAAATAGGAAGCCATACTCTGGAGTGGATCCTGGAATAGTAAGAGGACATTAACAGAAAAGCTGGTGAAATCCAGATAAAGTGTGGCGTTTAGTTAAAAAAAAAAAAGTCAGCTTAAGGCATAAATTATGAAGATAAAGGTGCATGGGTATGTTTTAAACAAACGCTATCCATAACTTGATAGCACAATAATATCAAGTTTACTTATGACTCTTTCAAAACATACAGTGATTATTGAATTTCTTTTTTGTTTGTTTTGAATTAGAAGTTAATGAAAGGATTCGTTCTTGGTGAGGCCCCTGCTGACTGTGGAGAGGAAACCCAGAAATTACTTAATGTGAGAAAAAGCAAAGACTTGGACAAACCGGGACAAACTAGTAAGAAGCATTGGTTAGTGAATGAAATGGCACAATTTGTTTGGGATTCTCCTCCAGATATAAGTCATGAGATACAGCTGTGTATTCCTGGAGGGGAGGAGCTATTTCTAACTCATTTTTATAATCTTCACAGTGCTTGGCATGCAGTAGATGTTTAATATTAAAGTCAGGTGAGTCAGTTTAGAAGATCAAGTATCAGGGCACCCTGGTGGCTCAGTTGGTTGATCATCCAACTTTGGCTCAGGTCATGACCTCGCAGGTGAGTTCAAGCCCTGCGTCTGTGCTGACAGCTCAGAGCCTGGAGCTTGCTTCAGACTCGGTGTCTCCCTCTCTCTCTGCCCCTCCCCCCCTCAAAAACAAATAAACATTAAAAACAAATTTAAAAAACAAAGATCAAGCTTCAAGATCTAACATTTCTTAGAGTGACTCAGCCAGGAGGGGAGGGAGGTTAAGGAATTGGGTAGGAGGCTTTGAAGGATGAAGGACTAAGGGTGAATTTTCAAACACAGAGGGACTGAAAAAGTTGTTTTGTGGTCCCAAATTCCATTACTGAGCTTCCCCCTCCCCCCACTGGCTTCTTCAAGGAGCTGTAGTGATGGAAGTGCTCCTTAAGGACATATTACTTTTATACATTTTTAGAGCTCTCACTACTTAATGTCTCATTAACCAATAATCTTGAGAATGAGAAACAGCATTACTCCCAATTTTCAGATGAAGATTCGGCAGCCCAAAGAAGTCAAGCGTGCATACAATGCTGAACCCTGGAAGGAGCTACGGGGAAAAGCCAAGTACGTCTTCTCAAAACAAGAATACATGTGAGGCACCTCCCCTATATGTAGCATAACTCTGTCTTGGGGGTGCCCCCTGACCCAACGTGTTCGCATGTTTTCTTTCTGTTTGACTTTAAGGCCAATTTGATACAGATGATTTTAAAAGTCAATCATTAAAAGGTCTAAATAAGAACTACAACCCACCACCTGGAACTTTCTAGTTAATTAAATGTTCCACAACAGCTCCCTGTGGGATGTGAAACCAGAAACCTATGCTTTGACCTAGCAAGGCTCCCAGGGACCACTGGTCTAGAAAGAAGATGAGCAGGATGGAGTCATGATTTTAGTGCCGGTGAGCATTATCCCGGGCTGGCCATCAGGCCTGGACATCGTCAGTTTTTAGTGTTTCCACTTGATAAGACTGGATCTGTCTCTGAAGTGAGCTACTCTCCACCCCATGCCACCCACTTCTAAGGGACTCTTCCCCTGGGTTTGTGATATGTACAAAGTACCTGGTAAAGGTTAGTAAAGAAAAGTCCCAATCAGGTCCAAAAGACCTCTTTTCTCTGGATTAAAATATGCCTTTGGTGAGAGTGAATGGGAATTCATTGGAAGGGAGCATGAAGACTCTTTCTGGGGTGATAAAAACATTCTTCTGTGTCTTGCCTGAGGCGATAGATATATGAGTGGGCATGGTCATTAAAATTCATTGAACCATGGGTGCCTGGGTGTCTCAGGTGGTTAAGTGTCTGACTCTTGATTTTGGCTCAAGACATGATTTCATGGTCATGAGACCGAGCCCCGCATCAGGCCCCACGCTGAGTATGGAGCCCGCTTAAGACTCTCTTCCTCTCTCTACCCCTCTCATAATCTCTCCCTCTCCCTCTCTCTCTCTGCCCCTCTCATACTCTCTCTCTCCCTCTCCCTCTCTCTCTCTCTCTCTCTAAAACTAAAACAAAAATTCACTGAAGTAAATACTTCTTCAGATCTGTGTAAATTCTACCTAAATGTTAAAATAATCATAATGACATCTGAAATTGAACATGCTAAGACTTACTCTAAACAGTGATGAGGTGTTTCAGGGCTGTTACTCTCATGCTCTGAACATGCCACTTTATTAATGTGGCTCGAGCCTGTGTTGTGTTTTTTTTCCCCCAGCATCATCACATTCTTTGCCATTTATGGAATTGCAGCCAATGATAACTGCCAAATCTCTTTTAGACAAGAAATAATAGCATGTAGTGCTTCCCCAATCTGACTCTATTTTGCTGGATACACAGAACAGCAGCATGCATCTCAAGGATGACTGAGGCTATTTAAGGACCTCTTTGAGCTTTGGTGTGTGGAAACAAACCTGGAAGGCTGAACTTGGAATGAGACCTGGAGATCATGAGAGCCATTCCCTCACTGTGCCCAGCTGCTCCTTTATAAACAGGTTCTCCCACAGGAGTCCTGCAAGAAATTTCTGCTCTAGTATGATGCTCCTTAGGGGTGTGACCTAGGTTGAATTATTCTAAGGGGATTAACCAGAGACAGATCAAGTCAGTTGGTCAAAGCATCAAGCAGAAGAAGCAAACCAGGGATCAGACATTGTGTAGCATGGGAGCTAAGAGCACAGATTTGAGCATCAGTTCAGACTAGGATTTAAACTCTCGCTCCATCCCTTACTGACCATATGACTTTGGACAAGTCATTTGACTTCATTGTGCCTCAGACCAGCTCGTCTATAAAATGAGGTTGATTGTAGCACCTATCCCACGAGTTCTGAGAATTCAGTTGGTAACTATGTATAAAGCTCTAGGAGTGCTTGGCATTAAGTACTACTTCACTGGAAGCTATCATTATTATTTACGGCTTTATTCTCCTGAAATACCTCCTGTGTTTATCTAAGTTCTATTCATTCCTTCAGGGGCTACATATAGACCCATTTAGATAAACAAAGGAGTATTGCAGAAAGGAGCACCACTTGGTAGCAATTCACACTTAAAAGGAAGAGAGGCTTGGCAGTTTTCATTAGCCACAAATTCCATAAATGGCAAGACTGTAATGAAGTTGCTGCCTAAAAAAGAAAAAAAAAAGCTAATGCAACCTTGGGCCACATTAATAGAACTAGAAAGTTTCAATCGGAGGAATAACAGCCCCATGGCCCTTTATACTGTTTACAGTAAATAGTAACATATTCAATTTCATTATTATTTTTTAATATTGAGGCAGAATTTACATAGATATTAAGTATTTAATGTAATGAGTTTTGGTGACCATGTCCGCCCATATAACCTTCATCCCAACCAAGATATAGAATATTCTTGTTACCCCTGAATGTTTCCTCATGCCTCCTTCCAGTCAATTCCCATCCATTCCCAACAAAGTCAACCACTCTTACGACTTCTATCGTAAGACAGACCAGTTTTGTCTGTTCTTGAACTTCACTTAAATAGAATCATTTAGGAAGTACTTTATTTTCCTGGCTTTTTTCCCCCTCACTATTATGTTTTTGAGATTCTGTTTCATGTATCAGTATTTCATTCATTTTTATTGCTAAGTATTATTCTATTTTCCATGATCATACCACAATTTATTTACCCATTCCCTGCAGATGGGCCCTTGGGTTGATTCCAGATTGGGACTATTATGAATAAAGCTACTATGAACATTCTCATGAGTCTTTCTATGGACATGTGTTTTCATGTCTTTTACATAAGGATCTAAGAGTGAAATAGGTGGACCACTAAGCAGATGTAGGTCTAACTTGGTGAGGACTGGCAAACTAGTTCTCCAAGATGGTCCTATCATCTTACACTCCCACTAGCATTGTTCAAGCATCCTAGCTTGTTCCGTATTCTTGCCAACATCTGATATTGCCAGTCTTCTGATTTTAGCTATTATAGCAGTTGTGAATACTATCTCATTGTGTTTTAATTTGCGTTTCCCTTATGACAAACGATATAACCTCCTTACTGGTCATTTGTATATCTTCTTTTGTCGAGTGTCTGTTCAAGTCTTTTGCTCATGTTTTCCATTGGGTTGTCTTTTATTATTGACTTGTAGGAGTTCATCAACTATTACATATTAAGTCCTACTTATTTATATGTGTTGCAAATACTTTCTCCCAGTCTGTAGATTCCCTATTCATGTTTGTAATAACATCTCTTCACAAGAAGAAGTATCTCATTTTGACAAAGTCCAATATATCCTGTTTTCCTATTGTGATTAGTGTTTTTGGTGTCCTAATCTCTGACTAATCCACAATTATAAAGATATTTTCCTATATTTTCTTCTTCAAGGTTTCTGTTTAGCTTTCCACTAAGTCTACGATTTAACTCATCAGTGTTCATGTGTCCAATGGAGTCAGGGTCAAGGTTCCTCTTATTAACCGGTATAATTTTTTTCAGCACCACCTGTTAAAAAGCCCTTCTTGTTGAAATGACTTCACATCTGTGTCAAAAATCAATTAACTGAAGATGTGTGGGTCTATGTGCAGACTCTTCTGTTTCATTGATCTATTTGTCTTTCTTTATACCAGTATCTTACTATCTTTGTTACTAGCTTCATAGTAAGTCTTGAAATCAGGTCGAGTCTTCCAACTTTGCTCTTCTTTTTAAATATTGTTTGGCCATTGTAGATCCTTTGCATTTTCATATACATTTTGAATCAGCTTGTCAATTACTTCAAATTAGCCTGCTACAGTTTTGATTGGGATTGTATGAATCTACAGATGGGAGGAAGGGATATAGTTGTCATTGTAGCTAGATAGTTCCAACAACGAATCAGGGAGTTTAGAGTTAGTCCCATTTCACAAATGGAGGACCCTCTGCTCTGAAAGACTTATTAAGTATCTGCTCGAATACCTACAGCTAATAAATCCCAGCCCAGGTGGGTCTGACCTTAAATCTCAGGTGCTTTTTACGAGGCTGTCCGAAATTGGCCTGCAACCAGAGGAAGCACCAAGGGCATGGAAACCACGCCACATGAGAAATTGTTGGGAGAAGTAAAGATTGCCAGCCTGGAGAAGAAAAGATAATGAGAAGGCATGATGGTTTATCTGAAAATAACTGATGAATCATCATGGGAAAGACCCCAGGGTACAAATTGTAAGGGGCCAATTTTGGTTCAAAATAAGAAAAAAAAAAACCTAAATGACTAGAAATGTCTTAGAGAAGCAGCAACGCTGGTGGTTAAAAGCACAGACTGTGGAAACAGGCTGCCTGAGTTCCAATCCCATCTCTGTTGCTTTCTGGCTGTGTGACCTTGGGCATGTCACTTAGCCTCTCTGTGTCTCAGTTTTTTCATCTGCAAAACAGGGATAAAAATCATGTTGGATCAATGGCCTAGTAATCATAAAGGACCCATGCCAGCATCAGGCACACAGCAGGTGCTATGAAAGGATTAACGGGTAAAAATTTGAGAAACGGAAGAGGCAATCTCACCAGACAGTACATTCTAACTTTCTCAAATCTCAAACATTCCAAAAATGTCTGAATTGCCATCTATTCTGGTAGCTGCAGAAAAGACACCTGTATTACATGAAAGACTAGACAGTCTCTGGGGGTCCTTTTTTGTTTTTTCAGTTCTAAATTCCCATGACCCTAAGTCAATTCCTTACCAAGTTATGAAGGCAACAAAATGACCACCCTCTTGCCTCCATCAATCAATACTTTCTCACTTCGTTCGATCAGTAAGCACCCAACTTGCCTGGAAACAAAAGCCTCAAACCAATATAAGGAAATCGAAAATCCCTCTGTGTCCTCGGTCACAAAACAAAACAGAAAGAAAGAAGGGCAGGACCTCAGGAGGGGGAGTTAGAATTCATTTGCTCATAACGTGAGTTGGGAGCTTCCGCTGGTCTGAGGGCCAGTAGTGTCTTTGGTTCGCATGTTGAGATCTATCCAAGTCCACGGTGAGGGGGAATGGCACTGTTCACCTCAGAAGGGGTGTTTCTGTCCTTGGTTCCACATGGGGGACTGTTTCTTCTCCAGCCCTGGTCTTCAAAGGTTTGCATCTGTCGAAAACTTGTTGTCCCTCAAGTACTCCCTGCTCCAAACAAGGAACCAAGCAGTTTCCCTTGAACCCTTTCCTGGCCTTTTCTTTATTTTCGACTCTTGTCAGCCTCTAGTGTTTTCCCAGCACCATTTCTTATTCATGACAGGCAGGGGGCTGCAAGCCTTAAAAACACTCTCATTCCTAAGTCCTTTGCCCTTCTCTCATATTGCCTTTCATCCACTGGCTTCATTTAAAAACGAGCTGCTTAATTAACTTCCCAGGCCATTTTAGGTGATTAAAACTGTCCTTGCTCGGGAAGAGGCTGTTGCATTTCTCCTAACCGTGGCAGTCAGAAACCATACTTGTCCCTCTTCATAGAGGAGACTCAATCTCAGCATTTTATGAGGTGCTTATTATAGGCCGTCTCTCCGAAGTTTGATGACAAGCTGGAGAAACTCCTCAAAATCAGGAATGAGGGGCCCGTGGAGGGCCAGATATCAGAAATATTTGAGCTCCGAGCCATATGCTGTCATGTACCAGATGTGTTCACCTTGAACAGTTCACTTAATCTTTCTGAGCCTCTTTCCTCCTTTGTTCGGGAAAAATGGTGATAGACCAAGACCTCTAATGTTTACCCCTGTTGTCTCACGCTTCCTCTTCCGATGCATCAGAGTCCCAGCAAACAGACACTGCAGATAAAATGTTTTGTAAACCATAAACGCCCTAAACAAATATAAGCCTTGTTTAACGAGGCTGCCCTTGGCCACACTGGATGAATAAACCAGCAACAGTGCATATTCTAGGGCAACCAAATCCTGCATCGTCATCTAGGTCAGCCTGCTACATCTTCATCAGTTTCATGAGATCCTAAATTTTACCAGGTGCCAAAAGACACATCTTAAGTCAACATGACTGGCCAGATACAGCCCTTGGGAACATCCTCTACAGGCAGGATTAAGGCAAGGACATAGACTCAAAAGGTGGGAAGCCAGGTTCCAGTTTTTATGCTGTTAATAATTAGCTGTTGGATCCTCTCTGTATGTCTCGTTCCCTAGACTCTCCTACCGAATAGGGTTGCTGTGAGATAAACTCCTATATGAGAAATAACTAAGTTATAAATACAGAAAGCAATATTATTATAATGGTTTTACTGATTCATCTGTGAAGAACCAGAGACCATTTCCCTACGGTTCAACTGAATCCAAAGCCAGCAAAATGCCAATTGTTGTACCAAAAAAGTTTGAATAAGCATTGTAACTTTTTTTTTTAATTCTGGTACAGTTAACATATAGTGTTAATATTAGTTTCAGGTGTACAATATAGTGATTCAACAATACTATACATTACTCAGTGCTCATATGGTAAGTGTACTCTTTCTTAATCCCCTTCACCTACTTTAGCATTATGACTTTTAATTTTTTAATTTTTTTAAGTTTATTTATTTTTGAGAGAGACAGAGTGCAAGCAGGAGAGGGACAGAGAAAGAGAGAAGCAGAATCTGAAACAGGCTCCGGTCTCCGAGTTGTCAGCACAGAGCCTGATGCGGGGCTCAAACTCATGGACCATAAGATCATGATCTGAGCTCAAGTTGGACTCTTAACTGACTGAGCCACCCAGGCGCTCCCACATTATCACTTTTAGAAAGAAAAACCTAATCAAGGAAAGAGCCTTGATTTTGACCTCTAGCGTCAAAAAGAATAGGTTTATTAAAGGCACAAAATACACACTGTTTGCATGGTGACTCCCTTGCAGGCTTGTCAAGGAAGGGAACTGACCCTTCCTGAGAGCCCATGATATGCCAAGTTCCACGATTTGGGGGACCAAACTTGCCATCCAAACCTGAACACTTATGAAAGTAAAGTAGACACATTAATAGTTATGCAAGAACAGCAAACTGTACTGAACCTGTACGGGATGCACCGTTTCCCATCTCTGCACAGCTCATAGCAGAGCAGAGCATAGAAGAGCTGCAAGGATAAGAGCATCGCTAAACCACACTAGAATGTCCCTATGTGATACGACAGTGTTATTCCATTCCAATGATATATGGTTGCCTTTCAGCTCTAATTTTAACATTGCATAAAAGCCCATTAGTTGCTACCGAGAAAGTTTCTTCATGAACTTGTGTGAGGTGTTCTGAGTTGGGTCTGCAGGACTGCGGACGGAGCCCTGAACTGTCCACTTCCTGGTCAGCTTTGATCTGGTGGGCTTCACGGAAGTACTTCAGCAGCTGATTTGAGAGCTCCCATTATCTCTCTCCTACATGATGCCCAAGTCCATGAGCAGATGAGCTCAGATCCCTTCCCAGAGAGAAAGGTACTATCAGGGTTGGGTAAAAAAAAATGTGCTTCCTGGTGGTCCCTCCACTGGCTGAAAATAGCAAGTTTTTGCGCCACTAATTGAAATTCAAGTTAAAAATACCTATCTTTGTATCTTAACTTCGTGACCAAGGCCATTATTAAACTACTAACAGATGCTTTAGTCCCAAAATTGCTCCTTCCTCATCACAGCTGTCACCTCGCCCTGGACATTAGGGCGGGCATATTACAAGCTGGAAGAGTGGGACAGAAGGAAAAACACTGAAATGGAGGGCGTAAGTCCGGCTTTGCCACTCCTTTGCCATTCTTGGACTTGGAATTTCCTTCTTTTTACAAAGGAACAGTCTCACTCAGTGTTCTCTTAGGGAACTGCCATGAAAATGAAATGTAATAATCCCTATGAAAACCCTTTGAAAACAACAGAAAGCTCTACACATACTCTGGCAAAGCAAATATGCAGGTGAGAGGACAGCCACACGGAACAACAGAAGCTCCAGCTGTGAATTCTCTATGAATTGCAATTTGAACTCCTATACCCAATGCTCTCAATGTGATCGGAAAGAAAAGCTTGCTCAGGAACTACGAATGGGGTCAGATGGACGGACTGGAACAAAAGAGAGAGGACCGTTTTCCAGCTACAAGCAGCTGGAGAAGTGCACTGACCATGTTATTTGGATTTGAACAGCAATCCAAAAGGCTCTAGATGTACCGTTATCATGACATTTGGAGTTCATATTTTTCTACCACTTAATGGGCTACCTTTTTGGTCATTTTTTCCAATTATTTTCCTCTATTGATAAATATCCATCTGAATTGAGTTTGGGTTGGATGCATCAAGTAATCTTTAGGACCAAGGCCATGATTCCTGAAACTATGGGCAGTCCCACTGGAGAGCCCAGGGCGGGGATCCTGGACTGGCAACCAGTCAGAGGACCCACGTTCTAGGGCTACTCCTCAACCATATTTTCATTTGCGGCTGAACTTGCTATCCCTGAACACGTCATGCACACTTGGTGTATTTAACAGATAGTCTTCTGCAGATATACTTAGGTATCTAGGGATGGTACATAAGTTTCTCTTAGCAAGTGGATACACGAATGTTACTGTGGTTGACAGACTCCTAATCTGGCCACCACCAACTTCTCCCAGCATTGTATGTGGCCGCCCACACACCAAAAGGTGCAGTCTATTTCTCCTCCCTGTGAGCCTGGGCTGCTCTTATGACTTACTCTGACCAACAGAAGGTGCTGGAAATGATGTTTATTTCAGGACTCTTGGGTACTAAGAGAACCGGAACCTTCTGCTTACTCCTTCTACACAGAAGTCTGGCTACCCTGAAACCACCATGCTGTGAGGAAGCCCAAGCCAGACACAGAAGGAGATCACACGGAGGAGCGCGGAGGTATGAGAAAAGTGAGTGAAGCCTTCTTGGATCTTCTGGCCCAGCCCCACACAGTCAGCAGCTGAGAACAGCCAAATGAGCAGTCCCATTTGATGCTACAAGGAGCAGAAGAATCACCCAGCCAAGCACTGCTCAAATTATACAATAGTGAGAAATAAGAAGTCATTGTTGTGTTAAGACACCAAGTTTTGGTGTGGTTTGTTATGCAGCAGTAAATAAATGAAACAGCAATGGACGAGCACTCAGAAATACTGACATAAATGACATCATGAGTTATCTAGACAGAGAATTCCAAACCCTTCTGTGTAGCAAACAGCCAGAGTCTTTTATTCAGCAGCAGTCTTGAGAAGGTAAATAGTCTTTCATGTGCTCCTACTTCCCATTTGGCCTGATAAACACTCTTTGGAAGTATCTACCACGCCTTCATGCAGGGGCTACAACTAGTGGGATGCTGAAAGGCTCTGGTGGTAGAGACTTGAGAAGTCTGAGCTCCAGCTCTCACTCTTGACCTCTTGAATGACTCCACTCTTTGGGCAAGGCATTCACTCCCTGCTGCCCGTTTCCCATCTATGACATGGAGATAATAACACCTCTCCTATTTTCTCGACAGGCTTCTTGGAGAAGCCAAATGAGGTAGAGGGTGTTAAATGAGCTTTAAAGATATGATGCAATTTCTCTACCAGCTATTTCATAACTATTTTTTCAGATTGAAATGTTTACAGTAAACATCATGAAAAAGGGAAAGAGAAGACACAGCCCCCCGCTCACATGACCAAAGAACAAGACTTCCAAGATGGCACCAGCGTACAGCAAACGTCATTCGGGGACAAAGAGCAGATGGGATCCGGATAAGAGCAGCTTTGCATTAGCCAGCCAAAGTTCGAGGAAAGTCTCCTTGGACATCTGGCCAAACATTTTTAATGACCTGCCCAACTGGGACTCCTTGACAGGCCAAACAACCCTGTCAAGAGAGTCCCAGTTGGGCAGGTCATTAGCAAAATGTCTGGGACAGCACTCAGTGAGGCCTTCAGGTTGTATCTCTTTGGACAGCATTTCTCTTCCCCTGACCAGCAACCAGGACAAACATGGACAGAGGGTCATGCCCAGTCCTTTCTGCTGTTACCCGCCCTTCCAATCCGAGGCGGGCTGCCAGCTCCCCATTCTGCAATCTGTTGTCATATACACCGTGTCCGTATAAATCTTGATGCCATTACCTCAGAGCACTGACTGCTCACAGATGCTGGTCATCAATCTAGATCCCTGCCTCCCCCAACAGCAGCCCACTCAAAGCTTCTGAGGGAGCCTCTAATTCAGCCAATGGGGAGACCCCACAGCGTGAGAGGAAAGACCACAACAAGGTAGACAGAGCCTACAAAAATCTCGGTTAGTCTCTCTGGGTCATGATGAGACCTGGCGGAATCGATTTCCTCAAGAGCCACTTGCTGGAGATGTATCAATTACGATGTGATGAAGAGCCCTACGAGACGAAACCACAAATCAAATTTTCATTACCAGATGAAGTGAGAAGAACGACAAGTGAAATCCATCAGTGTTGACGCTTCTCTAAGATGGGCCAGGGCAGACGAGAACTTGCTCCTGCCAATGCCTTTTGCACCTGTTCCTATTGAACAGTTAGCTCCCCGCGGCCCTCTCCTGTATACACA
>CM053566.1:64497908-64567010 GCA_028646485.1 Cryptoprocta ferox | reverse complement strand
CAAGGAGGGGCTCTGTTCTGCTTCAGAAACCCCTATCCCTCCTCAATGCCCAGGACAGGAGCCATCGTGAAGCTACTATCCATTTATTTTTTTTTTTTAATTTTTGTAATGTTTGTTTATTTTTGAGAGAGAGAGAGACAGAGTGTAAGCCGGGGAGGGGCAGAGTGAGAGGGACACACAGAATCGGAAGCAGGCTCCAAGCTCCGAGCTGTCAGCACAGAGCCTGATGCGGGGCTCAAACCCACAAGCTGTGAGATCATGACCTGAGCTGAAGGACGTTTAACCGACTGAGCCACCCAGGTGCCCCATACTATCAATTTAGAAGACTGCCCTAGGTAAGCCCCCAAACTGAAGGGCTAGGAGGTGGGGGGCTGGCCTCTGGCTTGGGTTGTAATCTGTTCTCAAAGTAGGAGGAGGAGAGAGAGGCGTGCCTCCCAGGTAGAACCAAGAAAGAAAAACTCAAGAGCTCCCCAAAAGATACACAACCTACAGAGGACCTCATCCAGGCTAAGTAGGTGGGACTGCCCTGCTCACTTCCACATAGACCCTCAAGGCTGCCCTTGACCTTTATTTTAACTCACTTTTGCTTGAGAAACAATCTGTAAGGGGAACAAAGAATGACTGCCTGGTTCCCTATAAAAGCACACACAGTAAATGTTCAAAGAGCCAGTTAAGGCACCTATTGGAAATGGCTCTGAAAAGTCTGAAATACTGAGCAGAGGCAGAGGGTGATGCAACGTCCCTGTGGCCTGGTCCCTTCCCAGGGGGGCTCCTGGGCACCCTCCAGCTTGCAGGCAAATCTGATCATGTTACTCGGCCCCTCCCTGTGGAGGACTGGTCCCGGGATCTGGCCTCTGCCTGCTTATCCAGACTAAGCTCTCTCCCCGCCAAATACCCTAAACCACGCGTGCTCCCCATGCCAGCCTCACTCATGTTCTCCCTCACCTTGGCCCACAATGCTCCTGGAACCCCGCTCCACATTCCTGACCTGGCAAAGCCCTACTCATCCTCCATGATTCCAGCCCGGGCACCACCTGCTCCCCGGAAGCCACCTCTGACCCACACCTCCTGCCCATGTGCTACCCATAGAAGCCCCGGGCTGGGAGGTCACTGTAATTCCCTATCTTGTGACCATTAGGTCGATGTGCAGCAATCAAATAATGTCCTTTCTCTAACCAGTGTTGCTGCCATCTGCGTCCTTCCATGTAGAGCAGTGGTTCTCAAAGGGCAGCAGCAATCAGCACCACCCCAGAAGGTGTTAGGCATGCAGATTCTTGGGCCCCCACCCAGTCCCACCCAATTGGGACATCTGGGCGTTGCCCCAGCAATCCGTAGTTTAACTCTTCTCCAAGGGATTCTGAAGCACACTTGAGTTTGAAAACCAGTGCCCAAGAGCCTTCAGCTCTGCCTGGCAAGTTTCCCTTCTCCGGGATGGCAGAGCCTCTCCACGGCTGAAAGCAGCTGCATTCACCGGGGCCAGATGCAGAAATACTTCCCCTCCCCAAACCCCTTGGACTAAACAAGAATCACCTAGGGAACAAAGGAAACCAGGCAACTCACGTGCTCTGGGCTTCAGGGAGCTCTCCCTACCCCTGAGCAGGGGGCAGGCTCTCGCGGAGGCTGGCCGCACCGGACAGAGTTCACCTCAGGCTAAATCCACGGCTGGGGCACCTGCTCTTACAGAAGCCACTTTCTGGTTTTCTCCAAAGGACAGCGTTAGACATATCGGGAGTATGACAGGCAGAGCTGCCACTCTTATGACAAGTAGATAAAATGGAACAGAGCAATTAGGAAGCCTCCCGGCTGTCAGTTTCAGCTGAATGTTCCACGGGCAGCCACAAAAAAAAGGCTACGGTGGTGAGCTGAATGTGTTAGGTTTTGTCGCCCACTCCATGTCACATCACGGGGTAACACATTCAGGCCTACGGAAATGTCCAAAGAACCAGAAATGGACAACTTTTTAGCACTGACTTTCTTATAAGCCCTTGGAGCTAGCTTTCACTGCATACTTTATTTTTATTGAACACCTGCTATGCACAGGGTAAGCCAGGTCTCACTCACCCATGGATTACAACCTTAGCTGCTTATCAGAAACAGACAAGGAGCTTTGGAAACATTCCGATGTCTAGTCCAGAGCCCAGGCCAATTTAACCAGAATCTCTGGAGTTGGACCCAGGCATCAGCATTTTAAAAATTCCCTACGTGATTTCAATGTGCAGCCAATTTGGGGAACACTGGTTTTTTTAACTTTTTTTTTGAGGGGGGGAGGGGCAGAGAGAGAGAGGGAGAGAGAGAAAATCCCAAGCAGGCTTCTCACGGTCAGTGCAGAGCCTGATGCAGGGCTCCAGCTCACGGACGGTGAGATCGTGACCTGAGCCAAAATCAAGAGTCAAACGCTTAACCGACTGAGCCACCCAGATGCCCCTGGGGAACCGTGGTTTTAAATATCGATGTCTGGATCCCACCCCAAACCACATAAATCAGTTTTTAGGGCTGGAGCCTTGGCATGTATGTGTAACACACATGTGAATGGAATTTTTAGAGGCATCCATTATCACAACATCGTTTACAGCCCTGCCTATAGGAGCTAGTGTCTTCTAGGACTGTATGAATCTGACAGGGAATGGCACAAAAGGTACATAATTCATAAAAATGGCATTCTCACTAGTTGAATCCTACCCTCAGGGCTCCCATAGTTCTCACACTTTGGGTACTGTCTCTCACTGGAATTTCTCCGTTTTTCCTTTGGGTGCCTTCAGACAAAAAAAAAAAAAAAAAATCTTTCCAGCTCCCTTCTCAGCATATTTGAAAACTGGAAATGGCTTTTGAGCGCTCAGGTGCCCAGGGTTAAATTGAGGAATTAGAGGGCTCTCAGCTCTCTGCTGAAGGAGAAGATAACTTCTTAGGTCATGTCTGAGCCAGACATGGCTCGCATTTTAAGAAGCCAATAGGTAAAACAGATAATACTATTGATTCCTCATTTCACAACTTTGATGCTGTGTGCCTCGATCTGCCCAATAAGTGAGAGTGATTTTTACTCTAATGCAAAGAAATGTGGTTGGGATACTTACCATCTACAGGACTCCTACTGAGAATCCTTTGGTGGAAATGCTGATGTTTACATAGCAAGTGTGCTTTGAAAAGAGGTATGCCTGCCAAATCATTCATTAAAACTTAGAAAAATAAGCCCAACACCTCCTCTTCTTTTGCAGATTACCTCTGCAAAGTTTTAATTCAGTGTGACCTATTTTTTTTGCCAGCATTGGCCATTTATCTATATGCCTGACGACCAAGGGAGTCATTCTCTGTAATCACTGTTGCATCAGGAGGAGGGCTGGGCTGGAAGTTGAAAGAACTGGGCTCTGTGTCCCATGTCACCTCTAATTCCCTGTGTGATCCAGAACAAGTTATTTGATCTTCAGCTTCCTCAATTATAAAACAAGAGAGTAAATTCTTGCAAAGATGGGTTTCTTCCAGTTGAAGTACAATGTGGTTCTAATTTGTTTGTGGACAATGACATTAGCCTAGTGGAAATGGCTAAGTTTATTACTTTGTTTTCCTAAAAATGGATAATTATTTGGGAGAAAGTACCTTGGGTAACCAATTCCATAAAACAAAGATTAGGTAACTAATATACACACCATAATGTCCCAGATGCAGTAAGGCTACAGAAAGAAGAGAGATGGCCTATGCTGATAAAATTAATGAGGAAAACAATTACATATCTAACCATGATTTAAGAGAATGAAATAGATGTTAGGATATGAAAACAGAGAGGAGACAGCTTGGAGCATTTAGAAAAGACTGCCCAGAAGCAATAGTAAAGTTCTTTCTATTAAAGTTTCTGGTAGGAGCGTCTGGGTGGCTTGGTGGGTGAAGCCTCCGACTCCTGATTTCAACTCAGGTCATGATCTCACAGTTCATGAGTTCAAGCCCTGCATTGGGCTCTGCGCTGACAACGTGGAGCCTGCTTGGGATTCTCTCTCTCTTCCTATCTCTCTGCCCCTCCCCACTCTCTCACTCACTCTCTCTCTCTCTCAAAATAAATAAATAAAATTTAAAAAAAAATAAAGTTTCTAGTAAAGTTAGGGTTAAAAGAACACTGAACATGGCTTCCAATTCTGGACTTCCCAGGCAGAGACTCTTCTGTCGCATAAGACAAGCCACCCACCTTCCCCAAGCTCAAGGCTTCCCATGTGTCAAGTGGGAATGCTGTAACATGGGCCCAACATACTGGACAGGCCACTGGGAGGCACAAAGAAGACACCAGCATTACAGAGAGGGCTTGATAAAACGTTGTCTAGTGGAAGGCACACAGAGCTGGGGCTGATCTACTGAGCATGGGTCCCGATCGATTCTGCTCTGAGGATTTCTAAAAACCAGAATTTACGCCGAGAAAGGCACCCTAGAGATAAAATTCAGAGCTGACGGGATACCCTACATAGTGGCTTCTTTCCTTTCTCTCACCTTCTTAATTTTCCCCTTATTCACTTATTAAATAAAAAATTTGTGCTTATTGTTTTAATTAAATAGTATAAAAAGGTATAAGATAAAAATAAAAAATCCTTTCCCTCGCCCCTCTCAATCCCCAGGTGCTTCTTACTTTACCACGACTAACAACAGCTTATGTGTCCTTCCAGAAAAGAGCTGGAGATTGGCTCATGATCATAATTGTACATGTACGTATTTCTGTGTCTGTCCACTCTATCTACAGCTAGACACCTTCTTTTCTAGGTATCTATTACTGGAGAGGAAAGATCTCATTTCAAATAATCTCTGTTTAAGGCAATACAGTTTTAGATTACTGAAATCTGACATTGCTTTTAGTGGTGATAATTAAATAATAATGCTATTATTATTTCTTACCAATAGAAAGCGAGGGGGGGGACAGAACCAGGTTATTTAAGATGTTATGCAAGCCAATTCCTGAATTCAGCAGTGTAGAGCAAACTACTGTATCGTTTGTTGGTTAAATGAGAGAAAAGTCAGTCGTGAAAAGACTGATAAATAAACCTTTGGTTCTGCGGATCTGCTTCTGAATAAATGGAATAGAGAAATCAAATGATTTTTTATCTCCTCTTGTTCCGTAAATTCATTGCAGGTTCACTTTCAAAGAATGCCCATAAAAAAAAAAAAAAGAGGGGTGCTCAGGATTAACAAATTCACTGAATAACTTTTAAAGAATGAATGCGTACACAAACATTTAAAAACAAGACGTTAAGGTATTAACTAACATCATTTAATAAATTAAAAGCATTTTCAAGTTGGACGCATACTCCCTGTCATCCATCATCCAAAAAAGTTAATAAGGACCTAAGTTTTTTTTTTTTTATTTGTCTTTAATCCCCATTCAGCTCAAGAATATAGTAACGTATAGAAAAAATGAACAGTTATTTAGGCCATGACATGCCCAGGACTATTTACCAGACATACTCTCACTCACACTGTTAAAATGGTCTCTCTCTCCTTATTCCTCCATCCTAAGGTTCCTGTCATTTTGATGGCACACATTTCACTGGCTTTATTGCATAGCAGATGGGTGGGATCGTTCAAGCCCTCTACAAGTCCTACACAATGGGTATTAAAACTCTCTAATACTTGGTCAAGACATTTTTCCTTTGCTCTCTTCCAATCTGGAAAGCTCAAAGCAGTTGAGTGTAGTCACTCTACTGTTCTATACTTCTCACCTCCTCTTCCAAAGTGGTTTACTACAATCATCTTCCTGATTCTCCTCTTGCAAAATCATTTTCTATTTCTGACTCTCTCTCTCTCTTTTTTTTCCTGCTCAAAGTGCTATAATGCTTTGCTGTTCTGAGCCTTCTAGAAATTTCTGAATATTTGGTAACAAGTGCCATTGCCACCACACAGAAAAGGTAACGTGCTGGTCTCTATGGCAAGTACAGAGATTTGCTCTGCTAAGTTCGTCTGCACTCCCTGTGGTTCTCACATATGTTACTGAAATCACAGCATATTATCTCTTATTAGCAGACAAAATGGTCTCAAAACGGCTGGAAAAAAATTGAATGCAAATAAATGGGAAATTTGACAATAGAAATTGTAAGGCCTTGATGGATCTCAAAATAACTACACCTCTTTAGAAAAAGAAAAAAACTTTAAGAGCTTATAAATAAAAGAAATTTGGACTTGTACCTAACGTGAATCATGCTGGAGGAATTAATTTACTTCTTTCAGGATGAAGAGTTTTCAGACATCATGGTTCATAAATTCTTATGGCTGGTGGGGCTTTCTAGTAATTCTGCCTCTAAAAAAGGGTAGTTTCTGGGAGAATAGAAAACTTGCTTCTTCAAAATTAATTAAGTCATTTATCGCTTTTTCCAAAGAGATCGGTCACAATCCAGAACTACCTGGGAGTGGAACCACAGATTTGTTCCAAGGTACAGTTATTAAAGCCTAATTGGAGGATTTCTATTTCTGGCTAACAGTGGACTGAGTTATATATAATCTTTCCTATGTGTGAACTATTATAAGATTAAAATAAAAATAAGCTGGATAAATCATCATGGAATACCAAAAAAGGCTTCATGGTATAAGGTGGTCTCCCAAAAGTTGGTGGGGACACATTCCCACAAAACCAGCCCTTTCCAGAGGGGCAGATCCCTACTGGCCACAGGGATCTTTGCTTTACCCAACAGCGATACACCTAAAGAGGGAGAGTTGACTTGTGGTTTCCTGGGCTGATAGCAATTTTCTGAAAGGAGAGCTCTGAGGTTCCCCAGGGAGAAAGGTACCCCAAAATAAAAATAACGGCCAGCCTCCCTCAAAAAAAGATAACGGGTATTCTGGGACGGTAAGTGGAGTAAGGTGGTGGAGAGGGGCTTCCCACCATCCCATGCCTTTCTGCCCAATTTGCCTTTTCAAACTTGGCAAATATATATATATTTTTTTTCATTGTAAAATTATCTGGCTTCAGGAAGGTTGGGGAAAAACACCTCTGAGAGTTGGAGGAAAGTAGGGGGGGAATACATTTGGCGAGTGATCCTGAGAACACATGGAAAAGCATGTGACTTCTAAAAGCCAGAAAGGATTACATAAGCTTCTTTTGAAGCATTAGATTCAAAATGAGTCCCTGGAAGGGCCACCCTGACTCCTGAGCCTGGACACAAATAGTTCAGTCTCCACGAGGACTAGCCTTGGCCATGGGTGAAAAATTCTGCTTTCCATATAGAATTGCTGGGCACCATGTCTAACGGAAGAAATCTTAACCAGCTAAAATACAGTCTACTTGTCTTACTTCTTAAGAGTTGCCGGAACAGAAAGCATCTTCTTCCCTTATCATGTCCCCTGGTCCTAAATTCACATCTTTCTGCGGGCCGGTATGGACGAGAAGGAAGAAACCAGATGGAGACTGATGATTGATGGGGCTCCAGATGCCATTCCTGCAACCACTTTCACTGCCAGGTCACCTGACTTATTAGGAAAAGCCTGAAGAATCAGTCTCTTCTACGTAGGGAAATATATCTACATTCAGCTTGGGCCTTTGCAGGAACGTACTCATCCCAACCTTGGCTTTCCAGATGTGACCAGAAGGATATATTAGGAGTGGTGGAGAAAGTTCCCTGGTCGTGGGTAGGCAAAGGGCAGCAGGTGTTTTGTGCTCCTCTCCTGTCAGTCTCTAAGGTAGTTCAGACTCACTTCCACCTCCTTCCGGCAGTGGTGAACTGGATAATTTGAACCAAACTTCCCAATGAACACAACAAAGAAATGTGGATGAAATATTTTTTTTAAATCTTTCCTAAAAGCACAGAAGAGCTAACAAAATGGGGAGGGTCTTCAAATGAAAGATCTGGGAGAAGGAGGTCCAAAGATGTGGGCCTGGGGATTAGGGGCCACTTTTACCCCATCAGATTGGACAGTTAACCCAGTCAGAGGAAGGGAAGAGGCTGAGCAATAGTCCTGGCAGCCTTATAGGGTCAGGGGGCCAGGGCACCCCTAGGGTTAAGGCCTGGTAACCACTTTATACTTATGGTTGGGACCCTAGGAGTAAGAGAAAACAAAAATAAACTGGTCTGACTTCGTGCCATGTGGGTGGTCTAGAAAATCCCAAGTCACCAAATTGATCCAGGCTTGCTGGTACCCCAAAAAGCCTGAAGAAGCTATTTAAAATCCCCTCTAGAACTGTCAATTTTATCAGCACCACTCAAAGCCTCAAATTATTGCATTTCATCAATCTTAAATATCACTATTTATATGACTGGACTACTATTTTAGGTACGAGTGAAAAAGAAGGAAAAAAATGTTAGGTACCTACTATTTTAGGTACCAACTATAAATGTAAGACTCCGACAACAGTAGGGGCGCCTACTGTGGCTCAGTCAGTTAAGCATCGGACTTCGGCTCAGGTCGTGATCTCATAGTCTGTGGGTTCGAGCCCCGCATAGGGCTCTGTGCTGACAGCTCAGAGCCTGGAGCCTGCTTCAGATTCTGTGTCTCCCTCTCTCTCTGTCTATCCCCCACTCATGCTCTGTTTCTGTCTCAATAATAAATAAACATAAAAAAAATTTAAAAAGACTCCAACAACTGTAAATCACATCTGAATTTCAGAGATTAAAGTGTGAAAAAAAAGTACATCTTAGAATTGATGACCTGATTATTTATGCAAATATTTTTTCAAAACAATATCTAGCACACATTCAAAGATAATCGGGCACATAAGGAAATATAACATAAATATGAGCCAGCATGATAATCAGAACAACAGAAAAAAAGCTGCGGAAGTATTCCAGATGGAAAAATTATGACACACAGAATGTAAAACAACTGTACTCACTATGCTCATGGAGATTCAAATTGGGGTTTAACATTTCAAAACAAGGCAACAGGAACTATATGAAAGTAACATTAAAGATATGAAAAAGAATTAGAAATTCTAGAATTGATATTCAGTAACGAAAATTAAGAATGCAAGAGACAGATTTATCTGCAGATTAGATACAGCTGAAGAGACACCGTGTGATTTAGAAGATAGGTCAGAAGAACTATCAGAATGTAGCTAGGAGATATAAAAAGGATGGAAATACAGAAAGAGGGCAAGAGATACTGAAAATATAATAAGGAAATTTAAGACAGTAAAATGACCTTACAACACAAAGTTCTCCCAGAAATAGGCAAGAGAGTTGAGAAGAAGCTGCTAATAACCATAAGCTCAGCTCCCTCAAAGACCAACTACACCACTGAGGCAGGTCACCTTAATGAAGATCCAGAGGTAGAATAACAGTGGTTAAAAGTTGCAACATTGAGGGGCGCCTGGGTGGCTCAGTGGGTTAAGCATCTGGCCTCGGCTCAGGTCATGATCTCACGGTTCATGGGTTCGAGCCCCATGTCGGGCTCTGTGCTGACAGCTAGCTCAGAGCCTGGAGCCTGCTTCAGATTCTGTGTCTCCCTCTCTCTCTGACCCTCCCTTGCTTGCACTGTCTCTTTCTGTCTCTCAAAAATAAAAAAAATTTAAAAAAAACATTAAAAAGTTGCAATATTGTGATTTGTAAGAAAAATGTACGTGGCCAGATGACCAAAACCTATTTCTCACACATATTTGGTCTTCATCTATGTCCACAGTTCCCGGCTCACAGTCCCCCAAACCTTGTAAATTTCCTGAGCTAGAAGAGCAATGGCAACATCTTTTTTCATAATATTTAGTCTCTGTCCTCGGTTCCTGAAATCACTTCAGAGCCAAAAAGGTGAAATAGGTCTCCTGTTATTCATAAAAAGCCCCGCTCTTTACCACACCTGGGTACGGTTAAACAGGTGACTCTTGGAAAGTACCTAAGAATAGGGGCTGGTTGCCAGGGGAACCATGAATAGTGATGGAACTTTCAGTTCTACTCCCTGACTTGCAAGTAGGGGAGAGGGGCTGGAGGCTGAATCAATCACCAATGGCCAATGGTTTAACCTACCACGGCTGTGTAATGCAACCTCTGTAAAATTCCAAACGGAAGAGGTTCAGACGGCTTCCATTTGGGGAATCTGAACACTCCACTTATCACTGTGCCTGGCCCCAAACTCCATGAGGACAGACACTCCTTTGTTTGGGACCTCACCCTATGTATCTCTTCATCTGGCTGTTGATTCATACTCTTTAATATCCTTCGTAATAAACCAGTAATCTAGTGAGTCAACAGTTCTGAGCCACTCTAGCAAATTAAATGAAGCCAGGAGCGGGTAGTGGGAACCTTGGAATTATAGCCAGTCACTCAGAAGCAGAGGTGACAAGCTGGGCTTGCAACTGGCTTCTGAGGTGGAAGGCAGTCTTGTGAGACCGAGCCCATATCCTGTGAAGTCTGATGCTCTCTCCGAGTAGGTAAATTAGAATTGAGTTGAACTGTAGGACAGCCAGTAGTTCCAAGAATTGCTTGAATGTGTGGGGAGAACACATTGGTTCTCAGAACTTTTGGTGATCAAAACTTTTTATTTTATTATTTTTTTAAATTTCTTTTTATGTTTTATTTATTTCTGAGAGCCAGAGAGACAGAGTACAAGTAGGGGAGGGGCAGAGAGAGAGGGAGACAAGAGTCCAAGGCAGGCTCCAGGCTCTGAGCTGTCAGCACAGAGCCCGACGCGGGGCTCAAACTCACAAACTGTGAGATCATGACCCGAGCTGAAGTCTGGCACTTAACCAACCAAGCCACCCAGGTGCCTCTATAGTACTTTTCTAAATAGGGAAATAAATGTTTTATTCTAATTACTTACTATAAGGACAATATCAAAGAGTGTTAAAGGAAGGTTTTTTTTTAATTTAAAAAATTTTATTGAGATATATTTGACATATAACATACTAGTTTTAGGTATACAATGGAATGATTCAACATTTGTATACATTGTGAAATGACCGCCACAATAAGTCTAATTAACATCCATCACCACACAGTTACAGATATTTTTTCTTGTGGTGAGAACTTTTAAGTTCTACTCACTTAACAAAACAACTTTCGAATACACAATACAGTATTATTAAGTGTAGTCACTGTGCTAGTCCACTAATTCAACTTTCTGTTTTCTCCTGGTTCTTTTCAGGACATATACCTTTGGCAAATGTGGAATCAGTGCGAATTAATGATTCGTTCTCCCAGGATTAGATGACCCGGAAATTCTTCCTGCCTGGACCTCCCTCTGCTAACACGCGCTGACAACCAGGAAGTCGGTACAATTCTCCAGTGACAATGAATGTCAAAGGGAATGGCACAAACTCCTCACCCCTAACCCAGGCTTGGCACTAACCTTTGGGTAACCCTGGCAAGGCAAGGCACCTACCTTCTCTCAGCCTCAGCTTCTCTGTGTATATAATGGGACAAGGAGAGCTGCTCACTGATCCCCCAAATCCCTTGTAGGTTTAAGCTCTGTGATTGTGTGTAGATTTGACCCAAAATCTCCAAACAGGTCTTGACTCTTGAAAAACTTTATAAAAATCAAATCCATGTAAACACAAATGGAAATCTAGCTGTTTTTTTTAAATCCCTCCTACAATAAATCTTGTAGAGAGTCTTTTTATTTTTATTAAATCTAGACATTGACATATTGACAGTTCAGGGTTTTTTTTTCCTTTTTAAAAAATTTTTTTAATGTTTTTTATTTATTTTTGAGAGAGAGAGAGAGAGACAGCATGAGCAGGGGAGGGTCAGAGACAGAGGGAGACACAGAATCCGAAGACAAGCTCCAGGCTCTGAGCTGTCAGCACAGAGCCTGACGCGGGGCTCGAACCCACGAACTGTGAGATCTTGACCTGAGCCGAAGTCAGACGCTTAACCGACTGAGCCACCCAGGCACCCCAACAGTTCAGTTTCACATACAGCCAGGCACATTTAAATACTGCACCAATAATCACAGCACGTTCTCTTCCTCACTGAAGGTAGGTCGATTTAAATTAAGGAAAAAGACTGTGAATGAATGAAAAGTCTGAAATACAGAGATTTTTGTTTTGGCTTGTTGTATTACCTTAAGTTTTCAAGTACTTCAATTACTTGCCTTCCCCCGCCGCCCCCCCCCCAAAGTATTTCCTGTCTAGCCTGTTGCAATGCAAGGAAAAGTCTCATCCCAGTCTTGGGTATTCCAAAATATAAGGCCAAATCAATGAAATCTTATGGTAAACTTTCCACACACCATTATAATATACTGAAAAAGAGTTTCATTCGCTTTCTGAATCAATAAACTTGGGCACTGGGCCAACCTCGCTTACAATGTGCAGTAAGTTACTTCCATCCACTAAGGGAGCTCACACAGCCTCCTGCTAAACTTGGACCACCCTTGCCCCAGGTTCCATCCTACAAAGATGCTGTTGATGCTAATGCTGACCCAGAGCCGCAGCCGCTGTAAAAGTTTACTTCTGAGGACAAACGGTAACAGAAGCACAGGCCACCCCGCATTTAACAATTCCATCTTGATCCATGCTCTCGATGCATGTCGAGTCTTCGAGAAGCGTCCCTTAGCCCTTGCCAGTCATCGGTAGAGGAAAGTGTCTACTTCCCTATCCCTGCGTCCACAACTGTCCCGTGGCTCCTCACGGGAGGAGGCTCAGGTTCACTTAAAGCTGATGAAACTGAAACCCCTCTTGCACAGGACCCTTCAGAGGCTCTAGCAACTCTGTCATCTGGTCATTTGTCTTTTCCTGAAAGAGGACTCTTCCAACTACATAAGCATCCTGTGCCATCAGAACTAGACCCTCTCCCCACTTCCCTCCTCACTGCTGCTCACCAGCCACTGCCCAAGCAGCGGCTGGGATGACCCTTTGGGCAAGGGTGGCTGCCGGTGGCAGTTCTGCTACCCGTACTTCCGGTATATTAATCAGCCACATGCTAGGGGAAGAATTTGAGATTTGTGTGTGTGTGTGCCTCAAAAGTTTGACTTAACATAATGAGCAGATTAGACTATGTAGGATGACAAAGGATGTTTTGCTGATTTACGAAATTATTCATATGGAAAAAGTTCTACAAAGTTAGTTTCACATTTACTAAGTCATCTTGACTGAAAAGCACCAAGTTACATTAAATCAGGCCTCTCCCAGAAAAGTAGGGAGTTATACAGAATGGTACGTAATAACTAATATCCCTCAGGTGCCTGGGTGGCTCAGTCGGTTAAGTGTCTGACTCTGGCTCAGGTCATGATCCCACTGCTTGTGAGTTCAAACCCGGTGTCAGGCTCTGTGCTGACAGCTCAGAGCCTGGAGCCTGCTTCAGATTCTGTGTCTCCCTCTCTCTCTCTGCCCCTCCTCTGCTCACGCTGTCTCTGCCTCTCTCAAAAAGAAGTAAACAAAACAAAACAACAGTGGTTCTCAATCAAGGGTGATTTTGCTTCTCAGGAGACATCCAGCAACAACTGAAGACTTTTTGATTGTCACAATTTGGGGTGGGGGAGGGCATGCTACTGGTATCTGCTGGGTAGAGGCCAGGGATACTGATAAACATTCTACAATGCACAGGGCAATTCCCCATGACAAAAAAAAAAAAAAAAAAAATTATTCAGCCCACAGCATCGATAGCACTCAGGTTGAGAATCTCTGCCTTAAAATAATGGGCATGTATAGACAGGTAAAGAAGCAAGGAATCTGGAAACTGTTTAACCTTTAAACACTAGAGCAGGTGAAGGCCAGGTTGACAGGTAGCTGAGGCGGGGCTGCAATCTGACTTTAGTGACCACACCAAGGTATGAAGCATGGAAGGCTCCATGGATCACACGAAACTGCAGAGACCCTTGCCAACAGTGGCTACGTGAGGAGGTGGTAGCATCATTTCAGGAGCACCAGGAAGGGCACTTTGCCTCCCCAATCACCTCCAACACCACTTGCTTGTGCCTGAAATCCTCTCCTGGTGGACAAAGCCCTTCATTCCACAGAGAGGCTTATAGCACAAAGACCCCCAGAGGAGAGGACAGTGACCTACATTCAGCTTCAAGAGAAAGTGACTGATGACAGATTGTTTTTCCCCTGAGTTTTCATACAGTGAAAGACTCTGAGCAGCTGAAAGTGGTACATGCAAAGGAAGAAGTAATGGCCCGGATGAGGTAGGGAAAGGGTGAAGAAGTGGGCGAGACAATGTTCTGAGATAAATGTCCTCTACAGAGAATGCCTGAGCCTGCAGGGAGGGTGGGATGCAGAGAGAAAAAAAAGAAGTCACATTCTTAGCCTTGGAGAAGATTACAATCAAGTTCAGCTCAGGTGAAAAAAACTGCAGGAATGCTTGAAAGAATTGCAGGGACGCAGCACTATAGGAGCAGTGAACAGGGGACAAGGCTCCTCGCCAGCCCTGAGATCACAGGGAACCCCAACCTGTGCTGGGGAAAGCCCATCACCCCCGACACCTAGCAGAGTTGTGAACACAGAGTAAAATGCTCAGGCAGCAGGTCTTTGTTGAATGAATGGAAACTGTTCTAGATGAAGAGCGATCAAACTCCTGGTCTGTTTCCCTTCACACCTTTGCTTACACCATTTTTCTCAATCCGGGAGGAAGCCTTGGTTTCAAGTCCCCTCTGTGAATCCTATTCCATCTTGTGAGGTCAGTTTTTGTTTTCTCTGTACATTCCTGATTTCGGCCCCTGTGGGGTTTTCCTCTGCTCTTCTCCTAGGTAAAGGAGGCCTGAAGCCACTCGCCTAGTGCTTATCATGATTCCTATGTATCTTTTATAATGGGCCTACTTCCAAAAGAGATTTGAGGGGGGCTTTGGAGTTCATAACAAAAAAGATAATGTAGTTTAAAAAGAATTTAAGAGGGAAACTGGAGATCATTTGGGAAGAAGAAGATCACTGTACCAAGAAGCCGGGATCAAGCAGTCACCAGGAGTTGCTGGAACCCAAAGCAGAAAGATGAACACCCTAGACATATAGCAAGTTCTCACCATCTGAGAAGAAGCAAGCCACAACGCCATGAGCACAGGGTTTTTTTGACATTAAATTCTAGGAGGAATTTGCTCCTGGCTTTTCAAGTTTGCTGTGCAAGCAGTCTTTTTATGTGTTTATCTCAAGAACTCTGGTGAGTCCTTTAGGACGGGGGTGCCTGGGTGGCTTAGTTGGTTGAGCGTCCAACTTTGGCTCAGGTCATGATCTCATGGTTGGTGGGTTCGAGCCCCGCGTTGGGCTCTGTGCTGACAGCTCGAAGCCTGGAGCCTGCTTTGGATTCTCTCTTTTCCTCTCTCTCTCTCTGCCCCTCCTCCGCTCACTCTCTTGCTCTCTCTCAAAAATAAACATTTTTTAAAAAAAGTCCTTGATGACAAAGACTACACTCTTATATTTCCCTGATAGCAGCCTATATTAAACATAAGTGCTCAAATATTTGCCAATAGACTGATGGCCCAGTTTTCTTGACAATCTGGATATTCCAGTGCATGCCAGGATCCCAAGATGATCAGAGTAAGAGAGTCATCCTATCTCTTAGCAGGAAGGACCCTCAGACCATTTGATTCTTTCATAGTCCCCGCCACCCAAATGATGGGAGTTTAAAGATATTCTCACCCCACCTGTTGTCACCAATTGGAACTAGGAGTTGGAAGGTCCAGGCTGATCCTATCTTCCTGCCTTCCCCCATTCCCTTCATCGTTTAGTTGATTGTCCTTTTGTCTTTCTCTCCTCACCACTGATTGTCTATCCCTTTGATTATCAAGGCTTTGCCCTATTAACCTTCAGTTCACTGCAGTAACTAGCATAGTGTTTTGCACAAAGGAATTGCCACCTTTTTTTTTTTTTTTTTGCAGTGTAAGTAAAGTGAATTGGAAAGGGGTCCCAGAGTAGGCCTTTTCATTATTCTGCCCTGCTCCCCTCCACCCCCTCAAGCTCTAGTGTAGGAGACAAGCTCTTCCTACCACATGACAAGCGGTCCAGAAAAGGTTAAAATGCAGGTCACTAAAGGAACTGAAGACCGAAGGGTCCAAAGACACATTCTCTCCCTTGTTTCCATAAGCCCCCTAAAAGTAGGCTGGGCAGTCCGTCAGAAAACACACACACACACACACACACACACACACACTAATAAAAAAAAACCTTTGTACATAGAAGGCGTTCAGGGAATACCTATTAAAATAAGGTCACAGCGCAACTACCCTGAAGACCGGAAGCACTCAATAAATATCTGCTAAAGTGAAAAGTTTGTAACACAGCTACTTTGTACATAGTAGATGCTCAAGAAATACCTTTAAATTAAGACGATCCTAGGACTGCTGCCTTGCACTTAGTAGGCCCCCTGTAAATGGCTATTAAATCTCATAGGAGTAGGCGCTCGCTCCTCAGAGAACCCGGGCAGAGGTGACCCTAGGCAAATCCCAGGCAGAGATCCATGAATGGAAATGCGCGTCGCGAGGTAGCGCTTTGGAGAGTGTTGGAGGGGCGCGTGACAGTGCGCGGCCGCGGCGCACAGCGCGCTTTTTCCGGAGCCGCGGACGCACCGCCAGCTCCCTGGCACCGATCAGCGATCGGGACCCATTCCCCACCCAGGGGCGGGAAAAGGCTGCCGCCCTCCAACTGTCACTCCGGGGCTGCACCTGAACCTCCAGCAACGGCCCCCTCCCGGGGCATCCGCCCACCCAGGCTTCTCCTCGGATTCCGGAGAGTTGCGGGCAGAACAAAAGCAAACGCCAGCCGGGCTTCCGATTGCTTTTCCGAGGGAGTGCAGCGGGGGAAGAGGCCAGGGGAGGCGGCCCAGGACCGGGCTTCGTGGTCAAACCCGATCGGCGGCCGGCAGCAGATTCGGGATCGGGATTGCCGAGCCGGAGAAAGCGGCGGGGCTGCCTCCCTCCCTCCCAGCTCTCCCCGGCGCCCCGAGCCCCCGCCCTGGGGCCGCGAGGGGCCGAGTGGAAGCCTCAGTAGGGTGGGGCGTGGGGGGGGGGGCCTATATTAACCCCTGAACGAAGCGCGAAGGAGACTGGAGAAGATGCTAGGGGACCGGGGCAGACCCCACAACCAAGATCCCATTTTGAACTCGCAATACGAACCGCCCCTCGGCGCCCCCAAACGCGCGGAACTGCCCGCGGGGGTGGGGTCCCCCCAGAGCCCCGTCCCTAAATCCTCCTCCCCTACACACCCCCCGGGGATGCCCAGTGGCAACCCTCCCACCCGAACCGCAGATGCAGGGACAGCCCCCGCGCGCCGCCGGCCGAGAAAAGGGGTCCTTGAGCGCGGCCGCGTCGGTCCCGCGGGAGACACCCCCCTCCGCGCTCGGAAACTCGCTAGTTTGGAATTTGCTTGGTTTTCTGTTTGCGTGTTGTTGTTGTTTTTAAGGTGAGGTAGGGGTGCAGAGAGAGCGGGGAAGTAGCATTTCTTCCTTTCGCCCGGCTTCTCCGGAACCGCAGAACTCCGAGAGGGGCAGGCAGCGGGAGAAGAAAGAAAGCGGAGGGGGAGCCACTTACCCAAGGCAGAGCCCGAGAGCGCGGCGGCCCGGGCGCGAGAGACGCCTTTGTCTGCGGTCGCGGCGCCGGCGCGCTCGGCCAGGCGGGTCCCAGCCCCGGCGCGACGCGAGCTCCCGCGGGCGCCCGGACAGCCCGGCTCGCGGCTCCCGCTCCGGCTCCGGCTCCGCTCCGGCCCCCGCCCGCACCGCCCCGCGCTCGCCGCCGCCGCCGCCGCCGCCGCCGCGGCTCCGCCCCGAGCCGGGCCCCGCCCCCGGGCCGCAGGGCCCCCACCTGCTGCGGCGGCGGGCGCGGGGGAGCCCGGCCTGGGCAGCTGGGGGCGGCCGCCTCCCCCGCGCGCGCGCCGCTCCTGCCCGCCTCCCCAGCCACCCGGCGGAGCGCGCGCGGCGCGGACGGACCTTCTCCCCCGAAGCCCCCGCACAGGCAGCCTCACCTGGGGGGCCCGGCGCCCGCGCTCTCTGAGTCGAGCCGCCGTCCCGAGGCAGCGTGGCCTTCTGGCCCGGGCGCACGTTTTCAGGAGTCCTCCGTCACCTTAGAAGCCCGTCCCCACTTTTGCCGGGGAGGGGGAGGGGGCCCTGCCCGGAGAAGGAGGGGGCGGCGGGAAGCGGGATCCTCCCGAGCACCGGCCGAAAGCGGGCCTCCCAGCCCGGTCAGCCCCGCGCCGCCGCAGCGGCCGGGGGCGGGGGGTGGACGCCGGGGTAGAAGGAGCGGACGGGGACCGGGTGGCCGGTTTGGAGCCGCGCGGTCGCTGGCCGTCGCCGGGCGGAGGGAGACCCGGATGGGCGGGAGAAGGGACCCGCCCAGAGTCGAGGGGGCGCCGGGTGCACGTGCAGCGGTCCAGAGCCGGCCGCCTGGGCTGTGGACCTGTGCCCATTTGCAGGGCCGGGATAAAAGTAACAGAAGGGAACCAGACTTTGGAAGCCAAGGAAAGGGAAAGCAGAAGGCACCAGACTCGTGCACCACAGTGGTAACAACTGGTGTTTAGGTGGCGCCTTCCAGCAAATCCCAAGCGGTCCTTACCGGTTAGGTGCGTTTCTGAATGCATTCGCCCCAGTGGAATGGTGGAGGAGCCACTTTTCTAGGCAGAGAAAAATATAATAACCTAAATATTGTATAATGAGGTCGCTGGCGGCTTTAGCTGCCCATGAGCCCTCCCTTCACCCAACTCCCAAAGCATTCTGAGCAAGAACCTTGCTTTGACACTTCATAAGGTCAGCTGTATCCTATGGTTATTTCTGCTTTACCCCCCATTTCTACCTCCAGGGCCTACCACAATTCCAGGTGTGTAATAGGCACTCAGTCACTGTTGAATGCATTAACGTGTGATTCATCCAACTGTGCTAATTAACGTGGACAAAAACAAAGATTTTAAATCGTGGGATCAAATTGGAAAACGCATCAAGTGGGTAGAATAGTGATGGCCATATGAGGTGTGATAAATGTTAGCTCTAATTATTACGTGGATAGAAATGCTATGAATCATATGTATGCAGGTAATAGGTTGAGGTTACATGCTCACTTAAAGACAGCAGTTATCTGAGCCTTCATTAACCTAAAAGGATAAGTAAGGATAAGGAGAGAGTATGTACCAAGCGAATGTGTGTGCGTCTGTGGTAAGACTTTCCTATGTATCTTTCCCAAAGAGAACATTTTAACAGTTGCTTCTTTAATTCTTATTACAAATAAGCATTATCAATTCAGTGGGTATGCATGCATATATAATAAATAAATGTTAATTTATTCATTTTTATAACATCTTTTCTAGGAAGGAGAAATAAGAGGCCCCAAGGATTCTCGTTTTGTCCAAAAAAGCCAGAAAGGCAAATGTCCCACCACATGAAACCTGTTAGGCTGAGAGTCTGGTAGGTCTGAATAAAGAGACTGACCCAGGACAGTACCAGCAAAGCTCCTAGTCTCCCTCCTGGGTGTTTTAGATCAGTGTCTTGGGTCTGTGAAACCGCTCTTGGGAGCAATGAGCTTGTCCACGTGAGATAATTTATCTCTTCCATTTGGCCACTGAGAAAATGTAATTTTCTCCGTGTGATGAGTGTGAGTGAATGGCTCATGCATAGTGAATGGCCGTCCTCCAAATTATGGTACGAGGGTGTGAAATATGCATTTTAATATCAGAGTCCATTACCGCACAATGCCAGGGGAACGAATAAGAACTGGGATATTTTATCTAGACACCCTGCATCACATCAGTATCGCATGGTGTTCTATGGAAGCTGTTATGAGGAAACGGGTTATTTCTTATTTTTACACTGGCAGAAGAAAGAAATAGCTGGCTTAGATGGGTAAGTAGGAGATGACCACACAACCCAGGGGTTGGGAAGGTCACCAGGTTGTGTGAGGACTTCTTTTTTTTTCAGGGGCGCTTGGGTGGCTCAGCTGATTAAGCCTCCAACTCTAGATTTTCCGTTCAGGTCATGATCTCACAGTTGGTGAGCTCAGGCCCTGTATCGGGCTCAGCGCTGACAGCACAGAGCCTGCTTGGGATTCTGTCTGTGCCCCTTCCCTGCTGGTGCTCTCTCTCTCAAAATAAATAAACTTTAAAAAAAAAAGGGGGGGGACTTTTTTTTTTCATGGGGAAAAATGTACAAGCATTTCCCCACTGCCTGTGACTAGGTACCGTATGCCGTACTTCAGTGGCCAGGCCAGAGGTGTGCATGTCTGCAGTGGTCCTGGAAGACACAGGGGTGGGGAGTTGTTGCACCGAGCAGGAAAGTGCAGTGCCACCTTTCTTAGAGTATTTAGATATAATTTTTTGAAATATTGTTTCTCTAGATGGAATACCTGTGGCCCTCCCCTCCAAAATGCCTATATTGAAACCTAATCCCCAATGTGTTGGTATTTAGAGGTGGGGCCTTGGGGAGGTGAAGGGTCATGAGGGTGGAACCCTTAGGAAGGAATGGGATTCCTGCCTTGATAAAAGAGACCCCACAGAACTCCCTTCCCCCGCTGTCATGTGTGTAAGGACACAGTGAGAAGATGGGCATCTCTGAACCAGGAAGTAGGCCCTTACCAGATAGCAAATCTGCCAGCACCTTGATCTTGGACTTCCCAGCTTCCGGAACTGTGAGAATTAAGTTTTGTTGTCTCTAAGCCACCCAGTCAGCGGTTTTCTGATACAGCAGCTGGAATGTACTAAGACAACAGAGTAACAGTTCTCAGGAAGGTCTAGGATCTAAAATGAGGTAACAAATGACCATCTTTCTCCTTAGAACTACACATACACTTATTGATTGTAGTATAATAAGAGATACATTTGTTGTTTGTCCCTGATTGCTGGCACAGAGCTCCTCAAACCCTTGGAATTTCCTGAGTGATTGGAGTGTCTTTTGTCATTCACAACCATACCCTTTTGAGTTTATTCTAATGAGATGACTTAGGGTGGGCCCCTGCATCTAGCCTCTGGATGGAGCTGGTCACCAGAAAAACTAGGTGGTTAGAGGGTTGGAACTTTCAGCCCCACCTACAAACCTCCGGAAAGATTACACTCTACAAACACTCTTAAGCAGGATTGGAAGGGCTGCCGGGTCAGTGATGACAGCCACTTGCTGGGAGGGTGGACTGAAGCGCTTGCAAGACCTTCTGGATAGCCCTATGTACCCCTTCATCTGACTGTTCATCTGTAACCTTTCAAATATCGTTTATAATAAACCGGTAAGCGTAAATAAATGTTTCTCTGAGTTCTGTGAGCCACTCTAGCAAATTAATTGAACCCCGGGGTGGGGGTTATGGAAATCTGAAGTGAGCATGGGGATAGAGTTTTGTGGGACTGAGCCCTTACCCTGCGGGACCTGACCCTATCTCTGGTTAGTATTGGAATTGAATTAAATTGTAGGAAAACCAGTCAGTGTCCACTGAGAATTGAATTGCTGGATGGTATTGGAAAAAACACACAGTGGATTTATGAATTGTTCATACCTGTTTCCCAGTTTGGTTTTGTCTTCCGGAAGAAAATCTATTTATGATTATTAGAATTGTACCTGATTTATGCCCTGTCAATTACAGAAAGGGATATGAGGCACTTTGCAGATATTAAAAACATGTAAAGCTATAAAGCATTCTTCTAAGTTTTGGTACATCAGTCTTGGTTTACAGTTAGTATCAGTATTTTATTAAATAAGGGTGGCTGGTATCCAGTTCTGGCAAATATGAGGAAAGCCCTGCCAATTATTGGCAGATGTGGCTGATAATAATAGACTTTCACTTAGCTTTTACAGGGTTGCTTTCCCCTGACTGTAAAGGAACCTGGCTGACAAAATAATAATAATAATAATAATAATAATGTTCTAATTAAGATGTGCACACAGTCTGTGATGGATGAAGTTGGCTCCGGAGCCACTTAGGAAATTCAATTGAGAAGGGTCAGAGTTTTGATTATGCTTTCTTGAGTCATCAAGAGGAAAAGCAGCCAAAAAGACCATGCAATGACGGCATAGTATGATAAAAGAGCAGTGAACGGTGGGTTTATTCTGCCACTAACCAGCTATGTAACCCTGGACAAGGCGTTTGCCCTCTCTGGGTTGTAGTTTTCTCATCTGTAAAATGGAAGGACTCACCTACTGTGTCAAATACTTCTCATGCATCACCTCTGATCGAGGTGGCCTCACCTTATTTTCGCGGGCCACCTGAGGGTCTGTCTGCGTTCAGGGACCTGGGCTAATGCCTCACTTCCTATTTACCCTTTGCACCGCTCACTTCCTACTCATTTTCCCTATTGCTTCTGAGTGGAGAGATGCTGCAAGACCCAATGGGCACCCTTGCATAGAATGGAGAGGGAGCTTAAGACACACTGGGTGAAGTTGTCACCAATGGGTTCTAGCGGTCAGCAGTTAAACTCTTTTTCACCTTTTCCAGAATGCAGCAGCTCATGTGGTCACTCAGAAGAGGATCCCATAAGATCAGGCCATCAGTTGAGTTGGATCATGAAAGTGCTTGCTTATGTTCTCTTTTTCCTTCTCTGCCCTGCTCCCCTTTCCTTCTCACTCCTACTCCTCTGGCAGCACTGTACTCCTATTTTCAGCGTTGGGGGAGGACTGTCCTTAATAAAGAGTGATGTAGAAGCTTTGGTCTTGGGATCTGCTTTGGGAATCCCAGGCTCAGCATCCTAACAATTCCCACCAGAGGTTAAGCCCCCACTTGCACTTTCTCAGTGAAGGAAGAGGAGGACCACAAGGCAAGTTGTTTGATGTAATGTCTTTCGGTATCAAGTTCATTGAGACGAAGAAGTCCTGCCGTGAAAACACGACTGAAATCTCTTGGACTGTTTCATATTGGGACAAGTTTGGGAGAAGTCATTATAGGTGGGAAAGCGGGTTTTGGGTGGAGAGTTCTGAATGCACTGGCAGAAGTCCAGTCTGCAGAATCTAAGGAGAAAGACCAGGAGGGAGGCTGGTTTCTGGGCTGGAGAGACAGGATTTGAACTCGTCATCACAATGTGGATAGGAGGGGAGTCTGTGGTTGTGGTAAAGATTCCTAGGGAAGCAAGTCCAGCAAGCAGAAGGTCTAGGAGAGAACCTAAAATCACCAACTCCAGCAACTCCCTCTCTCTCTTGTCCCTGCAAAGCCATTCTCCACATCTTGCCCTCCCCTTTGTCCTACGAAAACAACCTGATTGGTTCAGATACAGGGTTGAGATCCCTTGATCTCAGGAGGTTAACACCTTCTCAGGTCTCCAGAGGATGAATCATGAATGACTTAAAGGCCAATATGTAACCCAGTTCTGCCAATGAAGCCTAGCAGGAGGTCTGCTAATGAGAGCTCCCTTCCTGAATTAAAAGATTGAAAAGAGGGCAGAGATTGCATTGTTCTTCGTGCCTTGAATGTAGATGCGATGCTGGTACTTCAGCAGCCACATTGTGATATTGAGGCAACAAACATGAGAGGAAGGTCAAGAGGATCTCAGGGATGCTAGCCCTAGTATCAGTGAGCCACTAAGCCAATTTTAGCAGCTATACATCATCTTCTTGTGTTCAAGAAAAAGAAATCCTTGTTTATTTCAGACACTGTCGGTAGGGTTTTCCGTTCCTTGGAGCACAAACCATTCCTGAGCCGAGGAAGATGTGATAAAGAACCAACAGGAGAATCAAGAAGGACAAAGATTCAGAAGTCAAGGAAACAGAATTTTGAGGAGGAGGCAGAAGTGGCTGACAGTGAAAATGCTGCCAAGGAGTCAAAAGAAAGAGGACACTTGAAAACATGAATGGAATTGTTCAAGTGAGAGGTCACTGGTGAGCTCAATGCGAGCCATTCCAGACTTACTGATGGGGCAAAAGCCAGATGTCAGTGGGCTGAGGAGAAGAGAGTGTGAGGAGGGGAGGCGCTGAATACAGACAGTTCTTTCAGGAAGTTTTGCCTGTGTGTGTATCAGGAGCCTTCAAATGTTACTGAGCTCTGACCTACATTTTTCACTTGTAGAGATCCATCCAAAGGAAATAATTAGAGATACCGACAAAGATTTAGGCCCAAGGGCAATAATTGCAGCTTTATTTATAGTAGAGAAACGTTGGCAAAAACATAAATAGCAAACAATAGGGAAATTGTTAAATAAATTATGGTGTGTCTTCATGATGGAATATTGCTCCAGCCAATATATAGGAGGTTTTTTTTAATGGCACGGAAAAATATTTATAATGGATCAATTTAAAAAACCAGGCCATAAAAAAATATGCTTATAAATTTGTTATATACGTTATTCATATACAAAGGAAAAGACAGGAAAGAAATACATTAAAATATCCAAAATTACAGGAAAACTTAAATTCCTATTTTTGTTTATGTTTCAGAATTAGCATTTGTTATTTTTTATAATCAGAAAACTTTATTTTTTAAAAATGATGAAATTTGCTATGAAGGAGAAGAAACATACTAGCGACTCTGGGCCAGGTCCCAATAGGGCAAATCCATGAAGAACAAGTAGGTGTTTTTCATTTCCCAAATGGGGTTTATACAACAGATCATGTTTTCTTCTTAGATCAGGCTGTCAGGAACCTTGGAAGCAAATTTGATGTTTAGTCACAAGTATGTAACTCTCTTTTCTTTGCATATTTGGTTTATCCCTGCTTGGGCCCCAGGTCCCACATGTGCAAAGACAGGAAGAGGCATCTGAATAATTTAGCCCAGTGGGAAGGGTCCAGGCCTCCCAATAGAGCTCAAAGCCCCTTTGGCCAAGAGATACAGGTAAGAGAGAGCAAATACCCTCATGGCAAGAGTCAGATCGGAGACCTTTGTGTGAACTGAAAACAATCTATAGCAGATAGATGATTAATCCCCAAGGCTCTGTGATTCTTTTCCTCTGGATATATTTCACTCTAGAACAGGGTCTGGCTCACCTGAAGAGCAATTGAAGAGCAAAGTTATTCGGCTGTCCACCATCCTATATTTAAATCTAATTCTCCGACAGGCACACGTGGGCTGTGTCATGATATTCCATGCAACTTGGGGATGGAGCCCAGCACCCAAGCCTGGAGGCTCCCCCCCCCCCCGCCGCCCCGTTCCATATGCCCATCACAGGGTGGTCATGAGGTCAAATGAAATTGTTAATGTACAAACACTTTGTAAACCATGAGGAGCTATGTAGATAAATCACTGTTATTATTATTACTCTGTGGAGAAGCCAAAGTCTGAAATGGATATTCTGTCCCATTTCACTTTCCTTGACTCCAAGCCACAGAGAAAATCCTCAAGCAAAGAACTCATCCTAAAGCCTGAGTACTGCTGTCAATGTATTTCCGCAAATACAACTTAGAATGGAAATCTCTTATTTGGTCCCTGAAAATCCCTGCTATAGATAGATCTAAAGAAAGAGCAAGTGATAGTTTCTATACCAAGGAAAGAGAGAGGGCAGAGGGGAACATTCAGAAGGAATATCTCTTGCCACAGTTAAGCTGAGGCCCTCCCAAAAGATTTGGTGAAATAGCTAGTTAAATTCCAGTACCGTCCTAACGATATCGGAAACCTTAGGATTGATTGGTAGAAGCAGCCAGCCTGACTGGCAAGCCGGATGGTGAGAAGGCTGCTCTACTCAGCAGCTGGGTATCAGCACCTGTGAGAGAAGCCAGGGGACAGCAAGCCTGGACCCTGGAGCACGGAACACAACTACTGTGGGCAGGAACGACAGCCCTGTCTTCCTGCTGCCAGTGCCCGAAGGGTGACATTAGTGAAAAAGAGCAAATGGGCCCCAAATGCTGCTTGGACTTGAATGAATTGGGGATATTCCAAAGCCCCACGGGTGAGGAGACAGCTCATAAAAGCCTTGTTTAGAATCAATATTAATATGTGACAATGGCCTTCTGTGTTTGCTAAAATAGTCATCAAGTCTCGAGAGGAGTAAGAACTAGCCACTCATTCATTCAGATGATGGTGACTGGACCTTCCTAAGTACGTAGTAAATTCTAGGCACAGGAATGAAAATAATACAGTGATCTACCATTTGCGGTTTTCACCCTGACGACGGGAGAAACTAAATCCTTCGGCCACAGAATGACGAGGTCCCAAGGCAGTAGGAGACAAGTGACAGGTGAGGTCCCAGTAAAGGTGTCAGAGGTTGAAAGGGGGTGATGCTTTGGGGTGAGAGGTCAGGGGAAGCTTTCATTCAGGATGTGAAGCTGATCTCGAACTCAGCGCATGCACGGAATTGAGCAGTCTGAAGAGGGACATTCCAGACTGGGGCGGGTAAGCACATGAGCCAAGGCAAGGAGGCAGGAACGAAGACAGGATGTGGAGGCAGCAAAAAGGGTTAGTCCTTCTCCAGTGAAGACTTTGTCAGGGTGACAGTGGAAATCAAGGGTGGGCAGATAACTTAGGTCTTGATTGCCTCCCAGAAAAGGTTTTGAAATGCAGTTGAGAGGAATGCTGTGTGTTCCTGCTGGCACAGTTTCATCTACAAACAGCAGGTGAGAAGCAGCCTCTGGGGCAGCCCAGGGAGCATCAGGTGTGTGCCCGAAGCCCCAGGCAGTAGAAATGACAAACGCCCCCGTAGGCGGGTACCTGAGGAAGGGAAGGGACTTCTAAAACCACCGAAGAGTGCCTTCTGGGAGGGGTGTGGTTGAGGGGCACCAAAATAAGAGATGTGCAGAATTTCCCTTATAGATTCTGCGCTTGAAAATGCAGCGACTGGAAAAACAATTGCAAGTTGAAAGGAAGCGAGGGTAAATTATTGTCTTCCCTTCTGCGCAGTCTCCAGTGGTGAGGGAAGGGGCAGAGCCAACACAGAGATGTTGATGTAGGTGCCATGACCTTTTTTTCCCCCAGAGATAGTTTAATATGCTTACGCTTGCCGATGGTCCTTTGTCCTCTGTTTACCTCTTAAGCCCAGTCTCCTTTGGGCAACAACAGGGCTGTTTCATTGCTCTGGGCACAAAGGAGATTTCAAGCTGATTCTATTTAGTCCCTCACAAATACAGACGTCTTTCTCTTTCATTGCACACCATCTCTGTCTTAGCAACTGCTTGAAAATTTGGGGGAGGAGAGAGGCAAGTGAAATCAGGACTCAGCAGAGTCTCAGAGCTCAAGTGGCAGAGAGCACTCTTCCCGGGTGGTCAGAGGGGGTGTGCTGGCTGCTGCTTGAAGCAGGGTGTCCTTCCTTGATGGCAGTGGGGACACATCACCCCCCCACCCCCGGCGCTGGCAGTACTGGAGATCCCCTCCAGCCATGTCTGGATGAGCCAAAGTCTGCCAAAATTACATATGCATATAGGCTTTGCTCCAATAATTCCACTCCTAGGAACTTATCTGAAGTTCATCTTATACACGTACGAAACAATGCTTATCAGAGGGGCTCATTGCAACTTACTTTGGGATAGTAAAAGGTTGAAAATAACTCAAGATTACTCAGAAAGTCCTAGCTAAATGGACCGATACATGTTCCCAAAGGAGAAGCATATAACTTTGAAAAAAAAGGAAATGAGAGGAAGGTCTATAAACTAATATGGAAACATTTCCAAGATGTGTTTATTAAATAAAAAAGGAACTAGGGGAAGAACAGAATAGAGCTTCTCCATTTCCAACAATAATCTTATGAATTTTAGTAACTCCCCATTTTTGTATCAGAAACACTAGAGCAAAGGCATCTTTTCCTTTAAAAAAATTTTTTTAAATGTATTTATTTTTGAGGGGGAGAGAGACAGAACGTGAGCAGGGGGAGGGCAGAGAGAGAAGGAGACCCAGAATTCGAAGCAGGCTCCAGGCTCTGAGCTGTCAGCACAGAGCCTGCTGCAAAGGCATCTTTTCAACCAGCATGTGTGATTGTATAGACAGAGAATCCAAAAGCATCTATAAAACCTGCAAGAAATAGTAGGAGTTAATTTAGCAAGGTTAGAGAAGATAAGATTAATAGGAAAACGCAATTGTATTTCCTTTAAAAAAAATTTTTTTTATGTATTTATGGGGCGCCTGGGTGGCTCAGTCAGTTAAGCATCAACTTGGGTCAGGTCATGATCTTGCAGTTCGTGGGTTCAAGCCTCCCATTGGGCCCTGTGCTGACAGCTCGGAGCCTAGAGCCTGCTTGGGATTCTGTCTCCCTCTCTCTCCACCCCTCCCCCTGCTTGCAGTGCCTCTCAAAAGTAAATAAACATTAAACAAAAATAATAAAATTAAAAATAAAAATTGTATGTGTTTATTATAAGGACTCTCTATACCCAACGTGGGGTCTGAACTCACAACCCCAAGATGGAATCACATGCTCTACCTGGGCCAGCCAAGCACCCCATCAACTGTATTTCCATACAGTAGTGCCAGACACTTGGAGAAAACAATGGCTAAAAGTGCACCATTCACAATATCATAAAAACGTAAAATAGGAATATGCTTAACAAAAGATGTGCATGCCTTCACATAAACTCAAAATTACAAAACGCTGCCAAATAAATGGAGAGATACAGCATCTTGGATGCCTGGACACCTCAAGATTACCAAAATGCTGGTTCTCTGCCCGGCTGTGTGTCCCAGTGCGTCTCCGCGATGTGGGTGACAAGGTTGGTCTTCATTTTACCCATATGAGCTTTTCTCTTTCCGGTTTGGCTGTGAATTTGAGACATAGGAGGACCAATCCGAGGGTGAGCCTCCTGGAGGCTGGAGACCCCGATTCTGGAGACCCAGAATCACCCCCCTCCGCACCTCCCTGGTTGAGGCCTTGTTTCTAAGCTGGGTGTGTGCCTGGCCTTCACCCTCAGAGGGACCTCTCTCCCAGGTGGCACCTCAGTGTCTCATGCAAAATTTGAGGAAGACTTTCGGAAAGTCCGTGTCACAGAGGGGTAAAGATATCATTTTGACCTAAGTGAACCAACACACACACAAAATTATTCTGTGTTTATTTCCAGGCATTTCAGGAAATCTCCACCAAATCACTACCTATTAAACAGCCTTCGGTGGCCACACGTGACAAAGAATATCCATTTTTATCTATTTATTTTTAATTTTTTAAATGTGTATTTATTTTTGAGAGAGAGAGAGAGAACAAGCAGGGGAGGGGCAGGGAGAGAGGAAGACAGAATCCGAAATAGACTCCAGGCTCTGAGCTGTCAGCATAGAGCCCGACAAGGGGCTCAAACGCACAAGCCCACGAGATCATGACCTGAGCTGAAATCTGACACTTAACCGGCTGAGCCACTCAGGTGCCCCAAGAATATCGGTTTTTAAAACATAGTGCAGAAAAGTTTCTAAAAACACAGTAACCGCAAGTATCAACAACAAGCCCCGAGGAGGGATGAGGGTCTGATTTCCAGAGTTGGCATATTACAACGTTCAAAATGCCTAGTTTTCATCAAAAATTCTGCAGCCAGCAGATAAACATGGGGGGAGAGGAAATAGGGAGTGACTGCTTAATGGGCACAGGGTTTCTTTTAGAGATGATGACATGTCCTGGAATCAGAGAGTGGTGATGGTGGCACAGCCTTTTGACTACCCTGGAAACCACTGTATCGGACACTCTGAAATCCTGAATTCTATCTTATGTGAACTTTACCTCAGAAACAAAGATTATTACAAAATGGATTTTAAAAACGTTTTTTTAATGTTTATTTTTGAGAGAGAGAGAGAGAGAGAGCCAGAGTGTGAGCGAGGAAGGGGCAGAGAGAGAGGGAGACACAGAATCCAAAGCAGGCTCCAGGCTCTGAGCTGTCAGCACAGAGCCTGATTCAGGGCTCGAACTCACAGGCTTTGAGATCATGACCTGAGCCAAAATCGGACGCTTAACTGACTGAGTCTCCCAAACGCCCCACAAAATGGATTTTTAAGCAGTAGCCTGGGGCTTTGCTTTGATATAGTTTGAGGAAGTCATTTCCAAGCTTCCCAGAGACTCCGTTAGACACACACACCTCAGTAATCCCGGTCTGCCAGGTTCGCTGTATAAGCTGGTCCCTAAGTGGAGGCCTATTTCCGGGCGGCATTTGCCCGTGGGCCCCAACGGTAGGTTCAGGTTGTCACATGATGTGCGTGCTTGTTTTCACAACCTCCCAAATGCAGTGTTTCCAAAACACACCCCTGATTTCTTGTGCGCCTCCATCACTGCCTCTGCAGAAGGCATCTCCTCGTGCCATTTTGGACAGCTCCCGCAGACCCTATCCAGTTCGCCCCTGCGTCCTGATGGCTTCCCCCCTACCTGGCTTTCAAATCTATCTACCTCTCTTCGTCCCCACCACTGCGACCCGTGTTCCGTACCTATACTGTTCTAGCAGACTCCAGCTGGTCTTACCTCCTGTTCTCTTGACCCCTTTCAGTCTGTGTGCCACACTCTTCATTTGCATTTTAAAGTGCAAATCTAATCATTTCACCACCACCACCCCCCATTTGAAGTCTTTAATTGGCTTCACGTTTATTCTCGTAGAATAAAATCCACAGGCATTGAAATGTCCGAAAGGCCTGTGTGATCTGGCTCCTGTCCACCGCTCCAGACTCCCCATGGAGTCACTACACTCCCATCACAGAAATGACGTTTTCTGTTTCTCTCCACCTCAGGGCAGTCATATACCTGCTCATCTTTCTAGAATATTCCATGTCCTCTCTTCTCGGCACTTACCTGGTCCTAGTCATTTTCAGAGCTGAGATGACATGTCACTTCCTGAAGGAAGCCTTCCTGGCCCTCCCAGGCTTGGGTCAGTTCCCATGTGTGGGCTGAGTGCCAGGCTCCTCTTTTATTAGGGTACATGTTACTCTTAAAATTTCTGGGATCAATTGCTCAATGTCTGACTCCCCCGCTGAAGTGGGAGACCCAGGAAGGCAGGTACTGTCTTGTTTCGATGCCATACCCAGTACCAGTCACAGTGCCATGTGTAGGGCAGAAGTGTGATACATACATATTTGCGAACTTAATAGTATGGAATGCAATCAGGTCTCACGGACAGCATGTTACTAATCCGTTAGCACGTTCATGAGAACGAGTTGACAGCCTGCCAGAGAAAGAATGTGACCCGGTGTGCTGCTGACCCCCCAACCCTTATCACAGGAGGAAGGTGGGGTGGTGGAAGTTGGGATGGTGCACCATCGCCAAGGAGACCTGTTCTGAGCCAGCCAGGCATATTCACTCCTCATTTCAGTGTCCTATTACAGCACGCAGCATTCCCAGGACGGTGGAATTCGGGGAGTGAATTATCCTGTCTGTTCCACTTGGCCGCCCAGACTGTTCAATCAATTCAGGGTCTTTTCTCCAGACTCCTAGGTGCTCCAAATGGCCACCCACTTGCAGGGGACAGAGAAACATCTGGTCCTGGAGTTCTGTTTCTCTCTTACCTCCCTTCCTATAGCCTCTGAGTTATTTTCAATTCCTTTGTTCCTCCCACGGTCCCTATCCATTCCCTGCCTTCTAGTGGTAAGCGACCAGTGTCAGCGGTCAATCATTCACTTCATCCGGTCTTATTGCCAGGTGGCCCGGGGGTGTGCGAGAGGTTAAGAGGGGAGGGGAGACGTGACCGACGCACATCATGCTCTAACCTCGGGGAGAGATATGGATATACAATCACATCTTTCATCCTGCCAATGTTAACCGCCTGCCAATTTACATCCTGGGCATTATAATGCTAATAAGAATGTCTGTTTCCTACCCTGCCTCTCATTCCATTGCCAAACCCCTTCTGTTATTTTAGCTTCAGTGTGGGTCAGGCAGGATCCCCAAGAGTGCGACAGAGAACCTGCTGAGACCTGACACCAGAAGGAGGGGCGCCAGTAGAGAGAAGTGGGAGCTATGGCAGGAGAGGGAGGGACGGAGGGCTAAAGGCAGCTTCTATCAGGCTCACAGTGTTTCTGAGAGTCTGACTTAATTCTGTATTTCTTGCAGAAAACAGGTATCAGGAAGGAAGAGTGCAGAGTTATTTCCATACGCTGTCAGAAACTAAAAATAATGTGCTGGAAATGACGTTGGGCAAATGGACTCCTAACTCCTTCCTCATGTGCTTCAACTTTCTCTATCAAGGAGAACAAGCCTCGGACAGCAAAGGGCAGAACAAACATGGGTGAGGCCAGGCGGTCAGAGCTGAGTGATGAACAAGTCTGAAAAAAGATAAACTGATCTGAGTGCCTTGAGCCTCCCAGCAAGGTAAGTGACATCGTGGGGGAATGAGAGAGCCCATAAGCAAAATGGATCAGCCCAGGTCATAACTTCCGAGGAGCTTGGAGACGGGGAGATGTGCTAGGGGACTAGTAACAGGCTGAGTTTGATGTCAGTTCAGATGGTTCAAGTCACAGTTTGTGGGCATTGAGTGTAAAAGAAGAGGCGTTCACGGGACCTGCATGGACACCCTAACTTCATTTCCTTTGGGATTCTGGACTGGAAAACAGGATTACATACTAGCTGGTGCATCTGGGATTCTATAAAGTATTGGACACTATGGAAACCTAAGAGCATCCCTTCAAAAACATCTGAACTCTCACCGCGTGGAGACGGAATTCTGGAGACATCCCTCAGGGCTCTTGCTTCAGCCTGCTCCTGTCCCCAAACTGTCACCGTTAGATTTAGTCGTCCTAGCACCAAACCTATATTTACCTATATTTCCCAAAAGGCAAAATTTAATAAAATTAAACACCGATAAATATAAGGTCCTGTACTTTAGTCTGAAAAGTCAGCTGCACACCTCTAACACCAGAAAGATGTGGTTTAACTGGAGCGGCACTTTAAACCTCTCAAGAGCTAATAATGATTTGCCTGGTTCTGAAAGGATCCTCGTAGCAAGTGCTGCAGTTGCATGATGATCTCAATGTTGCATAACCTCTTCTCCTGCTTTGATACGAGTCTATTCATCTTATCATCCGATATCAGGGATCTGTGACTTGATCTCAGTTCACACACAGGCTAAATGTTTCCCCGAAGGGCTTTAAAGTGAGCTGATTTCCTTTCTCAAGGACAGGGCAGGAGTATCTCCATCTTCTGTGCGTGTCATCCAATGGCCGGATCAAAGTTAAACGGCCAACCACACCCAAGGGAACAATGGAGAGAGGTCCCATCTAAAGAAACCCATTGTATCCACAGCATTCCTTCACTTCCCCCTTTGCAGAGGGGAGGGCTATGCCGGGGTGGGGGGTGCAAGAAGTAGAAGTAGAAGTAGTGTCAGCTTCCCAGACCCTCACAGAAGTCAGGAGCTCAGATCCTAACAGTGAGGGTGCGAGCTGGAGGGAAATTCTGCCAGCGCAGGACAGAGTTGGGGCTGGGGGAGATTTAGACTTTGAACATCTGCTCTGGCTGAATTCATTACAAGTTCAGAGGGAAGTGCCTGGAAGAGTTCTGTTGTTGTTTTATTAATTTTTTAAATGTTTGTTTGTTTATTTGTTTGTTTGTTTGTTTGTTTATTTAGAGAGAACGAGTACGGGAGGGGCAGAGAGAGAAGGAGGGAGAGAAATTCCAAGCCGGGTCCACACCCAATGGCGAGCCCAATGCAAGGCTCCATCTCACATCCATGAAATCATGACCTGAGCCAAAAACAAGAGTCAGATGCTTAACCGGGTGAGCCACCCCAGTGCTCCAAGGAGTTCTGTTGTTATTTTAAGTGGATCCCTAATATTGGTATTTCAGATACCTGTGACAAGGCAATGGAAGAACTCTCTGGTTTCAGGGATCCTTTCTTGAGTGTCCCTGAATTCCAAATGTGTAAGCAGACCCCTTGCATCTGCCTGCTCCTCCTGGCTGCCCGAGAGGCAAACCCTCCTCCCTCTGCTTCCTAAATTAGTTTGGGGCTTCGATCTCCTGGCTCCTTCCTCCCTCAACATTGTCCTGGTTTGTGACCTTCTCTTATTCCTGTCCCTGACCAAGCCTAATTCTGGTCTTTCTGATGGGTACTAATGGGCCAAGTTTGCAAAATAAAACTTTGGGGTGCTTGGGTGGCTCAGTTGGTTAAGCGTCTGACTTCGGCCCAGGTCATAATCTCATGGTTCGTGGGTTTGAGCCCTACATTGGGCTCTGTGCTGACAGCTCAGACTCTGTGCTGGAACCTGCTTTGGATTCTGTGTCTCCCTCTCTCTCTGCCCTGCCCCTGCTCACACTCTGTCTCTGTCTCTGTCTCTCTCTCTCTCTATCTCTCTCAAAAATAAATAAAACATTAAAAATTTTAATAATAAAAAAATAAAAAACCACAAAACTTCAAACCTCCTCACCATTGTTTTATTTTTTTATTTCTCTCCTTTTTTAAATTTAATATAATTTATTGTCAAATTGGTTTCCATACCTCACTGTTGTTTTAGATCAGTGGTCCTCCAAGTGTGGTCCCAGCTCTGTGACATCATCGCCATCTGGGAATGTGCCAGAAGGGCAGATTCTCAGGCCCCATCCCAGATGTACTAAATCAGACATTCTGGGGTTGGAGCCCAGAAATCTGTGGTTAACAAGTCCTCCTAGAGATTCTAATGTATGTTCAAATTTGAGACCCACTGGCTTAGAGAATTGAAACATTAAGCAAAATAATGACCTTTTCTTTGCCCATTTCCCACCCCTTCCTTCAAAATCCAGGTCACATGCTACCTCCTCTTGCCACTTGTCCAGACTGCTTCCTTTGGCCTCAACCTCTGTGCACCACTTACTAGATTTGATCCTGCTTTGTATTTCTTCTTTATCTATGCGTTTGTCTGTGTTGGCTGGTACGGCCAAACCTAGCAGAACACTACACACACACACACACACACACACACACACACACGACTTTCTTCCTGTGATGTCATCTGCCGGTCACAGTGCATGCTGGGCTTTCCAGTAGCCAGGGACATACTCTCTGCCCCAAAAGTGCTCTTGTCCAACTGCAGAGTCTTCTGGAAGTCCTTGCTCTGCCCCTCCTCTGACTTATCCACCTTTCTCCCAGGGAAACATTTGCCATTCCCCTGCATATCACAGTGTTGGCAGAAAGCCCATCTTCCTCTTCCATTTAAAGCACAGATTTTTCCCGATCCTGCTGGAGTCCTCTTCTCAGTGTATCCCCAGACCACGCTGACCACATTCCCCAAACGTGTGTTCTCACGACTTCTCCAATGGCAACCGTTTCTTCCCCAGCTCACACTATGTTAGTGTTCTCTCTTCCGCCTCTGCCAAAATTCAGGATACATCTCCTGAACAGATACACATCCCATCCTTCCTTTTCCATCAGTTCATAGCCTTCTGACAGCACTTCCTTGACAGAATGTCCTTCTTGATGGATTTCACTGGGCTCTCTCTAGCAAGCCATCCATAACTATGAAGATGTGTGATCAGCTGTGGTTAGTCTATCCAGTTTCCCTTTGTAATCTCCAACCAATCAAATACAGTATCTATGGACTTAGGGTACTGAAGGACTGATGTACCTGAAAGATTTACTCGTAGAAAGTAACTGTTCTGGACACAACACTATTATAAGACTTTTGCATATAATATTTTGATGCTATTTAATAACAGTAAATAAAATCCTATCAATACAGGGTTTATAAGGGGTGCTATTTGTTTTATTCATTCTAGGCACAGAACTGTGACTGTAATAGGGCTCACCGAGTCCAGGCGGCTACAGACAACACTCCTGGCTGGATTCTTTAACTTGAGGCTTGACATCCAAAGGAATGAGCATTATCCTCTTTGAAGAGCATATATTTATGGATAGACAGATTTTGATATGGCCACATCAAAGTGACTCTGAAGGGAACCATGAGTCTATACCACCCTCTGGCTCCTTCCGCCAAGGAACTGCTGATAAGCCTTGAGCAGTGTAGCCGAGACTATGACCTGTTGGGTCAAGTCTATGGCTTTCCACCATGTCTGGCGCTACATATGTCTACTCAGCCACTATATTCAGATGCCTATTTCAAGCGTTAGTCTGAGCCCTGAGTATTAAATTTCCCACCAAAACATGTGAGCAAACTTCCCTGTAAGCTCAGCCTTTCCTAAATGGTTTCTTCAAAAGCTGTTCCCACCAATACCTTCTGGGAGAAGCTAGCTGCCTACACTAAAGTAGTGTCTCTCTGCTTGTCTAATACAGTATGGATGGATAATTTGTGTCCCTGTGTTTTTGCTAGCTGCTTCCTCTCTGTGGGGCCAGCATTTTTCTGTATGTGACAGCAATCGAATGAGTGTTTGAAATTTATCCTGGGGAGAAGAATAATTTTCTGGGTTGGAGAGGGATCTAAAATTTGATACCTAATTACTCAATTCTGTGATGCTTTCTGTGAAACACCATTGAATATCCTTAGGGGTAGCAACAGGGCAATGTTGTTTAATTACTGCTTGCCTAATATTGTAAGGATCCTACTGGAAACCTCACTAAGAGGTACTACTGATTCTATTACTTGGATGGAGAACTAAAGATCTTATGTGATTTGTCCAAGATGGTCGAGCTCACATGAGGCAGAGCAGGGTCCGAATTCACGCTCCTTCTTCTCCGACACACTTGCTCCAAGCCTTGGTTAAGGGGAGGAGTCACTATGGTCTTCCACCAACCGAGCTCATCCTACACTGTGACTTTTTGATGGCCAGCTCCACCTGGACCATCTTCACCTGGACCTCATAAACCTCAGTGTTCCTTCCGCATCTCCTCAGAAGTGACTCACTCATGGGGAGAACAAGGGTAGCATAGAAGTTAAATGTACAGAGAGTGGAACCAAGCTTTATGGATTTAAATCCAAGCTCTACTATCTACTGGCAATGTGACCTAGGACAAACCTTCTCTGTGTTTTGATTTCCTCATTCGTAAAATGATGACAATAATTGACCACCTACATTCCAGGACTATGACATGTAAATGCTTCAGATAGGTAAAGCACTTAGAAGAGTATCTGTCACATAGCCAACATATACATATACATTTGCTATTATTTTTATTCATCATTGTTATCACTTCTCTCCCTTGCCTTCCTACCCTCTGTGCCTTCTCTTCTGTTCCATTTCCTTCTTCTCATGCTCTCATTTACCTGCTCTGTCCCTAGTATCTTCAGCCCATTTGCTCTTGGAAGGACTTGATTCTGACCCTCTTCATTTATTGCGAATCCAAGGATTAGCTCCTTTCTCTTGCCTATTTTTCTATCTGTTTCGAAATACTCTTTGCTACCTGACAGTGGTCTGGTGTGGACCACAGATAGAATGGGAAGACAGAAGACTCTGATTCAGGTTTGAGCTCTGCCACTTAGAGGTGCTGGATCTTGGGTAAGATATTTCATTTCTTCAGTCTCTTACCTCAGGAAGACGTAAAACTGTCTCGTTACCATGTGGCTTGGCCTCTCTGCTCTAAAGCAGTTCATTGTTGCAGATCAATGCGACCAACAATTAGTGGTGGCCTTCTGAATAGCATGCCCTGGCCCAGTCCCTCCCTGAGAATGTATCTGTCAGCTCCATGAACACTCTGAGACATGGCAGTGAGAAAGTCTGGGGGCCTCGCGTGTCACTGCTATAATCCTCCCACAGATGCTGCCTCTCACTATGGTTTCATTCATTAGGAGTATATTACAATTCTTTATTTGTGACCTCCACCGGGCTCCCTGCAGGGAGTCACAGGCATGGTATTTGAGAGATAGAAAGGAAACCAGAACCCTGCACTAAAACTACCTGCCACACCGATATCCCTGAAGGAGTTCATTTTAATTTCCAGCTAAAATTTGAAATCTGCTTTTACTGCACTTTCCAAGGAGGTAAGGTGCCACTCTCATTACCTGGGCAGGCTGCTGGGCTGCAGTTACGTCTGGAGAGCCATTTACTTTTGTTTTTATTTTCAGATTTCATGGGCCTGCTGGCCTCTTCAGGCAGGGTGGAGATGGGCTCCTGGGGATAGATAAGCTGTGAGCAGGAACACTCTCCACCTCAGCTGCATGGCTTTCCCCTTCTTTGTTCTTTATTTACTGCTACGGATATTTTCCAGTCAGGCACCATCCATGGAATTACACCACGGCCATGTAAGTTTCCCGGAAAAGCTCTTTCCATGGGACTATGTCTATCAGACCCTCCGTTTGGAGATGTAATTTGATTTTTTTAGGAACATTTTTAATGCTTATTTATTTTTGAGAGACAGAGAGAGACAGAGCACAAACAGGGAAGGGGCAGAGAGGGAGAGGAAGACACCGAATCCAAAGCAGGCTCCAGGCTCTGAGCTGTCAGCACAGAGCCCAATGTGGGGATCGAACCCACAAACTGCGAGATCATGACCTGAGCCGAAGTCAGGCACTTAACCGACTGAGCCACCCAGGAGCCCCAATGTAATTTGATTTTTTTATAGTATTTTCTAGTGGTTTAATAAAAAACTTTTTAAAGTTTATTTATTTTGAGAGAGAGACAGTGTGAGTGGCAGAAGGTTAGAGAAAGAGGGGGAGAGAGAGAGAATCCCAAGCAGACTCCGTGCTGTCAGCAGAGAACCTAAGGTGGGGCTTGAACACACAAACCATGAGATCATGACCTGAGCAGAAATCAAGAGTCAGATGCCTAACTGACTGAGCCACCCAGGCGCCCCAGCATTTTCTAGTGATTTGAAACTTGAGCCACGCCATTGGGTGCGAAGTCAAATAATCATTGCATATGTGCATCGCTACATGCAGAGCAGGCGGCAAGATGCTGTCGTCCGGACAAGTGCGCTCAGCCTGGGGGCTCAGGACTGCAGTGGGGCCAGCTGGAAGACGACGAGGATTAGAAGGGGAGGTTTGAAAACTTCCATTTGGGGGCGCCTGGGTGGCTCAGTCAGTAGAGCGTCCTACTTCAGCTCAGCTCAAGTCATGATCTCACAGTTCATGGGTTCAAGCCCCGCATCGGGCTCTGTGCTGACCGTTAGCTCAGAACCTGGAACCTGCTTCAGATTCTGTGTCTCTTTCTTTCTCTGCCCCTCCCCTGCTCACGCTCTGTCTCCGTCTGTCTCTCAAAAATAAATAAATGTAAAAAAAATTAAAAAAAAAAAGAAAACTTCCATTTGGTGGCTTCCTTCAGTAGCCGAGAGAGGTGTGACAATGTGGTCATTGTTCAGGGGATAGGACAGGAGGCCGCGTTGATGGGCGAGGAGGAGGAACGGGGAGCAGAGAAATTGGACTGGAGCCTCCAGCTCTGATGAGTGGAAATAGGGCGTCTAGTTCCCACAAGAGTGATTGAACAAAGGCCTCAAAACTTCACATCGTGGTCTTCATCATCTCAATAAGGCGTCTCATTAGCTGCAATTAGCCACGTAATTGGATAGCTAAGTTTGGGGGGAAAAAATAAAAGGTATGAAATAGTCACAGAACATTTTGACTGCAGTGCATTTTTAAATTGTTCACGTGATTTCCCATTCCTGAAACTAATTATTGTTCCTTATTCCCTCTTTCCTTCCCCAGCTAAATTTGTCTCATAATCATGTCATTCATCGCTATAGTTCAATGTCACTGCGCTCGGCTCAGCAACCTTATTTAAACTGATTTTGCCCCTAAAAACCATGTCTTTAATAATGCACAGGATAAGATTTTATATCATTGAAATGTAATATTACCCAACACAAGGATTTTTTTTTCTTGTTTAATCAGGCAACTCATGTTGAATAGGGGAGACGGCACCAACTACACCAGTAGTTCTCCACTGTGGCTCCTGGACCATCAGCATCCGCAGCACCTGGAAACTTGTTGCACTTGCAAAGTCCAGAGCTCCACCCCAGACCTCCAGCATCAGAAACACTGGAGGTGGGAGAGCCGGGGTGGCTCAGCCTGTTAAGCGCCCAACTCTTGATTTTGGCTTAGGTCATGATCTCATGGTTCATGGGATCAAGCCCTGCGTGGGGCTCTTCTCTGACAGCGAGGAGCCTCCTTGGATTCCCTCTCTTCCTCTCTCTCTCTGTCCCTCCCCGGCTTGTGCACACTTGTTCTCTCTCTCTCAAAATAAATAAACATTAAAAAAAGAAAGAAAGAAACAAACAAACAAACAAACACTGGAGGTAGGGATGTAGCCACAATCTGTGAAACCTTCCCAGTAATTCTGATACATCTTGGAGTCTGAGAACCACAGTTCTAAAAGATCTTATAAGGCTGCTGTGTTGCACTAGGTTGTTTTTGGCAACATGGAAACCGTCACTGGGATCCTATAGCCTGAGAGAGATGTGCCAAGGAACTAAATGAACATGAGAACATCTCCTTAGAATTTCATTCTTTTAAAAAAAATTTTTTTTAAATGTTTATTTTTGAGAGAGAGAAATGGACAGAGTGCTAGTGGGGAAGGGACAGAGAGAGAGGCAGACACAGAATCCAAAGCATGCTCCAGACTCTGAGCTGTCAGCCCAGAGCCCCATGCAGGGCTTGAACCCATGAACTGTGAGATCATGACCTGAGCCGAAGTCAGACGCTTAACCAACGGAGCCACCCAAGCGCCCCTAGAAATTCATTCTGAAAAGATTCACAGGTTGCATTTTCTGCCTGGTGTCATGAGGGGAGGCACATATGCTGGGGTGTGTGAGAAGGGGCTCTAGGAGTCATCTGCTCTGAGTTCTCGTCTCAGCTTGGTCTCCCAACGGTGAAGGAACCCTGGAAAAATCCCAGCTTCTCTCTGCCTACCAGTTTTCTCATCTGTAAAAATCAGGACACTGACATGGATTACTTCTCATGCTAACATTCCTTGTGTTATTCTTTCTTATGCTAACAACTTGTCACTCCTATCTCTTTCTGAATGTAGAATTGCCAGATTTAGCAAATAAAAAAATACCCAGTTTAAAAAATATATGCCTAGTAAAATTTGAATGTTAAACAATATATACTAAATATATATACTTATATCCCTACAAATATGTTTAGAAATATATAAACATCTTAAATAAATATATATGCACATTTTTAGTATATACACATATATGTACACATACATACATACATGGAACATACTTACACTAAAAAATTTTAGTTGTCTATCTGATAGCCAAATTTTATGGGTGTCCTATATTCATATTTGGTGAATTGGGCAACTCTATTTGAATCAATCAGAGATTATATCAATTGATCCACATCTCTCCCAGAATGCAAAGGGCCCTAACTGTAGGGAGTCAAAGAAACTGAATTCCAGTCCCCACCCAATCTCAGGCAAGTGACTTCCACTCACTGGAGTTTGGTTTTATCACCACCTGTACGCTGAGAGGTATTGGGCTACCTTACCTTTAGAGTCCTGTCCAGCTTCACATGTCTGGGAGGATTGTTTTCTGGCTCTTTCACTACTCTTTGGATCTGTGAAAGGTATTTCACCGATTTTTTTTTCTGATGTTTAACTTGTGGGGAAAACGGATTAATCATGTGAAATTTAGAGAAGTAAGTATTTTTGAACTATGAGCTGAACTCCTTGAAAATGGCTTTGACATCAGAAAACAGCTTTGTGGGGCGCCTGGGTGGCTCAGTCGGTTAAGCATCCGGGTTCGGCTCAGGTCATGATCTCTCGGTTCGTGGGTTCAAGCCCTGTGTCAGGCTCTGTGCTGACAGCTCAGAGCCTGGAGCCTGCTTCAGATTCTGTGTCTCCCTCTCTCTCTGCCCCTCCCCTATTAGTTCTCTCTCTATCAAAAATAAATAAATGTTAAAAAAATTTTAAAAAACCAGCTTTGTACCTGGTTATTTCCTTAGATAGAATCCTTGGAATGGGGTTGCAGGGTCAAAGGTGACCTTATCTCCCCACCCCTTCCCCCACCACACTCCCCTCATTCAACCCAAGGAGGTCAAGGAGGATCAGCACTTGTCAGATCCCAGGTCACCAATGGGCCTTGTTTTCTGGGTCAGCACATGTGGAGGGGGCAAGGACCCAAGCTCCCTTCTTTCTTTTTCCAGAACTGCTGTCTCCATGTGCATCTGGGCCCAGGGCTTCTGTCCACCCTTTCTCTTCCTTTGAGTCCAACAGAGGCAGCTGTCACTCCCCTTGGGCTCTGGATTGGAGGCCCCAGATAAGCTTAAAGCCTAGTTTGGTTCAAGTCCATTTAAGCATTTTCTTTTATTTTCTTTATTTTGAAAGAGAGAGAAAGCACGAGTGGGAGAGGGGCGGGGGGGGGGGGCGCGGGGAGAGTGAATCCCAAGCAGGCACTGCACTGTCAGTGCAAAGCCCAGTGCAAGACCCGTGAGATCATGACCTGAGCCAAAGCTGGACGCTTAACCGACTGAGCCACCCAAGTGCCCCAGGCCTTATTTTCAGAAAAAAAGAGCACTCTTTGGGATCCAGCACAGGTAATGGATTTCTAATAGTAGATATTAGACTTGTATCCAAAACCCCTCCCCGTAATAAGGGATCACCTTTCCTTGTCTTGCTTCCTTTGTGCATTTGTCTTCTGAGGGTCCCATGTGAAGAGAAAAGTGTCCTGAGCAAGGGAACATTTGCCTACATCTGGATTCCATAGCCAATGTGTACTCAGACATATCCAGTAAAAGAGTTTAAGGCAGTCATATTGTTTTGCCAAGTTATATATTGAGAATCTATTATTTTATAAAAATTAAAAAGCAATTATTTTAAAAGACTTAAAATTATTCTCAACTGTTCATTTTCCAACTATACATTTTTGGAGTAACCAGAATGCAATCATGGCTCCATGACTGACTTGCTTTGGGTAACAGATAGGGTATATGACTAATAATTGGGCTGATGATATTTAGATGATAAAGATAAATGTATAAAGAGGCCACATTTGGTCTTTTTAGATATGGAAAGAAGAGAAGAAAAAAGGTAAGCCTGAGGAAAAGACACATCTAAGGGGGGGAAAAAAAGGAAGAACAAAGAGACAGGTTCTGATTTCAGGGAGTGCATGGCCGTAACTGTCACACAATAACTGTTGGATGATTAAGAAGAGACTAGGAAACCAAGGTGGAACCAAGAGCAATCCAGTGCCCCCAGACCCACCCATTCACCTGGAACCAGTAAGTGCCTTGGGAGGTGGGTAAGGAGCTTGCTCTGAAGTTCCTTTGCCTGTGTGTGTGTGTGTGTGTGTGTGTGTGTGTCTGTTTGTACACCAATAATTTATTTATTTATTTATTTGTTTGTTTGTTTAGAGACAGAACGTGCAAGCCCGGGAGAGGCAGAGAGAGGCGGGGACAGAGGATCTGTTCTCTCAGCGCAGAGCCCGAGGGGGCTCAAACCCACAAACTGTGAGATCACGATCTGAGCTGAAGTCCCTGTACCAAGAATTTTAATGTAAGGCTAGACTGAGAAAGGATGTATTAAAATTAGCATAAAGTATATTTGTTTTGATTATTATAGTTTTGTTGGGGTTTTTTTGTAAAGACCTTATTTTTTATTTTTTTTAACATTTTTTTTTTTTTTGAGAGACAGAGAGAGATAGATCATGAGCAGGGGAGGGACAGAGAGAGGGACACACAGAATCGGAAGCAGGCTCCAGGCTCTGAGCTGCCAGCACAGACCCCGACGCGGGGCTCGAACCCACGAACTGTGAGATCATGACCTGAGCCGAAGCCGGACGCTCAACTGACTGAGCCACCCAGGCGCCCCAAGACCTTATTTTTTTAGAGCAGTTTTATGTTCACAGCAAAACTGAGAAGAAGATACAGAAATTTCCCATTTAGCCCCAGTCTATCCCACACATGCATGGCCTCCCCCACTACCAACATCCCCCCACCAAAGTAGTACATTTGTTACAATTGGTAGACCCACCTTGACTCATCATAATCACCCAAAGCCCACAGTTTACCTTAGGGCACACTCATTCTATGGGTTTGGGCAAATGTATAATGGTATGTATCCTGGTGATCAGTGAGGTTGCCCAGTGATAGACCCCAACAGTTAAAACAAAAATAGAGGGGCGCCTGGGTGGCTCAGTCGGTTAAGCGTCTGGCTTCGGCTCAGGTCACGATCTCACGGTTCGTGGGTTCGAGCCCCGCGTCGGGCTCTGTGCTGACAGCTCAGAGCCTGGAGCCTGTCTTCGGATTCTGTGTCTCCCTCTCTCTCTGACCCTCCCCTGCTCGCACTGTCTCTCTCTGTCTCTCAAAAATAAATAAAAAACATAAAAAAAATAGATAAGACCACTGAACTCATGCTCTAACTGAAACCCATTGTTCGTATTTTTTTTTTTTTTATCACACGTTCTGCAGGCATTGACAATGACTGGAACACTATAACAGCTAGACAAAAAAAGCCCTGATGGCACCGAATACCTAGAAGACCACATTCCACACATCCCCTTCCCTGCCCATGATCATGTGTTGAACACAGAGGGACCCTCACCTATGACCACGTGCTCTCTGCTTGCTTTCTTGCACGTAGCCCCCTGAACCTCTCCCATGTACTCTAGGTGTCCTTTTGGCTGCAGAGAGGTCAGTTTTTAAGGCATGAGCCTGTCCCCTCCCCCAGTAGCCAGCACCCAAACTAAATTTCTCCTTTTCTCTTTTCCAAAGCCTCCTGTCTTGAGTTATTTGACTTCTCTTGCAAGGGGTTTATCCATGTTTGTTTGACAACAGTGTTGGCCAACCCAGACAGGAGCTGTGCTCTCCATTAGTCCAGCCTCCTCAAATCCCCCTGGGACCACTCAGGGTGCCAGGGCTCACCTGTTCCTTTCTGGAGTTAACAGCTATGATTGATCCATAACATCATGATCATATCATACAGAGTATTTTCACTGTCCCAATTACTTTGCATGATAACTGTGTCAAAAGAGTGACTTTGACTCCACCCTACCATAAAAGGATCGCCCCAGTTGCCTATGTCTGAAAAATACATGCATAGTTGAGCCCTGGAATTTCTTCAATCTTGTTCCCTGGAACAAGAATTCAACCACCAGCGTGCTAACAGCAGAGAACACAGCTACATTGGCGGGAACCGGCAGGAGAGCTGGAAGGCGCTGTTGGGTCAGGTGTTTCTCTTACTCCGCTATAGCACTGAGGCCCGGAGGCTATTTAATAAGATTGGCCCTCTCTCAAGATCTGTTTTCTTGGCTTATGGAGAAAGGCCTCAGTAACGTCAAGTGCCTCAGGGCAGTAACCATTGACGTGCTCTGTGCAGTTGGCTCCGAGGAGAAAAATTGGAAGTTATTTGGGTTGTTGGCCCGTTTGAATGTTGAAGAAAAACTGACAACTATAAAAGCTTAAAGGGATTCCCAAATTCGTGTTTGTTTAGACTGTTGCCAGATTACCCGCTGAGACATAAAGAACATTCAGGGTTCGGTAATTCTTTTCTCAGGTACATTGCTCAATCAAATAGTCCTTAACAAAAGAAACACATTTCTTCATCGTTTTTTTAAAGTTCGTTTATTTATTTTTTTTTTTAATAATCCCTACACCCAGGATGGGGCTCAAACCCACAACCCCAAGATCAAGAGTCGTATGTTCTTCCAAACGATCCAGCCAGGTACCCCCAACATGTCTTTATCTTTATTAAGTATCATCATCCCAATTATTAAATCTTTCTTGCTTAAGGCTGTACTATGAATAAGATCATGGATAGAAATTATCTTTTAATCTTCTCAACGGTCTTATCAGTGAGCTGTGAAGTTCCCAGTTCTATTTTGCAGATAAGGAAATCGAGGGCTCAGGTGGAGTGGTGGAGCTGAGACACAACTGTGGAATTTCACACTCAAGGACCAGATTGCCGAGATGGCCAAACCCAAGGCACACTTAACTCTTCTGATGCCAGTGGTAATGACTGGAAGCATTGCTCTTGGATAATACTTGTTTTAATCACAGCCTTACACAAGAAATTAATCAAAATAGTAACGAATCAGAGAAATTTAACTAAAATGCTTGAGATTGAACTACTGTCATATGTAGATAGACTGAAATGATTACAACCATTTAGGCTCAAAGGAACAGATTGAAGGGGACCCATGAAGGGAACTTAGCTTTCATTTCAACATTAGAAACTAGAAATGACCTCCTTAAAGTTTGGGCAATGTTGCTTTAGGACAAGCACAAACAACAGGGTCATGTGGTTCATTATCAGCCAAGGTAGCACTGCCTCTTAAGAGGTAGAGAAGGCTTTCTCAAACACCTACGCCACAGCTTGTAGAAAGTCTAAGCTCTCACTCCAAATTTTTGCAAATTCCCAGAGACCTGTATATTCATGGTTACCCCTGGCTATAATTTCTTTCTTTCTTTCTTCCTTTCTTTCTTTCTTTCTTTCTTTCTCTCTTTTTTTAATGTTTATTTACTTTTGAGAGAGAGAAGGGTGAGCAGGGGAGGGACAGGGGCAGAGAGTAGGGAGACAGAGGATCTGAAGCAGGCTCCACATTGCCATCACAGCGCTGGACGCAGGGCTCAAACTCACGAACCTTGAGATCATGACCTGAGCCGAAGTTGGTACTTAACTGACTGACCCACCCAGGTGCCCTGGCTCTAATTTCTTTCTTCTGATGAATTGTTCAAGTTTATGAACTTCACGCTATTCCATATTGGATCCACCTGATAGGACACTTAACCTGTTTCTTTGATTTCCTTCACCCTTCTCCTAACCAAGAAAACAATAAGAAATAAACAATAGTCTGATCATGAAGGCTTATGTTTGTATAGCAACGTTTGGGGAAACCAAAGGTATTTACATTTGCAGAAACACAAACAATTTTAAATTATGGATGAGACCTCCTTCTTCCTAAAGGTCATTTCGGCCGCGTGCCACCAGATGTTTCGCTGGCCAGACTCCTTCCATACAAGTCCTCATACCAACCAGCTGGCTCCCTCTTTCCCCTTCAGTATCTTTTCTTTACTTCTCCCCCTATCCCCCAGGCTGTCCCCAGGAAATACAAATTCTGGTTATTTATTAAGATAAATAATTCTCTTCAGTCCCTATTCCTTAACCCAACATCAGGCCCACATCAAAAGTCATCATGCTGCTCAGTTGAAAAAATAGAGTTCATTAGCATCTTAGCACAGAAGCCTGGCAAAGACTGTGCCGTGTCTGGCCTTCAGGGCATCTACACTCCTTAAAGGCAGTTGTGATGTTGAAAAGCATTCTCCTCCTTCCTTACAATTTTATCTTCACATAATATCAAGAGGTACCAGAAGGTTTTAGATTCAGAAGGTGGAAGTTAATGTTTACCTTGAGCGCCTTTAAGGTTGTCAGATTCACATATGGCCCCCAGGACACGACCCATGAAAGTAATTCCAGAGACTTCATCAGGGATCAGTGGACCAGAGAGTTATCTCAACATGGCTTCTTTATCCCTACCTTGTTATAGGGCCTGCATGTGAGGTGGAAGAATACAGAGAGGTTTCTTTTTGTCTTGTTGGGCAAATGGTCCTCAAAATGTGAAGAACACTCCCAGTCTATTAGGGACTAATCAGAAGTTAATCGACTTAATCATGCATTGAGAGAGTGGCATGTCACAAGCCCAAAAAAAGTGAAAAATAATTAGACCTCATATCCATTTATTACAGGAGATGCTGCTTTTTATCGCATAATGGAATTTAAAAAGAAAATTCCTGTTAATGTAATTTTCTTTTTTTATGCTGAGTTTTGAAAGTGTGAGAATATTAATGAGAAAAGGGAAGAGATTATTTGAGCAGGAAATGCCAGAAATAAACTGTCATCTAGAAATATTAAACCATGGAAATTTAAACTGCTAACTTGAGAATTTTATTTTTTTTAATTTTCTTAATCACAGCCCAAGAACTTATTTATATGCAGTATTTAAGACGTAAAGTACATATGTTAAATTGGGAGCCAGACCCCTTACTTAATCCAGTCTGGTTCTCCCAGTTAAGGTATATACTAACACCAATCATATCAGTATTACTAACCTCAATGTCCTTTGTCAGTAAAAATTAGTAGAATGCTTTTCTGACATTCCATGCTTGTGATTGTTCTAATTATAGCTAACATGTTTGAAAGCTTCCTAGGAACAGAGGTAGACAGCATAAAGCTGTCTTCTTTTTTTTAACTTTTGATTATGGAAAATTTCAAGCACGCAAAAGTAGAAGTTCCCATTGTATGAAAACATCAAATTTCTGTTATTCTTTTTCCATGCACCCCCCCCAACATTCATAATGAATTATTTTAAAGGAGATCCCAAACATCGTATCATTTCATCTGTAAATACTTCAGTATATACCTCTAAGAGGTAGGGACTTTTCTAAAAACCATAAAAGCATATCACAAGCAATGAAATTCATAATGACTCCTCAACAACATTGGTTTCTATTTCAGCCCAAGTTCAAGTATTCCTGGTTGTGGCAGAAATGTCGTTCACGGTTGGTTTGTTCAATGCAGGATCCAAATGAAATCCCTACATTGCATTTTGCTATTATATCTTAAGTCTCTCTTAATTCACAGTAGTTTCCTCTCTTTGCACGTGTGTTCCACTTAGTTTTTAACGATGTGGGAAATTTGGGGTAGACTTTAGAATTTCCCATTTTTGGCCTTGATTGATTGTGTCTTTGTGGTGCATTTCCTATTATGCCAAATTAGGAGACACTTAATGACCAGATGCCCCACTTTTAGTGGTGCTAAGATTGATGGGTGGGTTCAGGTGAAGCCGGCCTAATCTCATCCTTCTGTTGCTTTGATCCATCTGAAAATTATTTAACTGTAAGGCGTGAAGTAGGGATCTAATTTTAAGCCATCATTGGTTAAATAATCCATCTTTCTTTCCTGTGATAGGAAATGACACCTAATGTTATTATGTATTATTTTCATGAAATGAAGACATTTCAAGACTCAGAAAGTTTACCACACACAGACCCTTACTGAAAGAACTACCAAAGATTGTTCTCTGTTAAGGAGGAACGTGAACCCAGAGAGAAGTAAAGGGATGGAGGAAATAATGATACACAGAGAAACAGTAAAATATAATAAGTATCACTTATGAAACTATTATTTAAAAAATAATTCTCTAAAATTCTAGATGATAACATGGGTCAGCTGTGTAGGGGGAGTCAAGGGAGTGGTGGAAACTGAAAATATATGAATGTTCTTATCTGACCCCGGGGAAAATATATACTGATTAATTTGAAAGTTTTTGAAAATAATGTAAATTTGGGGCACCGGGGTTGGTTAGGCATCCGACTTCATCTCAGGTCATGATCTCACAGTTCGTGGGTTCGAGCCCAGCATCAGGCTCTGTGCTGATGGCTCAGAGCCTGGAGCCTGCTTCAGATTCTGGGTCTCCCTCTCTCTCTCTCTCCCCTTCCCCTGCTCATGCTCTCTCTCTCTCTCTCTGTCTCTCTCCCAAAACTAAAAAAAAAAAAAAAAAAAAAAAAAAGGAAAAAAGAAAATAATGCAAACTTAAGTATACATGTGACAACCATACCTACCACATTGGCTAACATTTATAAGACTGACAATACTGAGGGTTGGAAATGATGTGAAGGAACAAGAATGCTGAAACACTTTTAAGGGGAGTCTTGCAATCGCTTTGAAAAACAGTTTGGAATTATCTACTAAAGCTGAAGATTCTTATATTCTGTGTTTGAGCACCGTTACTCCTAGGTACACATGCAAGAGAAACCCAAAGCACGTTTGCATAAAGGCACATATACAAGAAGGTTCATAGTAGCAATGTTCCTAATATTCAAAAGCGAAGACACACCAAAGTAACCAACAGGAAAACAGAAAATACACGGCATCACATTTAAACAGTGGACTGCTCAGAGCAATAAAGATGAACTAGGGCCTGGATGAATCTTAAAAACAATTTGAGAAATAGAAGTCAGACATACTATTTTATCCCTTTATGTTAAGATAAAAAATAGGCAGAAGTAAATTTTATTTGGGTACACAAACTAAATGCTGGGAATGGATTACTATAAAAGCTTGGATGGTGGGTGCGTCTGGGGAGAGAAAGGAAGTTGTCATGGAAAAGCATAAAACAAATGTGAAACATAATCCATTATTATAATGCAATGTGTGGAGTAATAGAAAATATATACATTGGACTCTCCCCCTAGTTCCTGGCATAGACCTCCTAAAATTCTTATCATTTCCTAAGCGCTTAGAGCAGTGGGAGCATCTTTTGTTCTGGTATTTGGTCTTCGATCCTAGTTCCTGACCCAGAGCTCCTAAATCCCTTGGAACTTTCTGAGTGGTACCAAACCCAAGGAGACAGTCATGGGAGCCTTGATTTATAGCCAGTTGTGCAGAGGCACAGGTGACAATCTGGGATCGTGACTGGCATTGGAAGGGTTGGGGGGCAATCTTGTGGGAGTGAGCCCTAACCTATAGGATCTGAGGTTGTGTTATCTCCAGGTAATTAGTATCCAAATTTATTTAAATTGTAGGACACCCAGCTGGTGTTGGAGAATTGCTTGATGTATGCAAACCCCACATACCTGATGTCAGAAGTGCAGTGAAGTGTGGCAGTCGTGTGAGGGTAAAGGAGAGATGCAGATGAGTTTTTCCTTTACATTACACCATCCAAGCCCACAAATGGAACATTGCCAGTACCCTGGTAACCCCCGCATCCTCCTTCCTAATTAGAAGAGCCAGTAGAAAGAATTCCAAACATATCAGTAGTTACCCAAAATACAAGTGAGGTTCATAGTAGCAATGAACTCACTTGAACTCACTTCTTAAAATATGTATCAGTTGAGAGAGCACTGACATCTTTATAACACTTGAGTCTTCCTGTGTAAGAAGTACATTTGCCCTTTAATCAAAATCTTCCTTTAGGATCTCAAGTAGAGTTTTAAATGTTTCTTCATTCTCTCATGTCATTCTCACGGGGTTCCTCATCCTGTATTCGATTTCTGTTTGTTTGGTGATTTTTAAAATGTCTAAGTAGAATAGTTGGCATTTTATTCCCATTAAATTTCAAGGTTTTGGTTTTTATCTGTAGTCCAGTCTGTGCTTGCTTCACTCACATCTCTATCCTCACACAAATCACTGATATAACACGGCAGACAGGACAAAACTTTAGTTCTGCAACATGTTCCAAGACATTCCCTCCCAAAATGACACATGATTTAAATAAAAAGTATTTGAGAATAGTTGTATAAACATCTGTAGCTTTATCGAACCATATTGTTACATGATCTGTATTTCTGCATTCTGTCTTCAAGAATAGCATGCAAAAAATTAAGGTGACTTTCTAAAATCCAAATAAAGTATAATTGCCACACTCCTTTGATTTAGTTATAAAGCAAATCCAAGACAAAGAGATCTGCAATTAGATTGACCTGACTTATTCTTCTAATTGTTTAATTTTTTTTTATTTTTGAGAGAGAGAGAGAGAGAGAGAGAGAGTGTGAGCAGGGGAGGGTCAGAGAGAGAGACACACACAGAATCCGAAGGCAGGCCCCAGACTCTGAGCTGTCAGCACAGAGCCCAACACGGGGCTCGAACCCATGAACCGTGAGATCAGGACCTGAGCTGAAGTCGGACACTTAACCGACTGAGCCACCCAGGCGCTCCTGACCTGACTTATTTCTCATGAAGTTGTGCTGACTCCTTGTAGCCATGATTTTCTTTTCTAAGTGCAGTCCGTGTGAACCACCCATTTAATATTCCCTTTTGTGGGGGGGGGGGGTGCCTGAGTGGCTCAGTTGGTTAAGGTCAGACTTCAGCTCAGGTCATGATCTCAGTCTGTGAATTCAAGCGCCGCATTGGGCTCTGTGCTGTCAACTCAGAGCCTGGAGCCTGCTTTGCATTCTGTGTCTCCCTCTCTCTCTCTGCCCCTCCCCCACTCATGCTCTGTCTCAAAAATGAATAAACATTTAAAAAAATTTTTTTAAATTCTCCCTTTTGGAATTTACTGGGTATCCACAGCAAGATTATTCCTCTATATTTTCCATAATCAACTCTCTGGTAGATTGGATTATTGCTACTAACACTCCACTCACTTGTATTAGAATAATACATCCATGTCTTTTGCTGTGTGATGTTGCCTGATTCTCACCAGAGCTGGCAGTGGGAAGATTCTACTCTCCAAGAGTCCTTGATATTAGGCGTGGCCATGTTGTTGCTCTAACCAATGAGAGGAAGTCAAGCAGAAGAGACTGTAGATGGTGCAGACCCTGGCCCTAAGAGGCATTATATGTCCATTCACTTCTTAGGTACTCCTGCCATTCACCATGAAAGTCACCTAACCCAGGGACTGCTGGTCCAATGACAATGAGAGAAACATGGGGCTGACTTGAACCAGACCCACTGCCTAAGGCAGAGCTGCCCCAGCTGACCTACACATCCAGGGGTGACAACAATAAGTGTTGTTGCAAGCCACTGAGATTGTGAGGTTGCTTGCTGTACAACGAAAACTAATCTGCTCTCCTTTTCGAAAACTGGACAGCCCTGGTCCACCTGCAGCCTTTCGGCATGTTCAATATTCTCTGTGAATTCTTAAAAATTACAAATAGTATATACATACAATGGAATATTATTCATCCTTAAAAAAATGAAATTCTGTCTGATAATAGCCATCCTAATCGGTGTCAGATGACACCTCCTTGTGATTTTGATGACCATTTCCCTGATGACTAGTGACATTGAGCGTCTTTCCATATGCCTATTGGCCTTTTAAACACAGTGAGACTCTTCGAGGCAGTGGAAATGTTCTATGTCTTGATTTGTGGTGACGGTTCCAAACCCATTGAACTGTATACCTCAAAAGAGTGAATGTCACTATATACAAATTGGACCTCAATCAATCTGAATTTTTTTAAAAAAAGAAGGCAATTCTGACACATACTACAATACAGATGAACCTTAAAGGCATTATGTTAAGTAAAATGAGCCAGACACAAAAGAACAAATATTATCTGGTTCCCCTTACGTGAGATACATGAGAGACAACTTCATGGAGACAGAAAGCAGAATGATGGTTTCCAGAGGGCAGAGGAGAAGGAACAGAGACTTGGTGTTTAATGAGCGTTCTCCTGCTATTCTCCCACTAACTCATACTAGGAAGTTCAAGATGCTTCATATTTTTGTGGCTTTTCTTATTCCTCCTGATCTCACCACCTCCCCACTGCCAGTTGTTTCTATAAGCAGGAAAGACTATTTAGAAAGTCTGAGTCGCTGGTTCAAGTCTGTTTTGACAGCAGTGGTCAAAATCTGCTGTGTATGTGCCAGAAAATACTAAAAGTTCCCGAGAATCCTCAACTCTTGTCATTAGATAGACTTGGCTTCATAGACTTTTTAAATTTTGAACTTGGGTTCACTGATCTGATAGATGAGGACAAAGTCCTTGCTTTGGAAGACTGTTCTGAGTTTCCACACTCTTCTGGGGATTCATTTTGTGTGTTGGTCACTCATGGGGAAGGGGGTGGATTAAACATTTTATAATTAACCTCCCACAAGAACAACTTGTTCTTTAAATTCAGAAGCCAAGAAATTTTGAATAGAATCAGTTGAGAGGGACTGGGTTGTTTTTTTTTTTTAATTCAAGTGGAGCAATTCTTATTCAGTCAGAACCAAAATCCTGTCTAACTTTATTTGTATCACACTTGTTGGCACAAATCGCCTGGTGATGAAAATAAAAGAGCCTGTGTAAAGGTCTGAGAATAAAAACAACAGATGCAAGAGAAATAGAAGAGTGTAAGAAGACAGCAAGGGGTAAGAGGGGGAGAAATGTAGGAGGAAGGGAAGAGGGAGAGGGAGAGAGTACAGTTAGGGGACGTTTGCCTGGGAAGTTGTCTTAAGAATGGCTCATTTAACCCTTGTTTGATAGATCATTGGGACACAGAGAGCCTAACTTGTACTGTGTCACCCAAATAGTTAATGACAAAGCCTGAAGTCATTGCTTCCCTACCCTTATTGGGTTTTCTTTCCTTCCATGCTCCTCCCCCAACCCTCACAGACTCATTCATTATTTTTGTTAACATTCATTACTTTTTTTAATTGAGTTGACTCATTGTGAGAATAGAAGCGATTGCCTCCCTGAAAAGTTCAAGGAAGGTTTGGATGTATTCAGAAGACTAGGCAAAAACCCAGGAAATTTGCAGTCAAGCCTCTGACTGTCATGATTATTTGTCCAAACATAGTTATTTGCCTACCTGAACACTGAGATTTCTGGTTGGAAGCTGGTCCCCTAGCACAGCCTCTGTGTCCAGCATAGAAACTCCTTCAGGGCACATTCCGAAGCTCCATCCGGTTGCTCTGGAGACTGGTTCCTGTCTCAGTCACCCTGCCACGATCCATCCCCAACCTGGGCCTCAAGGTCTGTTGGGATTTCCAGGAGGAAGAAGCCTGAAACTGGCAGGGGCTTCTATTGTAATCCTGTAATTTTGCACTAAGGTGTATGTGGGCCAACATATCACACAGACACAGAGTCACATAAAACAACTTGTTCAAGGATGTTAGCCCTCTTCACCTATATGTTCCTCTTGCACTATTAATAATATGGCTTTTGGTGGGTGGGGAGCGCCATTCCAACTTACAAAAAGTTCATAGATCCTTGCCTAGAAGTAAAGGCGCAGTCCCCAGAATTACTGTAATGGGATGTTCCGAGTGTCTCTGACATCCTGTGACAGGTATTCAGAGGCTGGTTGTATCTCACAAACTGGTGGGGCAGTGATGCCTTGACATCTTTTTGCACTGTTTGATACACTTGGTGGCAATGGTGAGTCTGTGGAGAAAGAGTTGGAAATACAAGTCTAAGTGGGGAATGATTAGAGGAGGGAAGTCCTTGAGGTGATGTTCTCATGAGGGAAGACATGAAGTTTGGGGCACAAGCATGGGTGCTGAAGGGCTGGGAACCAGAGCCAGGGTAGATCTGGGTTGGAGATTTCTGCCTGGGTTGCAGTGTGGCTCACGTTGTGCATGGACAGAGGGGGGAAGAGGACACAGACAGTAGTGTTGGCATCCAAAGGGCTTTGCTGCCCTTTGCCCAGGAAGCCGCAGCCTTAGGCAGGGAGGAGGCATTGCTCTTAGAGATTGGACCTAGTCACAGCTGCAGTGGTGAGACACTGCCCTCAAGTGGCTTGTGGGCTGGAGAGATTAATGAAGAGGCAACAGCCAACCTGCTCTGGGATATACCTGAGACCAGGATTATAAATAAGGAGACTTTGAAAATCCTGCGGTCACGTGGCTGGCAACTGTGAGCTAGCACCCTCATGTGTTCATGTTAGCATGGTGTGTTCACATGGCGGGGAGGCCTGAGAAGAGGCCATCCTTGTATTTCTGCCCCCATGCCCACACCCCGTCTCTCTCCAGCGTCCTTGGATTCCAGCATCACAGACCAAGCAGATCTTTTCCCCATAGCGCTCCTGCTCCCTACAGTTGTACAATTTGTATGTCACTTACAGTTCTGCAAGTGTATATAACACAACTACAGGGAATGATTCACCTCACAGAACATCATAGAATAATGGCTATGAAGGGACTTCGGGTTCAGGAGCTTTTTTCTAATTTGCACATGTTAGCTAGTAGAGGGCTTCCCCAGGGTTCCTTTAAGGCAGCCCTCTGCCCCAGGTGAGGTAGTCCAGCAGATACCCAGATGGATGGCCTCAGAAGAGACCCATTACCAGGACTGAGGCTAAAACGGAAGAACTATTAGACTTCTTGACATGATTACTTAGCAGTCTGGGCTGGGGGAGGTGAGGAGAAAAAACTTAGTGGATTTTTAGCAATTGGCCTTCAAATCATTAGATGATCTGCAAAGACAAACTCACTCCAACTGGACACTAATTCCAGACTGTCAGCTCTGAGGGCAGAGATAGTGTTCTATCCATCTCTGTTTGTGTAGTCCCAACATAATGCCATTGCCGAGATGTGTGTTGAGTTGAATTATGTTGAATGCCTCTTTCAATAAGGGTAGTCAATAAGCACGTCAATAGCAGACAAATTAGGGCCTTTACTACCTCCAATTAGAACATGGTTCCAAGGTATAACGGACGTAGTTTGAGTCATTTCTCTATGTCACAGCTTGAGGGGTTGGAAGACTGTGTTAGACTTTGTGTAAACAAAATAACGTTTGTTGAGCATCTACTATGTCCTGAATGCTCTGCTTTCATTATCTCTGTTGAGGGTTTGGTGTAGGGTTTTGAGTCTATCCTCCACTCCCCATCCTCCCTTGAGGTTATGAACAAGCAAATTTATTCACCAGAGACAATAACAAAATGGTAAACAAAGAAGCATGTTAGATAGCAGCCTCTATTCTTCACCAGAACTGAATGGAAAGTTGAAGAATTGAACCTAAGGAGAGGCCTCTGGTTCTTCCTTTCCTGAATTTAGGATGGTCAGTTTTTCAGCAGATCCACCCTGATTTGCAACTCAGTTTCCAGGAGAGAATCTAGAACACAGAGACAGCATGTGGGGTAGGGTCCTTTCTAGGCCTTGTAACTCATGGAGACAAGAAATAAAAAGAAAGAAATGGCCTAGCCCATCCGAAGGACCCAGGCCCCCCTTTTGAACCAACCTTATCATAATTATGTATTGCTGTGCAGCAAATTATCCAAAACTTAATGGCTTAAGACTACAGCATTTATTATCTTACAGCTTCTGTGAGTCAGAATCTGGGCATGTCTTGGCTAGGTTCTCTAGCTCAGGTTCTCTCATGCAGCTACAATTCAGTGCCTTATGGGCTGTTGCATAGAGGGTCTTCATTTCTTGCTGGTGTGGTGGTCAAAGGCTGCTGTGAATTCTTGACACGTGGGTCTCTCTATAGGGAAGCACATAACAAGGCAATTTGTTTCATCAGACAAAGCCGGGGCGCCTGGGTGGCTTAGTTGGTTAAGCATCCGACTTTAGCTCAGGTCATGATCTCACAGTTAATGAGTTTGAGCCCTGCATCACTGCTGTCAGCACAGTGCTCACTTTGGATCCTCTGTTCCCCCCACCCCCCGTCCCTCTGCCACTCTCTCTCTCTTAAAAATAAGTAAACATTTAAAATATGGAAAAACAGCATACTCATAAATAAACAATAGGGAAAGAAGCAAGCAAAAGGGAAATCAGAAAATACTTTGAGATGGTTGAAGATAAAGATACAACATACCAAAACTTAAGGGATGCAGCTAAAGCAGTGCTTAGAGGAAATGTTATAGCTCTAAAATGCCCATATTAAGGAAGAATAAAGATCTCAAATCGGTAACTTAACCTTTTACCTTAACATACCAGAAAAAGACCTAAAGCCAGCAGAAGGCCAAAATTATGAAAATTAGAATGTAAATTAATGAAATAGGAAATAGAAAATCAATGAACAAAATCAATGAAACCAAAAGTGAGTTCATTAGGAAAAAAAATCAATAAAATTAACAAATCATTAACTAGACTGACCAAGAAAAAAAAGGGGGAATTCAAATTACTAGAATTACAAATGAAAGATGAGACATTGCTACCAATCTTACAGAAATAATATTGATTACAAGGGAAATGTATGCAAAATATATGGAATTTTATGCCAAAAAATTAGATAACCTGCACAAAATGGACATATCCCTAAAAAGAAACAAACTGAAAAATCCAAGTCAGGATGAAATATACAGCCTGAATAGGCATATAACAAGAGAAGAGATTCAATTAGTATGAATATATTTTCAAAAACCACCCACAAAGAAAATAGGAACAGATGACTTCTCTGATGAATTTTCCAAACATTTAAAGAATACCAATTCTTCACAAACTTCCAAAAGTGGAAGAGGAGAGGATGCATCTCAACTCATTCTATAAGACTAGTATAATCCTGATATCAAAACTGTTGATCAATAGCTGTTATGAATATTCATGCAAAAATCATCAACAAAATACTAACAAGCCAAATTTGGCAATATATGAAAAGAATTCTAAATTGTGATCAACTGTGATTTATCCTAGGAATGTAAGAATGGTTCAACACAAGAAAAGCAATCACTGTAATACACACTAATGGAATGAAGGGGGGGATCACATAATCATCTCGAGTGATGCAATAAAAGCATTTGACAAAATTCAACACACTTTCATGACAAAAACATTCAACAAACTATAACAGAAATAATCATAGAAAGGAATTTCTTCAACTTGATAACGGGCATCTATGAAAAACCCAGAGCCAATATTATACTTAATGATGAAAGACTGGATACTTTTTTTCTAAGATCAACGACAAGACAAGATGCCCACTTTCACCACATCTGTTCAACATGGTACTTGAGTATCTAGCCAGGGCAATGAGGCAAGAACCCCCACCCCCCACTTTAATCTCATTGAGTCACTAGATCACCACTACAGAAGGGCTGGGAAAGTACCTGGAAAGAGGATTATTCTATCTATTTTAGACCAATCATGAGACATCCCGAGGGGCTGGAGGAGGGATCTACCTTCTTGACTTCACCATGCAGTTGAGAAAATCAGGGGTCCATCAGCCGGAGCAAGGTAGGTGGAACGGGTGTTGGGTAGGCAGCTAACCATGTTCACCAGACTATGCTATGCCTGAAGAGACAACACATGGCTCCGTGTGACTCCATGCAGGCCTTCCTTTCATGTAGCTATAGCCCCCCTCTCTCCTTGGGTAGGACAGAGTCAGACAAACAGCACAACCCTGAGCAGCTCCAGCACTGACCACTACCACTTTCCAAAAAAGGGAAGCCTGAGTTCTATGGTCCTCCCTCCACTCTTCCACATCCACATTCTGCACTGACCTGCCAGAGAGGTCTTTCCAAACATACCCATGGGAGGGTAATAATGTTACACCACATCCTGTTTGAAACCCTTCAATGGCTGCCCTTTTTGTTTTAGGAGAAAGACCAAAATCTTTGACACAGACAACAAAGCCCTTGTTGACCTTGTTGACTTTGTTGACCTTGCTGACCTTGCTTACCTCTGCCTACTTCTCTAGCCTCACTACACACTTCCTTGGAGAAGGCTTTCTCCAAGAGTAGGTCAGGTCTTCTATACATTTCTAGAACCCAGTGAACTTTTTCTTTACCTCACTGCAGTCTGCAATTTTACAATTATTTTCATAATTGTTTGATTAATGTCTAATTTACCCACTACATCTATATACCATAAGGGCAGGAACTCTCTTTTTTGGCTCCTATGTGTAGCAGAAATTGCAAAAGATCTCTCAATATCTAGTCTCCGCTTGTTCATTAGTAAAAGAATCACAGATTTACTGGGAGGGGGGTGGGGGCGGGGGCCAATGCACCCAGCTGAAATATTATATGTTCCAGATTCCCTAGGTGTTCCAGCTTTTCTTGAAGCTAGATACAACCATGTGACTAAGTTCTGGCCAATTAGATTTAAGCAGAGTGTAGTGTGGTAGTCCTGGGATGTCTCCCAGGAAAAGGTGAGCATGAGCCCTCTCTATTCCCCATTTTTGCTTGCTGGAATTTGAACATTAGGGCTGGAGCTAGAGCAGCCATCTTATTAAAAAAATTATTTTTAATGTTTATTTACTTTTGAGAAAGAGAGAGTGCAAACAGCAGAGGGGCAGAGAGAGAGAGGGAGACACAGATTCTGAAGCAGGCTCCAGGCTCTGAGCTGTCAGCACAGAGCCCGAGGTGGGGCTTGAACTCATGGATCGTGAGATCATGACCTGAGCTGAAGTCAGACACTTAACTGACAGAGCCACCCACGTGTCCTGAGAGCAGCCATCTTAGATCCTGAGTTGCCAGGCTGAGGATGGTAGCATAGCATGCTAGAAGAAGCCTGGTTTTCTGAAGACTCTGGAGCTACCATATGAGCTTGGGGTGCTTACCTCTGAAGTACTTTTAATGTGCAAGAGAAATAATCTTGTATTTATTTAAGCCACTACTTTGTTTTTTCTTTCTGTCATATGCAGTCCAACTTGATTATAATACAATATTGAATCACCTGCCTTATACATAGTAGAATCTCAACAAACAGTTGTAGAAGGAAGGAGGGAAGGAAGGAAGGAGGGAAGCAGGGAAGGGAGGGAGGAGGGAAGGAGAGAGGGAAGGAAGGAGGGAAAGAGGGAGGGAAAGGAGGGAGGGGGAAGGAAAGGAAGGAGGAAAAGAGGGAAGGAAGGGAGGGAGGGAAGGCAGGAAGGGATGGAGGGAAGGAGGGAAGGAAAGGAGGGAGAGAGGGAGAAAGGGGGAAGGAAAGGAAGGAGGGAGGAAGGAAGGGAGGGAAGAAGGGAAGGAAGGAGGATGAAAGGAGGGAAGGAGAGAGGGAAGGAAGGAAGAAAGGAAGGGAGGGAGGAAGGAAGGGAAGGAGGGAAAGGAGGGAGGGAGAAAAGGGAAAAAGGCAGGGGGGCCAACAGGCACTGGTTGAGGAGGTTAAGTGCCACATATGATAAATGTGGAAGCAAAAACTTACGAGAGTCCAGAAGACAAAGAAAAAATGGATTCCTACTGAAGAAATCTGGAACATTCCTGAATTTGGATCTGGTGATTGGTTTTGTTGCTCCCATGGCTCGCTGTATATATCTCTTTTAATGGCGCTGCCACTCCGTGTTGTCGCTGTTGCTGTTGTTGTATTACATGACTAATGTATGTTCATTGTAAAAAGAATGGTTTTTGAACATATGGAGGGGTAGAAAGTCGAAAGTAAAAATCTTCCTCCTTGCCTATTTCCCCAAAGCCAAGACTCCAGAAATAACCAGTTACCCTGCATGCTTCCAGAAATGTTCTCTGCATATGTGAGCATATATGTCTTCTATCTCTCTAACTGTATAAATAGCTCTTGTTACTCAGATAGGATTGGGTCTTAACTCAGGCCCGCACGTCTGCTGCTTTTTTCTCTAAACCGTGTGTCTCTGGTCACCTCGGGGCTGCTTACCGTGGTCTGCTTGGTGTTTATCATGCCCTCGACAGCAAGCCTCGTGAAAAGTGAATTCTGTTCTCGCTCATCATTGAAGGTCTGAAACCTACAACAGGTGCTTAATAAAAGTGTTGCTGAGTGAATGCTTAGGAAACTTTTCAAGGCAGCTTATGGGAACTGCACGCACCATTTTTTATGCCCCTGAAGCTCATCAGGACTTTTTAACAAGCCACAAGCAGTGATGCTTCAAAACAGGGAGTGTTAAATGAGCTAAACCCCTCAGCTGGAGCTCCCGGAGCTGCCCGAGGCCCAGAAGGAAAAAAAAAAAATTAAAAGAACCGGGCTCTTAAACTAAACTGGAGTGCTGGCATTCTGCGTCCCCCCAAAGCCTTCCCTTGGGGTCTCATAAAATGCAGCTCCAGAGACAGAGGGATGGGAAGGCCCTCAAGGACAGTCTGAGGACAATGACTGAGTTTTTCCTGTTTGTCTGTTTGTTTACCATGAAAAGAGCACTAAGTAGAGATTCATGGCAAGTCTCAGACCTTTGGCCTGTGGGCCCTTCCGCTGAGAAAATTTGCGCCTGGAAATCACACTGGGACACGATAAGAGAGAAGAGAGAACTACTTCTAGTCCCCTTTCCCCAAATTCTGTATCATTTTGGGGCTTTGCCCACTTTTTATTTTCATGCATTAGTTAAAACTCAATTTTAACAGATCTGGTGGGATATCAGGTTTGCTTCATGAGATTCAAATAGGTTTGAACAGAAACCCGTTAGTAGCACATACAGTGGGAGTGTTCGGAACTCGGGTCTCACCCCTCTCACCCTCTCCTCCTCAGCGCCCCCAAAGTTCCTGGCCCCCAGCTCTGAAATGAAGCCTGGTCTTAGGGAGAATTGAAGGCTGCCATGGCCTTTAATGTTCTCCAGTTTTTTACCCACTTCTAGTTGCTATATCCCTGAGACAGGAAACCGGAGTTTGTTAACTGTTTGCCGAGCCTCATAGGGAAAAGTCCGCTTCAGCGAAAACCTGTGTATTATCTAGACTCTAGAAGACACCCTTGGGGTTATCTGTTTCAATGGGAAAGATTTTACTTCTTGAAAAATTGTAGATAATTGACAACAATGCAAAATAATTCCTGTCTATGGACATGTAAATTCTGTTCTGTCTGATAGAGGTTCAGCTGACGTCTGTTGAACCCACCATTTTATTGCAAACAGTAAACAAACCAGCCCCTCATCCAGGAGATAAATGGCCTCAAGGTTGCTTACTACAAACACATCCTGAGAAGTGGCCTTGCATGCTTGGCATACCCAGAAAGGCACGGAGACCCATGGAGAGCTCTCTCTCCCAATAAGGACATATGGTTGAGTGAAAAAAGCAGGCCATAGAACTGCATGTATGGTAAATCCCATTTGTATAAAACTCTATAAAGTTGTATGAAATTGTATCCATAAAATTTTATAAATGTATTTTGTATTTTTTTTAGTTTATTTATTTATTTTGGGAGAGAGAGAGAGAGAGAGAAAGAGCCTGCAAGCAGGGAGCGGCAGAGAGAAAAAGAGAGAGAGAGAGAGTGAGAATCCCAAGCAGGTTGAGCACTATCAGTGCTTGATCTCACAGGGGATGACACAGGGCTTGATCTCACAAAACTCGAGAGCATGACCTGAGCCGAAATCAACAGTCGGACACAACCAACTCAGCCACCCAGGTGCCCCTGAAATGTACTTTTTATAAAGTGTGTATTTATAAAATGTATAAAATGCATAAAATTGTATGTGTGTGTGTGTGTGTGTGTTATCACATATGTGTTATATCCCTGAAAAGATGTTTCCCAAGAAGTTAACAGTGCATATCTCTGAGTGAGTAGATCAGGTGATTCTTAAACTTTAATCTCAGTACCTCTTGTACTATTTAAATTAATTTCAGTGAGAATACATAGATTACACAAAAACCATAGTTATTCTTAAAAATTCTGGGTGGGACCACAGTTTAGAGTGAATTGCACGATTAATTCACTCTTGAACCTAGATTGATAAAATCCAGGAGCAAACTGGCAAAATGAAACTGGACATTCATCAGAAATGTGAGAATGAGGAATAACCAGGAAACTAGGGGCTGACACACATTTGCTGGTTGTTATGCCAAAGACAAGGGAACAGCCAAGACCATGGTCAAATTCATTTTGATATTTGGGAAGTCTGACTCCGGTGAAAATCCAGGAATAACCAGGTCCATGTGGACAATGATTCTGACATCATCCTAGCAGATACTATCCCTTCGAAATGACAAGCCCAAATTAAGCAGAGACAGAAGGAAAAACCAGGATTTCCCCCATTAAGTCAGTGTCTTTCTTTATCTCTGGGCTAAGTGAATTCACTTTTCAAATATAGCACCACCCTGTTAAATACAGCTTGTTAGGATATGCAATGAGTTAAAACATGAGCCATAAATATAATGGCAAAAGCATTCTGATTCTGGACAAATTTAGGAGTTTCACTGTAATATCTGATGCCTTTAATATGATACCAGGTTTACTAGCAAAAAAGAATCTAACTGTAAAACTTGTGATTGCTAATGAGTAAGTTCACCTGCTTTGAAATGTCAGGTTTGGTCAGTGGCATTATCTTTTGGGGGTCCTGGCTTTTAGAGTATTAAAGCTGTCTTTACCAGTTGTTCCTTAGTGTGGCAGAAGTTAATATAGTTAACAGAAGGCTTGGTCCCAGCCTTGTCCCAGAAAAGTGATTGCTAATAACTCCAAGCTGGGGCATAAATGGAACCGTTCATGGGATCAGTAGGGCTGGAGTCAGAGTCCTCTGCCCGCAATGTTTCACCAGTTTTTTAAAAGAAGAACCTGGAGTCAGAGTTGTCAGGATGGGTGTTTGCAGAGAGCTGGAAGGTCATCCAGCAGACAAGGGAGCAGAGGAAGGGCGCTCCGAACCATGAGCAGAATCAGAAATGAGCGCAGGCTTCAGCAGCCAAGATGCAGGTGCAGGTGCCCAGCGTGGTTCGCCAGCTGGAGGAGCAGCGCTCTCTGGCAGGAAGTGTGCCAGCTCTGGGCTCTGGCCCTCTGGCTCTTCCGGTGGCTCCAGGCAGTGCTGGGCTCCAGGACCTCATGACCTTGCCCAGCCGCTCAGACAGGGATGGTCCCAGATGAGGTCACAAAACCCCTTGCCGCTCTCACATCTGCCGGTCGGTCGGTTGGTCCATGAGGAGTACCCAGGGGTATCATCAGGCCAGGGGTTGAGGAGCAGGGCAGACTCCTGGCAGCTGCCGCTACCTGAATGAGAACAGATATGACATACCCGATGCTCGAGGGAAATAACTCGGAGCCATCAGCTCCACTGCCATTTCTGCTCTGCTGCTTCGTTAGGCGAGGACCAGGCATTTCGTTTCATGAGTAACTGAAAAATACAAAATGTCAGATGAAAATCAAAGAAGTCATCATTTGCTATCTTCATGGTTTGGGGGTTTTGTTTTTATCATGACAGCAGTATGTATACATTTGTTCTATTATTCTGTTCTTGGAGGCAATGGACAAATATCTTCTGCACCTGCAAATCGCATCTCAGACAAAAACCCATCCGGGAACACACAGCACCTTCCACAGAGTAAACACTCCCCATCTATTTTGTGGAATAAATGAATGAAACGTCCAGTGTGTAGCGGTCAGAGCTGGCCCGTTCCCCCTTAGTGGAGGAATCCAGAAGGATTCTAAATCTTCGGACCAACCGTCTTCTGTAAGGAGGATATCAGCCCCACAAGTCGTCCTGACCGGAAAGTAGAACTTCTGTTTCAAAAGAAAGGAATCGACACATTTCAAATGCTTTTGTGTGCTTTAGGTAATTAAAGACACAGAGCAGGGAAAGATAGTCTGGCTGGTAAGGCATTGTGAAGTGGCCCTCATTTCTTAGACACCATGGGACCTCTGGGCATTGTCCGTAGGCAGGAAAAGAAAGCACTGAAACTGGTCTGCATCGTAAGAGAAAGGAGGGATTGGGAGAGATTATGCCATATTCAAGAAATATAAGTTTCTCCTGAAGTGCCTTACTACTATGCAGTCTCTAATAATTATCGTTTGCTCACTGGAAGAGCGTATGTGTGTGCGCATGCATGCATACAAATGCATTTTCTTACTGCACTAAACCAGGTTTTGCATTTTATTTACCTTCTGACGTGTTTATGCCTTGTCTCCGCAGCTAGACTGTAGGAACCCTGAAAGCAGGAATAAAGTTAAATCTCTGCACCTCTGTGGTCAATGGACAGAAACAAATAACTTCTGGCAAATTAAAGCCAATTCCCCAAACACAAGCCTCTTTTTGCCTACTCTGTTCTGATTAGAGTTAATAGTTTGACTGATTAGAGCAAAAGCTGTCTTTGCCAGGAAAGCTGAACTTAGAAAGGAGAATGGTGGTGACTTTCCCCATGAAACACTGATTTGCTGCAGTCCAGGGGACCTAGGAGGCAAACGAAAAAGTAGCCCTTAGCTTTACCCACAGTCACTAGGGGCTTGATGTTGAGAAGCAGGGCAAATCAGAGTTGATAGTTCTTTCTTTTCTAAATTTTCTGATTAAAACGGAATGAAAGAGGCTAATTTTTTTTTTAGTATTTAATTTTTTAATTTTTTATTTGAGGGGGTGAGGGGAGAGGGGCAGAGGGATAGAGTGAATCTCAAGTAGGCTTCACGCTCAGCGTGGAGCCTGACGAGAGACTCGATCCCACACCTCTGGGATCATGTCCTGAGCTGAAATCAAGAGTTGGACGCTCAACCAGCTGAGCTACCCAGATGCCTCAAAAGAAGCTAATTTTTATCAATCTTCTTTCCTTTCTGTTCTCTGTGTCTAACAGCACCCATTTTCCCACGGGCTGGGATTGTCAGTGAATAATAATAGGTACATTATGGGAGCAGTAAGAGGAAGCCTTACCTGGCAGTGAAAACTGCACTAGACAAGGGTCTGGAGACCTGGATTGAGATCCTAGCCTCACTTACCAGCTGTATGACCTTGAGGAAGTCATCACATTATTCCAGAGGATCCTCTGAATGTGAAATCCTAGATCAGAGGTTGGCAAAATACAGTCCACAGGCCAAATCCAGTGCACTCTGTTTTTATAAATAAGCTTTATTGGAACATAGCCACCCATTCTTTTACACATCATTTCATGCTACAATGGCAGAATTGAATAATTGCTACAGAGACTCTGTGGCCTGAAAAGCAAGAAATATTTAATATTCATGGGTGCCTGGGCCGCTCGGTGGGTTAAGCGTCTGACTGTTGATCTCAGCTCAGGTCTTGATCTCAGGGTCTTGAGTTCAAGCCCCGCATTGGACTCTGCTTTGGGCATGAAGCCTACTTAAAAAACAACTGAAAACAACAACAATGAAAAGACATATTTACTATTCGGCCTTTTTTATATGTATATAAAAAGAAAGGTGTACCCTGTTCTAGACTCAAGCACTGACTCCTGTTAGCCTTGGAATTCCAATCCCAACATACGATTTTCTTATCAGCAAAGCCTAGGGTGCTATAGAGGATAACCAGTGATGAAACGCTTATGAAACAGAATTCCACATACAAGGACCATTTTGCCACGGAGAGCTAAAGGGCTTCCTTCTGCAGAAACCCTGCGCTCCACCGCCTCACAGAGCAGAGAGTGGGCACCTGCCTACAGTGCTGAAAGGTTCTCGTTGATTCCTGATGCTTCTGCAGAATGGAGGAGGGAGCTCAGCCGGCGCTGAGCTAGTCTTTGCTGCTGCCCTGCGTTTCTTCCTGTCTCATTTTTCTGGATTTGAAGAAATCAACCAAGGTGATAACGCAGCTGCAGGACAGGGAGTCTGCATGTAATAAGACACTTTGTTTCTGGGACCTAAACCGTTGGAAAAGATTTCTTCACTCGCTCATAGTGTGTTATTAAGAGGGGGAAAGAGACCTTGGGACATTTTCATGTTCAGTAGCCTCATTCTATAGATGAGGGACCAGGAAGCTGAGTGACTGGCTCAGGGTCACACATTTGGTTAAGGGCAGAGCCAGATTAGAGTCCAGACTTCTCACTTTCTGGGCCCAGGCTCCTTCCGATCATTCACAGAGTCAGCAGCATCTGTGACACATCTGCTATTTACCAGGGACTGCGATGGCTGCTGGTCGTAGGTCATGATAAGACAGGTAGGCGCCCCGACACACCCTGGGCCTTTCAGTTTCAGATCAGCCCGATCTTAGGTGAATAATACAGATATATTACATAGTGTTAAAAATTGGGATAAGTGCTAGGAGGAGAGTGAATAAGGCACAGTGACAGGGAATAGCAGGTTTCCCTGCTGCTGGCCGCATGTCATTGATTTTAGACACGCATTTTTTAAACACTTTAATATTTCTGAAACCAAGATGCGGTCTGTCATAGATGAGGCCTCGGGTCATAACGAGTGGCATTTTTACTTTCTGAGTGGTATGTACAATAATGGTACTTCTCACAATTGGTGGTATCTCAGGTTCAATGATACAAAGTGAATAAGGGAGTCAAAGACCTTTGTTCATTTCAGCCAAGTCTTGAAGGCTGAGAGCAGGGACAGAACAGTCCAGATAATGGGATTAGCCTGTGCAGAATCCCAAAGGCAGAAAGGAGTGTGGGGCCCTTGAGGAACTGAAGGACGGCCAGTGCGGCAGGAGTGAGAATGTTCCAGGAGGGGCTGGAAGAGTGCGCCAGGTCATTCGGTGGTTTGGGGGCTGTGAGCAGGTGGGTTTCAGCAGGAGAGTAACACCCACCCACACAGTGTTGCATTTCTGACAGCTTTGCCTTTCCAGAAGGGAAAGGTAAAATCCAGGTTATTTGTTTATGGGGCATGATTAGAATCAGGAAGGCTGGGTCGGGGGCAGTTTTAGCAGCACAGGCAGGAGAAGGCCATGGCCTCCACCAGGGTGGGGCAACAGTCGTGGAGAAGGGGCTGATTTGCAGGATGCTTGGAAGGGGCGCCGGACAGGACTCTCCCCCGAATCGTCTGACCACAGGCTGGGGGAGATGAGTGCAATGGGGGAGGGAAGAACGTGGAGACTACAAGCCTTCCACTGGGCTTGTTCCTGTGGGGGGCGGGGGGCTGGCTTTTCTGCCTTGCTGCGGATACCCCCAAGGATACTCTGTATTCTCCTCTAGTCTCTTCCAAGTCCAGCACCATGGAGCCCTCTTAGGGGGAGGAGAGGGGTCTCCAGTGAAGAGGTGGGATTGCCTCTTCCCACCTCTCTGCATGCCCTCCTCAGCCCATCTCTCCTTCTGCCCATTTCCCAATTAACCACTAGATACAAATGCTATGGGGAGAGTTTCCTGTCATGATCCACTTCAGACTCTATAGTGTTCTCTATCACTGAAAAAGCGTCCTGCCCAGACTGGTAAGGGGCAAATCCTTAGGGATCCTGGAGTTCACTAACCCCTAGGCCAGCTCCATCTTGAAGCCCCACTGGGCAGCTGTCAAGAACGTTAAGGGGGGGGGCACCTGGGTGGCTCAGTCGGTTAAGCGTCCGGCTTCGGCTCAGGTCATGATCTCACAGTTCGTGGGTTCGAGCCCCGCATTGGGCTCTGTGCTGACAGCTAGCCCGGAGCCTGGAGCCTGTCTTCAGATTCTGTGTCTCCCTCTCTCTCTGACCCTCCCCTGCTCGCGCTGTCTCTCTCTGTCTCTCAAAAATAAATAAAAAACATAAAACAATTAAAAAAAAGAACATTAAGGGAACAATGTGCCTTTGCTCAGGTCCCCAAGCCCCAGAATAGTCCATGGCAAGGTCCAGGGTACAGGAAGCTGGGCTCGCTGCTCCTGCTGGAAGAGCCCCTCACTGCTCTCCATTTCTCCAAGCATCAGCCGCTATGAAGCCACCCAGAAACCTCACAGAGCATGCACCAGCCTCCCCCACTCGGAAGTGGCTCCTCTGTCTGCTGCCTCCCTAGGGATTTCAGGACTCTGTGGGTGTTGATGAGTTTAAGTTCAGATAATGACAGGGAACCGCGTGAATGTTCCCGGAGACTGACGTTCCTGCTGCTCGCCCACTCCCGCCTGCCTCCAGCACCTTCCACCAGCCACTACCAGGAGGCAGCAGCAAAGCCCCGTGGGCCCAGCCGGCCGGCAGGGCACCCACCACCTCCTGCCTGCTCATTCCTCAGCACCTGGCTTTGCCTCCCCATCATCTGGTGCTTGCAGGACCAGTGCCAGTGACTGGGTGCTCAATTGGGGGTGGAGCCCTGTTTGCTGTCTCCCAAAATATCTGCTCCTGTGTTTTGAATTCTTCTGGCATTTGTCATCCTCTTCTTGCTCATTTAGCATTTAGTTTATGATGCCTGGAGTCTCAGGTTCACTCCGCAGCACCATATCATATCTCTCCAACTAGGTAGAAAGCTCCCGGGGAACCAAGCCTACGTCTCCTGGGTCACTTTTCTCCCACAGAGTGCTGTACCCAGTGCTGTGAGAAGAGGGATATGAGCAATAAGTGAGAAGAACACCTCCTGGCTGACCAAAGGCTTGACTGGGTCTCCAAAGGTTTCAAAATTCCTGGAAGACAAAGTGTCATCACAATTCCTGTCTTGGAATTGCTGTGTCTCAGGTGGACTTGGTCTCAGGAGACACCCAAATTGAAGAGAGAAGAGGGAAACCAAGAGTAGGTGGGTCCGAGGCCAGGACGTACAACCTGGAAGACCGTGGTGAAGTGGTCTTCCTGGGTAGTATTGACATCCGGGGGCAGGGCCTTCTAGCAAGTGGTGACAAGTGGCTTTCATCTTTTTTTTTTTTTTAAACTTTATAGTTTATTGTCAGGTTGGTTTCCATATAACACCCAGTGCTCTTCCCTACAAGTGACCTCCACCAAGACCATCACCCCCCTTTACCTTTTCCCCTTC
>CM053566.1:64283336-64497808 GCA_028646485.1 Cryptoprocta ferox | reverse complement strand
TCTCGTGTTTTGTCTCCCTCCCTCTCCCTAACTCTTTTCCTCCTTCCCCTCCCCATGGTCCTCTGTTGGGTTTCTCCTGTTAGACCTATGAGTGCAAACATATGGTATCTGTCCTTCTCCGCCTGACTTATTTCGCTTAGCATGACACCCTCAAGGTCCATCCACTTTGCTACGAATGGCCAGATTTCATTCTTTCTCACAAGTGGCTTTCATCTTGATGGCCAATACTAATCCTTCAGAGGGGCTGCCTGATGCTACACGCAAAAACACCTAAGGCTGCAGCCACAGCCAGTGGGAAAGATCGCCACGCTCGTTGGCACTGACGGCAGGAGCCCAGGGGAGGGGAGAGAGAGCGTGCATTAGCTATTCTCCTCTGGACAATGCGGGGAATTTGAATTTGGGTGAACGGCAAAATTTGTGGTTCCAGGAAGGAGCTCCTTCTGTGAGGAGCAGAACCGTGTCCAGAAATGAAGATGAGGAAGGTCTGGCCTCCATGCCAGCGTGAGCTGGCCTAGTCCAGGCAGCTGGTCACTCAGTGGACAGCTCAGGAGAGCTCTCTCGTGGGATACCTGAGGCACATCACAGAAAACAGAGACAGAGGTGCGCACACTCATGGATACAAGGTGAAAGGAGATAGCCTCGGAGTAAGGCTTGGGCTCTCTGGGTTCACCTCATATACCCCAGATTCTGCCTTGGCGGGCAGACCAATTCTACGATTCTAGACCCCACTCGTTAGTGGAGCTAAGCATTTTAACGTAATGGTAGCCAGTTCAGGTTTGCATGTGAGGCTGGACCTCAGAAGGGAGCAGTGCTGTCAGGGGCAGGAATTAACAAGCATTGAGATCCCATTTGCATCTTTAACCTAGATAAACACAATGGCCTCCCAGCCCCCAGGTTTATTCCACTCCAGTTCATCATTACTGATGGTGCCAGAATGTTCCATCTAAAGCACACATCTTTCCCTGGGAGCCTCTTGTTAAGATTCTTCAATGAATCTTCACCATCTACAGAATAAACTCTACATTCCCTAGAGTGGTATGGTGGGACCTCCATTACATACAACCTCTTCCTCTCCAGCCCGATACGAGCGTCCCCGTTTCCCTGGTGGCCTTCGGCCATGCTGGATAGTCTTCACAAACTATGTGATTTATGGCTGGGGCTGGGGGGGGGGGTTGGTTTGCCCTCTGGAAGGGCTGGAAACTGAAGTCAGACATACGGGTGGTCAGCCGTGTCTATGTGACTAAGCCCCAAGAAAAAGCTCTGGATACCAAGGTTCAGGTGAGCTTTCCTGGTTGGCAATGCTCCGTGTATACTGTCACATGTTGTTGCTGAGAGCAATTGGTGCTGTCTGCTGTCCGCTGAGGAGTCAGGGGAAAACATCTTGAAACTATCCTTGGTGTCTCCTGGACTCTGCCCTGTGTGCCTCTCTTCTTGGCTGAGTTTAATCTGTGTCCTTCTGCTATGATAAATACAACTGTGAGTATAATTACTTTGCTGAGTTCTATGAGTCCTAGAAAATTATTGACACTAAAGGCGGCCTTGGCTCCCCTCAAACCTGTGGTTTGAATCAGAATAGCACATGCACCTGGGGGCACTTGGATTTGCATTCGTGCACGCTAATATTGAACACTGCAGCAAGGAACATCCTTATTCCTACCTATTGAGACAGTGGTATGTGTCTTTAGGCTACATTACTAGAAGTTAGTTGCTGAGTCAATGTTTTTGAACATTTTCAATTATAATAGGTAACACTCCGCCGTCCCTGTGGCCCCAACCGGTCTACCCAATTGACACTCCCTCCTGTAGGTCGAGAAAGTTTGTTTTCGCACAGTATCAATCTGTTTTCCCCCAGTCTAACAGGTTTGTTTGTTTTTTCTGAAGGTAATCCACAAAACAATATGTATTGCTTTTATTTGTGTTTTAAAATTGTTGGTGAAGTTGAGTAGTTTTTCATATTGTGTTTTGATCATTTGTATTTCTTTGATTCACACTTTTCCTCTTTTTCTCCTGTATTTCCACATTTACCTTGTAAAAGTTCTACATATATCGGGGATCTTAACCTTTTGTCTTTGACCCAAGATGTTAAAATCAGAAATCATACTTTCCTTTGGAGCAATGTTCCTTCCAAATGTCAAAGGGGTGTTTCTGCATGGGGAAAAAATTACTAACACATTTTCTCAAAGGTAAAACTGTATTTCTGTTAAGTCTTGAAGCTCAAGCCTATGTTGCCTAATAGAGCTTACATAGACTGACAAGAAAAGTCAACCGTTCTGCTTGAGTTTAGGGATAAATAATTTCATGCCAAATGGTAATTTAAAAACTGAATTATTACAACAAAAATGAGGTCAAATCACAGTGCTCAATTTAAAGCTTTACTGCGGCTACATCGAATTCATCATGCCAAACTCACAGCAAGTTGTCTTTTATAAAGGGATACTGTTTGAATCGTGTTATCTATCATAGAGTTAGACAATCCCTTATGTCCCTTGAGGCCAGTACCACCCTTAGACCTGGGCAGGAGGGGCCCCAGCCCTGGACCTGTGCTTCCAAGGGCCCACTGATTATATACACAGTCAAAACTGTGTGCCTCAGTCACTCAACTTACAGTCATTTAAAATACATAGCTTTAAAAGTACCTGGGTGGGCTTAGCCTGTTAAATGTCTGACTCTTGATTTCGGCTCAGGTCATGATCCCAGTGTCATGGGATCAAGCCCTGAGTTGGGCTCTGAGCTGAGCATGGAGTCTTCTTGAGATTCTCTCTCTCCCTCTACTCCTCCCCACTATTTGTGAGCACTGTCTCTCTAAAATAAAATAAAATAAAATAAAATAAAATAAATAAAAGACATAGCTATATACATTGTGGGGGGCAGTTCTGATGACACATTTTTTAAAAAAGGTTTATTTGTTTATTTTGAGAGAGAAAGAGTGAGAGAGAGAGAGTACAAGTAGGGGGAGGGCAGAGAGAAAGAGATCGAGAGAGAATCCCAAGCAGGCTTCACATTGGTATGCGGGGCTCGAACCCACCAACCATGAGACCATGATCTGAGCCAAAATCAAGAGTCGAACACTTAACCTACTGAGCCACCCAAGTGCCCCTAAAAGTTAAATTCTTACCATCAGCGTATGAGATTAGGGGTGTATTTAAAGGCTACACCTTGGGAGCTGCCACATGGGAGAGGGTGCAGAGGATGGATGGTTGGAGCTTCTCCGCCCTCTCCAGGCACATCGCCCTCCCAGCATCTCCACGTGTTCACCAACCCAGAAGCTCCTTGAACCCTGTTGCTTAGGGATTTTTATGGAGGTTTCGTTACACGGGCATAATTGAGTAAATCACTGACCGCTGGCTCCCTTCCATTCCCTGGAAGCCTGAGGATGGAGCTGAAAGTTCCAGTCCTCTAACTAACCAGGGTGAGATCTTTCTGACCAGCCCCCATGCTGAGGCTCTCTGGCCCCTCCCCCGCCCTCTCTCATAAGCCATCTCCTCAGACACACAAAGACAGTCAAGTCCAAAAGTTTTAGGAGCTTGGTGCCAAGAACTGGGGACAAAAGCCACATATTTATTCTTTTTTATGCCACACACATATTCTTCATTTTCAGGGTTGTGAAGTTACGTTTGTCAAGGCAGAAATGGAATACATTTTAGTTAACTAATTTATTAGCTGGATTTATAACCTTAAAATATTTAGACATTTGGTCATGCAGGCTACCACATTCTAGGTCCCACAAATGTGCAAGCCTGAGCAAGCCTGCTCAGCTAGCTGGCCAGGCCACGGGGAGACAGAGTTTGTGTCTGTGGATCTTTCCTATGACATCTAAGGATGGGGCCCGAATCTCTAAAACAGAACCCTCAGGAGAAACCAGCAGTAGTGGCCAAGTGGCTTCGGAGTCAGACAATCTGATTTCTGTCCTAGCTTTGTCACTTGCATGCTGTATGACCTTGGGCAAATTATTTTACCTCTCTGAATTTGAAGTTTCATATCTATAAAATGGGGATAATAGCCACCTCATTGGTTTATTACAAAAATTAAATAAAAATGACTGTGAAGTACTCAATACAGTTCCAAGCACATAGAAAACATTCAATAAATGGCCTCTGTCATTTTATTGATATTAGTACTACTATTCACTCTCATCTAACCACACCACACAGCTCGGAGGGCTTTTAGAAGGCTGGGCACGGTACCAAATGATTCCCACAATTCTAACTAAATACAGTCCTGGAAACCTCCCACCAGAGACCCATTCAGAAAGGCAGATCCCTCGAGTCAGTCCCCTACTCTCAGATGCTAGGGACCCTCCGATCCAGTTGGAGTGTGCTTAAGTGCCAGGTGGCTGGGAGCAGGAAAATGGAGAATTCTATGTGAATCTGAAGACCCTTCCATAGAATTCCCAGGAAGTGAGGTTAGAGTTTGGTGGATGGAGAGGACAGGGTTTCTGAGGCACTGAAAATGTTCTGAGTTAGTCTTAGGTCTGACCTCACCCAGCGCACTCAATAGTGCCTACCCAGATGGTTGGTACACCCCAGGGAGAGTCAGAAGTTCTCTGAACTCTTTTGTAGGTTTCAATTTTTTTTTTTAAATTTTTTGGCCAAAAATCCATCTCATTACCATAAGCAGTTTGCACTACTACCGTTCTGGCCTCAAACTCAAGAATAGCGTAAAAAGCAGTGATATCACCATATGCTATGGTCTGAATATTTGTTTCCCCTCTGAAATTCATATGTTGAAATCCTAAAGCCCACAGTGATGGCACTAAGAGGTGGGGTCTTTTGGGGTGCTTAGATCACAAAGGTAGAGCTCTCAGGAATGGGATTAGTACCTTATAAAAGAGACCCCACTTGGCTCCCTAGACCCTCCACCATGAGAGGATGCAGTGACAAATCTGTCTCCACCCTGATCTCAGACTTCTAGTGTTCAGAACCATGAGAAATAAATTTCTGCTGTTCATAAGCCACCCAGTCTGCAGTATTTTACAACTGGAACCCAAACAGACTAAGATACTATCCATGCTTAGGGGATGAAGAGATGGACCCTACATCATAATGATGATGATGGTGGTGGTGATGATAATATTAATAGTAATAGAGCTTGAAATTTGAAAAGCATTTGGAGAAAATTCAAACCTCTATTACTATTATTAATAATGTTCCAATAAATGAAGACAGAGTTTAATGTTGGGGATGTAAAAGGACCTGGAACATTTTCTTCATCTTTCTTTCTTGGTGGTGCTCTTTCTTCTACCTTCAGTAGGTGAATGTTATTTATGTTTTCTGTTTCTGCATAGTAGGAAATCGTAGGCAACTGGTTTGGTTGCATTTTACTTGCTTGAAGTTGTTCTCACTCCCATCTTCCCGGATGAGTGAACTTTTCCTTCAGTGATCTCTGAGTCCATATAATTTCTTTCCAGGTTCATTTCTGACATATTTAACAGAGGGGGAATAATCACCACTAAAGTAATCAGCTTTTAGGGGAAAGAAGACTCTGAGTCTTGTATAATTTATTAATGGAAAAAATTTTTAATTTCACATTTCATTCAGCTATACAATCTATTTGACACCAGCCAGTTTGGTCAGTTTGCAAGAGCAAAGCTTGCCTTCTAAAAAAAGTGTATGCAGGACAATGGTTGTGAGACTGGAATGGACCTTGGCCTTCAGCCTGCCCAACTCTCTCTTTACAAAGGGAGAAATTGAGGCCCAGGGGAGTGATGTGACCTACCCAGCAAAGCAGAACCAGTCTGATGTCGTGGCCTCCAGCACAGTGTGTCCCTTCAGAGGGACAAAGGGCGCTCACAGACCAGAGGTCCTGGCTTGCAGGCCCCAGCATAGAAACCGAAGGTGTCCATTGGTGATGACAATATCTACCTTTCTAGGTAAACGTCTATCAAGAAGGCAGCATAGAGAAAACTCTGGGAGAAAAAAAATATTATTTCCTATGATGGAAGATCGTTTTATTTTACAGAAATGTTCAAAGCACAAAAAAGCTCCGGAAATATAATGAGCATATCAAACATTCTCTGCATTTGAAAAAATCTCCCCATTTCAGACTGGAAATGGAAAGAAACAGAGATGGGAGGAACCAATGCTGATTTTTACAAGGTTTCCTAAAATGGTGTGAGGGGAGGCCTGAGGGAGGCTGGCAGGGCTGAACTGTGTCACTAACTTACTGTGTAGGATGTGAGCAAGTCATATCACCTCCCTAGACTTCAGTTTCTTTTCTTGTAAAATAATGGTTTTAAACTAAATGCTTTCTAAGGACTCCCACAAGCATGGAAAGTTCCATGCAAAGTTATTCCAACCACCTGCAAATCCTCACCAACTTCTTCCAACCTTATGATTGCCTTGTTGATAATGATCACTTGAGAGAGTGCAGTGAGTGTTTTTCCATTTTAATTAAAATCCCAGCCTGCCTGAAAATTATTTCTATCAAGCCAAAGACCCAGAAGCCCATGCAAATTAACATGGGTTGGCATTGTCAGCATTCTACATCAAATCATATTTTATTTTTCATCTTGGAGGCAAATATATTTTTCAATTTGTTATTTCTGAGTTGTCTTTAACACTTGACATACCTCTGGGTGTACATAATGGGTGGCCTATTCTTTTTTCCAGCCTGTTTTAGTTAAAAACAGGTGGGCCAAAGAATAATTCTTCCAGCGCTCTGCCGGATGCCACCAACCAAGCCGCCATATGGTCTTCTGCCCTGAATGTGGCCTTTTAGGCAGAGACATTCTGTTTGGAATTAACCGATTTTGAATGTCAAATCTCAGTGTACTGACACTTGTGTTTTTCTGACTGCTTTCCTATTTTAATCAGAAACTATAACTTATATCGTCAATCTACATCTCAAGGAAACCTGCCCAATTTCAAGATAGCAGGCGTAGGTCAGGAAGGTAGTGCTGATGTTGGTGACGATGACATAACATTTACCGAGGGCTTATGACATACGGGGCACTATCCTAAGTATCACCGTGGCATAAATGAAATATATTTGGGCTTTATCCTCAGTTCCTGGCATATAGCTCCTAAGACTCTAGAATTTCCCAAGGGATATTAGTGTCTTTTGTCATGTGTAATAAGCCCCTTTCATTGCACCTAAGCTTATGCTAAGGAGGTGATTTAGGGTGACCTAGGTAGCCTCCAGATGAGGCTGTTCACCAGAAAGACCCAGTGATTGAAGAGTGGGAAGTTTTAGCCCCTCCCACTGACCCCTGGGAGGTAGGGGGGTGGTTGGAGAGTGAGCTCCATAAAAAGTAATGAACAAGAGATTCGGAGAGCTTCCAGGTTGGTGAACACATCAAGGTGCTGGAAGGGTGGTGCATCCAGAGAGGGCAAGGGAGCTCCACGCCCCTGCCTCATACCTGGCTCTTTGGGTCTCTTCCATTTGGCTGTTCATGAGTTGTGTCCTTTATAATAAGCCAGTAAACACAAGTAATTTGTTTGATAGCAAGTGATCTAACTTGAGGTTGGAGTTGCGGGGTCCCCTGATTTATAGCTGTCTGGTCAGAAGTATAGGCAGCCTGGGACTTATGACCAGAATCTGAGGTGGAGGCAGTCCTCAGGGACTGAACAGGATCCTAAATATGTGGTTAGTGGTTCATGGTTAGTGTCAGAATTGAATCAAATTGTTGGGCACCCAATTGGTGTCCTGGATAATTGGTGGTCAGTGTTGGAAAACATGTATTATCCCACAGCAAATCCTCACAACAAACTTATGGGATAAGTACTAGTATTACGCTTATTGTACAGAGATGGGCCACGGTTACCCTCATTGTACAGATGTGGACCATGATTACGTTCATTGTACACGATTATGCTCATTGTCCAGATGCAGACCACGATGCTTGAAGAGGTTAAGCAACTTTCTCAAGGTCACACCATAAGTGGTGTAGGCAGGAGTCCAACTCCAGCCATCTGATCTCAGATTTATCTGATGACTTAAAGAATGGTCAGAGAATGGAATGATCACCATGCCTGTGAGTGACTTGGCACAGCAGCAGCCCGAGAACAAAGACTGAGTTGCTGTCAGTTGGCCAGCACTTGCTTATGCAACCAGCATTTAGGAAAAATCTACCATGTGCTTAACTGTGTGAGGCACAAGAGCCTAGGTGACTAAGACAGAGTCCCGACACTCTTGGAACTTGCAGGCTAACAGCAAGAGCAACAAAATGTGCAGAGATTATCACAAATGAGCAACAGAACATGGTGCATGCCATGGAAAGTACAGGGGATTCAGGGCAGGCCAAGCATTTCAATGTGGACTGATCAACAAAAACTTGTAGACTCTGTAAATAACTTGTTTTTCTCCAGTTCATCTGAGAAACTGACACCATCCCACCTCAATGTATTATTTCTTTGCTTTTGTCTGTATGTGTTTCAATGAAAATGCATGTGAACAGTCAAAGGTCTATTGCCTATTGGGAGAGAACCAGCTGGTTTATGCATTCTCCATTAGGGTGGAGCCTAGCAAGTTCTCCCCCCAGAGAAGTTCTCTGGGGTGCATAGCAACCATGGTACCTTTCTCAGATGACTTGAAGTGACAGTGTCTCCTTCTCCTGGTGAAAAAGAAGGCTCTCCATCGCTAGCACTGCTCACAAGACTCATCTTCATTGTCAGAGTCCTGGGCACTGGCACCAAGTCATGTTCATGCAAAGCTATGAGGCTCTTTCCAGGGCATCCTGGTCTAGAATGCCATCCTGTTGTCCTATGGCCGCTCTCCTACTTGTCTGACTTAGTTCCAGTTTTAATTTTATGAAAAGGGGTCACTGGAAACTTAATGAAGGATAGTCTAAAGTAGGAGTCAGGAATCCTGGGTTCTGGACCCAGCTCCGGTACTAACCTGGATAATCTTGGGCAAAAAACTTTATATCCTAAAGCCGGAGTTTCTCATCTGTAAAATATGGCAATTGGTCTAAATCGGTGTTTTCCAAAGGGAGTACTACTGACTTTTTAGTTGGGATCATTCTTCTTAGGATGAATTGCTCACATATGGCCATGTTTAATGCTCCTGAGCTCTAAGTGTCAGTTATAGAGTGCCCTACCCTCAGTCATTATGAAAATTAAAACCACTTCCAAATATTTCCAAGTGCCCCATGGTTAGGGGGAGGGAGATGGGGCAGTGAGGAGGGATGGGGATACCACTTCTGGTTATGGGTCATTGAACTAAGTGATCTCTAAAAGGGCCGTTCTAGTTGATTCTAGTTGATAAATGTTAAGATAAAGGGTTGTCGCCAGGCCACTTCCTGGAAGTATTTGAGGTATGCTGTCTCCACAAGAGCCTTGCAAGAGCCTTATCAATAAAGACCTACTTGGTTGTCAGGTGAGCTGGAATATTCTAGGTTTTATAGAATATAAATATTCTAAATATAGATGCCTATAGGCACCTGGAGCCTTGAATTAAAGCCATTTAAGCCCCAGTAAAAGGTTATTATCGACAGTCAGCTTTTTATTCTGACCAGACAGAACATTCACCCATGAGATCATGAACTTGCTACTTCTTCACCTTCTTTAGCAGGTCTGCTATTTCCAATATGTACCTCTTCTTAGCTGTCAAGTAAAGCTCAGTACTAAAACTTTCTGGATTATTACTATAAATTCAGAACCCAGAAATGGCCCAAGTATCTTTCCTGTGGGTCAGGAGGCCAGTATTTCCGGGATTCAAGCTGGTCACCATGGCTTTGGGCTTGCCAGCCAGCTGCCCCCTGGTAGGAGCCCTCCCGACCACCAGCAGCTGGTGGAATTTGGGCTGCAAATGGCATCACTTTGCTGTTAATTGAAGTGAAGTAGCGTACTGTGTTTAAGGGACTTGAATGCCTGTGTGTGTTTATGAAACATGAATAAGTTATGACTTTCTGTCTAAGAATCTCTTTTGAAAGCAGCTGCTCCGTGCTCCCGGCCTGGTCCCCAGCTTTGCAGCGGCTCCCGGCTGTGGCTTTGCTTAGTCAACACCTGTGACAGCTAATTGTTTTGTCTTTTGAAATCTCTTCTTCTAGCTCAGTCTTCAGAAAGCATCCTGTAAAATGAAATGGTTGTCACATTTGACCACATTGTGGCCCTCCCTCCTGTGCCATCGGTGTAGGATCTGGTGGCTGGAATTAACCCTCATGGATGGGGACCTAAATCCAGCATGTAGGGACTGGGGAGTTCAAACTGGCTTCACTGGGGCACCTGGGTAGCTCAGTCCGATTAAGCATCTGACTTTGGCTCCTGTCATGATCTCACGGTTTGAGTTCAAGCACCGCATTGGGCTCTCAGCTGTCAGCAAGGAGCCCCCTTCAGATCCTCTATCCCCCTCTCTCTCTGCCCCTTCCCAGCTCATTCTCTCTCTCTCTCTCTCTCTCTTTCTCTCAAAAATAAATAAAGTTAAAAAAATCTCAAATTGGTTTCACTCTGTCTTGGGTCACCTCTACTCTGACACACAGTCCCAGGGGGTTTCTCTCCAGCAGTGGTAGAGGAAATGAGCCAACTCAGAGGTGAATGCCTGGAAGCCAGCCTGGGGGAGGAGCTGGGACCTCAAATGCTCTCCAGGCTGAGGAGTGTAGGCTGGGCACAAATGCACTAACTGAGCGGAGGCCAGAGCTCTCCTCATCAAGGCAAGTAGAAAAGGAGTGCTCGTTATTGACTGCTCTTGATGGTATTACTGCTAATATTTAATATTGAAATATTAAATACCCTGCTCTGTGGAGAATCGATCTTAAAACATACCTCCCCCCTGAGAATGGCCACTGTGCAGAAAATGGGAGCCGTTTTCATTTCTCATTATTTGCAACATCATTACATTCTGTTTTTTATTTCTTCAGAAAGTCTCACTTTTGTTTCCCCAGTTCTGGCCACCACCTCGATAGAGACCCTCAATGATGCACACTTTGATTACTTTCGCAAGCTCTGGGATAGAAACACAATAAAGAGGGCAGGAAATGTCCTTCTTCCAGTAGATCAAAAACCTTACACACTCACAAGGCGCATTTAATTTGCCAACAATTGCTGTAGATCAAGTGGAATGTTCTAGTTGTCTAGGATTAGTTGAACGTTCTCCAGGGAAAAGACAGAGGAGGGATCCCCATCCCTAACCCCCACCCCCCACTTTCAATAGGCACTCCTAGCTGGAGAGTATCAGTCAGCATCATGGCTCAGGGAGTTGGAGAGGAAGCAGCAGACGGAATCAGAGGGAAAGACAAACTCATCTCCCAGAGTCTAAGGCAGGCACAGCACCCAGTCAAGCTTCCTTGGCTGCCTTTGCCAATGCCCTAGGGAGCTAGGTCATAGCCCTTTATTTGTGAACCATTCTTATGCCATATTTAGAAATCAACTCACATTATGCTGATCCAAATGCTACTATTGAAGGATTTTTTTCCAAAATGCAACATGGGACTTGGCTGTATGTTGAAATTTCACATTTTGCCACCAACACTTAAGTCAGACTCAGTCAGCATTTCGTATAAAGACACTTGTAATTAAAACACAGGATCTGGATGCCTGGGTGACTCTTGATTTTGGCTCAGGTCATGATCTCATAGTTCGTGGGATTGAGTCCTGTGTTGGGCTCCTCACTGGGCATGGAGCCTGCTTAAGATTCTCTCCCTCCCTCTCCCTCTATCCCTCCCTTGCTCACATGTGTGTTCTCTCTCTCTCTCTCTCTCTCTCAAAAATAATTCTCTAATTCCAGATTTTCCTTTCTCAATCTTTTACTTTAGAGCAGGGGTCAGCAAAGTACAACCCATAGACCCATCACCTGTTTTGGTAAATAAAGTTTTATTGGAGCACACCCACACCCACTCATTTACATCTTCTCTGTGGCTACTTTGGCTATAATGGCAAAGTTGAGTCATTGGTACAGAGACCTTATGGCCCACAAAGTCTAAAATATTTACTATGAGGCTTTTGCCATCCTCTGTCCTAGAACTACCAAGAGACTACCAATAAAATACCTAAATGTTTCTGCAATACGCAGGTCCTAGAATATGCACTTTGACTTCAGACCAACCTAAATCTGGGGTCTGTCACTTAGCTGCTGTGGAATCACATAAATGAGCAGCCTTGTCCTTTTCTGCCCAGGTTCCAGCCATAAGTAACATATATCCCAACTCAAACAGGCTAAAAAGCTTCTAAAAGATGTCATCTCACATGAAAGGAAGTCTAAAAGTAAAACAGCCTTCCAGGGTTAGTGGATTCAAAGACTCAGCACTATCTTGGAGCCCCAGGACGCTGGCATTTCTCTGCTGCTGTTAGTGATATCTGCACCCTCAAGCCGACAGCAGTGCCAGGCAACAACCTAGACTCAGATTTCTGGAAGAAAAGAAACCATCCTTCCCTTTGTCTCTCTCTTGAGAACAAGAACACCCCACCCAAATCCCACCAGCTGGTCTTCCCTCATCTCTCCCTGGAAGCTACCAGGTCACAGGACAGGGGTGATGGGTTGCTGAATTACAACATTAGTTTAATTCACAGCCTCATTCATTCTTTTTTTTTAATTTTTAAATTATTTTTTATTTCTTTTTTGAGAGAGAGACAGAGAATCAGCTGGGGAGGGGCAGAGAGAGAGAGACACACACACACACAGAATCTGAGCTGTCAGCCCAGAGCCAGATACGGGGCTCGAACTCACGAAATGTGAGATCATGACCTGAGCCGAAGTTGGAGGCTTAACCAACTGAGCCACCAGGCGCCCCACATTCTTATATAAAAGTTTGGAGATCAGTCTGGATACAGTGGATTAGGATAGAATAGGATATAATAGGAAGATCTGAATGCCTCAGAAACATGCAAACCCAGCAGAAGGCACCTTTCCTTTGCCTTCCGATGAGGTTATTTCTGCCTTGCCTGAGGACGCTTCATGATGATGGCTGAGGCAGGTAACTTGCCAAGTAAGCTTATTCTCCCCATGATTTAGCTCAACCACCCCAACTTTTTCTAGGTTTTTGACTAGATTCCAGTTTCCAGTATCAGCATAGCTTGGGATATATTATAAAGACAAAACCAGGAGCAGTACACACCAAAGGATATGCAAGATATCGCCAATGCTTACTTTCCTTCTTTAAAAAAAAAAGTATATTTATTTTTGATAGAGAAAGAGAGCACTCATGTGAGCAAAGGGAGAGGCAGAGAGGGGGGAAGAGAGAGAATTCCAAGGAGGCTCTGCGCAGTTCAGAGCCCAATGTGACTCGAGGCTCGTGAGACCATGACCTGAACCGAAATTAAGATTTGGATGCTTCACTTAACCAAATGAGCCACCCAGGCACCCCTGCCAACGCTTACTTTCAAAAACTCGCAGAATATGGGTTTGGACCAAAGAAAGAGAAACTTAATTTTAGATTAGGCTGAATTTATTGCTTTTTGTGTGTAGCAGAAACTCTGAATTCAATATGCCAGGTTGAGCATCTGGAAGTGATTTTAGTTGTGCTTTCAATTAATTGACTGATACCTGGGCTCAGGGGTAGCCTAACTGCAAGGTGTTGAGACACCAGAAATTTGCTGGCTTAACTGTAGGTTAGTGCTTCTCAGGCATTAATGTGCATACGAATAGCATGGAGGTCTTGTTAAAATTCTAATTCTGTAAGATCTGGGATAGAAGCCAAGATTCTGAATTTCTAACAAGATCCTAGGTAGGTGATGCCAGTATTCCTGGTCCTTACATACTTTGAGTAGTAGTGATACAGAGAAATGATCCAATGCCTTGGGGGGATATAGGAATGTGGAAGTGGATTTATTATGGGCATCCCACTCGTCTATCTTCTATGTGCCTTAAAAGAATCTACAATACATTCTCTTAACCCAGCTCTTGAGAATTATATTGATGAGTACTGCCATCATCTTCAAAAGTAACCATAGAGTCTATTCTATACAGGCTGAGGATGCTGGAGGGAGAAGCTAAAATGAAAATGAGTTTCCTGATTTTTATGACAATGTTGGAACTCCCAGGTAGATCCAATCTAGGAACAGTATTTAACTCCTAGAGGTAAAGTAGAGGTAGTTGCTGAATAGGATACAGGACTAAAGTAATAGAATAGTCTCACTCATGGGGATCTTTGGCAATCGTCATGGATTATAAGCAATTTAGAACTTGAACAGGTGGTCAGTCTACTTAGTTCCTTATTGATCAACATAACAAACAAAATCTAAGTCTGATGCACAGAGACCTGAGCAACTATAACAATAGTTATAAATAACTATAGCAATAGTTAGAGCTCCTGCCTTAAGTCAAGTTATTGGAAGCAGACCCTAAATGAGGATTTCTATACAAGTTGCTCACTAAGGAAGTGCTCCCAGGAGAAACTGGTAAGGAAAGAGGAAAGAAGCATGACATGACAGGCAAGGAAAACAAGCCAAGCAAGGTGCCTGATCCCACAGGGAAGTCTAGAGTTTAAATTATCTCAGAGTTTGTCCCAGCCTCAGGCAAGGAAGCTGGGCTTTCACACTCTTGCTCCAGTCAGTCATTGACTGGGAGTCCCATGAGGGAGGGGGTCATGAGCTCCGAGGCACGCCAGCTTTTTGTGCATGTGGCTACAATGTCTCCAACAGCTGAAGGGCAGAATGTCTGAAGAAAGTTGCAGGTAATGGGATATTAGAAGCAGAAGAACCCAGAAAGCAGGGGAGGGGGCACAGAAATTGTAAAAGGGATCCAAGGGGATATGGGTGGACACAGAATGTCTGCTGTAATACCTCAGCCCAAAGTTAGTTAATTCACAGACTTAGAATGCCCTGAATGAAGGGACATTGCAAGGAAAAGATCCCACAGACCAACCAAAGTACACACTTTAAGTGTTCCTTTTAGTCTTGTCCAAAGGAACCTGTGGCCACTTACCAGGGCAAATGGACTTTAAGGAATGGTAATTATCCGGCTTTTTGGAGATTATCAGACACAGGTGCTGAGCTAACATTATGTCAATGGTCCCCAAATACTACAATGGGTCATCAGTCACAGGGGGTACTTGTGATGATCAGGCGCTGAGAACTTTGCACCAAGTCCATCTCTGGTAGCTCTAGTGAGACCCCAACACTGGTCAAGGTAATTTCCCCATTCCTGAGGGTAGAATCAGAATAAATAGACTCTATGGTGGGCAGAAGTTCCACATGGACTCCCTGGTCTGAAGAAGAAGGGCTACTGTGGCAGAAAGAAGTGAGAGGAAGCCCTGGAGTTCTGTCCTCCTTCCCAAACTATAAATCAAGACCAATACTGCTCCCTCGAAGAACTGAAGATCTATTGAAAGATGTAGAGGTAGTGATTCCTATTTAAACATATGTTAAATAGGATGTAGAGGTAGTGATTCTTATTTAACCACCTTTTTAACCACACATTTGTTTAATGTAAAAGACCGCTAAATCTCAGAAAAATGATGCTGGCTTATGCAAGTGATACAGCAATTGTGGCTGGTGTTCCAAAAGCTGTTTCTATCAAAACAGATGAACACAGTCTCTATGACCTGGATGTAGCTATTGATCTGGTGCTTTGTAAAAATCTTTCTTGCTTGCTTGCTTGCTTGCTTGCTTTCTTTCTTTTGATATATTTTTACAAAGCACCAGATCAATAGCTACATACCAGGGAGAAAGAAAGAAAGAGAAAGACAGAAAGGAAAGGAAAGGAAAGGAAAGGAAAGGAAAGGAAAGGAAAGGAAAGGGAGACAGAGGGAGGGAAAGAAGGAAGGAGGGAGGGGGAAAGAGGAAGAGGAAGGAAGGAAGGAAGGAAGGAAGGAAGGAAGGAAGGAAGGGAGGGAGGGAGGGAAAAAAATGCCAGAAGGAAATTGTTTATCTTGTCAGGGACTGCAGTATACTTTCACAGTTTTATAGAATGTCCCATATTCTGGATTTGTTTAAATGCTTTCTTGTGGCTGTGTTGCTCTGACCCATTTATATGCTGCAGCTTTGAGAGGGCCCACACTGAGAGAAGTCTCACCAACCAGTCCAGGCCACCATACAGCAGCTCTGCCATTTGGTCCTTTGGCCAAGGAGATTTAAGTGACTATGGCCGATCAGCATGCAGTAAGGAGCCTACAACAAGCCCAAGGGGACACGTTTAGCCACAGTCCTGAAGGGTTTTGAAATAAAATCATGCCCCGTTTAGAAAGTAACTATTTTCCTTTTGAGATACAGTCCTGAATCGCTGCTACACATTGGGAAATGCTGACTACCAAGTTGTTATGTGACACAGAATGTGAGTTTCTGCTCATTGATCGGGTGTGTTCTGATATATCAAGCACTGAAGTCAGATGTGGCCAGAGCACTCCATCGACAAGAAGGAACAATATATGAAGACTTTAAGATACAAAACAGATGAACATAAGGGAAGAGAAGCAAAAATAATATAAAAACAGGGAGAAAAACAAAGACATAAGAGACTCTTAAATATGGAGAACAAACAGGGTTGCTGGAGGGGTGGCCGGAGGGGGGATGGGCTAAAAGGGTGAGGGCAATTAAGGAATCTACTCCTGAAATCACTGTATGCTAACTAATTTTGGATGTAAATTTAAAAAATTAAATAAAAAGTAAAAGAAGGAACAACATATGGTCCTCGATCTCTGGGATGACCTCCAATGATTCCAGCTCTGATAGTCATGCCTTGTGTAGTCCTCTCCCACACTGCATCAGGTGTGGTCTGTGGGGCCAACGGGATACAGCAGAAGTGAGGAAGCTAGGTTACCAAAGACATTGGGACGTACGCCTTGTTTTCTCTCTTGGCTCATTTGCTCTGGAATAAGCTGCCTGCCACGTAATGAAGACACTCCAGCATCCTCCGGGGAGGCCTGCGTGGCAAGCAGCTGAGGCCTCCTACCAACATCAACAGAAGAACCAAGACCTCTTGCCCTCAGCCAGGTGAGGAGCCCTCCGGGAAGTGGGACCTCCGGCCCCAGTTAAGCCTTTGGATGGCTGCAGCCCAGGGGACACCTCGAGTACAGCTCTGTGAGAAACCCTGAGCCAGAGCCACCCACCTGAGCTGCTCCCATGTTCCTGACCCTCGAAAACTATGGGAGATAAGAACTGTTTGTCGTTTTAAGCTGCTAGGTTTCGGTGTCGTTTGTTAGGCAGCAATAATGGACGCACACCATCATAACAGGTCTTAAATCACACACAGTGGCCATGAGGAAGCTCACATTCCCAAGGGCCTACACCTGCCACCATGACACCTCTCCCTCAACTGATGGGGAGTTTCCTAGAGAGTGTGAGTTTTCAGAACTCTCTGCAGATTATGTAGGTCCCAGTGGAATGACATATGGGCTGGGAGGTCTATGCAGAAGGGAATTCCTCCTAACGGGCAGAAGTTAAAGCTCTGATCTCATTCCTCTACTTTGCCTTCCAAACCTGCCTCGTAGCTAGAAGACATGTCAACAAGGCTTTGCCATGTGGACACACCAGAGTGGATATGACTCAGCAACTAATGCCAGAGAAACAGAATTCCATTCTTGCATAGGTGGTGGCAACAGAAGTGGCTGTGTCTAGTTTCCAGTAGTCACAACAATGTCCAGTGCCCAGTATTGATGGTACCAGTGACACCAGCGTAAGTGGTATCTTTATGGAAATGGCTCCATGGAATTATTTTGTCCGTGGTTATTGGACTTGTTTCTAGAGCACTCGGGGATATTCTGTAAACTACTCAATCTTTTAATAAATTCCTTTTCAGCAAAAATTGGCCAAAATTGGTCTCTATTATTTTCATTTAAGGACCCTATGTAACAGATTGGCTATAACTTATTCCTTCATATCACTACAAGTTTTGCCACAGGACCTTTGCACATATTTCCTTCCACTTGCCTAGAACATGCTTTCTTCTCACTTCAGTCAGTTATTTACTATTCATTCTTAGAATCTCAGCTAAATTGTGCTTCTTTTCTTTTTCTTTTTCTGAAGTTTATTTGTTTTCGAGAGAGAGTGTGCACGTGAGCAGGCGCAGGACAGAGAGAGAGAGAGAGAGAGAGAGAGATGGAGAGAGAAAATCCAGAGCAGTCTCTACACTGGCAGCGCAGAGTCCCATACAGGGCTCGATCTCACAAACCATGAGATCATGACCTGAGCTGAAACCAAGAGTCGGACGCTTAACCAACTGAGCCACCCAGGCACCTCTAAATTGTGCTTCTTAAGGAAGCCTTCTCTGGCCTAGCATCAAATATTCTCATAGTGCCATTTACCTCTTCTTCCCATTATTTATCACCTTTACACGCACTAATGTACATATCCCCCTTAGCATATAAACTCCCTGAGACTCCCTGTTTGGGTCACTAGTATATTTCCAGGGACTAGTCTTGTGGAGCATAATAAGCACACAATAAGCATATGCTGAATGAATAAATGAAAGAAAGAAATGGAAATTGTTTCTCCAACCATCCGATGGATTACCATGAGAAATAAATGAGCATATACATAATACAGACATCAGAATTCCTGGCACGGAGAAGTAGATCGGAAGCTGTCCACTGCATTCTCCCTGGCTTTTCTGCCTCCATTCCTTGCACTGATCTCCAATCCCTTCTTGGTCTTCAGCTCTATTATCTAAACAGGTGAAGGATATTTTATTATAAGTCCTCAAAACACAGTTGATCGCACATACTGAAGCAACTAAGTGGTGAAAACGTTAGTTACTCTGAATCCTCTGTAATCAACACTAAATTACTCAACTGAAAAAGACTTTTGCAATTCTGTTCTACCTGCGGAAAGAAACCAAACTGCTCTCAGAGTTCTGACTTGCTATAGCTATGACTGCTCTTGACGCCCCCTCTCCCTCCCCCCCCCCCCGGTAAATTACACGCCTGTAGCCCTGTCTAAGCTAAGAAGTGCCTTTTTGTTCTTAGGTTCATTCATACAGTGTAGGCTTGTGTGCAGAGTTTTCCGGCCGCCTCACTGATACATTTATTCAAGGTCACTTCTTGTTCTTAGCTTGAAGTATCAATTAGAAGCTGCTTTGGGGCAGCTGATATAAGCACATGTAACTAAATATATACAGTTACATGAAGATTTACAAGGGAGACTGCTCCATGCAAAATGCCTGAGCACACATAGGGTGAACTTGCATGTTGGCACAGCCTCATCCGCCCACACGCAGCTTCACAGAGATGTTGCCATGGCATTTCTTTGACAATGAGAAAGACTCCCTGTCTGCGTGCTATTGTTCTTCTAGAGATTCTTCTGCACCTGCAAGTTCTGTTTAAATGTCAGCCCCCCAAACAAGGCCCTTAACTATTTTATTATTCACTTTTGCCCTAACTGAACGCAAAACCACCAGCTAAGAGTAAGAGCTCATCAAACACATCAGTGGGGGAGATACTTGCCGTTCAGAGAATTCTAATGGCTAAATTCTATTCATTCACTCAATCTTTTGTGAATTCAAAAACAGCAACAAGTTTTTTTTTTTGTTTTTTTGTTTTTTTAGTCTGCTAATTTCTAGTCTTCCATTCAGTTTCATTTTGAAGGCTAAGCCTAGGCAGAAGATCTAAATAAACTACATTTGCAAGAAGGCAGCTCAGTTCAAATTGCCTTTTATGTAACTCACCCTAATTAGCCGGCAAAAGTGCTAGGCAAGGAATCCAGCTGTTTCGCCAGAGTGAACCTTTTGAAGTCTTCTCTCCCTGGCCTGCTGAAATTAGAGCAATCACCCATTTTTCTGTCACAAAAACCAGACACGTAACATTCTGTAACTTATTCTTCCCACCAGTGTAGGAGGAAAACATAATAAAAGGAAGTCATTTATGCAGTAAAGAACAATCTAGCAGCACTGAGAATAACACTTGCCCAGACTAATCCTAATTCAGTTTCTTTATCCCAGAAAATCAGTGAGCAACATCAGGACCCTATTCCATACCCTTATGGGTCCAGGCAGCTCTTGGCAATAGATTGAGGGCCTGCCCCAATGATGGCATGGTAAAATTGTTGGAGATCAGCCTCTCTGAGATGCTGTACTGAAGTTTTATGAGGTGTGTGGGTTTTTTTCTTTTTATATCCACTTCATCTGCGAGATTTATTTGCTGCTCTAGACCAAACCAGGACCTTGCCAAACTGAGACCTGAAAACAGCAATTTAATCAGCCTTGCTTCCAGGAGCACAGCACACTTTTCTCTTTGGAGGGAAAAAGAATTTATTTTCATTAAAACAGGAGAGTGAATTGGCTTTGAATTGGTAAACGTGAGTTCTGGTCACAGTTGCATCCACTATCTAGCGGGGACTTCAGCAAAATTATTTTGCCTCTCATTTGCCAAATCAGAGTTGGATTAGATAATCTCTAAATATTGGAAATCGGAATGGAATTCTGTTAGGCCAAACCTGATAAACCTAACCTATCCCAGTAAAATAGGCATGAATCAGACACATGACTTCAGAAAAAAAGTAAATGACAGAAGTACCTGAATGCCCAGCAGCAGGTCAACAAATATTTAATGAAGAGCTCTTCTGTGCTCAGCACTTCCATAAGTGGCTCTGGTTCAGCATGTTTTCCTGGTGGTCACCAAAAAAGGCCTCTGAGGACCCCAGTTGTGCCCATGGCACTTACTACTGTTAAGCTCTCCAGGCCTAGTCTCTCCAGGAAGTCTCAGTATGGGGTGGCTCTCAGTCTAATATGTACTTTACAGACACGACTTTCTGGGTTCAAGTGCCTTTCCTTTGGTCCTTCCTTCTCCTTGGGCTCAAGTGGGCAACCACCTAAACTGACTGAGGCTAGCTGACCTTCGAGCACATTTAGTGGGGATGTTAAAAAAATATTTAACAATTGGTAAAGCCCACACTGTCATTCATCAGAATGAATACTGACTGAGCACCTTGATGGTCTGACCAGTGTAAACAGCTGAATGTCAGCCCTGAGTTTCCGCTAACCTTGCATGATATAGCACAATGTCACAGGGCCTTTGCACATGCCATTCACTCTGCCTGGAATGAGTTCTCTCCACTCTTCACCAAACTGTTGCCTACTGACTCACTCAGATGATGAGATGAATCCAGTCAACCTATGCAAGGTAGTGGCCCAGAAACATTCATTTTCTATGCAGACCCATTGTCATTGGGCTTGTTTCTCCAGCAGCAGCACTGATTAAACACTAGCAGTATGCATGGCATGGTAACATTTATATTTGTAGTTCTCTATGTGGGCTGGGAATGAGAGGAGTAGTTTAGCAAAAATTCCCACAGTAATTCCTTGATTCCCTCCCCTCCACCTCCCCTGCCAAAGAAAGTTATTAGTTTGGCTAGACATGATCTCTCATGTCAATGAATTATGTGCATAGATCAATAGATGCTGTTGAATTCAGGTTTGCTTCATATAATAACATTGATATGCTTTTGAAAGTGGTTTGTAAGACAAATGTTTCTAACAGCGATTATAATTTCCCATTGGTTTTCACTGGAATTTCAAAGTTAATGTTGCCACTGAGAAAACACTAGTCTCAAAAAACAACTGGGAATACCATTCAACAGTTATAAAGCCATAAACTATATGATTCCATGTTTATGACATTATGGAAAAGACAAAACCTCAGGGACAGAAAACAGATCAAGGGCATTTACGGACAGGGGATTAACTGCAAAGGGGCAGGAGGAAACTTTTTGGGGTGGTAGAAATGTTTTATATCTCCATTGTGGTGGAAGTTACATGGCTGTATGTATCTGTTAAAATTCAAAGAAATGTACACCTTAATTTACTATAGTATTTAATTTATACTTTAGTAAACCTGGCTTACAAAAATAGTACAGTTTAAAAGTGAAATAAAACTCCAAAACTTTCATGACTTTCCAAAACTTTCATGACTTTCTAGATAGACCAATAGCTGGTGGTAATGAAATTGCCCTTTCTTAACAGGCACAAGTGTCCCCAGAGCTTAAGAAGCAAGACATCTTATGTGACACTCCCTGCCAGGGCAGTATCTGGGAAGAGGTGGGGTCTGGGAAAGAGGGGCTTGTCCCCCAAAGCCAAGTCAAAGGCTGCACTGCTCTATGGTCAGGCCCAAAATGTAGGACAGAGATGTGGGAATAAATTCTGAGCTGAAGAGTAGGAAGCAAAGCAGTGGGCCGGGCTGGACAGAAGCACAGAGAAGTCCAGATGCCAAGCTGGAAAGCGGGCAGAGCAAAGAGAAGTAGTGGAATAAACTGAGAGTCAGGATGGAACTGTGGCTCTAAAGACGTAGAAACCAGGGAATCCTGTTGCTCGAAACAAATCCGTGCCCCATTGATTCTCTACTTCATTAGATTCACACAAACACACATTAGAATGAGGACAGGATCTTCTTTATTCGCTGCTGTGTCTTTGTCACTTAGAATAATCTCTGGCATATGTTAGCAACTTAATATACATTTCTTAGCGGAATGAATCGCCTATATCATGTGGCGGGCAATAAATACAGGCATTAAAACCAGGGGTTTTGGAGTTGGCAAGAGTGGACTCAATTCCCAGCCGTGTGACCTTAGGCAATTTGTGGAATTTCTCTGTGGTTCTGTTACTGATCTACACAGTGGGGCTAACACATCGTGGGCTCATATTGGGGACTGAGGTGGGAACCTGTAGGTAAAACCAGTGCCATCAGGCAGGAGGCACCAGTAAAGGTCACAAGTGATCAGTTAGTGAAGCCCCCGATCTAGCCCACAGATATAGGTATGGCCCACACAGAAATTTTTTTTTAATACTTAATTACGAACACGTATTAATTGGTAACTTTTACATAAATATCTGGATCTGGATTAAAAAATATCTTTTATTTTTTAATTAAAAATGTTTTTAAGTTGATTTATTTATTTTTGAGAGAGACAGAGAGAGAGAGAGAGTGTGTGTGAGCTGGGAAGGGGCAGAGGGAGAGAGAGAATCCCAAGCAGGCTCGTGCTGTCATCTCAGAGCCAGGGGGGCTCGAACTCGCGAACCATGATATCATAACCTGAGCCAAAACCAAGAGTCAGAGGCTTAACCAAATGAGTCACCCTCTTTAAGAATTGAGCCTGCCTTCCCCCATGAACTGGATCTCACTTAGAGACCCCTCCCTTTAGATGGGGCAAGTGTTGTCTGCCTTTCGTGTTGTCCCAGCTACTTCCTTGTGACACCACCTACCTGGACGTGTGTTTGCACACCAGCAACAAACGGCAGTAGTATGGTTCGTGTTCTTACGATTGCACTTAATAAAGTGAGGAACATGGGGGAGGGGAAGGGGAAAAAATAGGAGAGGGAGGGAGGCAAACCATAAGAGACTCCTGAATACTGAGAACAAACTGAGGGCTGAAGAGGGAGGGGGAGAGGGGCAGGGGGGTGATGGGCCTGGAGGAGGGCACTTGTTGGGATGAGCACTGGGTGTTATATGGAAACCAATTTGACAATAAACTATGAAAGAAGAAAAATAAATAAATAAAGTCCATTTTGAATGGCTTTTCTTAAATTTTCATGACCACTAGAGGGCAACACAGATACAATTTTTTAAAATAGCCGTTAATATTTTTAAAAACATTACACATGTTTTTAAATATATGAATCATTTATATAAATACTATTATATAAGGTTTTTTTAATGAGGAAAATGGTGATTGTCAGTTATGACATTTTATTGTTAGTAAAGAAGAGATGAGACACCGATAGGACCCAGCAGAGACCTGATACCTGAGTAACTTAGACTCAGCACTTAGGCAGTTTTGGAGGAAAAGCACAGAAAATGGCCCTTCCCCGTGGTTCCAATCTCCTAGAGTGGGAAATTCCTACATTTACTCCCACCCGACATTATGGGAGTGTCCTGCCCAACTTCAAATCCCTGCTCTATGATGTTTGGCTGATTACTTAGCCTTTCAGTGCAGTGCCTTCTGCATCAGTAAACTGATGATTGCAGGGGGGCCTGGGGGGCTCAGTCGGTTGAGTGTCCGACTTCAGCTTGGGTAGTGATCTCATGGTTCGTGAATTCAAGCCCCACAACAGGCTCACTGATGTCAGCGCAGAGCCCTGACCCCTACTCTCTCTGCACCTCTCTGATCCCAGAGGACCAGCTTCAGATCCTCTGACCCCTACTCTCTCTGCACCTCCTGCACTCACTCTCTCTCCTTCTCAAAAGTAAAAATAAAATGAGGATTATATGAATTAATATACTCAGTACCAGCTTCATGGATGAGTGTGTGATCAGTGCGATCTCACAGACCCCCTTCCCTCTCCTCAGAAAGGCCTCATGCTTGGGATGTAAAGCCCCTACCTCATCACCATCTCGAAATTCTTAATAATTTCATCTTTGAGCTTGCGTTTTGTAAGTGAAGTCTGATGGGACAATCAATGGCGCAGGTGCCAGGGACTTGGAGCCTCAGCCCTCAAATAGTCGTGCCTCTCACAGGGACCCCAGGATGGGTGCTCTGCCCCCTGCTTGCGGCCCTGGCCCCCTAGGGCAACGACAAGAGTCAGATAGCGGGGATGTGTCCTGTAGGAACACAAATCACAGCAGCCCAGCCTTCGGGGTCAGGGAGGCAGCCTCCATGCTAAGTTCTGAACCGTACGCAAGGAAGGCTGAACATGGCTGGTGACCAGACAGTGAGGAGTCCTGGAAAACGAGGCAGGGGCCGGTGGATCCTTCTGGATGATCAAACAATCAGTGCAAGGAATTATATATCTTTTCATGTTTATTTATTTATTTTGAGAGAGAGCACAAGCAGGGGAGGGGCAGAGAGGGAGGGAGAGAGAGACAATTGCAAGCGGGCCCCTTGCTGTTAGCAAACAGTGAAAAGATGCTTAACAGACTGAGCCACCCAGGCGCCACGGTGCAAGAAATTATCTTTGATCAAACTACTAATGATCTCAAGGTAGCATAAACCATATCCATTATTGGGGAAGTAGAAATTTAAGAGAAATTCAAAATCAGATCAACATTAACAAGGTAATAATATTTCAGCTTTTTTCATTATCATTTTAAAGTATCATAAACTCCTATGACTCAATTGAGTATTCTCTACAAACTCATATTATCATTGATGGTTTATAATAAGGAAAGCAGTAATAAGTATATTACTTAAAATTTTTTAAAGTTTACTTATTTTGAGAGTGAGAGAGTGTGTGTGCATGAGTGGGTGAGGGGCAGAGAGAAAGAGAGAGAGAGAGAATCCCAAGCTGTCAGCACAGAATCCCACTGTCAGCACAGAGCCCCACTCGGGGTTCAATCTCACGAACCGTGAGATCATGACCTGAGCTGAAACCAAGAGTAGGATAGGACGCTTAACTGACTGAGCCACCCAGGCGTCCATAAAGCTTTAAATGTTTTATTGTATTTTTAAAAGTTTATTTATTTATTTTGAGACAGAGAGGAGAGAGAGAATGAGCAGAGGAGGGGCAGAGAGAGGGAGACAGGATCTGAAGTGGGCTCTGTGCTGACAGCAGAGAGCCCAATGTGGGGCTTGAACTCACGAACCATGAGATCATGACCTGAGCCAAAGTCAGATGCGCAACTGACTGAACCACCTGGGGAACCACAAAGTGTTTTGAATAACTAACCTGAACTGGGAAGAAATCCACCTCCCCCTGAATTTACGTGAAGTAGTAGTTTTAACCAAATTCAACTACCAATTATTAAAGCAGTTCTCTTTAATTATCCTTTTCTGTTTCGCGATGGTAAACATTCTAAGAAGACATAATTTTAATTGTATAGTTAAATCTAATATCCACAACTTTTCATTTTCTTTCTCAAAGTTCTACAGAACCTTGGTAAATAAATATTAGTAAATGATAAGGTTAGGAAATATATAAATTGAAAATCTTACCTACATTTATAAAAAATAAATTCATAATGCTTCTTCCAAGTCAGGTTACCTTCACAGCCAATTCTTTTTCAAACAACTATTTTTTTAATGTTTATTTATTTTTGAGAGAGAGAGAGAGAGAGAGAGAGAAATAGAGCATGAGTGGGAGAGGGGCAGATAGAGAGAGACAGAATTGGAAGTAGGCTCCAGGCTCTGAGCTGTCTGCACGGAGCCCAATGTGGGGCTCGAACTCACAAACTGTGAGTTCCTGACCTGAGCCGATGTCGGACGCTTAACCGACTGAGCCACACAGGCACCCCTCAAACAACCATTTAAAAACTCTCTCTTTTGTTGTATCCACGTAACCAACGTGTAGTGAGTGAACCTCAAATTCACATTAAGAATAGGAAGAATCACCTTACAGATGTTCCAAAGCTGGAAAGATTTAGCTACATAGCTTACAGACTTTTTTGAGATAGGATATTGTTTATGAAAATTTGGAAGTGCCCAAATGCCTAACAATAAAGAACGAATTAAATAAATGCATCATATGAGAAAGTATGCAGTTATTTAAATAATGTTGTAGAATAGTATTTAATGGCATGGAAAAATGTTTATGATCTATTAAATAAAAAGAACCAGTTATAAGTATAATACATAAGACTCTTTTTATACATTTAACAAAAATAACTGAAAAGAAATAAGACTGGAAGAATGTATCCTCGCTCTGAAAGTTGGTGGTCTTTGGGGAGGGGATGCATTTTCTAATGACTTTTCTTGTTTTCTTTATGAGTTGCTATGTGTAAGGCTCCACATGTGGTACATTAAACCATTTCAAAGTGCATTTCTCAGCAACGGATCATACCTGAATTCTTAGTCAACAATTTGCAAATAATTTACAACTTATCCTTTTAAGAAGTTAGATGTCGTCAGTACCAAAGTCTACTTCTCACCTAAAGGGTCACTGATCAGATGCCCTTAGAGCCAGATCCAGCACTGTATTATGTATGATGAGATCGCTGTTAGCTGTGGATAACATGGATCTAAGGATCAACCCCTTTAGTCTTCTTTTGACCCAGTTTTAGAAACCTGTGTTCATTCATAATCAACACTTATTTGAAGCAGTAGCATTGTGTGTTTCAGGCATATATATGGTATAAAATAAACCGAATAGCGCTGCCATCAAAAAAAAAAAAAAAGAAGTTAGAGCAGATTCATATTTATGCCTACAATGACTTTCCTGCTCACCTTGCTTTTTTTAAGTATTTACTTGTTTTGAGAAGCGAGTTATAAGTTTATTTATTTGAGAGAAACAAGTTTTAAGTTTATTTATTTGTTTTGAGAGAGAATGAGAGAGAGAGAGCACGGTTGGGTCAGAGAGAGAGGGAGAGACAGAGAATACCAAGCAGGCTCTGCACTATCAGCACAGAGTCCGATGTGGGGCTCGAACTCACAAACCATGATATCATGACCTGAGCTGAAATTAAGAGTCAGATGCTTAACCGACTGAGCCATCCGTCACCTTGCATTCCATATGTTCTTTTAAGCAAGAGACAGACAAAAAGGTGGGTACAGGATACGGTTGGGGGTTGGACATAACCCTGGATCCTCCCTGGGCATGCATCATGCATGGGAATGTTAGAGACTATCTTGTCCCTTCTGCTTGAATCCCCTCTTCTCCTAATCGCCCTCAGGCCTTGGCCTACATATCACTTCCTCCAGGAAGCCTTCTTTAATCCCTATACATTTATGTCAGGTGCTTCTGGGTGTCCCTACCATATCCTCTACACACAATCAACTCATTCATCGTATGTATTTTTTATATAAGCTTCATGGAAGGAAAATCGGTATCTTCTTTATATCACTGATCCCCAGCCCCAAACATACCCGAGTCAAGGTAGATCCTTAATAAATGTTTGTCAGGTGGATAAGTAAATCCACCTTGTCTATCAGAGTGGAAAAGCGGTGGAGGACCATTGCACTGTAGTTTCTGCCAGAGTTTTCCACAGAAGCCAAAATGGCTGAAAGGGACACAAGGGATCAAGTCTCAGAAGACTAAGGGATCAGATCACATGCAGTCAGGAGAATAGGGCTGGGTTCAGGAATAGATACAGGATGTGCCAAAGGGTAGAGAGAAAAGATGATTCCAAGATAGCCAAACTAGGAGGCCCCCTCGGATTAGGGAAAGACGTGAGTAGCTAAGAAAGCTGGGCCAGTTTCTTTCCAACCTTATAAATAATCCACATGACCCCTTATAGCAGAAAATAGACATTTCCCCATCTGAGATTATAGCCACCTAGAGATCGTCCTATCAATATAACATGAGATTTAACCCTCCACAAAATTAAACATTATACCCCAGCAAAGGTCTTGGGGCCTAGTCTCCTAATATTGCAAACAAATATTTTAAAAACAAGAAGACTGTTTAAAAACATGAAGATTTATCGTGGTGTCTCTGCCCCAGCAGCATACACAAGCAGAAAATCACATCTGGCACATGAATTCCCAGCCTGCAGGGACAGAATACTGCTCTTTACTGACCTCAAAAGGGTGCCCGGGGCTCCAGAACCAGGAAATACAGCAGTGAACATGGCATGGAGTCTCTTCTGACTCAGAGCAGATCAAGGAGGTATAAAGAGCAAATGCCCTTGTCACTCCTCCCCCAGGACAGAAGTCAGCCCAAACTCACACATGGCACAGGTGTTTGTGAATACACATCTCTGCATCCAACCCCACCTCCAAGGAGAACCTCAGAATAGGAGAGAAGCACCCACCTCTGTGCCCTGCCCACACGGACCAGCAGTGTTTCAGCTTAGGGAAGCCAATGAGCGTAGGCTTTCTCATGGTCTCTAACTTGGAAAGGATCACCAGACGTGAATCACTATTTCTAGCTTATTAATACGCACAGCTTCTTCTGATAACACTCTTCTCTAAGAAGGGAGATCTGGCAGAGATCAATAAATACTTTTATCAATAAAAGTACAAACAGGAGCACAACTCTCTTGATACTTATTCTTCCAAGCTCTGGAAACAGGCCAGAGTTAAGTTGAGATCTAGAAGTGTCCTGCTTGGAGAAAATCCTAAACCCAAAATTCAGATGTCTAAAACAGAAAACTGTACTTTTTGTTATTCTCAGTTTTGCTACCTTCTACTCACAGAGCATAGCAGGCCCATGACATTTTTGACTAGTAATGATCGGGGAGACAAGGGGTAAAATCTACATTTTAAAAGGCTATCTTGGGACACCAGGCTGGCTCAGGCAGTAGAGCATGGGACTCAATCTCAGAGTCATGAGCTTGAGCCCCATGTTGGTGTAGAGATTACCTTTAAAAAATAAATAAAAGGCTACCTTGCTGTTCTCATCAAAAAGGTCCAGAGATAGTTTCCTAGGTTCTGATTCCAGGAATGGAATCCCACTGATAACAACTGTAAACTCTATTCAAAATATGTTTAAACCCAGCTATTTGAAAAGTCTGGGAAATGGCCCAAAGCAGGCAGAACTAGAGAACATGCCTCTCAAAAAAAAAAAAAAAAAAAAAAAAGTGGGGGGTGGGGATTGCATTGGGTAAGATCCACATTCAGGGAGGCATTTCCTAGAGTATTAACCAGCTGTCTGCAGGTAAACTAAAATCCAGGTAGAGAGCAGCAGTCTTACTGGTTTGAGGCATCTCAGAGGAAGGAAGGACTTTGGGAATGCTGGAGCAGCTGGAAAGAGAAGGATGAGATCCCGGAAATGAAGGAACCAGAGAAGGATAAGTCCCCACATCTATTTACACATTCCAGTCAGATACTTGCTGTGCCTCCGGGGATGGAGAGAGCTCCAAGGAGCACGAGGGAGTGCAGCAGCTGGGAGGGCGACCGTGCTGAGTTAAGCTATCAGCTGCTGCCCACAAAAGTGTAGACATCAAATCCCGCTAAGTCAGAGGGGTTCATCAAACATTGTTGGCTTTTCATTGAAACAGCAAGAGGGCCTTAGGAGTAAACAGCCTATGTCCCAAGACTGATAGGGACAGATGGAAGCACACACACAGTGGGAATACCAGGAGGAAAACAAAGAAAGGAGTGTGAAGGGGCACCACTCACAGAGTTCTCCTTCCTGAGTAGGAAATACCCATTTCTTCCCTACTATGTGTTTCTCTTCTCTGTGTGTCTTCTTCACCTTTACCAAGAAGGCTTCCCTTCTGACACTCCTGGTCACCAAATATATGAAAGTCTTTCTCCACACCAAGCAATTCTCTATGACACCAGCTGGGTGTCCTACAATTTAACTAAATTCTGGCACCATCTACCCAGAGATAGCATCAGATTCCACAGGGTAAGAGCTCAGTCCCACAAGACTGCCTTCCCTCGACCACACACACACACACACACACACACACATTTCACACACTAGTTGCAAGTTGCAAGCTCAGGTTGTCACCTCAAAATCATAATAGCAATCGCTTCTCGGCCTTTTGGCTAAGATCAAGTGTAAAATCATATACCAAACTATGTTATGGACGATCATAGCTTATGGGCAAATGAATGTTATAAGCACTGTTATAAGAGACAAGAGGGAAAAATTGGGAATATTCTTTTAAAAGGTACCTGCACTACTTGTGGACAGCTATTATGTTATTTGAGACTGGACTTCAATTAATTGTACAAATATATCACAAATTCTAGTGCAACCACTAAGACTATTTTTAAAAGAAGTATGATTTCTATGCTAAGAGAAGAGAAAAAATAGAATCATATAAGACGCTCAGTTAAAACCAGAGAAAGAGAGGATTAAAAAACAAGGAATGAAGAACAAATGCAGCAAACAGAAAATGGTAACAAATATGACAGATATCAATCCAAAGATATCAACAACCATTTTAAATGTGAATTGGCTAAATATATCAGTTAAAAGGCAGAGATTGACAGAACTTAAAAAAAAAAGACTCAACTATACCTTGTTTACAGAAACCCACTTAAATATAAAGACACATAAAATTTTTTTTTAAAAAGTGGGGGCACCTGGGTAGCTCAGTTGGTTAAGTGTCCAACTTTGGCTCAGGTCGTTATCTCGCAGTTCATGAGTTCACCCACATCAGGCTCTCTGCTGTCAGCACAGAGCCTACTTTGGATCCCCTGTCTCCCTCTCTCCCTGCCCCTCCCCTGCTCATGTGCTCACTCTCTCTCTCAAAAATAAATAAAGAATTAAAGACATAGATAGCTTAAAAGTAAAGGGTAAAGATATACCTTGCTAATATGAATCAGAAGAGACCTAGACTAGCTATATTAATTTCAGATGAAGAAACAAGAAAAATTTTCAGAACAAGAAAAATTATCGGGGAAACAGAGGAGCGTTAATGATAAAGAGGTCAATTCTCCAAGAAGACATAACAATCTATAATGTGTATCTGCCTAACAGAGCATCAAAATACACAAGGCAGAAACTGATTGATCTGCAAGGAGAAACAGACAAGGCCACAGTGGTAGCTGGAGACTTGAACATCTCTCTACCAGAAACTGGTGTATGTATCAGGCCAAAGAACAGTAGGGACACAGTTGAGCTAAATGGCACCACCAACAAACAGGGTTTAATTGACACTCGTAGAATGCTTCATCACAACAATGACAGATTACACACTCTTCTCAAACTCACATGAAATATTCACCAAGATAGACCACAACCTAGGCCATAAATCACACCTTAGCAAATATAAAATACAAGTCACATAAAGTATGCTCTCCAGCTGACATGAAATGAAACTCAAAATCAATAACAGAAAGGTAGCTGGAAAATCCCAAAACATTTGGAGATTAAAGAACACACTTCTAAATCGCACACGGGTAAGAAAAGGAGTCTCAAGAGAAACTTTAAAATATTTTGAAGGAAGGAAAATGAAAATATAGCGTATCAAGACTTGTAGCATGCAATCTAAGCAGGGCTCAGAAGAAAATGTAAAATGCTACAGCCATGCTGGGAAGTGGTTTGACAGGCTAGAAAAACCACCAACGAAATATGCAACAGCCATGGGATCCAGCAATTGCACTCCCGGGAACGGCACTCCCAAATAAATGAAGATCTATGTTCACACACAAAAAACCTGTACTTGAATGTGTACAGTGGCTTAATTCATGACAGTCACAAACGAAACCATGCAGATATACTTAGACAGGTGGAATGACTCAAGACAGGATGATGCATCCCTATCATCCCTACCATGGAAAACTACTCAACAATAAAAAGGAATACAACCGGGATGAATTTCCAGAGAATTATACTGAGAAAAAAAGCCAGTCTCGAAAGGTTTTATACTATGTCATTATTTTCTATAACATTCTTGAAATGACAAAATAATAGAACTGTCAAATGGATGAGTGTTGGTCAGGGGCTAAGGGTGGGGGGGTGGGAGTGATGGGAGGGATGCAGGTGTGGCTATAAAGGGCAGTATTAGGAATCTTTGTGGTGGTGAAAATGTTCGTATCTTGACTGCATCAAAGTCAATATCCTGGTTGTGATCTTGTCCTCTAGCGGTACAAGACATTGCCATTGAGGCAAAGACTGAAGGGTAAAAGGTCTCCCTCTGTTATTTCTCACAGCTGTATGTGAACTTATAATTATCTCAAAATAAAAAATTTAAGAAAAAAAGTGATAGGGGTGTGAGTTACATGGGTTTATGCACTGGTCAATACTCATGATCTATATTCTTAAGATCTGTGCATTTTACTGTATGTAAATTTAGTCACAATTTTAAAAAATGATGTAACCTCCTAGCTGCCTAATGTACTGCTTTTCAAAACATCAGGCAAGGGGTGCCTGGGTGGCTCAGTCGGTTGAGCGTCCGACTTCGGCTCAGGTCATGATCTCATGGTTGGTGGGTTTGAGCCCTGCGACGGACTCTGTGCTGACAGCTAGCTCAGAGCCTGGAGCCTGCCTTTAGATTTTGTATCTCCTCCTCTCTCTGACCCTCCTCTGCTCGTGCTCTCTCTCTCTGTCTCTCAAAAATAAATTAAAAAAATTAAAAAAAAAACATCAGGCAAAAGAGTGTTCATAATGGAAGAATCTGACACACACCTTTTTTAAAAAAATTTTTTTACGTTTATTTATTTTTGAGAGACAGAGCACAGAGCACAAGTGAGGGAGGGGCAGAGAGAGAATGAGACACAGAATCTGAAGCAGGCTCCAGGCTCCGAGCCATCAGCACAGAGCCCAACGCAGGGCTCGAACTCACAAACCGCGAGATCATGACCTGACCTGAAGTCGGACACGTAACCGACTAAGCCACCCAGGTGCCCCTGAGGTACAGCTTTCTAATCATACCATAATTTCTCATAAATATTTTTATGTGTGTTCCTTAGAGACTTATCCTTTTTTTAAGTTTTAATTCCACTGTAGTTAACATACAGTGTTATATTAGTTTCAGGCATACAATATAGTGACTCAACAATTCCATCACCCAGTGCTCATCAAGATAAGTGTCTATTAATCCCATCACCTGTTTCATCCATCTCCTACCTACCTCCTCTCCAATAACCCTCTGTTTGTTCTCTATAGTTAAGAGTTTGATTTTTTGGCCTTAGAGACTTACCTTGACTTTAACAGAGTTCAATTGACATTATATTGAATTATTTCTACTTTCTAATCATATGTATAGTCTGGGTTCCAGTTTGAGTAACACCGTTTGAAATATATCAAGGAGGATTCCTTAACAGCTTGAGTAACCCTTTTTTTTTTGCCATTTATATTAATAGATATATTTTGGAACAATGGTAATCATTTATTAGGAGATGGGCTGTTTCATAAAATAAATATTTAATATTATGAAACAAAACTGCATGCTAAAGCATATAGTTCTATTTAATATACTACCATAATTTCATTTATGATTAGCTATAATATTTATAAACTGTGAGATCTTACAAGTATTATCTAAATAAATTAGAAAACAATATCTGGGCTGAAAAAATTTTTCAAGGTTTTTAGTCAGTGAAAACTTTTTATTACTCAACTAGTAACTTAGAATTTCATTATTTCTTTTTTTAAAATGTTAATTAATTTTTTTTAGAGAGAGAGTTGCAGGGGAGATGGGCAGAGAGAGAGAAGGAGACAGAGAATCTGAAGCAGGCTCCAAGCTCAGCACAGAGCCTGACACAGGGCTTGAATTCATGAACCGTGAGATCATGACCTGAGCCAAAGTCAAATGCTTAACCAACTGAGCCACCCAGGTGTCCCAGAATTTCATTATTTCTTGAAGCTAAATACTTCACAGATTCTTTGCTTAAAAGATGAGGTTTCCATATAATTATTGGCAAATATTTTTTATAATTTTTTATAATCCAGCCAGCCAGAATATCCTTTTATTTCAACATAAATGTATTTCCCAGAAGTAACTGGGAATATTGGGAATCATAGAATATTAAAACTAGAAGGTCCTGAGAGAGATTTTTGTTCAACCATCTCTCTATATACAAAAAGAAACTGGGGCATGAAGTCCCTTGCCCAGGCCACAAACTCTTCATTTAATGTACATTCAGAAGTATTTATTTAGCACCCTCTACTGTAAAGCCCTATTAGATTGGCTGGGGACACAGCAGTAAATAGAAGGGACAAAAACTCCTGGCCTCAGGAGTTTATATTCTAGTAGAGGAGAAAGACAAAAAATAGTTAACATACATAAGACATCAGATACACATACGTGCTGTAGAGGAGAATAAAGCAGGGAATGGGGAAGTATTGCAGAAGGGAGCTATAGTTTTAGATACAGCGTGGTCTAAGAAGACCTCAACTATCAAATAGCGTCAGAGCAGACTGAAAGGTGGGAAGGAGGGGTTCACATGGGTAAAGGGAGAGGGAGCTTTCTGGGCAGAGGCAACAGTCAGCGCAGAACTTGACCTGTTCCAGAAACAGCACGGAGGTGGGAGAGGTGTCTGAGTTGCAGAAAGATGCAGGAAGAGCCTTCCAAGCCTTTGGAAGGATTCAGAAGTGGGGAGCTATTCAAGGTTTTTGAGTGGCAGACTGACCTACTTTAACTTTGGTTAAGCGGAGAATAGACAGCAGGGAGGCATGCACGAACAGAGAGACCAGTCAGAAAGCTTTGAGTTAATCCAAGGGAGAGATGATGCTGTTTGGGACCAGAGTGGTCGAAATGGAGCTTGTGAGAAGGGGCCAAATTTTTGAAAGTAGAACCAAGAGGAAGTAAATGGCAGAGGTAGGACTAGAACCCAGGATTCTGATGCCCTAGTTTTCTTTTCGATGCACCATGTTGCTGAATTATTTTGTAAAGTCAAAGAGAGTATTCCCAAGAAATAATTGGATATCTGAGCCACAATAAGGATTATAGTTGCAATTTTTCATATGGAGCCAAGGCACAGCTCACAATCATTTTACCAAGAAATAGTTTGTAATTGGAAATAGCTCACATTTTGTCCTGTCAGTCCCTCAGAAAGAAGAAAATTTTAATTAACTGCACTTTTTGAGTTGCTGCATTGATCCTGGACTTATGGGAGAACATCCTTACATCATATGCCTCCTAGTATGGCACAATACAGAGTAGACAGGACTGCCTATGAAATACGATTGTCAATGATGTTAAGCATGAGTCTAATTAAGACTTTAGCTCTATCATCTAGTTTATAGGAATCACAGGGGATAGAGACACAAGCTACATGTCATCATGAAGAAACGATCCAAACATCCAAATATAAATAACCTAGTCTCTTAAAAACAAGTCAGTAACAGAAAACAAAAACACAAACAACAGGGGGATCCTGTTCTAGATTAAAAAAGACTGAAGAGCATAGCCAAGTATAAACCATGAACCTTGATTGGTATCTCATGTCTTTATTCATTTGTCAATGGACACTTTGGTCCCTTCCATATCTTGGCTGTTGTAAATAGTGCTGCAGTAAACCTTGGGGTGCATACAACTTTGTGAATTAGTGTTTTTGTTTTCTTTGGGTAAATATCCAGTAGTGGAATTACTGGATCATATGGTATTCCTATTTTTAATTTGAGGAATCTCCATACTGTTTTCCGGAGTTGCCGTACAAATTTACATTCCCACCAACAGTGCACAATAGCTCCCTTTTCTCCACATCCTCACCAACACTTATTTCTTGTCTTTTTTATTCTAGCCATCTGGCAGGGGTCAGGTGATACCTCATTGTGGTTGTGATTTGTATTTCCCTGATGCCTAATGAGGAGTATCTTTTCATGTGTGTGAAGACATGGGTTTCTTGAATTAGGCTGGATGTAAGTATTGTTATGTTTATACACAAAGCAATGTATTTGGCATCTTAGTTATGCTTGGAGAAATTATATATGTATATAAGCTTGATATCTGAAAAATGTCACTTTTAATGAACTTTCACATGTTTTCAGATAAGCTTAGGCAGGACACACTCTCTACAGGTGATTCATGGGGACAGATTTTCATTTCTAATGCAGGTTTAACTTAACTATTATGAGCCCACTTATTGCCTTTTCTTTCTAACAATTGTAGTGCAATTTCAGACTAATACTTTCATTATCTGTTGAATGATCAATTATGCAAAAAAAAACCCATAGTGTCTTAACCACTATAATTTATTTTTCATATTTCTGCTAAGTCCTGAGTTCAGTCAGAGCACAGTAGGGGGCAGCTTGTCTTGGCTTCTTGATGCCTGGGGCCTCAGCAAAAATCACTGGGGGGTGGAATCATTTGTTCACATGACTGGTGGTGCTGGCAGTTAATATGACCTCTCCATGTAGCCTTGGCTTTCTCTCAACATGGTGACAAGGTTCCAAAGGCAAGCATCCCAAGAAAGAGACAGATGGAATTCATTGTCTTTAATAGCTGGCTTGGAAATCATGCAGTGGTATTTCTATTGGCTGAGGCTACAAAGATATGTTCAGATTCAAAGGGAGGCAACAAGGACCCCGCCTCTTGATGGAAGTGTTGATAACACATTGAAGGAGTATGTGGGATGGAATATGGAATTATCCCATCCATCCATCTTTGGAAAACACAGTCTGCTACAAGTAGTGACAGCTAGATCTCTTCACTTAAAGTTACATTTTCCCCTTTGTCTGAACAAGTAAGACAAACACCAGATCCACATCTAGAGACACAAATTGGATGAGGCCAAAAAAGGATCAGAGGGGACACCTATATAGTTACGAAATGTGAAAGGGGACACACTATCCTAAGGAAAGGTGAAACAGGATAGAGGCTGTGATATACCCTCAACACTTTTAACTAGACTGTTACCTAGAAAAAAAAATGTGTTATCTATGAATAACTAACTTAAAAAAAATTTTAAAGAAACAGATGAAAGACTTTAAAATTAGTATCTCAGTATGGAAGCCTGAGCAAACTTCTGGGTCTCTGCTGCCCAGCCCTCTCCTCCCAGGGCCCACGGACTAGTGGGGCTAGGTGTGAAGCCAGGCCACAGGACCCACGGCAGAGAACTGTGGCACGAAGGGCAGGGCCCAAACTTCTGGAGAGCCATGCTATGGGGATCATGGACGGCAGGGGAAGGGTGTTTAAAAAAAAAAATGTTATTTTCAAAAATATGGAAGTTGAACAAGCCTGTTTTTTTTTTTTAAATGAAGTTCAAGTAACAGGGGTTGGTTCTTGTTTGAAAAATGTCTTTTTTTCCCCAAAGCTTTATTTTTACTTATTTTGAGAAAGAGAGCACAAATGGAGTAGGAACAGAAAGAGAGAGGGAGAGAGAATCCCAAGCAGGGTCCACACTGTCAGTGCACACCTGACATAGGGGTTGAACTCACAAACCTCGAAATCATGACCTGAGCTCTAAAGTCAGACGCTTAACCAACTGAGCCACCCAGGTGCTCCAAAATTAATGTTTTTCTTCTTCTTTGAGGAATAGTTTACCAAATGTAGGCCCAAATTAACGTAACGAATTGATCACACGCTGACGATTAAAATAGAAACTAACTGCTCGCCTCAGTATCCATTCTACAAGAATTAAACACATTTATTGACAGTTGTTCACTGAGTTTCAGGAAGAGAGATGTTTCAAGCAGATAACATGTTTTTTATAGAGAAAAATGATTTATAGAGAAAAATCAAGACTTAAAGTAAAAGATAATGCCATTGTTTTTATTTAAAAAACAACATGAAAAATTAAACACACATGCATTTAAATTAGGAGGAAAAAAGGATAACAATATGTAGTGCCTGTAATATACTTTGTGGTCCTCATAGTGAGTGTTAACCAGGCCACCAAGCCTGAGAGGTGACTTTTGCCTCTGCGACAAGGATCCACCAGCCAAGCAGATGGTAGACTGTGATGGTTAACTTTATGTGTCACCTTGACTGGCCATGGGGTGCCCACATAAAACCTTATTTCTGGGTGTGTCTCTGAGCATGTTTCCAGAAGGCATTAGCATTTGCATCAGTGGACTCAAGTAGACTGCCCTCCCCGTGTGCGGGTATCATCCAATCCGTGGAGGGAGGACCTGAATACAACAAAAGGTGAAGGAGGAATTCACTTCCTTCCTGCCTCACTGCTTGAGCCACAAGACGAGGTTCTCAGGCCTTCAGACTTGGACTGAATTACACTCTGGCTTTCTTGGGGCTCCAGCTTGCAGACAGCAGATTAGGGGACTTCTCAGGCTCCATAACCACATGAACTAAGTTTTCATAATAAATCTGTGTGTGTGTGTATCCTATTGCTTCTAGAACTCTAGAGAACCGACTAAAACACACATAGCCAGTCTCCCCAAGTGTGGAAGAGAAAAAAAAACACTCTAAATGCTTGCAATCCAACCTCCCATTTTCCAAGACAACTCTCGACTTGTTTAAACATTATTTTATCACCTTTTTCATCTCAATATACTTTTATTACAGTATCATTACAGGCTGATGTTTATAGATTGGTTTACACTGAATGTATTTCAGGTAAGCTGTTCTCTGACAACATATGGGGAAGCAGAATCATCACATGGAGAAGCTGCCTACAAATCCAACTTTTGCCTGTACACTGACAGAATTTTGACATTCACGACCTTTAATTCTCAAGAGCCTGGGTACCCTTGACCTTATCTTCTTGACCTTTTCCTTCCCTACTCACGTCTGTACCTGTCTCACTGGGGTCTACAGCACGGTCACTAAACACAAAAACGACACCTGAACATTTGTTAGTTCCATTATATGCCTAGCACAGAGGCTCATACGGTAGGGGTTAACCATGTGCTGAAAGAAAGTGAATTTGGGACACCTGGGTGGCTCATTCAGTTAAGCATCCAGCTCTTGATATCGGCTCAGGTCATGATCTCACGGTTCGTGGGTTGGAGGCCTACATGGGGCTCTGTGCCGACAATATGAAGCCTGCTTGGGATTCTCTCTCTCTGCCCCTCCGTACTCTCTCTCAAAATAAATAAACTTGAAACAAATAAAAGGGGGCGCCTGGGTGGCTCAGTTGGTTAAGCGTCCGGCTTCAGCTCAGGTCATGATCTCACGGTTTGTAAGTTCGAGTCCCGCGTCGGGCTCTGTGCTGACAGCTCAGAGCCTGGAGCCTACTTGGGATTCTGTGTCTCCTCCTCTCTCTGCCCTGCCCATGCTCTCTCAATAATAAATAAAAGCGTTAAAAAAAATAAACAAAAAAGAGGAGCACCTGGGTGGCTCACTCTGTTAGGTATCCGACCCTTGATCTTGGCTTGGGTCATTATCTCACAGTTTGGGAGATCAAGCCCTGTGTTAGGCTCTATGCTGACAGCGTGGAGCCTGCTTGGGATTCTCTCTCTCCCCCTCTGTCTCTCTCCTAAAATAAATAAATTATATTTATTTAAATAAATGAAAACTTAAAAAAACAGATCTGGGAAAAATATTTTAAAAAAAGTGAATTTTAAAATACATATGCTTTATTTACTAAAAAGTTTTATAGTCAAGTAGAAAAGAAAATGAGAAAGGCAAAGAAGTTATATATGAAGAAATTACATATAAGGAAACTATAGGAGTGGCCTCTATACCCTACTCTGGGCCAGCTAAAGCTCAGGAGGACTTCAGGTTATAACGTATCGGGTAAGGCCACCCCCTCGGACCTCTGAGAGCCTCCGGCAGTGTCGTAAGATATTCAGCATCACATGAAACCGCTTGTCGGCCTTCAAAGCTGTGAACTCCTTTATGTCCGCTTCCACTATGAAATAATGTCCTGGAAAATAAAGATATTCATGCTAACTTTCACGAGGACAACTTTCAAGATGAGTCTTTAATGCGGTACGATGTGAATATGAATAACATTAATCATTTTTACTTTGATTAGGCAACAGGAGAAGCGGTATTCTTGCTAAAATAATCATTCAAGTGCAGTTGCACAAGGTTTACGGTAGCGTTTTAGAAATGTAGCTATCTGTTGGTATCTTCTGAACAGTTCACTTTTCAAGAGGGACTGTAATATAGTGGTTGAGAGAATGAAACCCTTGGCAGCTCTATCCCTTACCTGGCTGACCTTGGGCAAGTATCTCAAGTTCTCTTTGCCTAATCTGCAAAATGGGAGTAAGGGTACATACCTTATAAGACCGAAGGACGAAAGCTCTCAGTACACCACCTGGCACACAGTAAGTGCTACAGAAGTATGACCAACTGTTTTCATTACTATTCTAATTCTGAAAACAGTGGGTATAGTTTCATAATAGACTCAGAAGCCGTGTTCCTTAGCCTCAGAACTACAGACATTTCTCGTCTGTGGAAGCTGTCTTGTGCCCTGTTCTTTAACAGCATCCATAGTCTCTAAATGATAGTAGCACCCCCAACCCTAGTGGTAACCACCAAAAATACCTCCAGGGATGGCAAAAAATGTCCCTTAGTGGGAAAACTGCCCCTGGCTGAGAACTACCTCTCTAGAGTCAGAATTTTCTAGAATAAGTTTTGCTTCTCATGAGTTACACTCCAAACGGTTGACGTGCACACATAGATATGCTATCATTATTTACCTTTGGTATCCTTGGTTTCTTCATCAATAAATCTGTGATAGAGATTCCTGGCCACGGAATTCATAGACTTCTTTGGCTGATGTAGGATCTTATATTTGCTAACTACTGCCTTGTTGATTTCTTTAATAACATCATTAATTTGACAATAGGTTAAGCGGGATTTCATGTACCTGCAAACAAGTATGTGATTAACGTTTTAAAAGAATCATTATACAAAATCATTTTCGTTGAAAAACATCGATGCTGACTTTATACGGGAGCAGCTATTAGAACTCTTTATACCAAAAAAAGTACATCAACTTCCAAATAAACCACACACCTCTCAATGGTTAAAAAATTAAAGAGACACCACAACATATCAGTTGCTTATCTTCCCTACTTATATCTAGATACATTAATCTCCATTCTCTACCTACAGAACTAATACTACAATTTAAAATAAGATCTCAAATATGGGTTCGAATGGACTCGTTAATTGCAAGCCAGAGGTTTGTTTAAACATTTTTAAATGTCTGTGAACAAAGGAAAGAAAAACTTAAATATTAATAAATTATATAACTCACATCCCTCTAGTTTTCTGCAAACTTATCTACTCTGAGAAAAAAAGAAAAGAGGAAGAGGGGGAGGAAAGAAGATGGGCAACAAAGGCCACAACAGAGAAGGGAATTCCAATCAGGACAGAGAGCCAATCGCGCAGGACGATGGCAGAGAGGGCCTGGGGACAAGTCGGAGGGCGGAGGAGCCAGTACACAGTTCTGGGGTTCCACCCCATGGAGCACTGGTCTTTCTTTAAATCCACTCTTCCAAATCCCCTCGCCCCCTTGCCATGCTCCCTATCACCTACAGTCTTAGAATATAAAAACAGGAGACTTGATTTCTCTGTACACACCAAAACCAAAACCCAATGATCTGTCTCAATTTTTCCCTTCAACTAACTGGATTCATTATGTGAAAGGCTGCCCTTCTCTTCTTTCCAAAGGGGCAGATTTCTTTCTGTCTTTCTTTTTTTTTTAATTTATTTTTTGAGAAACAGAGAGAGACAGTGCGAGCAGGGGAGGGTCAGAAAGAGAGGGAGATACGGAATCTGAAGCAGGCTCCAGGCTCTGAGCCGTCAGCACAGAGCCCGACACGGGGCTCAAACCCACGAACCGTGAGATCATGACATGAGCCGAAGCCAGACGCTTAACTGAGCCACCCAGGTGCCCCTTTCTTTCTTTTTTTTTTAATGTTTATTAATTTTTGAGAGCGAGAGACAGAGTGCAAGTGGGACAAGGGCAAAGAGAGGGGGAGACACAGAATCCAAAGCAGGCTCCAGGCTCTGAGCTATCAGCACAGAGCCCGACACAGGGGTCAAACCCACAAACCACGAGATCATGACCTGAGCCAAAGTTAGACACTTAACCGACTGAGCCACCCAGGCGCCCCCAAGGGGACAGATTTCTAATCAAAACGTACTTAATATAAAATAATAAATGAATATGTTTAAAGGAAAATGTTCATATGGACCTAAACACATTTTCATTATTCTCTTCCTTTCTAAATTCATTTTTGCCATTGTTGTTTCTAACCACAATTCCCACAAACTACTCCCTCTGCCCAAAGCAATTCCATTAAGTCCTCTGAACTATCACCTTAATTTCCTCAATACTTATCCCCCACCTCTGCCAATGTTCTCCACTTTAACTTCACCCTCAGTATTAGCTTTTTAATGATAAATAAAAGCCCCATGCTTGGAATACATTCTTCTTTACCCCAATCTTCCAAGTTCTTTCATTCAGTAAATATCCCCTTAGTTTAAAAATGAATACCCTGGGGTGCCTGGATGGCTCAGTCAGTTGAATGTCCGACTATGGCTTAGGTCATGATCTCATAATTCCTGAGTTCGAGCCCTACATTGGGCTCTGCGCTGACAGCATACAGCCTGCTTGGATCCTCTGTTTCTTTCTCTCTCTGTCCCTCCCCTGCGCTCTCTCTCTCTCAAAAATACACAGTAAAAAAAATATTCCTATTCTGATTTCCTTCCTTTATCTCTTCATGGAAGCAATTTTTAAAAACCTGTCTACTCCACTGTTCTCACAGACATTTGGTTTTCCATTTAGCTCAGCTAATGAGCAACAAAAGTAACAACAAAATGAATAGCACCAAACAAATATCATGAAAATAAAGCGATCATAAACAGAAAAGACTGACAAAAAAATAAAGATTAAAGAGAAAGGTCAGTCTCATTTTGATGAAATATGATACAACTATTAACACCCAAGTTTACAAGAAAGAATCGCTAACAATGGCAAAGTGCTCATGATAAAAAAGTAAACTGTATTTCCTGTATAACTACATTGTTGTCATTAACGATCAAAAGCAACCTATTATATACGTGAAATTAAATAAATATCCGGATGGCAGAATTATAGCGGAGTTATTTTCCTAACATGTATTATTTGTAAAATAGAAACGTAGTTAAGAAATGCAACAGTATCAAGCCAAGAAATTAAGCAAAGCCCTAGAGTTATGAGAGTTTAAAAACCCGAGTTTCCATGACGGGCCCTCCATTACCGTCTTCCGTAAAGGGCAAAGGAGACCTCCCTCCAGGGACGTTATCTGGTCTCACTTGCCCCTGTGTTCTCCTCAGGGACCCAGGGCCCGGAACGAGTGTGGGGCATAAGGTGAAGAACAATTGGAAATGAAACACAACACTTGTTCTAATTCTCAAACCCATACAGCACACTTTCCTGAAAAGTACAGCAAAACTGAGGCTACTTCTAAAATGGAACTGGATAGGGGCGCCTGGGTGGCTTAGTCGGTTAGGCATCCAACTTCGGCTCAGGTCATGATCTCACAGTTTGTGAGTTCAAGCCCCACATCAGGCTCTGTGCTTTACAGCTCAGAGCCTGGAGCCTGCTTCAGATTCTGTGTCTCCCTCTCTCTCTGCTCTTCCCCTGCTCATGCTGTCTCTCTCTCCTTCAAAAATAAACAAATATTAAAATGTAACTGGATAAATCTCTATCACAAAATGGTCCTGGAACTCAGCAACAGAATGAGCCATAGCTAGGTCTCGCTATGAAAAGAGGTCTGACAACTAAATAAAAAACATGATTTTAAGCATCTTCAAAAGACTTCCTGCATTTTCATAGTACAATGTTAAGACTATTTTAGAAAAGATCAATATTTGAACACAGCAGACTATGAATATAATCAAGCTTTATGATTTCCACAATCATGTACGTCGACCATTAAAGAGTTGAAAGTTAACATTTATCTTAAATACTTACGCTGGAATACCATTAAACTCATCGGAAGTTATAAATGACATTTCTTTAATAATTCTTTGTTCTTTTGGGGGCTTCTTTGTGGGTGCAGGTTCCTCAACTTTGACTGGTTCTTCAGGGTCAACATCTGATGCATTAACACTATGGAACAGAGATGCGCAGATGTACAAGTGATTTATCAGAATTTCGCAGTACACTAGCAAGTTTTCCTAACTGAAAATACTCAGTAACAAATACAAGATTCATCTTGTGATAATTTTATAGTCATTTTTTGCTGCCCCTACTTCTATGGTTCATGAAGATCTGAATAGAGAAGAGAACACTGAAAACTTAAGTCCCTGAATCTTCAGTAATAGAATTATATTTACATTCCCAAAACATGGTGCATGCAGGACATATGCATCTTCACCAGTTATTCCTCTGGCTCCTCAAAGTCAGTATGTGCAAAGCTGAACTTATCTTAATCTCTCAACGGCTTCTCTTCCTGACTCCCTGTTTCTGGATGTAGAAGCATTAATCATCTTCTACTTCCATTTTTCTAATTTATCCCATTGGTTGCTAGTATCAGGCCCTGCCTGTTGCAGACTCATTTTAGTTGCCAGCATTGAGCTTGGAACTCTTGGATTCAGTCCTGCCCAATTTTTGGAGTCAGTGAGAAGCCTAATATAGCTCCTACCCCACTAGCAAAGAGTCTAGAAATAGGCTGTAGCTTCTGGGTTATTTAGCTGCCAGGGAAGGAACAGACCCTTGTTTCCAGAAGCAAATGAAGCCATATTGGCTCAACTGCTCCAAAAAAGAAAAGGGATACAGGAAAAAGTAGATCGAACCGAGGAGCCAGTGAAGGGAATCCCAAGAACAACAGGGAAATAAGGTCCCAAAATAACAGCTGGGCACCAGACACAGGGCACCAGGCCTGACTGAGGTGGTATGACTGATGGCCATGTCGTGGGTTGTCAAGATGAAGACACTCAACGCTGTGGTCCCTTCAGCCTCACGTGAGTGTTAATATGAGAACTTTACAGTGAGCCCGGCTTGTTTGTCTTCACTAGGTGCTAAGGAAGCTCATGATTTCTCTCTCCCTCATGCCTTGCTGAGAGTATCAGCTGAAAAGAACCATTTCCACCTATGGAAGGGTTCTGCTTTGACCTTGGCTAAAAACTGAAACTAAGCCATAGTGAAGTCAGAAGAAGAAAATTCCTCCTATTCTCCAGACCATATTCCTGCTGGATATCCAACATCCAGCTCACACGACCATCCTGGCAGATCTCCTGTAATGGCCTCTGGTCCTAGCATCCATTCATGACCTTGCCCATGACTTTCTTCTTGTAGGGAAATCGCAGGGCACCCTGACCATGCTAGGCACTCTGCTGAGCTTGTCTTCTGGAGAACTCCAGCCATCAGCAGAAATGTGGCTCTTCTCCTACACAGCAAGGCTCGTGCCTTCCTTTAAGTTTTTCAAATTTAAACAGTATATTGTTTATGGAAACACACAGGTAAGAGTATGATTATCATAAATGCCAGGAAGACTATCTCTATGAAAGAGGAAGGGTCTGCAGGGGAAGAAGGGTTGTAAGGCACCAAGAATATCCTATTTCTTAATCTGACTGGTAGATACCCTGATGTTTATTTATTACTCTTCTTTAATTTGCACAAATATTGCTTTAGTCACTTTTCTGTGTGTGTGTGTGTGTGTGTGTGTACATATTATTTCAAAAGTTAAAAAATTTTAAGTTATCCACAGCATGTTTTTTATATACGTGGAACCCTGGAAGAAGAACCCAGAAGCCTGGAGAGGTGGGGGTGGTGGATCCCTGCAAAGGCAAAACACAGGAGCTCTCGTATCACACAGACAAGCGATGATGGGAGATGGCATTCAGAGCCAGGCAATGAGAGCGAAAGGGAGGGCAGGGACAGACAAAAGCCTGCAGAGACAGCAGCCTGGCTAAGGGCAGCAGAGAGCAAGACAGGCTGATGGCGCGGAGTTTCCGTCCCGGTGATGGCAGCAGGGATGACAGGTGGGTAACGAGAAACCAGGCAGTTGAGCCTCAGACACGTAGAGTTGGAGAGAATAGCTCATATATCAAGCTCCCAGCAAGCAATGAAAACAGCAGAACCAGAGGTCATGTCAAGGCTGGAGTTGGACATCTGAGAGCATTAATAGTGGTGTAAGGAAAGTGTGAGCAAAACTCAGCTTTAGGACACGCGTAATTTGAAAGAGGGCAAGCAAGTCAGAGACGCGAGACAACAACGAAGCCCCGTGGCAGGGCAGAAAAGAATTTCAGAAACAGAGACAGCGAGATAGTATCTGAAAAGAAGGATAGGGGCTGAAGGGGGGATTTCTTGATGAGTTTCCTAAGTGTGGTAGTAATAGCAGCCCAGAGACAGGCTCAGGGGCTCAGCAGAAAAGGGGAGGCACAAGCACATACTGGCGGGGACCACACCGGGGACACGAGTTTGAGGGGGAAAAGCAAAGCCAAATGTTTGGTTCCTTCAGCTGTTTTGAAGATGGGACATTTATTAATCTTATTTTTACTCTAAAACAGTGATTCTTACGGGCCAGAGGAGAGACTGTCCCCCAGAGGACATATGGCAATGTCTGGAGATATTTCTCATTGTCACAACTAGGCGGGGGCGGTGAGGGTGCTGGTAGTCAGAGATCAGAGATGCTATTAAACATCACTGTCCTCATAACAAAGAATTAAATAGACTAAGAAGGCAACAGAGCCAAGGCTGACAAACTCTGCTCTAAGGGAAAGAAAGGAGAAAAAGTAGGAAAAGAGAGCCGAGAGGACACTCACCCACAGGAAAGAGGGGCGACATCCTCCAGAGGCAGCAGGATAAGACTGGGGCAGACAAAGAGAAACACTATTTCTAGTGTAAGTGACAACACTAATGCTAACATAATCACAAGTAAGTGAAAACGCAAAAAAGAGCTGAGGTGTTTAATAGTGCTACACATGCAGATAGCAAAAATAATTACAAATACACTTACAAGTTCCGGGCTATGGTTACTTGAGGCAAATGGGGAGGAATGTTTTCTTTGAGATGTTCCACATCTTTATAATCCTCTTCGAGAGATTCACAGAGTTCCTAGAATTTAAAAAATGCTCCCCAATGAGCGGCTGTCCTGCCTGAGCATGTTTTAAGATGTTACAAAGAGCACAAAAGACTCAACCACAATCACAATGACTGGGAGTATTCAGCACACAGAAGAGGAGGAAAGGCACTGGCCGCAGCCACGTTTTTTGACTGCGGCAATATTTTTTTAAGAACCCTTTGGTTTCTAGATCTGTTTTTGGATAGCAACATGTATCTTTCTCTACTGGATTTTTTTTTTTCAGAGAACAACTGCTATAATCACATTACAACAGCTAGGGTTGACATTTAACTTCAACCTTGGCAAGCAACTAAATAATGCATGAAGGATTTATGTTTGTCATTTCGGTAAATTGCTTTTGTTGATTTAACAAACATTCCCCAGTGTTAGCTGTGCAACACCACCAGGGTGACAATGCATGCCTGCAACGCACGTACGAGAAGCTATGACTTCCACAGCTGACCTGCACAATTCTCTAGCTTAATGGAAATTTCCACTGGATCATGATTGCTTGTTTTTGTTTTGTGTCGACTTTATTTTACCTTTCACTAGAACTTGAGGCTATGAACTCATGCAAATGTAATAAGAAAAATACTCTGCACCTTTGGAGACCTGTCATCTGATCCTCAATCATAATATGAACAAAAATTCTACATAGGCTTCACTTCTAAACTGAACATTCGCTAGGCACACACTTAACTCTGGGTACTCCTGGGCAGGTTAGAACTGAAACCAATATTGGTTTCTGTTTTGAATTTACAGGACAGGACACCTTTCTTTCAAAGAGCCAAATGATGCTCACAACCACTAATTTCATTTCAACTAATAGTAGGATAGGCATATTCATGCCCATTCCTACGAAAAACCTTTACAGATCATAAGGATTATGAGGCTGAAAGGGTCTGTAGAGGCCATTCTGTTCACTCCCACTGAACACATCAATGGCTTTCAAAGCTTGAGGCAACAATGGACAGACTGAGTATTTTCCCAGAAGTACACCAGCACTTTCACTAGCTTGGTCATTTAGAAAGCTTATTGGGAGGCGCCTGGGTGGCTCAGTTGGTTAAGCGCCCAACTTCTCAGGTCATGATTTCACGGTTTGTGGGTTCCAGCCCCACGTCGGGCTCTGTGCTGACAGCTCAGAGCCTGGAGCGTGCTTCGGATTCTGTGTCTCCCTCTCTCTCTCTCTGCCCCTCCCCTGATCACACTGTCTCTGTCTCTCAAAAATAAGTGTTAAAAAAAATTTTTTTAAACAAAAAAGAAAGCTTATTTGGAACAAAACGGTGTGTGAATGGGGCTCAAGTTTTTCTTGAGAATCCTTGTATTACATTTTAGAGAACAGAGAAATGCAGAATGGAAGGAACGTAAGAAATAGTTCAGTATGACCCATTGATTTCCAAACGAGGACCAGAAGACCCCAAGAGGTAAGACAGCTTTCTCAGGATAGCAGAGGGTGCTACGGGCAGCCAGAGTGAGAATCCGCATGTCCCCACCCCAGGCCAGGTGTTCCTTCCACACCACTCATTCTACCAGATCCTTTGTTTCAATTAAACCTACCAAGAGTTATTTGGGAAATCTTCCTTTTTAATAAAGTTCAATTTCATTGGCTACTAGCACGAAGGAAAAAGCACCTGTGGAACTCGAGTCCTTTATATTAATACAATGCAAATGGCACTCTCTACCATTGATAATAATTTACAAAGCTAAGAACCTTTTAAAGTAGCCTTCAGGGGCGCCTGGGTGGCTCAGTCGGTTGAGCAGCCGGCTTCGGCCCAGGTCATGATCTCGCGGTTCGTGGGTTCGAGCCCCGCGCCAGGCTGTGTGCTGACAGCTCAGAGCCTGGAGCCTGCTTCGGATTCTGTGTCTCTCTCTCTGCTCCTCCCCCACTCCTGCTTTGTCACTCTCTCTCAAAGTTAAATAAACATTAAAAAAAGTAAATAAAAAAATAAAATTCATTATAAAGTAGCCTTCAGAATTCCCCGGGGATTAGGGAATTTATTGCCCTTTTGTTTCTTTACTGAAAAAACATTACCTTGAGTGAATGGTTGGTTTGTTCTTGATACTGAATTTCCAATTCCAATTTATTTAGAAGTTCATTTACTACAATGATCTCATCTCCTATTTTATCTAATGTAGTCTTCAAGGTAGGTTCCTGACCTATTAATAAACAAAGATAATATGGCAAATAAAATATATAGAAAACTATTAACATAACCGTATTCTTTAACTCGATTGTACCCAATTAAACTCTTGGACCAGAGCTTTACTTTATACTTAGGGGAAGAGAAAGGACTATTGTTTCAGCCCTAGGACCTGTCTCCAAGGATAATCTTAAGACTTCATTTTTTTTTTTTAATATAGTTTATTGTCAAGTTGGTTTCCATATACCACCCAGTGCTCATCCTAACAAGTGTCCTCCTCCATGCCCATCACCCATTTTCCCCTCTCCCCTAACACCCCCCAGTTTCTTCTCAGTATTTAAGAGTCTCTTGTGGTTTCCCTCCCTCCCTCCCCTTAACTATTTTTTCCCCTTCCTCTCCCCCATGGTCCTGTTAAGTTTCTCCTGTTCCACATATGAGTGAAAACATATGGTATCTGTCTTTCTCTACCTGACTTATTTCACTTAGCATGACACCCTCAAGTTCCACCCATGTTGCTGCAAATGGCCAGATTTCATTCTCATTGCCATGCAGTACTCCATTGTATAGATAAACCACATCTTCTTGATCCATTCATCAGTTGATGGACATTTAGGCTCTTTCCATGATTGGGCTATTGTTGAAAGTGCCGCTATGAACATTGGGGTACATGTGCCCCTATGCATCAGCACTTCTGTATCCCTTGGGTAAATCCCCAGCAGAGTATTGCTGGGTCATAGGGGAGTTCTACTGTTAATTTTTTGAGGAACCTCCACACTGTTTTCCAGAGCAGCTACACCAGTTTACATTCCCACCAACAGTGTAGGAGGGTGCCCGTTTCTCCACATCCTCGCCAGCATCTATAGTCTCCTGATTTGTTCATTTTAGCCACTCTGACCGGCATGAGGTGGTACCTCAGTATGGTTTTGATTTGTATTTCCCTGACGATGAGTGACGTTGAGCATCGTTTCATGTGTTAAGACCTCATTTCTAAGTTATTGGGATTTCTTATTGAGACAAAGAGAGACAGAGTGTGAGTGGGAGGGGCAGAGAGAGGGAGACAGAACCTGAAGTAGGCTCCAGGCTCTGAGCTGTCAGCACAGAGCCAGACTTGGGGCTCAAACTCACGAACCATGAGATCATGACCTGAGCTAAAGTCGGATGCTTAACGGACTGAGCCATCCAGGTGCCCCATCATTTCTAAGTAATTGGAAGAGAAGGAAGGGAGAGGTAAGTACAAAGTGTCCCCTGTTTGTTTCTGGCAAATTCCTCTACTATAATAAAACACCTAGAAATGCTAGATAAAAGAAACATCCTTTTACATGAATAGCTGAGCTTTCATGAGAATAAGGTAAATCCCCAAGGGCTACAACATGAAGACAGACACACAGACTAGGCAGTGTGTGTGTGAATGTTGCAGCAGCCCTGATTGGGGGTGCAGAGGAAACGTGGGGAGAGGAGGTTGCCAGTCTCAGCAACCTAACACATTTGGTTTTAATGGGGTAAGAGCCAAGGCTTTGGGACTTCAAAGCACAGGGTTTTGGAAGTCAGAATCCCAAATGAGGCTTCTTCATGGGATATATCTTCAGTCAAAGTGTAAACCACAGAAACCTAATCACTGGCCAGGGAGAGAAGCTTATGTTTTGGACTGGCCCTCAGGGGTGTGTGGAAGGTGGGGGAGAGTTTCTCTTCAGAATTTGTGATAGTGGCTTGGGATTTGCTTGGGTTTGAAATTCATATTTACACTATTCACTAAGCAGAAAAAGTAATATAAAAAGTCACAGGTTAGTAATCAGTCTGGGGTACTTGAAAGAAACAAACACCAGACATCTGTAAAGTAGCATGCTCTCATATTCCCAATCCCCCCCCCCACCACCACCAGATGTCTCTCTAGTTCCACAGATTTGAGGATGGGAAACCCAGAGTCTCCTCCTCCCTAGAAACAAAAGAAGTAATCAAAAAAAATTTTTTTGAAGGACAGATCAAAAGCACTAAAGAAAAACTATTCTCATAATCAAATCTTTCCATCTTTACTTCTAGTAACCAATTAAATACACATAAACAAAAGCACAATTAGGGAGGCAGGAAAAAAAATAAACAAAAGCACAATTTGACCATATCTGTCGATTACGGAAAGCAGCAGAGTGAAATGGCCAGAAGGTCCAAGGCCTAAAGTTAGAGACACCAGTACCTACCTCAACATTACTATGAAGATAAGTGAAAAAGTACATGTAAGAGGAGTTGAACACTGGGTACCAAGTAAAACATTCAGTAAATGCTAACTCCTACTCATCATCATAATGACAAGCAACATATAATTCTAGCTAATAGAGCAATGTTAATTGCATTTGACAGGTTCATAACAACAAAAAGAAATTAAGAAATGGGGCACCTGGGTGGCTCAGTCAGTTAAGCGTCCGACATCGGCTCAGGTCATGATCTCTCAGTTTGTGGGTTCGAGCCCCACATTGGGTTCTGTGCTGACAGCTCAGAGCCTGCAGCCTGTTTCAGATTCTGTGTCTCCCTCTCTCTCTCTACCCCCCTCCCCTCTGTCTTAAAAATAAATTAACTATTAAAAACTTTTAATAAAAATAAAAGAAATTAAGAAGTAAATGAGAGTACTGATGTCTCTACTGAGATTAATTTCAGGGGGTTAAATAAGTAGTTCTGATACACTGGTATCTCCAATAATTTTTAGTCACATAAATTTTAGGGCCTTGTCTGTTGATTTGTAGAAATATAATCAACTGAGCGAATACACTACTTTTGATAGCAGTAATCTAGTATATTACAGCAGCCAAAAAATGTGTGGCAAATTACTGGACTCTATTAAATAATCTATGGAACCAGTGAAATTATTCTTCCCACACACACATGATGTGACCCAGTGTGTAGTAATCTAATAGGTAACATTGCTTCAGCCAAGTCTCATGTGTTGGTGGGGTCATTTGAATTCAAGGTTTAATAGTTTAATAGATCTCCAAATTGTATGTGTTTATCCCACAGTAATCATGTCCCCAGAAAGAGATTCTAAACAAGGCTAGTCATTAAAATTCTAGACATCCTGAGGTGCCTGGGTGGCTCAGTCGGTTAAGCGTCTGACTTTGGCTCAGGTCATGATCTCACAGTTCATGAGTTTGAGCCCCATGGAGGGCTCTGTGCTGACAGTTCAGAGCCTGGAGCCTGCTTCAGATTCTGTGTCTCCCTCTCTCTCTGCCCCTCCCCTCCTTCTGCTCTGTTTCTCTCTCTCTTTATCTCAAAAATAAATTTAAAATAAAAAAAAACATTTAAAAAATAATAAAAAAATAAAATTCTAGACATCCCTTTTAGATTTTTCAATAAAAGTGTCATAGAAGTAGAAAGAATACTAGACTGGGGATGAGGTCACAAAACTGTAGTTCCAACCAACTATTCATGAGCTAGGGGACCAGGCAAGTCACTTGACTTCTGAGGGTCATATGTTAAATGAGGGAACTGGAGAAGATGAACCCATACTCCCTACAGCTTTAACTTTCTACAGAGTATGTGAGTGCCATAAACCGTATAATAGATGATGCTCCTTTCTTAGAGGTTCTCAAAAAGAGAACCTCAGTCGGTTAAGCAACCAACTCTTGATTTTGGCTCAGGTCATGATCTCATGGTCCTGACACTGAGCCCTGAATTGGGTTCCATGCTGACTTGGAGCCTGCTTAAGATTCTCGGGGTGCCTGGGTGTCTCAGTTGGTTAAGTATCTGACTTCAGCTCAGGTCATGATCTCACGGCTCATGGGTTCGAGCCCCACGTTGGGCTCTGTGCTGACAGCTCGGAGCCTGGAGCCTGCTTCAGATTCTCCCTCTCTCTTTACATCTTGCCCCCTCACACTTTCTCTCTCTCTCTCAAAAATAAATAAGTATTCAAAAAAAAAAGATTCTATCTCTCTCAAACAAAAAAACAACACACACACACACACACACACCAAGCAAACAAAAAGTTTAAATTATCCATTCATAGTACAAACTACAGAAGAGTTCACCACGATGGTCCCAGCAGGTAGGATTCTGCCAATAGTAAATCTTAAGTTTCCTAGAGTGAACTGGGGAGCTCATGATTCTTGTAAACATTTTCCCAGACTTAACAAAGATCACTATTTCTTTGCACTGGCCCTGCCACATCCTCTTTCAGCACTTCAAAACATTCTAGAAGATGGTTACAGCCTCTGAGTTTCCTGACCTTAAAAAATTGGACATTTTCCATCATTTCCTAGTCATACATACTGATAAGCTTCCTCCAATGCAGGTTGTGAGATGCGTTATGGGCTATTTCTACCTCTGTGGGTCTCTTCCACTTCTATTTTCCTCCCTTACTTTTCAGTTATCTCTATTTAGCTTTAGATCCACAAATGTCCCATAACCATCAAGTCTTACTATTGTGCCTTGTGTATCTCAAAAAAACAGAAGCAATTAAGTCTAATTAATATGCAGCTCATGGTTCAATATAACTGGCATTTTGGTACTCTCTGCAATATCCAAAATATTAATGCTGGAGTGTTTCACAAAACCGCTACTCAAAAAGTTCAAACTGGGGCGCCTGAATGGCTCAGTCAGTTAAGTATCCGACTTCGACTAAGGTCATGATCTCACCGTTTTTGGGTTCCAGCCCCGCTTCGGGCTCTGTGCTGACAGCTAGCTCAGCGCCTGGAACCTGTCTTTGGATTCTGTGTCTCCCTCACTCTCTGACCCTCCCCTGCTCACGCTGTCTCTCTCTCTCTATCAAAAATAAATAAAACATTTTAAAAAATTAAAAAAATAAAAGTTCAAATTACCTTTCACTTAACCAGGCAGGGGTAAGATACTGAAAGTGGAACAACAATTAAAATGCATTGTGTATGTATAATGTCAGCGGAATCTACTGACCACAGTTCTACTTACCACAGTTTCTTAATGACAGCATTCTTTTAATATTGCCAATCTTTTCATTAATATGAGAGCATAACTTTTCCAGGTCTGAGGAGGCCATCCTTTAAGCCTCTGAAGAAACAAACAAACACATTTACCATAAAAGGCCAAATTTCTGTTCACTTTCAAAATCCAATAAGGGTAAATACCCAGGAAATCACATCTCCTTGAAAAGAAAGTACCAAAAGTCCATTTCTTTTAATTTTACAAAAATCAGCTTCTAACCAAAGTCCAGCACCTCCGAGCCTTCTGTTACCAACGCACGCCAAGCCAAGGCACAGAGAATTTACGGGGACAAATGCACTATTTATATATAAAGACAACGTTGATCTCGTCTTTAAAAATGCAAAGTACACATGAGTTTTAAGAAAAAATTCAGTTAAGTGCACAGAAACAGGTCCAAGTAAGCATTTCTTCCATGCTGTGGGGGTCTGGCGCTTTACGGTTTGGGGTCGATAAGGAGGCAGAGGGAGGAGAAGGGAGTCAGTTAATCACTCCGAGAGCAGGACAGAGGATCGGAAGCATCCACTCCAGCTACCCGAGCGGTGGAAGGACAAGGCCGGCTCCCCGGCTCCGCCCGGCTGCCCCGCTCCCGCACTCCGCCCCCAGCCCCAGCAATACCTTCCGCCGGCTCCCGAGGGCACGACCCCCGACACCAACCTCGCGCGGGTCCGGGAGCAAAGCGCCCACTCGCCGCGGAATCAAGAGCCGCCGAGCCCCCAGTCTCGGCCCGACGCCCAAGATCGCGAGACGCGACTCAGGGAGCGAAATTCAAAGTGCCCGCCAGGACCCGGCGCCGCGCAGGCGCACCTCGGCGCTCCTGGAACCCTGGCTTAGCGACTGTGCGAGTTCCGGCGCCTTCCGGGGCCGCCGCTGGGCGGGGGGAAGGGCGGGGCTGACCGGGGCTGGGCGGGGCTGACCGGGGCTGGGCGGGGCTGGGCGGGCTTTGAAGCGCCAGGCTGCCAATGCCAGTGTTCCTCCTAGTGCAGGAGGTCCTGGGTGACCACCGGCAGTCACCCCGTTTGGACCGCCGCCCAGCCAGGGGCCGCGAGCTCTAACAGTGAGTCTCCAAGTTGGCTGCACGTTAGAATCACCAGGGCCAGCTTTTACAAATTCCAATTCCATTGAAATCAGGCACTCTGGAAGTGGGGCCCACGGCCTGATATTTTCATAAGCACCCCCAGATAACTCCAAAAAGCACCCAAGTTTGTGAACTTAGAGACAGGGAGGGACCTTGTCCTTACAAAGTTTACAGCCTCAGTGAGGGCGAATACAAATTTAAAGTAAAAAAGGTTAATTATCCCTGTCGGAAAAAAAAGGGAAAGTATCCCTGAGCGAGTGTGGCATCTCCACAGTCATCAAGTATCCAGATTCCTTCTAACTTTTGGCACCACCATCCGTAGCATCATGCATTCTGGCCTTCAGGCTTCCTGTGAAACAAGATGATCCTGTCACTTCCTTCCTCAGGCCTTGGGCTAAGGCAGCAGAAAAGAGACAAGGGTAACATTTATGGAAGCTACACCCAGTGGCTTCTATCTGCTTTTTGCACGTCATTCACATCTCCAAGCAAGACTGGAAGAAAAAAATTATTAAAAATTTTTTTTGATTTAGATAGTTACATTGCATCCTCTACTGTGTAGGGATTCTGCTTGTAAGGGAGAAGGAGGGCATAGATTCTGGGTAGGCACATAGCAGCCTTGGCCATTTCTACTTATTACTTTAAAAAATCTTACGGACAATTTCAAACTTACAAAGTTAGATTTTAAGATAAGGAACTCCGTGCTCAACCCATCATCCAGCTTCAACCATTATTAACTTATCTCAAATCTTGTGTCATCTGTACCTCCTGTCCTCTTATCTCTTACCTGCTGGAATATTTTGTTTATTTTTTATTATTATTTTTATTTTAGAGAGAGAGAGCACACAAACGGGAGAGAGGGACAATGGGAGAGAGAGAGACAGAGACAGAGAATCCCAAGCAGGCTCCACACTCAGCACAGAGCCCTACTAGGGACTCAATCTCATGACCCTGGAATCATGACCTGAGCCAAAATCTAGAGTTGGAAGCTCAACTGACTGAGTCACCCAGGGGCCCCTGGAATATTTTTAAGCAAATCTCAAATATTACATCTTTCCATCCAAAAACATTTACATATTTATCTCCTGAAGATAGAAACTGTAAAAATCACCATGTTAGCATTATCACACTTAAGTATTTTAACAATTATTTCTGAATACCAAATATCCAGTGTTCAATTTCCCCTGATTGTATCATCATTTATTTTTAAACTGTTGGTCTGTTTGAATTAGAATCCAAACAAGAGTTATACATTGTTATTTGGTTGATACATTTTTAATGTTTCTTTTAATTTTGACGTACCTACTTATCTAAATCATTTAACAGGAACAAAGCCTTTCATTGTAGGAATAAATGTAAGGCCTCAAATGTCAATATTCCAAGAAAAATAACACAGTAACACAAATTCACCCTGTAGCATCAAGGACAAACATTATCAGATTATTTCCCATGAGAAAATAATTAGGAAGATGAAAGCATAAAGGCACTGAATACAAGAGGAGAAGGGGGAAATGTGGAAAAAATATAGAAATGAGTAACTGGATTACACTGCCTATTTTATATTTCTTTCTAGGACAGGATTATTTATCAAGACTTCAAATACAATGACAGAAACTCAATCCAAACTGACCTAAGAAAAAAAGACTTCATTTGGCTTATAAAACAGCAAAGTGTACATGTGTAGGTCTTCAGTTACAGCTGGACCCAGAAATTCAAACATCCTATTAAAGAACCACCTCCATCTCTCAGTTCTGCATTCCTCTGTGCTGATTCCGTTCCCAGGTAGCTTTTTCCCTATAGTGACCGCTGATACCTCTAGACTCAGACTCTAATAGGTTAGCAGTTCTTACTTTCCTAAGGAATTTAGCAAAATGATTGGCCTACTTTGAGTCATCTGCCCAGTCTTAAACTAACCAGCCTGTTTAGGGGGGTGGAATGGTCAGATTGGCTAGACATCCTGGAGCTGGGAGTTAGGATCATCCTAACCAAAACATGGGGTCTGACAGAAGTCGTTTCTGGAACGTTATTTTACAGAGAAGGATGAGGAAATTGCGGCGGGGGGGGGTTGTTTTGAACAAAAATTTGGTGGAGAGAAGCAAGAGTTTCTCATTGGCTGAGTTGCAGGGGGAATTGATTTCTTGTAGGAGATGCAATGTACATCTTTCTCTGTTGGGGCCTGTAATTGATGATTCCTTCCTGTTGATGTTTCTTCTGCTGGGGTCTATAATTGACAATTCTTCCTGTAATTGACATGGCATGGTAAGGCTCCTTCTAGCCGCCTGATTCCATGTTAGAGAGGTTTCCCTTTATTTTTACATAAGCAAGATAGAAGAAATTGCTGGACTGGTTCTTGCAAGAAATATAAGCAGGAGTAAAAGCAATGTGAGCTCTAGTCTTCAGGGAAAAACAATAACAATAATAACATCAATAAACTTTTATTGGGTACTTAGTGTATCTCAGGTATTTTACATGTATTATCCTGTTTAATCTTTGTAATAAACTTATGAAGTACAATTATGATCTGTACTTCACAGATGAGGAACAGATGAGGAACTGAGGATTATAATCAAGTAACACACAAGTCAGTATCTCAGAGCCTGTCCTCTTTTGATGAAGCTCTGTTGCCTCTCAGACACAAGGGGTCTTTCACTTGCTCCCATGTTTTATGTTTCTGAACCTAAAGACTTCCATCATTGTTTCCGTCCCTCATGTCATGCATATCGCACAAATGCGATTCTGGATTATTTATGAATTCTAAGTGTTTGATACCCAACTGACTTTGACCAAAAAGACTTTTCTTTGTTCTTTGCATACGTTCTTTTTGTCCTTTTCTTGCAGCTAGAGGTCAAGTTTATTTCTGGATGTCCCCAGGTCAGAATCAACTAAGATCCTCATTGTAGAATTAAGATCGACTATCTCTTTAAGCAATAGGACTCTGCACCTCTGGGAAGCTGGGAAAATATTTGACCCTCTGTTTTTGACAGTGGATAGTGACCAATAAGTTTGGGGACAGCTTCATATCTCTCCTTCCTGAAGAGGGAAAGCTCCCAATGTAATAGATGGGGTGCATTCTGAGATGCCTCACGGATCAGGGATAGGTCTGACCCTTTGGGGAGTTTTAACATTCAAGACAGATTGTGTTGTTACACTTCCTACTAAACTACACTCCTTTATCTTGTTCTTAAAAGCCGTTTTTCCAACTGACAACATTAAAATTCAAGGCATATATTGATAATACAGTTCTCATGGGGACCATTTCTCAGTTCTCATTGCCTGTCATAGCAGCTGAGGTGAATCAGCCCAGATAATCAAACTCCTCACTTTTACAATGTTTCATACCCTAAAATGATTTATGCCTCTTGCTGGCATTTTTTGGTTTTGTTTGTTTGTTTGGTTGGTTGGTTGGCTGAGGGTTTTTTTTTTCTTCTTTTTCTTATTTTGGAACTAGAGAGAAGAGGAGAAAGAAAAAAGCTTACACTTTCCCCCTAGGGTTCTCTCTTCATTTTATGAAGTCTTTATCTGATATGTGCTTTTTTAGTGTTATAGTTAGAGCCCCAATTTCTGGGCCACCAGGGTGTCTTTAACAAAGACTCAGAGGTAATGTAGTATGATTAGAGGCAGGGAAGGAAAATCACCAGCATGAAAACTACACACATACTTCTCTTTCTGATGTCCAGATTTCCACCTATTAGTGAGAAAGAGGAAGACAAGGTGAGGAGGCGGGGGAATATCAAGAGACCTTTAGGTAGTCCCATCTCAGTCATTAACTAGCTCTGTGAACTTGAGGAGTAAATGACTTCTGAGATGATGACCAGCTCAATGCATTAAGGTTTTCTCCTTTTGAGAAGTATTTCCTGTGGCGCCTGGGTGGCTCAGTCAGTTAAACACCCTAGTCTTGGTTTCGGCTCAGGTCATGATCTCACGGTTGTGGGATCAAGCCCTGAGTCGAGCTCTGCACTGGGCATGGAGCCTTCTTAAGATTTTCTCTCTCCTTCTTCCTCTGCCTCTCCCCACTCGCATGCATGTGTTCTCTCTCTCTATCTCTTAAAAAGAAAAAAAAAAGGAATTTCTGTGACCTGCTTTTAAATATAAACATGACTAGGTGGAGATAATAGACTTTAAAAAAATTTTTTTTAATGTTTTATTTTATTTTTGATACAAAGAGAGACACAGCATGAGAGTGGGAGGGGCAGAGAGAGGGAGACACAGAATCGGAGGCAGGCTCCAGGCTCTGAGCTGTTAGCACAGAGCCCAACGTGGGGCTTGAACTCACAAACCGTGAGATCATGACCTGAGCTGAAGTCGGACGCTTAACTGACTGAGCCACACAGGCACCCCTGTCAGAGTGGATTAAAAAAAAAAAAAAAAGACCCAACCATAAATTGTCTACAAGAAACCCACTTTAAATATACAAAATCCAATAGATTAAAAGTAAAGGCATGGAGAAAGATAACAATGACAATGCTAATCAAAAGAAAACTAAAGGAGTTATATTTTTTTTGGACAAAGTAGACTTTAGAACAAGGAAAATTATCAGGGATAAAAAGACACTATAGAATACTAGAGGGGTCATGCTCCAGGAAGACATACATTCTTAAACATGTATCCACCTAACAACAGAGCATCATAATATGTGAGGCAAAACCTGATAGAAATAAAAGAAAAATAGACAAATTCACTATTAGAGTTGGAGATTCAGCATCTACCTGTCAAGAACTAATAGATCAAGCAGGCAGAAAACTCGTTTACTATATAGTTTGACAGAACACTATAAATTGATCTAATTGACATTTATGGAATATTCTAGCAAACCAAAGAAAAATACACATTCTTTTCAAGCTTGCACAGACCATTCAGTGAGACAAACCACATTCTGGACTATAAAGTACACCTTATTTATTATTTGTTTGTTTGTTTATTTATTTATTTATTGCCCAATGCTGGGCTCGATTCCATGAACTGTGAGATCATGACCTGAGCTGAAATCAAGAGTAGGACACTCAACCAACTGAGCCACCTAGGCACCGCATGGGCCATAAAGTACACCTTAACAAATTTAAAAGACTACAAGTAATACAAAGTATATATTTAGACTACAATGGAATTAAACTCTTGAAAGTCACGTCTCCAAATAGAATCACATTGTGGAGTTAGGGCTTCAACATATGAATTTTGAGGGGACACGACTCACTATATCATATCCACACACATATTTTCAACTATGAGAGGTTTACTTATTATGTCTCCGGCTTCTAGAGTCTAGCATTTTAATGCAACAGAATGTGTACATGTAATAAAAAAATTAGGTGAGAAGTTCAGCTGCCTACTGAGGGGAAGGGACAAGGAGACAAATGAAAAAAACTTAATATTTTTTCAATAATAATAAGAAAATCTTTCTTCCTTCTACCTCACATATTCTAGAGGATGGTTGTTGCACTTGAGGGGCATAAAATGTCCAACCCAAACAATAACAAGGTATAAATAACCCCTTGAATCCTGACCGGCTGCGGCTAAGCTGACCTCAAGAGAGACTCGGAGCTGACTGGAAACTGGAGCACTGGTTTCTACTAAAAGAAAAGGAAGAAGAGATGTATTAATAGAGCAGCAGCTATATAGTACAAAATCTCTCCAGTTTTTCACAGAGATTGTATGTTAGTTTTCTGCCATATGCTTAGTTCACACAAAGGAAAGAGTAAACACTATATAATCAATGCCTTGGCAAAAATAAGATGGAGAAAACCTGGGTAATTTGAGGAGAATTTAATAAAAGGGACTGCTTAAAATAGGTGGCAGAGTTTTCAGAAGGTAACAATTGATGGTGCAGTTCCCTGGGGTTTATGACCTTAGGGAACAGTTATTATCTCTAAGCGTGAAGACTAAAAGTCACATGAGTTTGGGGAAGCAGCTCTGGCCTCTAGTTAGAGCACCCCTGTCAGAAACTCAACAGGAAGGAAACTAGGAGAATACATATCTGCCTCTATTCTCTTCCCACCTGTGGGTCTTCTTCTGATAACCCCTATTCCCATTGACCGGACCCATCCTGAAGTCAGGAGGCAAAGGAAAATCTTGAAGCAGTCCATATAGGTTAGGTCCCCTCAGTCCAGGACTGGGTGGAAAATCATGGAGAGTGGATCTTGAGGAGAAGACAACCAACACATACTTAGGTTGCGGCTTTCACATATTGATATACTTTGTGAATTTGGTAAAATATTTTTAGAACAGGCATCAGTATTTTATGTGTAAATATTTGAGATAAGTATTATAAATAACAAAACCGTGTCTTTTGACAGAGACTTTTCTCAAAACATTAAACACTTAAAGGATATTGTTATATTGGTATTTATAAACTGGACAGTTTCCAATTCTTGAGGTAGAGAGGAGCAATGCTTGCCAAATGTTCTAGAGTCAGCCGCGCACTGACCCCTCCCCCAATTCATATGTCAAAGTCCTAACCTCCACTACCTGAGAATGTGACCTCATATGGAGATGGGGTCTTTAAAGGGCTAATCAAGTTAAACTGAGGCCAATAGGTGGGGACTAATCCAGTATGACTGGTGTCTTTATTAAAAGGTGATACTTGGACACAGAGACACATATGAAGGGAAGATAAGGTAAAGGGGACTACATGGCTATCTACAAACCAAAGACAAAGAAGCATGGGACAGATCCTTCCCTCACAGCCCTGAGAAGGTACCAATGCTGCCAACACCTCACAGCCTCCAGAACTGTGAGACGACAAATTTCTGTTATTTACGCCACCCAATCTGTGGCACTTTGTTATAGCAGGCCTACCAAACCAATATAGGGTATACTGTTACACTGGGCTCTGGATTTACTAATTAAGTATGACGAAACCAGGCTCTTCCTGGTGATATTTTATTTTTTTTAAACCATGAGCTCTAAAAGAAACATTGTTTTGTTCAATATATTCTGTTTAAGAGACAGTGAGAGTGTTCTTTTATTTTTATGTAGTTCCTTAAGAGTTAAGTTTTGAGTGGAGAAGTTTTGTTCCTTGATGATGCCACAGGATGAGATTTTACCATAAAACAGAATACTTGACCTGATTTTGGTATCCATAAGGCTTCAACCGAATCAACGTTTTACCCAGAACATGTATTTGCTGTCTTCTTCAGACTTGATAAAACAAGTGTTTGCTTTACTGAAATGCTGGTTGGAAGGCACCTTTGCCATGTCACCACTAGATGGCAGGCCAGCAGCGTTCTTCCTGAGGGCACAGCGTAAACAAGATGCAAATTAAGGAGACTGTGGGAAAAGTTTGCAAAGATAAACTAAAAAGTTTAGTTTTAGTTACTTTTTAGTTTATCTTCATACACTTCACTATCTCCTTTCTTGCACTCGCTTTTTCTTTTTTAAAACTAGCACATGTTTTGAACTGCAAATCTAAACAACATGGAAGAGTGTAGAGAATACAATCAAAACTCATCATTCCACCTGTCAGAAGCAAACAGCTGGAGGGCCTGCTCTGGAGGATAAAATGGCTAGGGCAGGGACCATTCCCAACATTCTGTGTAAATGCCTCTGCTCAAGGTTTCCTCCCCACCCTATCTCTCAGGAGGGGAACCAGATCAGAAATGGCTTGAGACATGTGGTCGGGGTGAGCAGGGTAATTGTGGCAGGACTCCATGCTTCCCGGAGAAAAATGCCTTTGTGGCTGTCATCTTCAAAGGAAAGCCCAGGTTCCTTGGCATGACACACTGTTCTGTTTTTTTTTAATAAACTTTATTTTTATTTATTATTATTTTTTAATTTATTTTTGAGAGATAGAGAGAGAGCGCGCGAGCAGGGGAGGATCAGAAAGAGAGGGAGACACAGAATCTGAAGACAGGCTTCAGGCTCTGAGCTAACTATCAGCACAGAGCCCGACATGGGGCTCGAACCCACGAACCGCGAGATCATGACCTGAGCCGAAGTCGGACGCTTAACCAACTGAACCACCCAGGTGCCCCTCACACAGTTCTACTGTTGACCTGGCTCCTGCCTGCTCACTAGCCTCACCAACCACCCCTCTTGCCCAGCATTGATGCTATAGGAGGAGTAAGTAAGATTTGACAGATGAGTTCACCACTTAACCCACCACCAAGAAATAACCCCTTGAGTCAGCTTTAAGATATAAACAATGTCTCTGGAAAATCATCATTTGCAGTCTTGAAGGCCCTTCAGTCTCCACGACATTGACACCCGGGAGGGCTGTCGCCTTGTGGCGGGGTGTGTATGTCCCAAGGGAGCTGCAGTGCTGGGAAGCAGATGATCTGGGCATGGAGCTGGCCATTAACCAGCTTGAGATATGGAATTAGTTTATCATCTCGTGGAGCGTGGGCTGTGGACTCTGACGGAGCTGTGGGAGTCATGCCTTTGTCTCTCAGTCTTCTCCCGGCTGTCCATCACCGCTTTTTGTGGCCAGTTCGACCCTGCTAGTGGCCTAGCTGAACCCAGCCTGCAAACCTGGACAGTGGAAGAAGGATGGAGGGCTGGAAGGACTATAGTTGTGTAGAAGACCAAGGGAATGCTGCTCACCATTGAATATTGCTAGGTTCTGCATTCCGCCATAGACTGCTGCTATAAGCACCCAATTCCTTTGTTTCTGCCAAGCCAGTACAATACTCCAGACACTACTCCATCCACATTTATGCAATCACAGAGATACTGGCTTAGCCCCTGCACTGTGTGCGGCATGATGGAAGACTCAGGTGGTCACACCTATCCCAGGCATCACTGGTGGGGATGTAAAATGATGCAGCCACTTTGGAAAACAGCCTTGCGGTTCATTAAATGATTAAATATAGCGTTATCGTCTATCCAGCGATCCCATTCCCAGGTAGTAATTCCCAATAGTAAAGAAAACACGCGTCCATGAGCTCATCCACACATGTTCATAGCAGCATTATTCGTAATGGCCAAAAAAAGTGGAAACAGACCAAATGTCCATCAACTAATGGATGGATGGAGTGTGTTATATGCAAACACTGGGATATTATTTGGCCATAACCAGGAATGAAATACTGATATATGCTACCACAAGAAGGAATTTTGAAATTATGCTAAGAAACCAGACACAAAATGCTAATATTGTACGATTCCATAAATATGAAATGTCGAGTCTAAGCAAATCTACAGAAACAAAAAGTCGATTTTGATTCCCTGGGGCTGGAGAAGTTGGGGAGAAGTGAAAAGTGTCTGCTATTGGGCACAAAGTTTCTTTTTTGAGCTGAGGAAAATTCCTAAGCTGATTGTGGTAATCTTTGCACAATTATGTGATTATACTCAAAACCATTGAGTTGTACATTTTAGATGGGTAAATTCTATGACTTGTGAGTTTTAGCTCAAAAAATTGTTTAAAAAAAACCAGCGAGATAAAATAAAATACATTGTTGGTAAAACTGGTACAGCTGCCTTGGAAAAGCTTGGCAGTTTAAAAAAGTTAAACATACTCTTTTTTTTTTCAAAAGTTTTATTTTTTTATTATTTTTTTTAACTTTATAGTTTATTGTCAAGTTGGTTTCCATATAACCAGGGTGTCCTCCACCCTGACCATCAAAACATACTCTTATGTGATATATCACCCTGTAATCCCACATAAGTATCCACTCAAGAAAACTGAAAATTTATGTTCACACACAAAAAAATTGTAAGCAAATACTTGTAGTGGCTTTATTCACAACTATCAAAACCTAAGGCCTTTCAATAGATAGATAAAACATGGTACTCCTATACACATCTACCACAATTAAAGAGAAGGAACAACTGATACCTGCAACAACTTGGAATTTCAAAAACATCCATCCAAGTGAAGGAGACCTAAGTAAAGGGTTCCTTTTATATGACATTTTGGAAAAGGCAAAATTATAGGAGCAGAAAACAGATCGGTGGTTTCCAGGTGGTAAGGAAGTGGGGAGAGGTTGACTACAACGGGGTGGTACCAGGGAAATTTCTGGGAAGCGATGAAAGAGTTCCGTATCTTGATTGTGGCGGTTGTGTACATACGACTATGCATTTGTAAAAATTCATGGAACCGTACAGAAAAGGAATGAATTTTATCGTATGTAAACTAAAATAAGTGGACTAAAAAAATACAGGGGCACCTAGGTGGCACAGTTGGTTAAGCATCTGACTCTTGGTCTCAGCTCAGGTCACAGTCTTGTGGTTCATGGGTTCGAGCCCCACATAGGGCTCTGTGCTGATGGTGTGGAGCCTGCTTGAGATTCTGTCTCTCCTCCTCTCTGTCCCTCCCCTGCTTGCACATGCTCTCTTTCTCTCTCTCTCCCAAAATAAATAAATAAACTTAAGAAATACGTTTAGTTTTGTCATTGGGATAGTGCAGCAGTTTTAGAGACACAACAAGGGTTTTCAGTGTTACTTTCAGCATGAGTACAGCTCACATACTGATGTGTAGGGAGGGTTGGTAAAAAGCTAGGAAAGTGAAATGTGAGTTGGGGTCAAGTTGGGAAGGGTTTGTCTGCCATCTCAGAAAGCAGTCAGTAAAGGAGACTCTGGGACATCTGTGAGACCAGGATGTGGTCTTGTAAGGCCTGGATGCAGCAACAACAGAGGTGGGGTTCACGAACTAGAGAGAGATGTGACTGCAATTTTCAGACATAACTAAGGGGGAGTGAACTTCATCACAAGAAAGACAAATGAGGGGCATGGAGGTGACTCATTAGGTGGAGCAACTGACTTGATTTTGGCTCAAGTCATGATCCCAGGGCTGTGGGATACAGCTAGGTGCTGAGCATGGAGCCTGCTTGAGATTCTCGCTCTCTCTCTCTCTTTCTCTCTGCCTCTCTCACCTGTTCATGCTCTCTCTCTCCCCAAATAAATACATGAATAAATAAATAAGTTTTAAAAATAAGTAAGAAACACAAATGACATATTTTAAAACTCAGTTTATTAAGGAGAGGAGAACAGATTACAGGGGCCCTTTCATCCTCTCCAAGGCTAGAAGAAAAGATGAAGTTCCAATTGTCCTCCTAGCAAGAAACGCCTTCATTGTTCCCACTGCCAGACAGGGGGACATATCTAAAGCCAGCCAGCAAAGAGTCTGCAGGATCTCAGCATGCAGTTAGGGACTCGATCTAGTTTTTAGGTAATACACGTGCTGGTGGCTATTTTGCTCAGCCATTGGGCAAAGCTTTTCAGGTCTGCAATTCTTGTTTGTGTTGTTTTACATAATCCATGCATGTTTTAACTTGGCACTTGTTGTGTTGCTCGCTCTGACAAATAGTGGAATTGTTAACATGTTCCGAACACCCTAAAAGTATGGGTCTGGCCCAAAGATTCTTCCCAATGGATTGAGGCAGCTGCTTGTACAGTACTGAGGTTAAAATCACTTACCTTGTTAAGGAGTTATAAGAACGGAAGACTCTTGAACAACGTGGTGATTAGCAGCATCGATCCTGTGTGAAGTCGAAAATCCACATATAAGTTTTGATTCCCCCAAAACTTAACTACCAATAGCCTGCTATTGACCAGAAGCCTTATGGATAACATAAACAGTTGGTTAACATATATTATATATGTTATATATATTCTATATTGTATTCTTACAACAAGGTAAGTTAGAGAAAAGAAAATCATAAGGAAGAGAAAATACTATACTGTATTTATACTATCCTATATTATATTCTATACTGTATTTATTTATTTAATGTTTACTTTATTTTTGTGTGAGAGAGAGACAGAGCACGAGCGGGAGGAGCAGAGAGAGAGGGAGACACAGAATTCAAAGCAGGCTCCAGACTCTGAGCTGTCAGCACAGAGCCCGACACGAGGCTCAAACTCACGAACCGTTAGATCATGACCCGAGCCAAAGTTGGACGCTTAACCGACTGAGCCACGCAGGCATCTCTGTATTTATTTATTTTTAATCATGTTTAAGTGGACTGACTGGTGCAGTTCAAATCCCTGTTGTTCAAGGGTCAACTGTAATCTTAAAATACTACAGCAATAAGAGGCTTGGTGACAGCGGCCCTGGAGGCAGGCAGGACAGGTGTACCCTGCGTGAAGCCAGAGTGCAGCGGGGAGCCTGCCAAAGCTCTTGTCTTCACTTGTCAAGACCTCGGAAACTTGCAGTCCAATAGTGGCCAAAAAAATGCCCCCAAAGATCTGGAGAGAGCAGTGGAGAATAACATCTTCCAGGTGGTGGCCCCAGTGCACTCCCAGGAGGAGGTCAGCCAGTCCAGCCACTCCTGTGAGCCACCCCACACTATTCCGGGCACCCAGTGGTACACCCGGCATAACCTCTGTGTTTCGCCTCAGGAGATCTGGCTGGAAGGACACTGCAGGGTGGTCTCTAGACACTGATCCTGGGGATTCCCTACAGTGGCCTGGAGTCTGATGATGCACGGGAAACCCAGAGCCGCTAAGGAGGCCTGCTTCCCACTGATGACCTGGTCCACAAGTAGGGAGACACCTCCAGCAGCTCCTGAAAAACATCTGCCCCAGATGTAATCCTCTGCAATTCCATAGAGTTGATCCGTGAGCAGTTGACTGTATCCAAGGACAGATGGATCAAGAGCCGGGCACCAGGAGGAACAGAAGGACAACTATGTGTGTGACAGTTACCACTTGGAGATGGCCACTGCAGGATGGAGTGGGGAATTCCTCTGTGCAGCCCTAGAGCCAGAAGTGGGAGCTGGTTAGTGATGGCCAGCAACCACAGGACGTTTATGAAGATGAAAATGGTGAGAGCAGTGAGAATAACTGGCACAGTGGGTGCCCACAGGAAGGGAACAGAGCAGGAGATGAAGATTCCAGAGGCTCTGATGAATAGGACAGCCTCAGGGAAAAGGAAAAAGGCAATGGCAGGCCAGAGATGTGAAGCAAATACCCTTCAGATGTGCAGAAGGAGTTTGGCTCTGACAACCCCTATGACCCGGAGTCAGACCGATGATGCTGTGACATCTATGAGGTTCTATCACAGGTCCTTGGGGGCTCTATCTGCAGTGTCAGCTGCCCTGGGAATGTCTTCTTGGGTTTCCTAGCTTACCACGTGGAAGGAAAATGCATGGCCAACAGCATCCTGCCAGCGAAACCTTGTGCTGAAGAAGTATGTCTTTTCCAGTAACACTAACAACGGGCTCCTTTGCCTCAATCAAAAATGATACTATAGTTTAAAAAAGAAAAAGGCTGTGAAAATGAAGCTTCTGGGCCCAGGGCATTTTCCCATTTTCCTCCTGTGCTGAAGCCACTAAGTGGAGGAGAGGCTCTTGTTCCCTTGGCACTAAGATTCCTACATCACCAGGGCACCTGCCTCTAGTCAAAGCCTGTTTCTCTTAATAGAGGGAATCTAGAAGGGTTACAGTGGGACCCTTATGGCAGCACAGACTGGATGATAATAGTCATTAGGGAAGGAAACAGAATCTGCCTGAGCTCTGAGAGGTTTTAGTTAACAGCTGTCTCTACCCTCCCTGCTCTCTGACTTTGATAATGGTTGTAAATATTGCTGTCTTCCTTTGCCAATGGTGCCAAGAAACCGGGAATGTATGAATGTGATACTGCGTTTAGTAAAAGCTAACTTTAAATATGAAAAGGAAACACCAGAGCAACAGAAAAAAAATCAGTGACTTCCCTCTTCTCCTATTTTTGTTTGATTAAAGGAAAACATTGGTTTTTATATAAATATATTTATATTTGTCACACTTCTTTGTAGTATTATGAAGATTTCTCAAAATCTTTGATATCATGAGCAAATTTAAGCATATATATTGTAAATTCGTACAGGATTACATCGAATAATACATTTAAGAACAAACAATGCATTTTATAGCTGCATTAATTTTTTTTATAATTTTTTATGTTTATTTATTATTGATACAGAGAGAAACAGAGCATGAGTGGGGGAGGGGCAGAGAGAGAGGGAAACACAGAATCTGAAGCAGGCTCCAGGCTCTGAGCTGTCTGCACGGAGTCCGACGCGGGACTCGAACCCACAAACCGTGAGATCATGACCTGAGCCGAAGTCAGGCGCTTAGCCGACTGAGCCACCCAGGTGCCCCTTAAAATGTTTGAAACGCAAACAAAACCAGTCCATACAAAAACACTAGAAACCATCCCAAACTATTGCAAAGAAATTACACAAGAACGATTTTTTTGTTCTTTGTTTTCTTTTCACAGAATTCCCTGCTATGCTTGAGATCAAAAGAATATTAGAACAATAACAGTTTTTAAAACAGCACAAAGCAAAGACATAACACGGCAGCCTGGCATAAGCATTCTGAAAAAGGCAAATCTTTCTTTTCCTATTTTAGTGTATGTCCTGCCAAAGCGAACGCTTGTTGTATCTTCCTAAATCATCAGAAGCGAGAGTAAGTCAGGAGACACAGCAGGGGGACAAAGTCCTATCACAGTGCTGGAAAAAACAAGTTGGCAAAGAGTGATCATTTTAATTCAGTTGTGGTATGAAAGGCAATGCTTGGGAGAGAACAGCAGTTTTCCAGAGCAGCCTCCAGCCGGTCTCCCCCTTTGTGAAGGGATCCCCCTCCTATCCTAGTACTCAAGGCCCCCGCCTAGTAGGGAGGACAGGCACTGAGGCAGGCATATCCCAGGGGAAACAGCCTCAGGTCCTCTGCTCCAAAGGGCCAGATCCCTGAAGGGCTGCAGACGCCAGCCTGCAACCAGGTGGGTTTTCTCTGCATTTTGCTCCCCATTGCGTCATGGTCCCCTGAGGTCTGTGATATTCCTGGCCTCCGAGAGGTCAACTCTATTCCCATACAGAGACCTTCTTGTGCCACCTGTCCCCAGACCTGAGCTATTTGGGTTTGGTCTCTGTGATCTTCTCACCACATGGGGGCAGAGGGTTGAGTCCTTGAGGGGGTTAAAAGTGGCTTGGCCATGGGCTCCCATCTCATGCCACTGTCTTAGGACTTGGTAAAATTAACATAAAAAATTTTTTTAATGTTATTTATTTTTGAGAGAGAGAGAGACAGTGTGTGAGTGGGGGAAGGGCAGAGAGAGGGGGAAGACACAGAATCCGAAGCAGTCTCCAGGCTCTGAGCTGTTAGCACAGAGCCTGACACGGGGCTTGAACTCACCAACCGTGAGATCATGACCTGAGCTGAAGTTGAATACTTAACCGACTGAGCCACCCAGGGGCCCCCAAATTAACATTAGTTAAGTGGAGCACAGCGTGCTGGATGGTGAGCCCCCTGCTCCCAGCCCCATTTCAACAACAGACCTCAAGACAAACTGCAATAGAGAAGTTGATTACTCACAGGTCCTGAGAGAAGTATCCTGCTTTTCTCCAGGGATGGAGAGGTAGAGGCAGACCGCAGAGAGGGAGGTGGGACCTGGGGCACATGCCTTAATTAGGGTCCCTGGGTGAAGTGCTTTGGGGTGCCTGGTCTGAACTGATCAATTCAAACCAAAGAGTGGGATTTTGGTAAGTCCCAGGAGGTCTTATCTAAGCAGTGCATATGGTTTGGAGAGGCAGCGGAGATTGTTGATCACAAGGGCTGTTGGGGAAGTCATATCTGGAATTTACATTTGCTTGTGACTCTATGGCTGCTATCTTGGGCCTGTGCTTGCACGAGGGAGCTGGTGTCAGTTCGAGGCCCTTGCAAGCCCCTTGGCCAAAAAGAATGGATGAGGGGGGATGGCAATACCATGGAGTAGCTTAGCTAAACTCTCCGTAGAAAGCCTGCCAACCATCTGCTGCAGACCACGGCCTAGGAAGGTGTGCAGCCCCCATTGGGTCTCCTGGGAGCCACCCTGGCCATGGGCAGCATCTGCAGGGACAGTGCCAGCCTCAGGGACAGCCCGGGTTTCCTGTCACTGAGCTGAGGCCTCTCCTGCTCCGGGTGCACTTGAGCCCCTGGGGATGCGGGATTTTTATTACGGAAATCCAACCTTGGACAAGCAGACTCAGAGGTTGGACAAACCCGCAAAGGGCCCACAGACCCCATGCAGGACTCAATTTCCGGCGGGTTCATTTGCGAGATGCAGGGCTCTTGGAGTGCCCATGGTCTCTGGTTAGGGCCCCTCCCAGGGATACCACAGGTGGAAAGCACCCACCAGCAGCGGAGAGGACCAGGCAGGGGGCAGGCAGAGCTGCGACTGCAGAGGGACTGGCAGTGGAGGGGGGGTGTGCACCGTGGCCACCATCACCTCCTCGCTTCTCCCTAGCCTCTTCCGAGAGGGCACTCTTCACCGCTGCACCCCCATTTTCAACCTGTACAATAAGTAGCAAATTAACAGAAGGCTTCCCAAACTGTGCACTCTTGGACCCAGATGACAGTGAACCATACCTTTATACCTGTTATAAGATACAATTCGCTGTCTAAATTGGAGTTGTATTTAGACCCTCGACCTTTCCAAAGGAAAGATGTACTAGGAATTAGTTTGCCTTCCAGGCAGAAGAGTATAATATGCAGTGAGGCCGGCCTGGGAGGAGAGAATAGCACAGAGACTCGGCTTCTTGGAGCCAAGACAAAATAGCTAGTTTTGGCGTCCTCGGTTCCCACGGTGACACTGCCCACTCTGGCAGGAGCAAACACACGCACAAGCACCCTCCTCAGGGAGTGGGTAGTCCGGGGCAATCCGAATGCCACACCTTAAAGCAGTCCTCACTAGTCACTATGGTTTGTGGGATCCTCCCTCTCTGGGGCAGCTGCTGGCACCAGAGGCCCCGAAACTTGAGGACAACTGTCTGGTTTCATGGAGCTGGAGGAAGTGAAAGGCCTCACACCCGCTACTTGATTGTGGTGGTAATGGTGGCAATTGAAGGGCTGAGGGGAGGGGACTTGGAGGTGGTAGGAGTAAGGGGAGGAAAGAGTGTTAATGACCTGCACCCTAGACCGTAGAAACTTGTCCAGGCTGCCCCCAATTCCTAGGCCCAGCCTAGCCCAACTGGACCTGCAGTCAGGGCTCCTCCTTTTAAGAGGAAAAGGTGACATCTCATGTTTGTGAATTGGAAGACTTGATATAACTACTATGGTAGTACTACCCCCAAACTGATCTACAGATTCAAACAAATCCTATCAAAATCCCAGCTGACTCCTTTGAAAAATGAGACAAGCTGACCATAAAATTTTAGGAAAATTTAAGGAAACCAGAAGAGCTAAAACAAAATTTTAAAAGAGTAAGAGACTCATACTTCCTGAATTTAAAACTTACTACAAAGCTACAGTCATCAAGACATATAGAATATGGTACTGGCATAAGGATAGATGTGTAGATCAATAGAATAGAATCAAGAGTCCAGAAATGAACCCTCGTATTTCTTGTCAATGGATTTTTGACAAGGATGCCATAACTATTCATTGAGGAAAGAATACTCGACAAACATATCTGGGACAACTGTATATCCATATAAATAAGAATGAGGTTGGACCTTCTACCTCACACCATATAGAAAACTCAAAAATGGATCTTTTAACTCAGAATGGACCAAAAACCTGAATGTAAGTAAAACTTTTTTGAAGATGACATAGGTATGAATCTCTGTAATCTTGGCTCAGTCAATAGTTTCTTAGATATGACCCCAAAAGCACAAGTAACAAAAGAAAAAAGATAAACTAGACATCATAAAAATTAAAAACTTTTTTTCCTTTCCCATCCCTCCAACTACCTCCCCTCTGGTAACCATCTATTTGTTCTCTACAGTTAAGAGTCTGGGTTTTTTTTGGTTTGTCTCTTTTTTCTTTTCCTTTGTTCATTTATTTTGTTTCTTAAATTCCATATGAGTGAAATCATATGGTATTTTTGTTTCTCTGACTGGATTATCTCACTTAGCATTATACTCTGTAGCACCATCCATGTGATTGCAAATAGCAAGATTTAAGTCTTTTTTATGGCTGCATAATATTTCATTGTATATATATATATATATATATATATATATATATATAAACTCCATCTTCTTTATCCATTCATCTATTGATGGACATTTGGGCTGCTTCCATATTTTGGCTATTGTAAATAATGCTGCAGTAAACATAGCGGTGCATATACCCCTTCAAAATAGTTTTTCATATTCTTTGGGTAAACACCCAGTAGTATGATTACTGGATCATAGGGTAGTTCTGTTTTTAATTTTTTTGAGGAACCTTCATACTGTCTTCCTTAGTGGCTGCACCAGTTTGCATTCCCACCAACAGTGCACTAGGTTCCTTTGTCTCCACATCCTTGCCAACACTTGTTGTTTTTTGAGTTTTTGATTTTAGCCATTCTGACAGGTGTGAGGTAATATTGTGGTTTTGATTGCATTTCTCTGATGATGAGTGATGTTGAGAATCTTTTCAGGTATCTGTTGGCCATTTGTATGTCTTCTTTGGAGAAATGTCTATACATGTCTCCTGCCCTTTTTTATTTGGACTATTTGTTATTTTGGTGTTACATTGTATAAGTTCTTTATATATTTTGGATACTAATCCTTTATTAGATATGTCATTCACAAATATCTTCTCCCATTCAGTAGGTTTTGTTGCTTGAAGATTAAAAACTTTTGTGCTTCAAAGAACACTGTCAAGAAAGTGAAGACTTAATCAACAGAATGGAAGAAAATGTTTGCACATCCCATATCTAATAAGGGACGTATCTAAAATATTTATAGAACTATTACAGGGAAGTATTCAACATAATGAAAAATAGGCAAAGGATATGATTAGATATTTCTCCGAAGAAAATATTAAAATGGCCAATATGAGCATGGAAATATGCTCAACATCATTAGCCATTAGGGAAATGCAAATCGAACCCACAATGTTATACCACTTCACACCCACTAGCTTGGCTACAAGCCAAAAGACAGATCAGACATGTTATTGAGGAGTTGGAGAAATTAGAATCTGCATAAACTATTGGTGGGAATAAAAAATGGTGAACCCGCTTTGGAAAACAGTCTGGCAATTTCTTTAAATAGTCAAACATAGCGTTACCATATGACCCAGTGATTCCATTCCTGGTTACATGCTTAATAAACCTATACATTTATCCTTAGCAGGGTGATGGTGTGCAAGCACCCATCTTGTGTAGCAGGTGAAGGACCCCATTCCTGGTGGGATATAGTAGTGCAGTTGGCTAGGTGCTATATGATGCACATACTTAAACAGAACAAGGGAGCTTACACTGAGTCAGAAACAAAGATATTCCCACACAATGCAGTAAGAGCCCCACTGGCTATGAGGAACCAATACCCACTGGTGAAACCGATCTTGCTTTGTCCCTTCTCTATGCGAGTAAAGCATTGTTTTATCTAGTGCCTCTGTATGTCATGTCTTTTTTGATGACCCTGACACAAACAGACTATGGAGTGTGTTGACATCCAGAGACTGCTCCTCTTCCTTTCACATTGCTTATTTCCTGACTAAGAGCCTAATCTCTAGAGTCTGATCATCTGAACTACTGATCCATTTCCTGACTTAGGTCCAGTGTGTTCCTCAGCTTTCAGAGCCTGCTCCATTCTGTGGCTCCCCCATCAGCCTTTTCATGTAGCTGCTCCCATGCTGGGCTTCCCTTAGTCTATGCCCTGATTTCAGCCTATTGATCAGCGCTCAAAGCAGGAAGAGTGTTATTAATAACATCAGATTTATTATTACTGGCTGTGTGGCCTGGCAAGAGACTTAGGCTCCCTAAGTCTTAATTGCTTTCACTATAAAGTGGGGATAACAATCCTAACTTGCAGGGATTTAAAAAAAACATTGAAGAATTATTTGGGGCACCTGGGTGGCTCAGTTGGGGGGCGCCTAGGTGGCTCAGTCGGTTATGCGTCCGACTACGGCTCAGGTCATGACCTCACAGTTTGTGGGTTTGAGCCCCATGTTGGGCTCTGTGCTGACAGCTTAGAGCCTGGAGCCTGCTTCAGATTCTGTCTCCCTCTCTCTCTGCCCCTCCCCTGCTCATGCTCTGTCTCTCAGAAATAAATAAACATTAAAATTTTTTAAAAAAGAATTATTTAAAATTTATGGACATGAATTTATTTAAATTTATTTTAAATTTTATTTAAGAATTATTTAAAAATTATTTAAAAATTATGGACATGAAAAAGCTTTCCTCAAAAAACATTATATCAAAACATTAAAATATAGGCCTAGAAATACCATAGAACCCCAAATCTATTTTTTAATGTTTACATACCTATATGTACATATGCAAATACATTAGCAAGTTAACAATGCTTCTTCTTAATGGTAGGATTACTGGTGGGTTTTGTTTCACAAATTCCTAGATTTTCTAGTTTTTCTTCAGTGTGTTAGTATTATAATTAGAAGACAGGTAAAGGAAAAATATTACAAATCATACTTTCTTTTCCTTGTAAGTTTTAGGACTTTACTAAGTTACAGTGTTTTGCTACAATAAAAATCTAGCTTAGAAAGACCTTGAGGGGCGCCTGGGTGGCTCAGTTGGTTAAGCTTCAGACTCTTGATCGCCTTGATCTTGCTCGGCTCAGGTCATGATCTCACAGTTCATGAGATTGGGCCCTGTGTCCAGTTCTGTGCTGGGTGTGGAAGCTGTTTAAGATTCTCTCTCACTCTGCCCCTCCCCTCCTCAAAAATAAATAAGTAAATAAATAAGTAAGTAAGTAAGTAAATAAATAAATAAAAAGACCTTGAAAAGTTACTCTTCCTCTTCTGACAGAATTTCACTGGTGTATTTCTTTACCCCCTGACCCACTGGTGTATTTAAAACATAATTTCTCTTCCCATTTCAGAAAATTTTTGTTGCTATCTAGCAACTTTTTGTGTTCTCTTCCTGAATCATCTACAGAAAAGTAGCTGCTGATTATTTTTAAGACCTTAATGAGCATGATTATGTATTAACTAACCGACATTTATCTATGAGGCTCCAGGTAGATGGTGCTCTGCATACTAAAAAAAAGTAAAGAATGTGTGTCCCTGATTTCAAGGAGGTTCCAGTTTAGTTAGTGCAATGAGAATAATACACATGTCAATCAATCAATAATATTCAGCAGTATTTGATCAATAGTAATCTTTATGGTATAGAAAATTAGTTCTCAAAGCGCTCTCTGTGGATCCCTGGGGATTCCTGAGATGATTTCAGGTGGTGCAAAATTAAACTGTGGTAGGGTCCCGTCCCTAAAGGGAAAAACAAACAAACAAACCAAACAAAACCTCAAGGTTATATGCGTACGTGACAACATCCCTCATGACCTTGTAACATGAGACCACTTAATCGGACTACATGTTTGTATGTTACCATATATGGGACACAAAGTGGAAAATATATAAAAAACTACACCACATGGCATTCAGGGCTTAGTTCTTCTGGCGCAAACCCAACTGAGCGGTGCCGGCAGGGATAAAGTTGCTTCCTGAAAAAAAAAAGCCTTGGTGTCACGACTCTCTGTGCAAGAATCCTGCTACAAACCCTTTCATAGTATTAAGGCCTCTCCCCCTTCTCACTCCCCCTTCTCACTGTATTCATAGTTGCACCAATGGGGTAAAAGCAATAGTTGATAAAACTGGAGACATTTTAGCACAAATCCAGGCAGTTTCTCCAAACTATACAGTTGACCCTTGAACAACACATGTTTAAATTTACAGGCAGATTTTTTTTCAATAAATACAGTAGAGTACTGAAAATGTATTTTTTCTTGCTTATGATTTCCTTAATAACATTTTCTCTTCTCTAGTTTTATTGTAAGAATACAGTGTATAATACATATAAACACATGATATACATGTTAATAGACCGTGTAATCAGTAAGGCTTCCAGTCAATAGTAGGCTATTAGTAGTTAAGTTTTGGGAGAGTCAAAAGTTGTATGTCAATTTTCAACTGCACGGGGCTCAATGCCTCTAACCCCCACATTGTTCAAAGGTCAACTGTAATTCATATATTTTAAGGATGGGAGTTTTTAACTTTTTGTTCTTAGGACTCTGTTATACTCTAAAAGTGGCAGACCAAACACCCCAAGAGTCAGTTAAAAAACAAACAAACAAACAAACCAAAACCAACGAACCAACGAACCAACCAACCAAAAAAACACAAGGTCATGAAGGGGAATATTGGCTGGGGCTGTGTAATTGCTTCTTCCCACATAGCGCGGTAATCACACCTGCTTTTTTTTTTTTAATGTTTATTTATTTTTGAGAGAGAGAGAGAGAGAAAGAGACAGCATGGGGGGGGGATATGGAGGGGGCAGAGAAAGAGAGGGAGACACAGAATCAGAAGCAGGTTCCAGGCTCTGAGCCATCAGCACAAAGCCCGATGTAGGGCTCAAACCCATGGACCAGACCGTGAGATCATGACCTGAGCTGAAGTTGGATGCTCAACCAACTGAGCCACCCAGGCACCCCAACACTGCTTTTGATTTATAGCTGGCAGTGAGGTTTAAGAGAGGTAACAGAGTAGTTTACACCCTTTCAAGCAAAACCAGGACAACCATAGATCTAGCTCAACCGCATTCAGCAACACCCGTCTTATAAGGCACATTCTATCTGGGAAAGAAAGAACAGTTTTTCTTGATGGCCAGAGTGATTATGGAGCACAAGCACATAAAGCCAAAAAACTTAGCAAATAGACCCCTAAATTTGGGAGGTGGTTTATCAGTCAGTCCTTTGGGCAACATGTGACAATGCTTTAGGACATTGACACTGAGGCTTTGACTCTCCAACCGATGAGTTATCATCTATTAACAGGTTGGACGATGGGGGACCCTTACTCACCCACCACTTAGGCAAGAGCATTTGCTACTGGATCCCAGTGAGTTTTAATGTTCACTGCCTTAAACTGTCAAGTGGACAAGCAGTCCTTAAGCAGTAGTGTGGTGGTTAATAAGGCTACATGTATCACTACTACAGCTGTTCAGCCTGGCTTGCCATTCTTCCACACACTCAGTACAAGCTCAAACACATTCAGACAGTTTATTACAAGGTCATCATCGTATCAATTTCCTGCATCCCTAGTCTCATAAAAAAAAACAACAACAACCAACCAACCAGTAAATCAGAGGAGCCATATGGGTATTACCAGTGGTGATCACTTTTCTGCTGAAGAATCAGCTCTAAACTTGAGTCAAGTGCTTCTATAACCAGCAGTCATTTCCAAAGGAGAGGTGAAGTGGTTAAGTCTTGTGGTCAACTGCAGCTGGGGAGATGGATGAGAAATGGTTTTTTGGCTATTTCTCATAAGGCTTCTTCTCTCCCTTGGTTTTGGGAGAAATCCAGGGCATTCCACCAAGACTCAGACTGCAATTAAATTTTGCCTATTTGGCCTGTATGGAGATGTATAAGGTAAACAGAGTGTCATGGTATAACTAGTTGCCTGCAATATTTCAAACATTAAAGCGGTCTTGCATTTGAGGGATCATTCCTGGCATACATACACTTCTTCATGGTGTATTATTTTTATAAATTGCTAGATGCAATTTGCTTATATTTTGTTGATAACTTTGCATCTATGTAGTAAAGAATTTAACCTTGCCTAAAAGAGAGGTCTGCTTTTTACTCTCCTTGGCTTCTGGGAGGTAATCTCTAAGCCCTTTAATGTCATTCCCAACAGGAATGTCTTTGCCTGAGGGTCTTTAGTCACTGGACAGTCTAACAATGTGACTTAGGGTGAGGACTCTGAGGTCACATGGTATCAGCTCCACCTCTTGAGGGGATAGAAGCTGTTATCTAAGGTACATGGGCAGTCAACAGTGCCTAAGTAATGGAACTCCATTGGACAGCAAGGGTCAGGTGAGTTTCCCTGGTTGACAATTCTCCATGTGCGTTCTCGAATATTGCCCCTGAGAGCAGCTAACTCTGTCTATGATTCCTAAGGGACAGGATAATTCAAAACTCTGTATTTGGAACCCTTCCAGACCCTGTTTTATGACAAATTTTGATCCTCTCCCTGTGATATCTGTGAGTACAACTTCCAGTAAGTTCTGTGAGTCCTTCTAGCAAATTAGTTGGGGACCCCTGAACTTGCAATTAGTGTCAGAAGTAAGCATGGTCTGGGAGAACTCTAAATTCTATAGTGATGTCAAAAGTAAAAGCAGTCTTTTGGAGACTGTTCCTCAAAATTTGCAGCATTTATGTTTGTGGGGTATGTTGGCCCGTCATTTTCTTTTCTTATCTTTGTCTAGTCTGGTATCAGGGAAATGATTCTGAAAACGAATTGGGAAGTATTCCTTCTTCCTCTATTATCTCAAAGACTTTGTATAGGATTGGTCTTTTTTCCTCCTTAAATATTTGATGGAATTTATTAGTGAAGCTATTTGGGCTTGGGGGTTTTTTTGTGGAAGTTTTTAATTAGAAATTCAAATAATCTTATAGCTGCTTGGCTATTCAAAATTTCTATTTCTTCATGTGTTAGTTTTGGTAAGTTGTCTTTTTCAATGAATTTGTGCATTTTATCTAAGTAGTCAAATATATTGCATTAGGTTGGTATAAATGTGTGAATAATATTCTCTCTTTAATATCTGTAAGATCTGTACTGATGGCTCTTTTTGCATTCATGAGGTGACCAATTTGTGTTTTCTCATTGTTTTTTCTTAACTGAATAAATCATATTTAGTTTAATAAATTATACTTAACTATTATAGTAATTGAATATAAATTTAATTCATTCAATTTAGTTATGTAACATTAAAACGTAATGAATTAGGTGAATATGAATTAAAATTTAAATGTGTTCAAATTAAATTGAATTAAACTAAATCATATGAAATAAAATGTAAAATATCAACGTAAACAAAAATTAAATTGAAATTAAATGATACAGAACATTGAACGGAATAAATTGAATTAATATTATATTATTGTGAACCAAATTAAACTGAGTGAATCAGAAGTCAGTAATGTTAAATTTGAGTAATTAAATTGAGAACTTAAGTTATACTTGAAGTATATTCCCTTGAACTTATTTTCATAGATTAAATTGTAATTAAATTAAAATGGAATTATATGAAATTCATTAATTGTTGCTAAAATAAATTTATCTGAGTACTTTACCAATACATATTCATTTATACTAACTGACGTATATACATTAAATGAACAATTAATTTGATGAATTGTTTATTAAAATAAATTACAATCAAATTAAGATAACAGTATTAATTTAAAAAAGGAGGCAAGTCTGAAGGTCCGTTTTTGGAGTAAAAATCTGTTTTAGGAAGAGAGGGTCACAGAATCCACGTTGTGGCTTCTGTGTCTTTGGTATCTGTGATGGCGTGGAGGGGACAATGAGTAAAAACGTTTAGGAAAGGTGAAAAAAAACCCACAAAACCCCAGACCTCTGACAACGAAGGCAGGAGAACCATCAGTAGCAAAGCAGTTGCCATGTCCGGAGCCAAGAAACCCAGAACAAATGTTAGCAAAGAGTGAACACTTTCATTTTCCCCAGACCCCTCTCCTCAACCCAAATCAAGTCGTTCTGACTTTGAATGTGGACATGTGGACATTTACGATGACCACGACTCGCGCATCCAGTGGGATTTGGGGTGGTGGGGGCACTGACCTGTTGTATGTCATTTGACCTCCGTAGTTGCCAGAGTTAGATCATTGCCCCGAGATGTCTAGCTCTCCGATCTGTCCAGATCCTTTTTTATTGTACTTAATCTAATTTAAATAGAATGTTAAAATTAACTTTATAGGGGAGAATTGAATGTGTATGAAACAAGAGAACCAAAGTGGACGTCGCCAGGACCCAGGCAAATCCGCAGGTCAGGGGAAGACTTGGTGAAAGTCAGTTGTCTCAGATTTCAAAATCTGCTTTGGTTCGCCCACTTCTCACCAGAGTCGGTCAGTCCACCACAGTTCATGGACTTCCACCGTTGCTTGAGACTAATTCTGAGAGGTGAAAGCACTCTTGCAAAAGCCCAGAGGCTGAACCGTGCCAGGCCTGGCTGAGGAACTGAAGGAGGAACGAGAGTGCGAAAGAGACATGGAAGGTAACGTCGGAGACATAACAGAGGGAATGGTTTCCTTCGCAGCGCACGACACCCAGTCTGCTGGCGTCCCATTTATACATGTAAAAGGGAAAAGTGATTGAATGGAAGAAGGAGTGTAACTTGATACAGGTAGTGTTTCGGACGCACTTTTTCTGTAAACGTCGCAGCAGGACAAGCCACCGGCCTACGGAATCGATGGTCAAAATGGCGGCTCCCTTGTGGAAGCCACGATTAGGACGCTGCCATGTATTGGATGTAAACGTACGGACTCGGCCATCTTACGGAATCAGATTCCAAGATGACGGCACCTGCCTGGAAGTAGCGCATAGGCGCGGCCATGTTGCCCGTAACGTTGCGTCCGTACAAGTAGTTACCGTACGGACTCGGCCCAAGGGGTGGCGGTGATTTTGGAACAGCAGCGATGCAAGTGCGGCCATGTTTCCTGCAAACTTATGGATTCGGCCGCCGTACGGTCTCAGTAGTCAATAGTCAAGATGGTGGCTCCTGAGAGACTGTAGCGGCTCTAGGTGCCGGATCTACTTGTTTGCTGCGGGGCCGACGCATTGGGCCTGCGCAATAAGAGTACGGTGCCCGGGAGGCGCGACCAAAGCGGAAGTAGTTGTGGGCGCCTTTACAACGGCCGCGGACGCCAGCGAGAGGTCTGAGCAGGTTCGCGGTAGCTGGCGGGGGCAGCGGAGGGGTGCGCCGAGAGCGGAGAGATGGTGAGTACGGGTCCGGGGAGGGGGTCGGCGGTAGTGGTCAGTGGGATTGGTAGAGGCGGGGTCCGTGGGCAGAGGCATGAGGGTCTGTGGTGAACAGTACGGAGAGTCTGGGCAGTATGGTGGGCGCCTATGGTGAGCCTTAACAGGCGTCTGTGGGTAGAATGTTGGGGGGTCTGATGTTCTGAAATTTTTCTGATGTGTGAACCATCTGGGAGTTTTGTGATGAACCATTGTAGGGGTCCGTAATGGAAGTTTGGCGGAGGTCTCTTTCGCTAGATAGTTCCGTGGCAGTCCGGATGAGAGATTGGGCAGTGTTCAGGGGTTTGGATGAGCCGCACCGGGCTGTGTGTAGTGAGCCGTGATGAGTCTGTGTCAAGGGACTCGAGGGGGACCGGGATGCCTATGGGGTTAACAACGGGGGTCTGTGGGGAACGGTGTTGGAAGTCTGCAGGTTATATCCCGTGGTGTCTGTGAGAAGCGATGGGGGCAATATGTGATGAGCGGCAGGGTGTTTGTAACTAACCGTTATGAGTGTGTGGATGGAGTGTTGGAGTGTTAGTAAGTGATGGGAGGTCTGAGACAGAACGATGGAAGTTAAAAGTACCGTACTGGGGCGTTAGGGGTAAGTGAAGGGGACTTGTGCGGACTGTGATGGAAAGATTTATGAGATGTGATGGAAAGTTTATTGGCAGAATGTTGGGGTTTGTGGGGAGCCAGATGGAGCTGTAACAAGGAATGAAGCATTGTGATAGGGGTTCTCTAAGGAGCCATGATGGGGGGGGGTATCCCACAGGAGGCTGATGGTTCAGACCCAGAGCCTCCAGATGCTGGAGAGGACAGCAAGTCAGAGAATGGGGAGAATGCGCCCATCTACTGCATCTGCCGCAAACCAGACATCAACTGCTTCATGATGTGAGCCGGGGAGAGGCGGGTGGGGCTGACACCTGCAAGGTTGGGTGAGGCTGATGGGTCCGGCCCCTCACATCTGCACCACTCACCCCATCCTCTGCAGCGGGTGTGACAACTGCAATGAGTGGTTCCATGGGGACTGCATCCGGATCACTGAGAAGATGGCCAAGGCCATCCGGGAGTGGTACTGTCGGGATTGCCGAGGTGAGGGGGCATGCCTGGACAGGGCAGGCAGGTCCACCTGCCTGGAGGGAGAAGCCATAAAGGGAGGGTGCCTCTTGGAAAGTAGTGATCTATGTCTGTGGGTGATTGTTGGTTTGTGGTGAGTTGCAATGGATACTCCATTGTGAACCCAAATACAGGGTCCCACCAGAGGGGTTAGCCTGCCCTGGAGTAGGGGGACAGAGCAGGTGAGTGGGACAGAAAAGAAGAGGAAGAAAGAGTTCTGACCTTCCAAATCCCTCATTGTCAACCCATCCTGGCCCCCCTGTCTGCCCCACAGAGAAAGACCCCAAGCTGGAAATCCGTTATCGGCACAAGAAGTCACGGGAGCGGGACAGCAATGAGCGAGACGGCAGTGAGCCTCGGGATGAGGGTGGAGGGCGCAAGAGGCCTGCCCCGGATCCAGATCTGCAGCGCCGGGCGGGGTCAGGGACAGGGGTTGGGGCGATGCTTGCTCGGGGCTCTGCTTCGCCCCACAAATCCTCTCCACAGCCCTTGGTGGCCACACCCAGCCAGGTGAGTGGCTGCCATGGCTGGGATAGGTAGGGTGATCCTGTGACAGGCCGTACTTGGGTTCCTAATTTGTGGTCCGGGCCCCTCCCCTCAGCATCACCAGCAGCAGCAGCAGCAGATCAAACGGTCAGCCCGCATGTGTGGCGAGTGCGAGGCCTGCCGGCGCACTGAGGACTGTGGCCACTGTGACTTCTGTCGAGACATGAAGAAGTTTGGGGGCCCTAACAAGATCCGGCAGAAGTGCCGGCTGCGTCAGTGCCAGCTGCGGGCCCGGGTGAGCATGGGGAGAGCTGGGCAGGGCCAGGTGGGGGGCGTATGTCCAGGAAGAGCTCATTGAGGCTAGGGGGGGTGGGCGAGGTGAGGTGGGGCCTTAACTGCATACAGACAGGTGGGAAGGAGCCTGGCCTGTGCAGATGAATGGGGCGCGATCAGGCGTGCGGGGCTAGCAGGGGCGCCTCCAACCCCAGATGGGCAGGCTAGAGCCAGATGTTTCAAGGCGGTCAGGCATGTCAGGCCAGGTGGGACAGGGTTGAGCATGTCCTGGTGACGAGAAGTAGGAGCAGTGGGTGTGTTTCTGGGGAGGCAAGGCAGGGTTAGTTGGTGGGGCTAGGCTCTTGTGGGAGGGGCTAGGGCAGGGCCACCCTCCATCCACTTGGGGCTGACCTGGGCCTTCCTCCTGCCGGCACAGGAATCGTACAAGTACTTCCCTTCCTCGGTGAGTCCAGCCCCCCAGGGCGGGGCGGGGCATGCGGGCAGGGCGGTCAGGGCCAGTCCTGAGATTCTGCCCTGCAGCTCTCGCCAGTGACGCCCTCAGAGTCCCTGCCAAGGCCTCGCAGGCCACTGCCCACCCAGCAGCAGCCACAGCCGTCACAGAAGCTGGGGCGCATCCGGGAGGACGAGGGGGCAGTGGCGTCATCAGCGGTCAAGGAGCCACCTGAAGCTACGGCCACACCTGAGCCACTCTCTGATGAGGACCTACCGCTGGATCCTGACCTGTACCAGGACTTCTGTGCAGGGGCCTTTGACGACCATGGCCTGGTGAGCAGGTGGAGCGTCCCGTGGTAGAAGGGTGGAGGTTACAGAAGCTGAGTTTCCATGCTGAGAGAGAAGGCAGGGTATGAAAGGCTGATCCTGGGAACTGAGTACGTGGTGGGGTAATCACGAGTGGGGCAGGTGGGTCAGCGTATGCCTCACTTGCAGCCCTGGATGAGCGACACAGAGGAGTCCCTGTTCCTGGATCCTGCCCTGCGGAAGAGGGCAGTGAAAGTGAAGCATGTAAAGCGTCGGGAGAAGAAGTCTGAGAAGAAGGTGATGGAGAGGGTGAAGTGGGCAGGGAGGGGAGGGAGAGGCAAAGGTCAGAGACCGGATGGGGCAAGAGACAGAAGGGGGTGGAATACAGAGGGAGACAGGCATTCACGGCTGACTTCAACTCCACCCTGACCTGACCTGCTTCGTCCCATAGAAGGAAGAGAGATACAAGCGGCATCGGCAGAAGCAGAAGCACAAGGACAAATGGAAACACCCAGAACGTGCCGATGCCAAGGACCCTGCATCGCTACCGCAGTGCCTGGGACCTGGCTGTGTGCGCCCTGCCCAGCCCGGCTCCAAGTATTGCTCAGATGACTGTGGCATGAAGCTGGCAGCCAAGTGAGTCATTCCTGGAGGGTTCAAGGGAGTCAGGGAGTATAGGGTAGGGCATGACTGGATGTCTTCCCGTCAGTCACCTGCACCCTGTTCAGTCCATGAAGCACGCAGCTATCCAGCCCTCGCCCATCTACCATTCAGGCGCTCGTCTGCCTATTTATCTACCACTTTGTCGCTGATTTACTTATCCTTTTGTTGTTTGGTCACCCATGCATCCTACCATTCTTGGATTCCCCCCACTTAGTTTGTTGCTTTCCCTTCCCTGCCTGCACCCAACCAACTGCCTCCCTGCAGCCGCATCTACGAGATCCTCCCCCAGCGCATCCAGCAGTGGCAGCAGAGTCCCTGTATTGCTGAGGAGCACGGGAAGAAGCTGCTTGAACGTATCCGCCGAGAGCAGCAGAGTGCCCGCACCCGCCTTCAGGAAATGGAGCGCCGATTCCATGAACTTGAGGCCATCATCCTTCGTGCCAAGCAGCAGGCTGTCCGTGAGGATGAGGAGGTGAGCAAAGCTCAGACCCAGCGGCACGGGGCCCAGAACCTGGTCCTGACTGGCCTCATCGTTCCTTCTGTTCCACACAGAGCAATGAGGGTGACAGTGATGACACGGACCTGCAGATCTTCTGCGTCTCTTGCGGGCACCCCATCAACCCACGTGTTGCCTTGCGCCACATGGAGCGCTGCTACGCCAAGGTCAGGGTGTCAGCCTGAGGGGGACCATCAGGGGGTCTGTGGGGGACAGACGTGTTGTCTGGGGGGTTGTCTTGGGATGCAGCACACATCCACAGTTCCCTCCATTTGTGCTCATCCCTCCAGTATGAGAGCCAGACGTCCTTTGGGTCCATGTACCCCACACGCATTGAGGGGTGAGTGTGGGCGCTACGTGGAGCTAGAGCAGGGAGGTCAAGGCTGGGGTCACAAGTGGCATGTTGGGGCAGGATGTGGGCACGGGCAAGAACAGGTGGGTCTCCCTGCACTACCCTCTCTTTACTCCAAACCCCCAGAGCTACCCGACTCTTCTGTGACGTCTACAATCCTCAGAGCAAGACATACTGTAAGCGGCTCCAGGTGCTGTGCCCTGAGCACTCACGGGACCCCAAAGTAAGGATTGCCCTTGACCCTCCCCACCCCCGTTCTGTCCTTTCTTCCTCCTCACTGGCCCACGTTCATCCCTTGCTTTCTTCTCTCCCCTCCTCCCTCCCCTTTTCCCTGCTTGACCACTTCTGTAAGCCCTGCTTTGCCTGCCTCATCATCCTTCGTTCCTCTCCCCTTTCCTCTCATCTCCTGTTCCTCCCCTTCACCATTCGTCTCCTCTCCCTGAACTCTCCATTCCTTCCTTCCTACCCCCCCACTCCCCTTTCCTGTCTTCCTCCCTGCCTCACCACCCCCACTCACCCCCGACCCCCGATCTCTCTGCAGGTGCCAGCTGACGAGGTGTGCGGGTGCCCCCTCGTACGTGACGTCTTTGAGCTCACAGGTGACTTTTGCCGCCTGCCCAAGCGCCAGTGCAACCGCCACTACTGCTGGGAGAAGTTGCGGCGTGCTGAAGTGGACCTGGAGCGTGTGCGCGTGGTAGGTTTTGATGCTGGACGTGGCTGGCGTGAGGCGGGGCTTCCGGAGCGCCTTCTCATGGCTCTTTTCTGCTCTCCTGTCAGTGGTACAAGCTGGACGAGCTGTTTGAGCAGGAGCGCAACGTTCGCACAGCCATGACTAATCGGGCAGGATTACTGGCCCTGATGCTACACCAAACCATCCAGCATGACCCACTCACTACCGACTTGCGCTCCAGTGCTGACCGCTGAGCCGCACAACGGCCCACAAGTCCTCACATCCTGCATTCCAGGCCGGGGAGCTGCCCTGAATCCCCCATTTGTCTGGTCTGCCCTTCGTATGTTTCTCCAGCGGTCCCTGAGTTTCTCCCTGTGCCGATCCACCATATGACTGTCCGGCTGTTGTCACCAGAGGATCTCAGAACTTCTTCCTGTTCTTGTCTATACCTTTGTCTCTCCATTCTCTGTGCCTGGGCGGGACTGTGGAATTTGCTCACTCTTGCCCCCCCTCCTCGTTTTGTTAATAAAATTTTGAAGAACTAAGATTACTACTGACGGTTTCCACACTTTATCCAGGTGCCACTGCATTTCCAAAGCCCTTGGGTAGATGGGCTGTGGCACACCTGTACCTCGGCAGGGGGTGCCATATACAACTTCGAGTACACTGTTGGCACTTACTCTGTGCTCTGCAGGAGCCCCCGTGGGCGTTTGGGGATATGACTTCCTGAGGGAGAGCCCAATCACCTACATTCTCAGCCTTTCATCTTGAAACAGTGGGTATCCAGTCTGCACTAATTTAGTGTGTGTCTCATTTACTACTTCTGGGTCAGCACTGACATTCTCCAACCTACATGTATTTGATGATGGACACAAGGCTCCTTGTTGCCCACAAACCTCTTTTGGGACACGTATGTTAACAGAAATTCGGGAACTCCATCCCGCCCTCTCGATGTCAGTCCAGTAATCCCCACCGCACAACCTTTCCAGAACGGACCCGCCCTTCTCGGTTGCACGGACCTTCTGTTTACCTGCAGCGCGGCACGCCCCCTTCTCCGGTTCCCGCGGAAGGAGCTGGGCTCAGCGTGCGGCCGCACCGGTCCCCGCGCGCTCCGGCGACCTTCGGCGGGCCGGAGAGAGCGGGACACAATAAGTCCTGGGGCAGATGTTCGGGGAGCCGGAGAGCACAGGCGCGGCGACGTAAGCGAGAGGTGGGAGAGGAGGGCTCAGGCATCGCCGCCCCTCCCGCCTGGGTACCCCTGGTGGAGACCGCCAGGGAATCATCTTCGGACCGTCCCCGACCCTCCTTGCCCCCTTAAGTTAGGAGAGCGCAGGCGCAAGCCAGGTGGGCGGAGTGGGGCGAAAGCGACGGTTGGCGAGGTGAGTAGCTCAAGCGTTGCAGGTCTCCGGTGGGGGTACGAGCCGTAGTTGGACGTCAGAGCGCAAGCGCAGTAGGGCCGGGGCAAGAGGCGCGCGCCGCTGTGGGCCCGAGCACGCAGGCGCGGGGGCCTCCCCACTAAGGGCAAACGCTGGCGGGGCATTAGGGCGCAGGCGTTTTGCCGGGAGCGGAGCCCTAGAGGCGGGCAGCGGGTTTCCGGTTCCGGGAGCAACGAACGGCCGCGGCAGCGACAGCTATCGCTTCAGAGGAAGCGTCTGCGGAGGAGGAAGAAGAGCAGGGCAAGGCGGGAGTCGCAGGCGGGACCCTCGCCATGGGTCCGCGGACCTAGAGCGGCGGAAGCTACCGGCCCGGTGCCGAGCTGGTGAGACAGTCGTGAGGGTGGAAATGGAGAGCGCTCAGGCGTGGGATGGGGAAGAATTGAGGCTCAGAACGCTGACGGAGAGGAATGAAGGGCCCTCAGGCCGATGAGGGGGAGGAATGGCGGCGTCGGAATATTGAAGGGAGGAATGGAGAGGTTTTGGCGGCGGACGGGGAGGAATGGGGCTCCGAACGCTGACAGGTGGACGTGTCCGGAGGCTGGACGAGGACGGAGAGGAATGGGGAAGGATCTAAACGCTGAGGAGAGATTTCGGGACCTCTCAGGTTAAGGGGAGAGAAGTGGGGGTTCAGAACGTTGAGAGGGAGAAGTGAGGGGTTCTCAGGTTGATGACGGGAAGAGATGGAGGCGTTGGGATGCTGAAAGGGAGCGACTGGTGCTTCATCTGGAGAACGAGAAGTAACGGGTTCAGAATGCTGAGTTAGGGATGGGCATGGTCTTGGGACAAGAACGGGGAGGGATGGGCGGTTGGCTGAGAACGCGGAGGGGAGAAATCAGGGTCTCCAGGTGATGAGCGGAATAGAGGATAGGGGACACTGATAGGGAGGGACGGGACGAAGAAACTTCTTAGCTGAAGATGAGAGGAACAAGGAGGTTTGGGGACTGAGATTGGGGAGGACTGTGGCTCAGGACACTGACGGGGGAAATGAGGAGGAGGCTTTCAGGCTGAGGAACCGAAGGTATGAGGGGCTCATCAGGGTAGAGGTGTGAAGAAGCTGAGGGCTGTCTGGCAGAGGTCACAGAGGAAGTTGAGGCAGTAACACTGAGGCAGCAGGTAACAGGACATCAGAAAGGGAAGGAATGGGAGGAGCTAAAAGACTGAAAGAGAAATTGGGGGCTTCCTTCCTCGAGGAAGGGAGCGAATAGGAGGTCAGAATACTGAGGCAGAGTGCTGGGACCTTGGTCTGAGGATGAGCAGAATGGGGGCCTCTTGGGCTGACGATGGGAGGAATGGGCCCTCTCAGGCTGATGATGGGGGGTATGGAGGTTTCAGCGTGACTAAGGGGAGCAATAGAGCCCAGGAGGTCAAAGACAGAGGATGTCTCCTGGGAGGAATTACGGGGTCCTGGGTTGGCAGTGGGGAGAAGTGATGGGCTCTCAGGCTGAGGACGGAGAAGAATTGGGGATCAGGACATTGAGTAAGGAATGAGGATCTTTGGGTTGAGGACGGGGACTTTAAAGTTGAAGATACGGCTGCCAGGTCAAGAAGGGGTAGGAATGACAAGCTCCTGGGCCCAGGACAGGGAAGAATGAGGTGGGAAAGGGGATTTTTCTCTTTCTTATATTGGCCGGTTGCCTGGGGTAGGTCCCAGGTCTTGGACAAGCATTACTAAATACCAGTGTCTGTGTGGTTAGGGCACAACGTGTCCTCTCCTAGAGCCTCAGTTTTCCCCACTGCCCCCTCCATGTTGCAGGCCGCTGCTCCTTCCTGTGGCCCCCATGGCTGAGGACTGGCTGGACTGCCCAGCCTTGGGCCCCGGCTGGAAGCGCCGTGAGGTCTTTCGAAAGTCAGGTGCCACCTGTGGACGCTCAGACACCTATTACCAGAGGTACTGGGTGGGTTGTTGGACAGAGTCGTGGGTAGGGCTAAAATTAGGGGGTGTGGTTAAATTTGTCGATGGGTTAAAATTATGCAAATATAGTCGATTCTTATTATTTGCAGATTCCATGTTTGCAAATTAGCCTACTCACTAAAATTTGTACTGTCAAAGTCAATACTCTGTGTACTTTCACAGTCATTCATAGACATGCACAAAACAGCAAAAAGTTTAATTTCCCTGATACGCTCATTCCCAGCTGAGGTTGAATGAGGCCTTCTTATTTTAGTTCATATACCGTAAACAAGTGTCTTTTTTGTGGTCTACTATGTGCTGTATTTTTCACATTTTTGCACTTTTTATTGGTGATTTTGGTATTTATAGTGCCCCTGCCCCAAGTATAGAGCTGAAGTGCTGTCTAGTGTTTTAAGTGCAAGAAGCCTGTGATGTGCTGTTAGAAGAAAATACATGTTAAATAAATTTCAGTTGTGAGTTGTAGTATGGTTAGGTGTGAGTTCAATGTTAATCAAAAATGTGGTACATCTAGAAAAAGAAAAGGACATTTTCTAATTGTATACAAGTTTGCTCTGGAAGACACTAAAGTAACATGTATAGTACATGATGAAGCTAAAGGAATAGTGGAAAAATAGCTAAATTTGAAGATCCATAAGACAATACTTAATAAAATAAAATCTAGTGGACAGTGTGAGAAGCCGAAAGCCAAGGACGTTGATGGTTGTGTTACCCCTAATTAGGAATATGTTAAACCTATCTCAGTTAGTGCTGACTGGCTCACACATTTCAAAAGGTGATACATCCTGAAAGATGTTAAATTTGCATACAAGGCAGGTTCTGCAGATCAAGAGTTTGCAGAGGAATTTTAAAAATACCTGGTAAGTGTTACGTGGGAAAAGTGTCATGCAGAAAAATAGGTTTCACTGATGAGACTGGCTTGTTTTACAAGGACCATGGTAAAGGTAGCTGGGTAACACAGATGGCCTCCGAAACTCCTGGCTTTACATCATTCAAAGGCCATGTTGTCGGTCATTTTAAGAATGTATTAAGTAGAGTGTCTTTAAACAGGAGCACACATAAAACAAGGTACACATTGATTAGTTGACAAAAATGTCACCTGAGGCTCACAGTACCCTAAACTGTAGTTCCACAAGAGCAGAGGTTCTATATTCACTTATTAAGTGTTCAGCGTGACCCTATAAGACATACCAGGAATAATGGGAATGGACAATAAATGCACAAATGCATATGTTTATATGCAGTTCACATTTAAGGATCTAAGGTAATTAATGAATTTCCTGCACTCTTCCTAAACTTTTTTTTTTTTTTTTTGGTCTGAGTTGTTTTTCTGGAGGAATATAGCGAAATCATGAATACAATTATGTTTGTTTATACTTAATTGTATGTTTATCTCATATTCACAACTTGTGTGAAACTCTCAAAATTTAAAACTTTAAGTGCATTTGTCAAGAACCATAAAGGAACAGGTTTTATCTTAATTAGGGCAAGATAACAAGTATGTCACAATTTTGTGGATGCTGGTAGGATATACGAGACTCCTGGGTCAGAGATGAAAGATAGTTTATTACTGACAGTAACAGCAGTATCCAGAATGTCATTATTTTTGTGTCAGTTCCCCAAATGCCATTTTCCATAGGGTGACCTGAAGAGGACTGACTAGCATCTGCTCTGCCCATGCATTGGGTTGTAGGAAAGGAGCCCTGAGCTTAAGGAATCCAATCTTTTATAATGTTAGGACAGTAAGGATGCCTTCCCTTTGCTCTGAAAGAACTTATCTCTTATCTTCCAAGGCTGTTTGCTGTACAAACATCCTTGAAAAGATAGTTCATAACAAAGGACTATCAGTGCCTCTCTTGCAAGACATGCAGAAATGCTAGAGACCTGTTGGGTATTCTTTCTGAGAATATTAGTTACTCCTACTTAGTTTTATATGTGGTTGCATTTGTTTGTTTATATGTGTATTTATATATATGTTTATATGTTCGTTTATTTGTATACTTTTGAACAGTTGGTTCTTGTATTTTTTTTCCTTGCTATGTATTTAGCATGTTAACTTTAACGCATTTGTATGTCATTTAACAAGTTTGTATTTCTATCTGTGTTTATGTTTATTTACATAAACAGATACCTAGTAGCATATGTTATTAATGAACATGTATCTACTTATGTTTATATTGCTCATTTGTGTTTGTGTATATGCTCTTATTTATACACATTTTATATTTCTGCTATGCGAGCTTAGTTGGGGTAAGACCTGCTCAGGGCTCACAGGCCAATCCCAGGCTGCCAGCTCTCTATCCCCTGCCAGCTCTGCAGGTCTGTTCACCAGCCCAGTGGGAGGGTTGTGTGGGTGGAGTGACCATGGCTCCACTGGGGTACCAACCCTGGCCCATTCCCAGCCCCACAGGAGACAGGATCCGAAGCAAAGTTGAGCTGACCCGATACCTGGGCCCTGCGTGCGACCTTACCCTCTTCGACTTCAAACAAGGCATTCTGTGCTATCCAGCCCCCAAGGTACTACACAGTGTGGGGTACCCAGGCAGGGGTGACTGAGCTACCTAACACCCACCCACAGGTCTCTGCCTGCTTTCCCTCTCATTTGCAGGCCCAACCCTTAGCTGTCCCTAGCAGGAAGCGGAAGAAGCCTTCACGGCCAGCCAAGACTCGAAAACGTCAGGTTGGACCCCAAAAGGGTGAGATCAGGAAGGAGGCCCCAGGAGATGAGACCAAGGCTAATGCTGACACAGCCCCAGCTTCACTCCCTGCACCTGGGTGAGTGTTGGCCTAAAGTGAGCCAAGAGGGTGAGAGTTATGGTTGGGGTACACTCAGGTCCCCACACCCATGTTTCCCATCCCAGGTGCTGTGAGAACTGTGGAATCAGTTTCTCAGGAGATGGTACCCGAAGGCAGCGGCTCAAGACATTATGTAAGGACTGCCGAGGTGAGTGGCCCCAGAGCCCTGGGAGATAGAAGTGGAGCAGGCCTGATGTCAGGCTGGGACACCACTGTCAGGCTTTCAGGTTGAATGGTGGATGAGGTTAGATATCTGATGCTCCTTGTCCACTTCTCTTCTTCCCCCTCCCTTTCCCCAGCGCAGAGAATTGCTTTCAACCGGGAGCAGAGGATGTTTAAGGTAAGCACGACCTGCCTCCTCCTCACTCACAAGTGTGGGGTGGGAGCAGGATGTGATGGGGGCTGGTAAGAAGGTCTGACGGAATGATGATGGATCCACAGGGTGTCAGAATCATTTTGTAGGGAGCCAGCTATGGTCAGCAGATAGTATTGTGTTAATGGGATGTCAGTAGACAAAACGATGAGGTTAACAGGGCACCTGGAGACATTGGGGATGGCCTCTGATGACAGCTTATTAGTAGTTGTCAGATACAGTGATGAGGCATATGGTGGACTCCTAGACGTGGCAATGGGGGCTGAAAACAGACACATAAGGGGCAGCATACCTGGAGCTACTCTGTCTGGGCCTGTGACCTCGCCCCACCCATTCCTGGCAGCGTGTGGGCTGCGGGGAGTGCGAGGCCTGCCGGGTAACCGAGGACTGCGGGGCCTGCTCCACCTGCCTTCTGCAGCTGCCCCATGATGTGGCTTCGGGGCTGTTCTGCAAGTGTGAGCGGAGACGGTGCCTCCGGATTGTGGAAAGGGTGAGTTGGGCAGGTAGGGTGGGCCCAAGGCTCACCCTGTCCCCTGGCTCTCAGAGCCCTGGCCCCATGCATCATGCCTCTGGCCTCCCTGACAGAGCCGAGGGTGTGGAGTGTGCCGGGGCTGTCAGACCCGAGAGGACTGTGGCCGTTGCCGAGTCTGCCTTCGCCCTCCTCGCCCTGGTCTCAGGCGCCAGTGGAGGTGTGTCCAGCGGCGCTGCCTACGGGTGAGTCTGTGGGGGGACCAGCGCTGTTGGGCCCAGGGCTGGGGCAGAGCTCATTCTGCTGTTAAAGTTGCTGCTGCTGCTGCTTCCTCCAAGCCTTGCCCACCTCATGTCTTCTTTTCTCCTCCACCCTATGCTCACCTCCTTGGCCTCACCTACCTGCCCTATCTGCCAGCACCTTGCCCACCGTCTCCGTCGCCACCATCAGCGATGTCAACGACGCCCTCCCCTAGCTGTGGCTCCCCCTGCTGTGAGTGCCGCACCCCACCCTCTGTCTGTCCCACGCATGCTTTCTGTACTCCTTTTGAGGGTGGCGGGTAGGTGTGGGGGTCCTGTGTCTGCCTGTTTCCACCAGGCCTAAACTTCTGTTCTGGTTTTCTCCCAGGGTAAACGTAGCCGACGCAGAGGAGGCTGCGACTCCAAGATGGCTGCCCGGCGGCGCCCCCCCCGAACCCAGCCATTGCCTCCAGTTCCCCCGTCACAGCCTCCAGAGTCCCCAGAGCTGGTGAGGCCATGGTGGGCAGGGGGAAGGCACAACTATAACCTTGCCCAGTATCTGCCCTGACCCCACCCCATTTGCCTCTGCAGCACCCCAGAGCCCTGGTCCCCTCGCCACCTGCCGAGTTCATCTATTACTGTGTAGACGAGGACGAGCTAGTGAGTGGCCCCACCCTACCTGGACAAGCCTAGATCCTCCCAGAGCACTTGGTTAATCCCAAAGAAGCACCTGCTGCAGTGGGCCTAATAGGGGAATAGCAAGACACAGTAATGGGTACTAGTAGGGGAGAAGCAGACAACAGGGGAGGGACTAACATGGGATCGACAGGTGCAGTGATAGAGTACCTAATGTCAGATGAATCACCTCTCTGGTGGGGCTAGTACAGGAAAAGCCAGCACAGGGAATGGAGTTCACACAGGATGAGCAAATTCAGCAGGCATGGTGCCGGCAGCTGTAGAGGGTTAGCAAAACTCCGCTGGAGGTGGGGGTCAAAGACGTTGTCTTGGCAACCTCTGGTCTAGCAGATGAAGTGATAGATACTGCGTTGGAGCAGCCACAGTCCTAATGCTATTGGGCACTGTCCTGGACAATGGTAGTGCCTGGTGTTGGACTGGCAGATGCTTAGGTGTGACTAAGACCAGTGCACAGCCACTTCCATCTGATGGGGCTAGTGAAGGGGCAACAAGAACAGCACCCCCCCTTCTGCCTGTCCTCCAGCAGCCTTACACCAACCGCCGGCAGAACCGCAAGTGTGGGGCCTGTGCAGCCTGCCTACGGCGGATGGACTGCGGTCGCTGCGACTTCTGCTGTGACAAGCCTAAATTTGGGGGCAGCAATCAAAAGCGCCAGAAGTGTCGTTGGCGCCAATGCCTGCAGTTTGCCATGGTGGGTGATGCAGAAGAGTCAGGCAGGTGGGATGAGTTGACCCAGGGCCCCCAGTGTCTGGGAACGGTGGGCAGGCCTGGTGGGTGGGGTGGGCCAGATGGGTTCTGCATCTTCAGAGCAGCGGATGGGGCGGTGGGTTCAGCCAACGAGTAGCAAACATTGTGCTGGGATGAATGAATCGGAGTGGCACTGGCATTACTAACAGGAGACTAGCAGGCTCAATGATGAGGGCCTCATACGAAAGCAGGTTCTGTGCCGCAGCTAATGGGGAGTAGCAGGCACGTTGATCAGGGCAGGGTGGTCGATCATTTGTCAGGTGGCTGTAACACCCTGTCTTTCTTCAGAAGCGGCTGCTGCCTAGTGTCTGGGCAGGATCTGAGGATGGGGCAGGGCCACCCCCACACTCTCGTCGGAAGAGACCTGGCTCTACTCGAAGGCCCCGTCTGGGTCAGATATTGAAGACCTCCTTGACTGCACCTACGGCCCGACCAGGCCATGCCCAGACTCCAATGAAACAAGAAACAGGCAGTGGCTTTGTGCTGCCTCCACCTGGCACTGACCTTGTGTTTTTACGGGAAGGTGCAACCAGTCCCGTGCAGGTGCCTGGCCCTGCTGCAGCTTCCACAGAAGCCCTGTTGCAGGTGAGGATTCCATCTTAGCTTGCCCTTCCCAGCCCTACCCAGCCTTGTGCCAGGAAGCTGGGACCAAGACTGCTGCAATCCTCCTTCACACAGGAGGCCCAGTGCCCTGGCCTGAGTTGGGTTGTGGCCTTACCCCAGGTGAAGCAAGAGAAGGCGGATGCCCAGGAAGACTGGACACCGGGCACAGCCATCCTGACTTCTCCTGTATTGCTGCCTGGCTGCCCCAGCAAGGTGGGGGTCAGTGATGGGTGGTCTGTGAGCAGAGTGATGGTGAGCCATGATGGTGGTTCTTTGAGCAGAGCAACAGATGTGCTGATTGCAGCCTCACCACAAAATTACCCCACCTGTCTGACAGATCCCCCACCTTCCCCAGGCAACTAACTTTGCCTGCTTGCTGCCCAGCTAACAAAAATGGAACTCTGAGGAATGGGAAAGGTTTGTAGGCAGAAAGATGGATTTTCTGGGCTGAAGTGTGACAGAAGTGGGATTTGTCAGTACGCTGACAGTTTGGCTGATGAGAGACTCTTCTCAGGCCAACTCTGTCCTGACTGCTGCCTGTTCCCACTTCTCCCAGGCAGTGGACCCAGATTTGCCACCTGTGAAGCAAGAGCCACTGGACCCTGAGGAGGACAAGGAAGAAGAGAGCAAGGATGACTCCGCCTCTGATTCAGCCCCAGAGGAGGAGGCAGGAGGGGCTGGCACACCCGTGGTCAGTGCTGGGGGACATTTCACCCTGCCCTGACCCTGCTTTAGCCCCACTGGCCATGATGACCCATGATGTTAATTCTTCCCCAGATCACGGAGATTTTCAGCCTGGGTGGAACCCGCCTCCGGGACACAGCAGTCTGGTTGCCAAGGTGTGCCCCGCACAGTGAGGGGTGGTTTGGGGTTGGTGCTGGTCAGATATGGGCCCTGAGTGTTAAAAATAGATCCAGCAATTTGGCATGATGGCAGTGGGAGGTAGAGGCTTATATCACTGTGCTGATCATGGACAGTGAGGGGTTATGTGTAGGACCCTAGAGATTTTTTTCTTGAGGTTCAAGTTAGGGCTTTCCTTGGGGGTGTGTGTGGGGTAGGGTGGGGGGGTTGTAGAGAGACAGGGGTCACTGGAGGTTAAGGACTTGATGCCCTGTGATGAGATCTGAAAGAAAAGGATAAAAGCCCGTTCCATGTCTTCCTAAGAAAATCCAGAAGGGGTCAGATTTAATATATAAATTCTTAGTGAATCATCATTTGGGGTTTTGAAGGTGTCTGGAGTCTTCAGGTGACAGGTGGACTGGACAGTGGTGGGTGGGCAGATCTGGGGCCTGAGATGTGTAACTGTAATCTTAGGCTAGTCCTGCACCTTCTGGATCGTCCTCTGTGGACAGGGTTGGGCTGTGTTTCTTGAACCTTTCCTGAGCCTGTTGAGGTTATTAAGAGTTTTAGCTGCTTCACAGAACTGTCCCTGCAGGCCTGACAATAGGATGAAAGATAGCTGCCCCTAAGGCCAGGGCTGGTGGGAGGAGGACAGGGGAATGTTACCTCCTACAGAATGTTTGCAGGCTGTACATACGGTTCCAGACACAGGCAACATAAAGTGTTGGCCTAGGCAGCTGGATTCCTTTCCTACAAGCTAGTTTCTGCAGACCAGAAACTCCTTCCTCTGCCTTGGGCAATTACAGAGGTACTGACTGAGTACCTGCTGGGTATGCTGCAGTGTGAGAGATAACCATGGTGAACACAGTGACCCTGGAAGGCTTATCCTTCAGGAGACATGGATTCCTGCCTTCAGGGAGCTTACCATCTAAGTAAGGAAACCGTTTCCTTGTGTGTAAAATCATTATATGTTAACGGAGAAGGTAACGTTCGGTTGTTCGTAATGGAATATTTTGGCAGAGAGATCAGAGGTAAGAGAATTATGGGGCAATGGATTCCAGGCACAGAATACTAGGAAATGGTATTGTGATGCTCCGTTTTGCAAAGAGCAAACCTCATTCAACATACAGTCCTGCTCCCTCTTCTCTAGGTCCAAGGACCTTAAAAAACCTGGAGCTAGAAAGCAGTAGACTGGAGGCTTCTGCAGACTGTAGGATTCAAGGTGATAATTTACAGACTGGCTTTATGAGAGACAACACTGATCTACTCAAAGCTGGACCATAGACCGAGGGGCATATGTAGTATTCAGTAGGAACTGGAGAAACTTACCACCAAACCAGAAATCAGGCCTGTTCAGTACTTTGAGCTTATAGAGGAACTAAGCAGGAAAGGAAGAGAAAGAATAGAAAATTGCTGCAGCTGTTCCAACTGGTGCAAATCTCAGGAACTTGACTGTGATCAGAAGTGTGGATATTATGGGTGGGGGATCTAGGGTGGAAAGGGGATGTAAAAGCCACTACGAAACAGCCTATACAAGCCATTTTCATAAATAATTTTTCAATGGCTTCTGGATGAGACCTGGCAGTGTTTCTGAACATTTCCATTTCCACAGAGAGACGGCATTTGAAAATGTAATGTGAATAAATGAGGAAAGGAACTGCTATTTGGTTGGTTCCTCCTACTGATCTATTTTATTTCTCAAATCTTTTTAGGAAGACAATGATTTTTGCCCATTTTGCATATGGGAATACAGACTCAAAGAAGTTAAATAACTTGTCCAGTGTAAAACAGCTAGTATCAAGCCTAGAATCAAACCCAGGTTGTAAAAACCTTGTTTAAGCCACCAAACTATAAGCCGTAATACTATATTATAGTGTGTAATATTATAGTGACAGAAGTTTCCAGTGACCTTGAAAACAAAGTGGATTACTCTAAACAGAACAAATCCCTTACACTGCTGCCTCTAGTGTGGTTTAGGGAGTGCCAAGGCTGTATGGATGGGGTCACTTGTCACAACACCCTGGCATCCAAGAGACTGGGTTCTTCCCAGGCCTTGGGTGTTGTATAATATTCCTCAAACACTAAAGGACATTCTTCCTCAGTGGTCACTGTTCATTTTGCTTGTTACCCTCATTTTCCGCGGCCACAGCAGTCTTCAGTACAGCTGCCAGCCTGGCTCATGTTTGCTGACAACTTACCTCCTTTGCCCATTGACGACTTCTGTGCTTGGTTTCTGCTTTTGGCCCCTCTCTACTAGGAGTATGAATTCCTGCTTCTAAGTCCTGCAAAAGGGCCAGTCTTGGCTCAGCCCTCCCTCAGTTCCCAGTTCTTCATAAAGTGCCAAGAAGTATAGGCTTGCAGTTTGTTACTTAGCCAGCTCTACAGGGCTGTGACTGAGTGCATGCCTCCTTAAATTTTGTAGCTTTCCATCTTCCCCTGCATTACTCTAGTCCCTGCCCTGCAGCTTTAGGTAATTCACATGTAGATTGGATATTTCCCTACCCTTAACCCTTCCTGCTACCCTCCTCTGCTCCTTCCTTTTCCTTACCTACTTGAGGCAGAGTCAAGACTTGGATAATTTACTGATACTGTTGTGCTCTCCCCAGGACCCAGCCACCCAACCCTAGTATTCTGTGTCGTCCTAAATGAAATTTATTTGATGGGCATTCAGACTCCTAAGAGTCTGGTTACAGTGTTTATCACAGTATGATCGGAAAAGCAGCCCCACTAATATAGAGATTATATATATATGTATATGTATGTATATGTATATATATATTTTAAGGGACTTGTAGGGATTTGACCTTGTGTAGTAGTGGGAGATGGTTAAACAGTCTCTGTAAGGCTGTTGTCTTTACATCTAATGCTGGAGCTTGAAGTCTGCAGGGCAGGCAATCGGGAAGGGAAGATGGATGTAAAGTGTGGGAGACGGAGGACACTTTGGCGCGCAGGAGCACGAGCACGAGCACGAGCACGAGCTGGAACCGGCGAGGATGGCCTAGAACCCATGTCAGTCTCTCACCACCTCCAACTTCGATAATGTGGGTGTCCTGCAGAAGAAGCTGGTGCCCTTCATCACAGAGTTAAATACTCATCTGACCCAGGAATTAGAGACGCTGAAGGAAGATCCCAGGGAAAGTGGAGCAGCTGCAGGCCTGGCTGCAGGCCTGACTGCTGCCCCACACCAACGAGGTGAGCCAGCAGATAAGTGACAACATGTGTGAACTGCAACAGTGCCTGGTGCCACGCACCAACCTTCCGAGTATAAAAACGGTGTGCTGCTGCTTGACTTCTGCCCTCCAGTTACCATGCAAAATGTCTCTTGTGGCCCATCTTAACCGGAAGCATACGGGGAAGGGGAGTTCTGGGAAAAGTAGCCTAGTCAAGGTGACACATTACAAAGCCACCCTGCCATGAATCAGCTCCCAAGGGTCTCACTGCTCACCTGAGGATAACTTGATAAAGCTACGTTGCTGAAAATGCAAAGCTGAAGACCATGGATTTCATGGTGACCCCAGCAAGTACAGAAATTCTGTCAAGCCCACCCAGAAAAAACTTGCTGGTCTCGGCTATTTTTGTATCATTCATTCAAGTATTGAGAACCTGGCCCATGGTAGGCACTGTACTTGATACTGGGATACAGAAATGAAAAAGATATAGTCCATGCAATTTTATTAAATACATCGATATGTATTACAAATGGTGAATGGATATCCAACTTTATCATGGAACTTAATGGTGAAAATCTAGAATTCAGGAAACTGTCAGGAGGACAGCCCTTGTGTGAACCTTGTTGGGGCACAATAGGAATTGGAAATAATATAAATAGTTTCTATCTCTGAGCTGTTCTATTTTAAAATTATTTTAAAATGACTTTTATTGTCCTGTTTACTGTTTTATATATTTAGTGTTTGTCTGGGGCGTGTCTTGGTGGTGGTAACTGTTAACTCTGACAAAGTGGGATGGTGGGTGGCAAGATCTAGGTCAGGTTCTGTCCTAGGACCAATCACTTCTCTAGGCTTTGGGGCAGCTTGGCTGAAAGCGGAGGCTCCGGGCTCTGGTCCTGGCCCCGCCCCTCCACCCTCTGAATAGGCCCGCCAGGGGGCGCCGGGGCCGTGGTCTTCCCACCAGGGCCCGGGAGACGCTGCCCCCCACCCCTGGCCTGGGCGGCCCTGGGGCGTGGCCTCTGCCCGGCTCAGACGCCAACCCTTGGCGGGGCCGCGAGAAAAGCTGACTCCTTCATGTAGTGGTAAAACAGGCAAAACCGAACTGGAGTTAAGTTCCGGGGCGCGCCCGGGTTGAGGGTGCGGCACCACGAGCTCTGGACCGACGCTGGGACGTTCGAGGGCAGCAAAGTGTCGCCAAGGGTCGCCTTACCCCGTCGCCGAACTCATTTCGACGGGATCCTTCGGGCTGTACGACCTCTGGGGAGGCCCGACGGGCGCTCCTGTAACTGCGCTGCTGTTCCCAACCCCGTGCCTGACTGAGGGCCTTTTCATTGCCTCCCTTTTTTCCCAAGGGTGTAGTGTGAGGGGTGGTTCCATCCAGATCAACCGGCGGGCCAGTTGTCCGCGGGACTTTGAAGATCAAGGAACTGACCCACAGGACTCAGTCCAGGGAACCGAGACGACCTCTAATTTCTTTCTTTTTTGTTTGTTTCAGGCTACGTAAACTCTTAGCAGTAAATGAAAATGAGTATTTTACCGAACTGCAATTGAAAGAAGAAGCATTATAGGAGAAAAAAGACAAAATGAGAATTATTAAAAGAGATTATTAAAAAGAGACATTATTTTGTGGCTGAAAAGCTGAACCAGCAATTCAGGAAACGGAATCCAAATCTAGAAACGTACCGCATACAAAATCCGAAGTGGGTGGATTACAAATGATTAAGGAACGCTAATTAACAGTAAATTGCAGCCTTGTGACGGTATACACAGTAGTTGTACTTTGGGTGTTAGGTGTCAGTGACTGACTAGGTTCTGATTTGTTTCTGTGCTCTAGTGTTGTGTGCTCCTCCCGCTTTAGAAGGAGAGTACCAAAGTGTCATTCTTAATCGACTTTTAGTTACTACCACGTTGCTTTTGACCAGAAGTACAGCTGTGGTCTCCACCTGTGCTGAGGGTCACTTCTAGGTTCCCTGATCTGTGTTGCCTGTTCCCCTTAATGGGATACAGATTCTCAGGCCTCATTACCTGCCCTTCTTACTTATGTCCTGACCCTGGTTTACTGGGACCCCTAACTCAGACTCTTGGCCTTTATTTTGCCCAGCCAGGTCATGTCATGCCCTCCTAGCCCATCTGATCTGCTCCCTCTCCTCCCATCCTAAGGTACCCTGAGTCAGCTCTGGCTTCTGCCAAGCGCAGTAGGAAGGTTTTATTAAGAACAGATTTATCTTTACTGGTGTGGGTGGGCTGACAAGACAGGGTCTTTAGGCCTTAATTGTCTTGCCTGGAAAATGATAATACCTGCTGTTCCCATCAACCTCTAAAGTATCTGTGAGGCCCAAAGGTTTTATGTGTGAAAGTACCTTGCAAATTACCGTAAAGAACTACACAAATATAAGGTTGTTGTCCTGTGATGATTACTACCATCATCAAGATTCACTTAGGAATGGCCGCAAAATTTAACCTTCCCATAAAATATCCACTAATTTTTCTCATGCTTTTAGGCTGATTACAAGGATATAAATAGCAAAGTCACTTGGAATGTAATTAGACCTTCGCCTTCACTTCGGGTTAAGGAGGCTTATTTCTGTTATTCTGATGAACCCTAGAGGAAGGGAGCGCGGTCGCTGGAGGCCTTGGCCAAGGGCGGGGTGAGGACCGCGCAGACTCAGCTCCTCGGCTCCGGGAGGAAGTTGCGAACGCCGGCGTCTGTGGTCACCATGGTGACGGGACGACTTCGGCCCCTCCCACCTGCCCCTCACCCTGCTGGGCGCACCATGGCAACCAGACCTCTGCATTGCGGAAGCTGGTCCCGCTGGTCTCCACAGTTGGGAAACCGTGGCGGACGCCGCCCCCATCCCGAGGGACTCGAAAATGTACAGCCAGCGATTTGGCATCATACAGCGGGAGGTTAAGGGCCCCACTCCCAAGGTGGTGATCGTGGTAAGCACGGGATGTGTGTGCGGGACCCTACCGCTTTCTCATTTCCCTGCACTCCAAGCCCAGCCGAGCCCATCCTGGCCCCAGCCGCGGCTCTCACAAGGAGAGCAGGTGCCTGATGCAGTGGGGGTTGGATTTTGAAAGAAGGAAAGATAGGTCGTTCACCTAGCTCCTGTACTCTGTCCCTCAACCCCTACCCTCTCCCGCCCTCGTACCAGTTATATTTAGATTCTGTATTTGTAGAATCACCACTTGGGATACTGAGAGTTTTCAGCCACCAAGACCCCAAAGGAAGGTCTGTCCCCTTGTGATGTGGCGTGTCTATCACGGAAAGGGTGCTGGGCTGGGGCAGGACAGGAAATCGGGTGTGGGCTGGTTGTGATTCAGCTGTATGAGCTTGGGCTGGTCGTGCATTCCCCGAGGAGATTGTGTAAGAAAGGGGGATCGGGCTGTGAGCGGTTATGGTGCCCTTCCTATACCAACTCGGCTGTAACAGAAGTGTCCCTGCAGGCCTGGAAATAGGGCAGTTAGTTGTCTCTAAGGCTAGGTGGTGATAGGAGGCTAGGCGAATGCTGTGTGCTGCAGAATTTGATGGGTCTTGCTCAGAACCCCAGACACTTGGTCTATGCACCTGGATTCCTTTGTTCCTGCAATCTAGTCTCTTCAGGCTAGAGAGCCTTCATGTGTAATTTGGCAATTATAGAGGTATATTCTTGAGCCCCTGCTGTGTCCACAGCACTGTGGGAGATACAGGGGTAAATACGATGACCCTGGGAGGTTTTTTCTTCATTAAAATCTGATCCCTGCCTTCCTGTTGCTGATTCTCTAATTGCAGAAACAATTTGTTCATTCATAAAACCATTAAAGGCTAACACGATAATCATATGCTATATTGTCTGTGATGGTACTTTATGGAAGAAATATCAGGAATAATGAAGTATGCAGTTTACTATGCACCACAGTGCACGTAGAGTTTCCCAGTCCACTTATAGACCTGTTCCCTCTTCTCTAGATCCCAGGACTATAGGTTCTGGGTTGGGAAATCAATAGATTGGAAGCTTCTACAGACTGTAGGGTTCAAGGTGATAATTACATATTTCATGGACAGAAACTGATCAATCCTAGGTTCTATCCCAAAACAGAGTTCAGGGGCTGGGCTACTGTTTGAATGCCATTACTTGTGATGGGAACCAATAAGGAACAGGAAAAAAATATATATTACCACCAAACCAGAGAAGCAGACCTATTGAATACTTTGAACTTATGGAAGAAGAAAGAGGAAAAGGGAAAAATCAGAGTTGTGCATCTCAGATGTCAGAGTGTGATAAGAAGTGTGGGTGTTGGAGATTGCAGAGTTTCGGTGGGGGAAGAATTAAAGCCACCAGAGATGAGACTTGATGCTAAACAATTCCTCCAGGAGAAAGCTGTAAATGATCTAACATCTGAAGTAACGGAGAAGTAAAGGAGCAGTTATTCGGTGAGTGCTGCTTAGGGACCCAATTACTTAATTCTCAAAATAGTTTCTTAGGAGCACATTTATGTTGCTCATTTTGACAGGTGAGAAAACTGAGGCTCAGATTAAGTACCTTGTTCAAATTCATACAGTTACATTGGGTAGAGGCCAGAATCGAACTCAGACTGTAAAACATTGTTCTTTAAGAAATATAAACTATAAACTCTATTGTTAGAAACTGTAATTTAACATGTTACAGTAACAAAAGACTTCAGTGACCTTGGAAACACAGGTAATTAAACCATATGTTCTTCTGCCTTTAGCATGGTTTAGAGTTGCAGTGTCCAATATGGTAGCCACTAGCCACAGATGGCTTTTAAGCACTTGAAATGTGCCTAGAGTCACATGTTGAAATGACAATATTTTGAATATATTGGTTAAATAAAATATATTGTTAAAATTAACTTCCCGTTTCTTTTTACTTTCTAAAATGCAGCTACTAGAAAATGTTGAACTGTAGATTTGTTTTACATCATATTTCTGTTAAACAGTATGGATATTGAGTAATGCTGAGACCGTGCATGGATTGGTATCACCTCGTTAGAGAACTCCAGGTCATATCTTACTCATCCAGACACTGGGCCCTTCGTGACTACAGAGTCCTGTTCAGGATACCCTAAGCCTTGTAAGACTTCCTGATCCCTGGCTACTGCTAAGGGTGTTCCTCACCACCCTTCACTTTCATTCTCCTTTTAAGTCAAAATGTACTTCAGAGCCAGGCTCAGGCTCTAACAACTCAAGATAATTGATTCTTGATGACTTTGGTGCTAGGTTCTCAGCCCATAAGTCTACTGGGAGCCTGAGTTTCTGTTTTTATCTTGCCCAAGGTGTAGTCTTGACTCTATTCTACTTTATTATCACTGAATCTGCATTCATAAAATGCCATATATATTAGAGAACAGTAGTTTGCTAATTAAGTGGCTCTAGGCTCTAAATAATTCTGATATGGATTAGCTACCTACCATGATATAACTTCTAACATCATCTGTCTCCAACCCATCTCAGACCTGTCTTATCTTGTTCAACTAAATTTAGGTACCTGTATGTGTACTTTGAACCCTGAATCTTTTTTATCAAGCTATCTGCAAATGTTGATTTTCTTTTCTCAGGAGACTCCTTTACCAAGACCTAACACTAGTATTCTGGTAATCACGACAGTGATGTTCTAAGTGTAAATTAGCAGATTGACTTTCTGCCATATAAGTTAAGAATTTTGTTACTTGTAAATGAGCATCCCAGTGTCCCACTGTTCATCTAAGGTTGACTTGATAAATCTGGCTGAAAATACAAAGCTCAAGACAGTGGATTTCATGATGGCCCCACGAGGAGCAGAAATTGCATCAATTTCTTGCATCAAGCCCACCCAGAAATGTTTCCTTCCTCCCTCCTTTCTTTCATTCTTTCACATGGAGAAGCAATGGTGGTAAGGCATTATGCTCAAAGCTAGGAATACAGAAATGAGAAAGATAGTTCATGTGATTTTATTAAATGTATCAATATTTTCAAAATGATGTCTGTATTTCCAACTTATTTAGTGGAAGTTTATGTAAAAATATAGAAATTTAAGTTATTCCAAAATGTCATTAGCACTGCCCTTATGTTGGGCACAATAGAAATAAGAATAAAGCTTTACCGTCAGTTTTTTCCCCTTTTTACTCTTCCTTTTTCCCCTTCCCTCCTTCCTTACCTTCCTTTCTTCTTAGTGGAGGTTTTTTGTTTTGTTTTGTTTTGTTTTTGTCACAACTCATTATAGAGAGCACCCTCTTCTAGTTGAAAGTATTTTGATGGTAACTATGTTGTCTACCCCTGAAAAACAATGTAGGAAAGTTGGGGCAAGATGAAGGCCAGGAATTAGAAGACCTCTAATTCTTATTCTATCTAGGTTTTCCCTGAGAATTTAAAGACTATTAAAACACTTAATGTTTCTGAGTTTGACTAAATAATCTCTAGAGTCCTGCTCAAAGTTTTAACTTCATAATTCCATGAACTTTTACCCAAACAGCTCTTAAGAAATATCTGAGACTGATTTAATGACATTTTAAGTATAGGCTCAAAGAATCAAGTTAAACCTTAGGCACTTAAGCTCTTTGTGGTTGTAGCAAGTTGTATTTCTTTGATACACCCTATTTTATTTAGTATTGGCGCAGGTCATGATTAATTGAAAATATGCAATTGATTTTTGATCAATTGTGAGTGATAATTATTTGTTTACAGAGAGCTAAGCCTCCCAAAGTTCAAAGGGCTGAACAACATCTGCAAAGAATCCAACGCAGCCATCAGAAACATCATGCTATCTTGGCTTCTATTAAGTCAAAGGAGCGGGATCGCTTGAAAGTTGAGTGGGACCAACATAATGATCACAAGTTTGTGGGCAGTCTTGTGAAAGCAAGAATCAAGGATGCCATGCAAGGTTTTATCATCAACACTGAAGAAAGACGAAATAAGTAAGGTTCACAAACATGGTGCTTCAGACTATAAAACAATTCCAAAACCCTAACATGAGCTTGACCAAAAATCAAATGAATTTTTAAAGTAAGGATCATGGCTGAGATATTCATATCTCAACCAAATCAATAGCTACTGCTTGTTTGTATTTTCACTTGTGATAACCCACATTTGATAGAAAGCAAAAGAATATATTGTTTAATAGTTTGTTACTTTAATTAAAGTCTGTTTATATTTTGTTGAAGATGTACATTATGTATCTAATTTGTATGTGATCAAATAAAATATGGTACATGTCAATGTTTATTGCTTTATATGGTGACTAGTCTTATTTTATAGAAAAATGCAATGATCTTTGCCTTGCAAAATTTATGACTAAACATGTGCTTTGGTAATCAAATACATAAAAATCAATTGGAAAAATGGTCCCTGTGGCATGACAGTTTAAATTTTTTTGTAATTTTTTTTTTTAGGCTACGTGAACTTTTAGCATCAGAAGAAAATGGGTATTTTACTGAAATGCAGTTGAAAGAAGAAACAATTGAGGAGAAAAAAGATAGAATGAGAGAGAAAACCAGATTATTGAAAGAGAAGAAAGAAAAAGAGAGACAGGATTTTGTGGCTGAAAAACTAGACCAGCAATTCAGGTAATGATGCAGAAACACACACACACACAATCTGAAGTTGGTGTATGAAAAACTGATTTAGGAATGCTAATTTATAGCAAAGTATGACCTTAAGATGGTGTACACCGTAGTCGTGGCTCTAAGTCTTGGTAATTATACACATCATTGGATAATGCAGGCATTGAGGGTTTGCTGTCATTTTGTGGTGAGAATGCTTAGGACCTACTGTGTTAGCAAATGTTAAGTATTCAATATAGTGTTATTGTCTGTAGTCACAATACTGTACATTAGATCCTCAGAACTTATTTATTCATCTTATAACTGAAAGCTTGTGTCCTTTAATCAATATTTTCTCATTTTTCCTACCCCCACTCCCTGTGAACCACCATTCTACCCTATGTCTTGATGCATTCAACTTTTTTTTAAATTGAGAATTCAATATTTGTCTTTCTTTGGATTAACCCACTGAATAGTGTTGTCCAGACTTATCTATCTTATCTCAGGTGGTAGGATTTTGTTTCTTATTATTGAATAATATTCCATTTCATATATATATATATGTGTATGTACATAAATGTGTGTGTGTATATATATATGGTATATATGTCATACATTTTGTTTATCCATTCACATATCACTAGACACTTAGGATGTTTCCATATCTTGACTATTGTTAACATGAGAGTGCAGATATCGAGATACTGATTTTATTTCCTTTGGATATGTGCCCAGAAGTGGGATTGCTGGATCATATGGTAGTTCTATTTTTTAGTTTTTTAGGAATCTCTATACTGTTTTTCATAATAGCCATACAAATTTATATTCCTGCCAATAGTGTACAAAGGTTTCCATTTCTCTACACCCTTGCCAACATTTGTCATCTCTTGTCTTTTTGATAATAGCTATCCTAATGGGTGTGAGGTGATATCTCATTGTGGTGTTCATTTGAATTTCCCTGGTGATTAGTGATGTCAAGTACCTTTTCCTGTACTTCTTGGTCATCATTTGTATGTCTTCTCTGGAAAAATGTCTATTCAGGTCCTTTGCTCATTTTTTAATCAGATTTTTGGGGGCTACTGAGCTGTTTGAGTACCTTATAATTTTATTTTATTTTATTTTTATTTTCTTAAGGTTTTTATTTTGGGGGAGAGAGACTGAGTGTAAGCAGGGAAGGGGCAGAAAGGGAAGGAGAGAGAGAATCACAAGCAGGCACCACACTGTCAGCATGGAGCCTGACATGGGGCTTGAAATCACTAACCTTGAGCTCATGACCTGAGCCAAAATCAAGAGTCAGACGCTTAACCGATTGAGTCACCCAGGTACCCCATCCTTATATATTTTAGATATTATTCCTTTAACAGATACATAGTTTGAAAATGTCCCATGATTGCCTTTTCATTTTGTTGGTTGTTTTCTGTGCAGAAGCTTTTTAGTTTGATGTGGTCCCACTTGTTTATTTTTGCTTTTGTTACCGTTCCTTTAGGTGACATATCCAAAAAATCATGCCAAGACCAATGTCAGAGTGATTTTTCCCTATGTTTTTGCCTATGTGTCTTACAGTTTACAGTTTTATGTTTAAGTCTTTAATCCATTTTGAGTTCATTTTTATGAATGGCATATATAATAGTCCAATTTTATTCTTTTTCATGAGGATCTCCAGTTTTCCCAAGACTGTTTATTGAAGAGACTAGACTATTCTTTCCCCATTGTGTGTTTTTTGCTTCCTTGTAAAAGATAAGTTGACTATATATGAGTGGGTTTGTTTCTGGGTCCTCCATTCTGTTTCATTGGTCTATATATCTATTATTATGCCAGTACTATATTGTTTTAATTACTGTAACTTTGTAAAATAGTTTGAAATCAAGTGTGTGATGCTTCCAGCTTTGTTCTTTTTTTTTTTTTTTTTTTTTTATCAAGATCGCTTTGGCTATTTGGATTTTTTTGTGGTTCTGTCTAAATTTTTGGATTGTTTTTTCTACTTCTGTGAAAAATTCCACTGGAATTTTGGTGGGGATTGCATTGACTCTGTGGATCACTGCATAGCATGGACATTTTAACAATATTGAATTTAAATCCAAGGACAAATGATATCTTTCCACCTATTTGTATCTTCAATTTTTTTTTTATCAGTGTCTTACAGTTTTCAGTGTATTAATCTTTAACCCCCTTGGTTAAATATTTTCCTAAATATTGTGTTGTTTTTGATGCTTTTTGCAAGTGGGATTGTTTTCCTAATTTCTCTTGCAGATAATTCATTTTTAGTGTATAGAAAGTGCAACTAATTTCTGTATGTTTTCATATCCTGCAACATTGCTGAATTTATTGATTAGTTCTAACAGTTTTTTGGTTGAGTCTTTAGCGTTATATATATATAAGATCATGTCATGTGCAGACAGTTTTACTTCTTTTCTATTTTGGATGTCTTTTATTTCTTTTTCTTGCCTAATTGCTCTAGCTAGGAACTCCAGTACTAAGTTGAATAAAAGTGGCAAGAGTGGGCACCCTTATCTCATTCCCGATTTCAGAGGAAGATCTTTCAATTTTCTACCACTGAGTATGAAGTGAGCAGGGAGCTTCTCATATATGGCCTTTATTGTGGTGAGCTACATTCTTTCTGTACCTAGTTTGTTGAGAGTTTTTATCATGAAAACATGTTGAATTTTGTCAAATGCTTTTTCTGCAACTATTGTGATGATCTTATAACTTTTTTCCTTCATTTTGTTAATGTGGTGCATCACACTTATTGATTTGTGTATATTGAACCATCCTTACATCCTAGGGATAAATCCCACTTGATCATGCTGTATGATATTTTTTAAAGTTAACTTATTTATTTTGAGACAGACACAGAGAGAGAGAAAGAGAGGGAGAGAGATCGCGAGTGAGTGCAAGGGAGAGTGAAAGGGGGAGGAGCAGAGAGAATCCCAAGAGGAGCCCAACACAGGGCTCCATCTCATGAACAATGAGATCATGACCTGAGCCAAAATCAAAAGTTGGGCACTTAACTGACTTAGCTACCCAGGCACCCCAGTGTATGACCTTTTAATGGGCTGTTAAATTTGGTTTACTAGTATTTTGTTGAGAATTTTTGCATCTATATTTATCAGGGATATTGGCCTGTAATTTCCTTTCTTGTAGTGTCCATGTCCGGCTTTGGTGACAGGGTAATACTGGCCTCATAAAATGCATTTGGAAGTGTTCTCTCTTCTTCAATTTTTTTGGAACCTTTCGAGAAGGATTGGTATTAATTCTTCTTTAAATATTTGGTAGAATTTGCCAATGAAGTCATCTAGTCCTGGGATTTTCTTTACTGGGAGAATTTTGTTTAGTGATTCAATCCCCTAACTCATTATTGATCTTTTCAGATTTTGTATTTCTTCATGGTTCAGTCTTGATAGGTTTATGTGTCTAGGAATCTATCTATTTTTCTCAGGCTATCTAATTTGTTGTTTGGAATTGTTCATAGTAGTCTACCATGATCTTTTGTGTTTTTGTAGTATCAGTTGTAATGTCTCCTCTTTCATTTCTGATTTTATTTGAGTTTTCTCTCTTTTTTCTTAGTCAAGCCAAAGGTTTTTCAATTTTGTTTATTTTTTCAAGAAGCCAGATCTTCAGTTTCACTGATTTTTTCCTATCATTTTACTAGTGTCTATTTTATTTATTTTTGCTCTGATCTTTGTTATTTCCTTTCTTCCGGTAACTTTGGGCATAGTTTGTTGTTTTTCTAGTTCCTTGAAGTAAAGTTGCATTGTTTACTTGAGACTTTTGTTTTTTCTTAATATAGGTGTTTATTGCTCTAAAATTCCTTCTTAAAACTGCTTTTGCTACAACCTGTATGTCTGGTATGTTGTGTTTCCATTTTCATTTGTTTCAAGATATTTTTTATTTTCCTTTTGATTTCTTCTTTGACTCACTGGTTGTTCAGAAGTGTGTTGTTTAGTTTCCACATTGTTAGTTTTCCAGCTTTCTTCCTGTTATTAATTTCTAGCTTCATACCATTGTGGTAAGAAAAGATGCTTGATAAGATTTCAATCTTCTTAAATTTGTTAAGACATTTTTTGTGACCTAGCGTATGATATATCCTAGAGAATGTTCCATGTGTGCTTGAGAAGAATGTGTATTCTACTGCTGTTGGATAGGCTGTTCTGTATATGTCTATGAATTCCATTTGATCTAAAGTGTACTTAAGTCCCATGTTTCCTTACTGATTTTCTGTCTGGATGATCTATGCACTGTTGAAAGTGGAGTATTGAAGTCCTTTGCTATTTTGCTGCATTGCTGCAATTTCTCCCTTCAGACCTGTTAATATTTGCTTAATATATTTAGGTGTTATGTGCATATATATTTATGATTGTTATATCCTTTTGATATGTAAGGACTTTCTTTGTCTTTTTTTTTTCCGCTTTTGAATTAAAATTTATTTTGTCTGTTAGAAGTATAGCCACCTTTTCTCTTTTTGTTTCTGCTTGCATGAAATATCTTTTTCCATTCCTTCACTTTCAGCCTTTATGTGTCCTTAAAGCTGAAGTGAGTGTTTTGCAAGCAGCATATATTTGGATCTTGTTTTCCTTCTGTTCAGCTGCTCTGGATACTTTCAAATTTCCTGTCTTCGAGTTGTCAGATTTTTTATTCCACTTGATCAAATCTGGTGTTGATGCACTCTCTTGCATTTTTCATATCATCCATTATATTCGTTAGCTCCAGAATTTGTTTGGTTCTTTTTTATGATTTCTGTCTCTCTGTTGAAACTCTCGTTTTGCTCATGTATTGTTTTCCTGATTTTGCTGAATTGTCTATGTTCTCTTGTAGCTCCCCAAGCTTTAAAAGAATTCTTCTGAATTTTTTGTCTTTACGATTGGTTACTGAAATATTACTGTGTTCCTTTGATGGTGTCATGTTTTCTTGTTTTTTTTTTTTTTTTTTTTTTTTTTGTGTTCCTTGAAGTCTCGCGTGGCTCTTTTCACATCTGAAGAAGCAGTTACCTCTGGCAGTCTTTACTGGATTGCTTCAGGAGAGGCATAGCTTCTTCACAAGCCGACCTAGCTAGGAATTCTGAGGCTTTCTCAGACCTTTTTACAGATGTGCCTGCTCCATACTTTTTGTTCTTTCTTTTGGGGGAGAGGATTCTCTCGCTCCTGCAAAGCCAGGTCAGGTGCTGAGAACCTCCCATTTGTTTTTCCTCGTATGGTACCCCAAAATGCTTAAATTTGTGTACCTTCTCCCAGTCCCACAGAGTTGGGCTGGCTTTCTGTGCATGCTGGCTAGCCACCTGCAAAGGCTCACACTCCCTGTCCAGTGGAGCACATGTAGGAAGCTGGCCACAGGGGGCGTGCCATGGAGTATCCGGGGTGTTCATGGCTCTGTTGTATGGTCTGCAGGCAAGATGTCCCCAGAAGCTCATGGGGAGTCTTCTTAATGGAGTCCATGTGGCAGTTAGGAGACTCCACGTCCCTTGATGATTTCCAGGCCTTAGTTGCTGTGCTCCTCGCCTCTTCCAGCCCCTCAGCCACCTCAGTATTTGGGGTGGGGCAAGAAAGAAATGTGCCACTTGGAGGAAGTTAAATGCTCTCTTACATGCTCTCACTTTTCCCCATGAGAGAAATCATGGACTGAGGGGTGTCTCTTGGCATTGAGTTCTGCCACCTTGGGGGAGAGGTGACATGGATAAAATGAAGCTGTTCTTACTCTCTTCAATGTGTCTATTATTGGATTTTTGGCTCTAGTGGTGTGCTGTAACTTCTCCACCAGACTCCTGGATTCCCACAAAGGTATTCTCAAACTACCAAAATTGATGTTTTTTAAGGGGATAGTGGTAGAAAATGCCTATTCTACCACATTGCTCATTTCCACTCATGTAGGTATTGAGTTGGTGTAAGTACTGTACTCTAATGTTCTGTGTTTGTCTCCCAATTAGAATGGAAATACCAAAGTGAGATTCTGTTACTGAATTTTAGATGTTAATCTCAGACATTCTATTGGCAGAAAGTTCCTGTCCCAGAAAGTCTTTGGTAGAGTTGAGTTTTCCCCCTAGTGCTATAGTCTCTACCTGTGCAGAATGTGTGCTTGGTTCCCTGTTCTTTATTGTTTACTTTCTGGCCTCTTAGTCCTTGGAGTCTGATCACCTTAACTTTTGATCCACTTCCTGACCCAGACCCTCAGTGACTGTCAGTTTTCAGATCCCTCGTCTTCACTATACGCAGTCCAATCCCGGGTTGTCTCCGTCAGCTCTTTTTGTTTTGCTTTTTCCCTCTTGGGAATACCCTGAATTGATGCTCTCATTTCAGTCCAATACCCTGTTGTAGTTACAGAGGGAAAATTTGAATGGAAGTACCTGAGATGATTTATACCATGAAGAGCTTGACAAAAGCTTTTAATTTCACAAACTGTCAGAGATTCCTTACCTCTGAAGCAAAGGTATACTAAAAAGCCCCAATGTATTGTATTCCTTCTTAGATCTACAGCTCTTAGAGCAAGGACATATTTATGTATTCATAATTTCATTATATGTTCAATTCCTCAGTTATATTTTCAGTGCCTCTAATAATGTCTTCTAAGAGTATGAACATCAAGAATTACTATTATATATCCCAGGATGGTGTATTCATTTTGCCCCCTTTTTTTCATTCATGTCTCTTACTATAGTGATGATCAGATGGTGTGACCCATGGAATGCCCCCAATTATCCACTTTATCAGTCTCTTAATTTTGGAGTAAGTGATTAAGATTTTTATCTTCAGAAGGTATTTTAAAGTCCAAGAATCACCTGGAAATGCTTAAAACATAGCCATTATCATTCAGTAATTAAATAAATATTTCTAGGCCCCTACTTTGTACCAGGTTCTGGGATTGAATAATAGAATGATTGGCTTAACACAAAAATGGATGTCACTTAGGCTATCAGGTCACCAAATGTGAGTGGGCCAGCGTGTGTATCACGTTACTTGGATTCAGGAACAGAGTAATGTAACAAAGTAACATAACAAAGTTAATATAAACCCTGAGTTAAAGTCTAGCACAATTCAGAAGGAATACAAGGGTTCATTTTTCACAGCATGCAAAATTGGAGTAGATGAGAAATCCAAAGGTCAACAGGTGTGAGAAAGCAGCAAAACTAGGCATGTAGAGGGATCAAAACATGGTTTCAGAGGCAAGGCTTTTGCCACCTCCTCTCTCTCTGCCATGAAGTTGCTACTAATCATATAGACTGCCCTAAATCCTCCTACTGGAGGCCCAGAGGACAAGTAAGCTATTTCAGTGAGGAGTGCATACAGATCGCAGATGCAGCTGTGCTAACAGAGTAAATTAGACCATTCAGACTGGAGGGAAAGTCAAGTTCCAGGGCTTGGGAACTGCCGAAGGAGGGCAGTGAAGAAATCCAGAGTAGTAGTAATGCATGTGGCCAGAAGGGACTTGCCACTTTCCTCATCTGGCATATGAGTAACTTGAGTGCCACAGACATTAATTTTCCAGAGTCTTCAAGCTTGTAGTAACCAACACAGGATTAAGCTTGGACTTTTTGGCCTGTGTAAAGTGTAGTCCCAACCCCTGTCCTTGCTAGGACTTAGACACTCCCTAGTGGCTGCTGGAGGGGTAAATGCAGGGAGGGACAAAGGGGACACTAGCAAATAATTTCAATGGACCATTCATCTATTTTCCACTCCCTGGTGAATGTCTCTCAACACAGTAAGGAGAATGAGGTTCAAAAGTGGTTTGGGCTCTTAAAATACCTATTCATTTGGTAACATTTTACAGATTTCATAGACAAATCTTGTATAACTGAGTATACAGCTTCACAGAGAAGTTGTATAACTATCTAGCTAGTTGTTAGCTAGATAGTTATCTAGCTAGCTAGTTAGATAAGTTGTTATCTTTTTGAAGAAACAGTTATACCCTATAGCATTATAATTTATCTGAAAACAAATTGTTTGTTGTGTTTTTAATGTAATACTACCAACCCTTCAATACAGAGCATCAAGCATAGTTTTTAATTCATTATGAGAGTGAAGGGTCAGGGTTAAATTTTGACCAAGGATGCTAGGATGCTAAATCAGGCCCCTTTATCGAAAACATAACTGGAGCTTTAAAACATATATAGAGCAAGATGAAATTATTACCCCTCCTCCTCCTCTCCTTCCTTTCCTCCTCCTTTTCATATTCCATTGTATGAATATGCCACAACTTACTCATTTTCCAGATGATGGGCATTTCAGTTATTTCTGGTTTGGGACTCTTATGAATAAAGCTGCTATGAACATGCTTGTACAGGTCCTTGGTGGACATGTGCATTCATTGCTGTCAGGTACCTCGGACATTTGATACCTGGATTGGGTCATTTTTAGTGTTCTTACTCTTCCAGACAGATAAATTATTTTCAGTAATAATTAAATGAAATGAATAATAATAACAAGATAGCCAGTGATTTCTCTTTTTTTTTAATTTTAAATTTCAAAATAATTATACAATTTACAGAGGTGCCATGCACCCTCACCCCAGTTTCTCCCCATGGTTTTATCTTACATAAAAAATATAGCCACAATATTAGGAAAATCGAAAGCGGTGCAATGTGTGTGCACAGTTCTGTGTCCTTTTATCACACGTGTAGGTCCATCTAACTCACGACCACAATCAAGATACAGAGATTTCCCTCATGTCACCCCTTTGTAGTCACACGCATCCCTCTCACCCCCATCATTCTGAGCCTCTGGCAACCACAAATCTCTTTTCCATCTTTTTTATTTCACCATTTCAAGAAGGTTACATGCGTGGAATCACACAATATATGAGCTTTTAAGATTGGCTTTTTTTTTTTTTCATTCAACATAGTGCCTTTGTAAGGTCCATCCAAGTTGCTGCATTTATCAGTACTTTGTCCTCTGTGGTCCTTTGTATGGATGTGTACTTAGGGTTGTGTAAACCATTCACTACTGAAGGACATTTTGGTTGTTTTACTTTTTAGCTATTATAAGTGAATCTAATATGAACATCTGTATACAGATTTTTGGGTGACCAATCTGGATAGTCATCCTGTGCTATTGCTGGATCTTTAATTTTTTTTTAATGTTTATTTATTTTTTGGTGGGGGGCGAGAGAGAGAGACAGAGCATGAGCACGGGAGGGGCAGAGAGAGAGACACACACAGAATCTGAAGCAGGCTCCAGGCTCTGAGCTGTCAGCACAGAGCCCGACGCGGGGCTCGAACTCATGGACTGTGAGATTATGACCTGAGCTGAAGTCGGACGCTTCACCGCTTCACCACCTGAGCCCCGCAGGTGGCCCACTGGGTCTTTATATGTATGTTTAGTTGTTAAAGAAACTGCCAAAGTGTTTTCCAGAGTGGCCGTTCCATTTTATATTTGCACCAGGAATGTATAAAAGACCAAGTTTTTCCATATTCTTGCCAAGATTTTTATATGGTCGCTATTAGAACAGAGGTATGCAGTGATATCTCATCGTGGTCTTAACTGGCATTTCCCTAATAACTGGTGATGTTGAATAACTTTTTATGTGCTTATTTGCTATCTGTGTATCCTCTTTGGTAAGATGTCTCTTCATGTCTTTTGCCCATTTTCTAATTGGATTAGCTATTAAGTTTTTAGAGTTCTTCATATATTCTAGATATGAGTCCTTTGTGTAGGATATGTGCTTTGGAAATATTTTTCTTCCTAGTTTGTAGTTTTTTTTTATCCTCTTAACAGGGTCTTTCACAGATAAAGAGTTTTTAAATTTGATGAAATCCTGTCTATCAACATTTCTTTAAAAAATTTTTTTAAAATTTAATGTTTATTTTGAGAGAGAGAGAGAGAGAGAGCGAGCGAGTGGGGGAGGAGCAGAGAGAGAGGGAGACACAGAATCTGAAGCAGGCTCCAGGCTCTGAGCTGTCAGCACAAAGCCCAATGCGGGGCCCGAACCCATGAACCATGAGATAATGACCTGAGCCGAAGTCAGAGGCTCAACTGACTGAGCCACCCAGGCATCCCTATCATTATTTCTTTTATGGATCATACTTTTGATGCATCATGAGCTTTGTTTTTAAGTGTCCTATATTTATATACAATTAGTGATTGGATCCCAGATTTATTTAGGTAGGCATCTTTTGGTTTTGTTTTGTTTTGGAGTGTTTTTATGAGGCGAATATCCTAGGATGTGTTGTCAGAACACTTGAGGATAGTCTTGCCTCTGTTAATTACTGATAGAGGTGACAGAATGAAGTACTGAAGATCCCAGACTCCAGGTCTTTAGTCCCAGCTCCACCACATATGAAATGTATGCACTTACCTAGGTTGCTTAACTGCTCTGTGCTTCTGTTTTATCTGTAAACTGGGGATAATAATAATAATGAAATTGCAATAATGTTAATTGCAACATCGGTTGTTATAAAGATACAGGAGTTCATACATGTAAAGTGCTCAGAACAGTGCCTGGCAAATAAGCACTCAGTAACCGGCTCTGTGGCTTGGGAAAACCCTAAGGTTTCCAGGGTTTCAATTGCTTTAACTCTAAAATGGGGATAATACTTGCTGCTCCATCTAAGTTATAAGACACATGTGAGGATAAAATAAGAGTTTACTGTGATGGGTGCCTGGGTGGCTCAGTCAGTTAAGTGTCCAACTTCTGCTGAAAGTCATGATCTCACAGTTCATGGGTTCGAGCTCCACATCGGGCTCTGTGCTGACAGCTCAGAGCCTGAATCCTGCTTCAGATTCTGTGTCTCCCTTTCTCTCTGCCCCTCTCCTGCTCATGCTCTCTTTCTCTCTTTCTGTCTCTCGCTCTCTCTTTCTTTCTCTTTCAAAAAAAAAATTTAAAAAATTTAAAAATTTCTTTCAATCTGGCTTTCTGTATTTAAAAAATAAGATTTTACGGTGAAAGTACTATGTAAAGCACTCACAAGCAAAAAGTTTTTCTCTTATCAATGATTATTATCATTAATATATATATATACTATCTATTTGTAGATAAAAGTGATCATCCCTTAATGAAGTGTTCTCTAGGTTAAGAGAATAGGTGAATCATTACGATGCAGGGAGGAAATATTTGATGTTTTTTGTTTAAATCTCATCTGTCCTTGGTTTTACTTTTGCATATATTTAATAATTTATGTGGTATAGTAATATAGTAATAAAATTACATATGGTTTATAAGTAATAATCCTACTTGTTTGTAGGTATATAGAATTTTTTCACTAAAGGGGTACACAATCAAAAAAGTTTGAAGACCTATTGATCTGAAGAAATAATCGATATGGGCATCTTCATACAGTGTTAATTTAGGCTTTCTTGACAGCATACATCGTCAAGTGCCTTACAACATTTTTGTACTGATTTTGTATTAGGGAAGGGAATCCTTAAGGAAATGATCAGAGGTAAGCAGAAAGAGCTACATTTAAGAATATTCATTACAGGGGCGCCTGAGTGGCTCAGTAGGTTGAGTGTCTGACTTGATTTCTGCTCAGGTCATGATCTCACAGTTCATGAGATTGAGCCATGCGTTGGGATTTGCACTGACAGTGCGGGACTTGCGTGGGATTCTCTCTCTCCGTGTCTCTCCGCCCCTCCCCAGCTTGCACACACACACTCTCTCTCTTAATAAATAAATAAATAAATAAACATAAAAAAAGGATATTCATTGCAACATTATAGTAAAAGTCAGAATTTACCTATATGTTCATCAAATAAGGCAATGTTTAAATAAACTGATGTATATGTAGGCTCCAGCCTCTATTCCACAGCTTAGTAAACTATAATAAAGTTTTGAGGTTAGGAATTACTTTTAAGAAGATTTCATGAAGAAACATTCCCAATATAATGTTAGGTGAAAAAAAAAAAGATATAAGGAGATGCCAGTATAGGTGGGTAGATATGCGGAATGACCCTAATTTTAGTAAAAGTGCACAAACACAAGACCGGGAAGAAATATGCTACCATGCTAAAAGCAGTTGTCTTTGAGTAGTGGGACTAAGCATATTTTTAGTGTCTTCACACTTTTCTATATTTTCTAGTTTCTTTGCATGTGTTAGTTGTGTAATTAGAAAGAGGTTTCCTTTTTGAGACAAAAATATCATAAACCATACTTGTTATTCTTAGGCTTCAGATTTTCATTAATTGAATAACTTTCCTGGGGTATAAATCATAAGATTGGGAAGGACTTTAGTTAGTTGTCTTGGCCAATTTTGATAGAATCTCATGGATGAATTTCAGACAGATGAATTCATTTTTCAATGTTAAAGTGTTTTGGGTTTTTTTGAGAACATAACAATTTTAGCTTCTGTAATCTTTTTCAGCTTTCCACAGAATGTAGGTAACTGCTACTTATCACTATTTTGCTAATAAGCATGACTATATATCAATTTTACCAACAATTATTTATTGGACGTTGGGGAGGTAGTATGGGGCATATATTCCTGAAATCTATTCTTGAGTCCCAGCCCTCACAGAGACTCCCGTTTAGTGAAGGAAATGGGACTAGTCCTTATCAAATGTTGAATGATACCCAGCAGTATTTGATAAATGTCAATTTCTGTGGTACTGACCACTCTTGTAATTTTAGGTATTATCCTTTCTTTCGACCTTAGCAACTAAAATTCTTCAAAGTTCTTTATTGAGCCCATCCTCAAATTTTAGCTTCTTGGTGCTGAATTTGATAAAACCAGGAAGACTTGATGTTTATGAACATTGCCTTGAATCAGAGGTTCTCAAACTTGGTTGTATGCGGGAAGTTCCTGAGGAGTTCTGAAAAACTACAGGTGCCTGGGTCCTACCCCCAGATATTCTGATTTAACTAGTCTTGGAGTACAGAGTAGCGGAGAGAACAAGTGGAGAGTAGGACTTTAAAGATGCCCCTATGTAATTTAAAGTGTAGACAGTATTGAGTATCACAGCCCTTAAATTAAAAATGGGCTCAATGAAGAACTTCTGAGGAAATTTGAATTACCAAGACTGAAAGGAAGGATGATGTCTAAACACTTACTGAAAGAGCATTTCGTCTGGAATAGTGACATAAACCTGGGTATGAAAAGGCAGCATTTGGGCTATTTTCCAAGCTCTGGCAGAACTCTCTTCAGTGACATTTGTCCTACCAGGAAGCCAGGGGCATTGGGGCAACTTTACCATGACATGCTGACCCTCACCTCTTTCCCTGGCATGCAGGGTCTCTTCCTACCAAAGCCTTAATCTATTTGTAATATTGCAGGGATCTATGCCTCTTCTGTTTCCTCTATAGTAGTAATAATAGTTACCATTTATTTAGCTTCTCTTATCTACCAGATATTTTCATCCATTTTCTCTGATTCTTCCCAGAATCTTGAAAGAGAGTTGTTTTACAGATAAAGAAACAGGCTCAGATAGGTCTAGTTTTTGATCCAAGGTCACACAGAAATGTCAGCTCTCAGATTCAAAGTCTGCTCAGCCTGACTTCAGTGCCTGTGTTTTGTCTATGACATCCTGGTGGCTGCCTCCCTGCTGCCCGTCACATGTCTTCTGGGCTCTGGTGACCTACATCTAGGTCTTTCACTTTTCTTACTCCAGTGTCTGATTGTGCAGATGTGTGCCTAAATAGAGCAGTGTCTCATGGAAGGCTAGGTTTTGCCTCTTAAAATGTCTCCTTTCAGGGAATGCTGTGAGGACCTCCGTGTTCAATTGATTTGTGTCCATCAGAAGAAGGTGTGCGAGGAGCGGAAAGCACAGATAGCTTTTAATGAGGAACTGAAAAGACAGAAACTGGTGGAAGAGCAGATGTTCTCAAAGCTCTGGGAGGAAGACCGATTAGCCAAGGAAAAGCGAGAAGCCGAAGAGGCGAGGAGGCAGAAAGAGCTGGTGGAGAACACAGTCCTGGGGCTGAATGCCCAGATCACCAGCATCAAGGCGCAAAGGCGGGCTGCACAGCAGCTGAAGGAAGAGGAGGCACGCTTTGTGGTGAGTCTTTTACAGTGCTCGTCACGGGATGATCCGCTCGGAGGGTGTAGTACACGATTTGCAGGCCCGTGACATGTGGTTTGCCCAGTGGTCTGGCTGCTTCACAGGGCAGCAGACCATGGTTAGAGCCTAGGATTCCATGGCCCAGTTAACAGTGCTGTCCCATTGCGTAGGGCATGTGACTTCACTACTGTGACTTGGGTCCTTCATCTAAAAATGAGGCCGGAGCAGCCAGATGGCTCAGTTGATTAAGTGTCCAACTTCAGCTCAGATCATGATCTCATGGTTCATGAGTTCAAGCCCTGCCTCAGGCTTGCTGCTGTCAGTGCAGAGCCTGCTTCTGATCCTCTGTCCCTTTCTCTCTGCCCCTTCCCTGCTAGCATATACACACATTCTCTCAAAAATAACCATTAAAAAATTACAAATTAAAAAATTAAAAATGAGGCAAAAGACCCTTGTCTTTATTGTGAGGATGAAATGTGATAATCATGGGCGGTACCATAGAGGGTGAGTGGCAATTTGGCAAAATTCCCCCATTCTTTGATATGGAGAACAGATAGTTTCCATGTCCCGTGTAAAGCGCTATATGACGCCTCCACCCCAGCCACCAAAATCAATAATCTCAAAAGGTTACTGCCCCTACTATATAGAAATTAGAGTCGGGCCTGGGTGGCTCATTTAGTTGAGTGTCAGACTTTGGCTCAGGTCATGATCTCACGGTTCATGAGTTTAAGCCCCGTGTGGGGCTCCGTGCTGACAGCTCAGACAGAGCCTGGAGCCTGCTTCAGATTCTGTGTCTCTCTCTCCGTCTGCCCCTGCCATGCTCACACTCGGTCTCTGTCTCTCTCAAAAAGAAAAAAAAAAAAAAAAAAGAGAGAGAGAGCGGTGTCACTGGAAATGTGTGAAAACATTAAAAAGAGCGATTTTATGTGTATATAGAACTTCTAGCAACTGATACTTTAATACCACCAAATTTCGGAAGAAGGTATATTTTCCTGGGAAACCCCAAGTATTGAGATTTGGAACCATAAGAAATGTTAAAGGTCAGCTTTTTCAGAGGCCCTAAAAACCTTCCCTGGGTTTGAGACTGTTTTCTTTTGGAGAGGCTAATGGAAGATGTCTAAATATTTTAGCTTCTCTAAGAAAATTGAAACTGCTTGTGTTGTAAGATATCAACAAGTTAGGTATAGAAGGAGGTATCTATCTCAAGATAGTGACAATATACGACAAGCCCATAGCCAACATCACACTCAGTGGTGAAACGTTTTAAGCTTTTTCCATAAAATCAGGAAAAAAACACGGGTATCCACTGTCACCACTCCTGTGCAACATAGTACTGGAAGTCCTTAACAGAGCACTTCAGAATTGGAAAGGAAGCAATAAAATGGTCTCTATTGCAGATAATAAAATTTTAGATAGAAAAAATTCTAAAGACTGTACCCCAAAGCTGTTAGATCTAATCAACAAATTCAGTAAAGTCGCAGGATATAAAATAAACATGCAAAAATAAGTTGCATTTGAAAAACAAAACAAAACAGGAAATTAGTATTGGCATAATATCTTCCGTTAAGGTTATTCTTTATTTAAATATAGTAAAACCTTTGGATTTCACCAGTTTCTACATGCACTCTTTGGGAGAAAGGGTATGGTTCTATGAAATTTTATCACATGTATAGATTTTTGTAAGTACTACCAAAATCACGATACAGAACTGTTCCACCATTCAAGGAAACTCTTTTTTTTTTTTAAGTTTTATTCATTTATTTTGACAGAGAGCATGTATGCAAGTGGGGGGAGGAGCAGAGAGAGAGGGAGAGAGTGGGGGAAGGGCAAAGAGAGGGAGAGAGAGAATCCCAAGTAGGTTCCTTGCTGTTAGCATAGAGCCCAATGTGGGGCTCAAACTCATGAACCTCAAGATCTTGACCTGAGCCAAAATCAAGAGTTGGAAGCTTAACCGACTGAGCCACCCCTCTAAGAAACTCCTTTAAAGTTATTCCTTTATAGTCATAACCTCCCTTGACCCTAACTCCTGGCAGCCACTGATATATTCTTTATATGTATCATTTTTGTAATTATATAAATTCCACCCCTTTTAATATTTTATATGAACATTTTCAAATGCACAGAAGTCAAGAGTACAATGAACCCTCATCTACCCATCTCCCTGTTTCAGCAGCTGTGTAATTTTGCCACATTGGTTTCTTCTACCTCCCCCAACCCCACTCCATTTTTATGTTTTAAAACATAAATCCCAGGGAGGCCATTTCCCCCTTAAATACATGTCAAGTGTGCATCTCAACAGAGGACATTTTCTGACACATGCCAATATCAGACCTAAAAAAATTAACCGTGATTCCTTTTTATCATCTAAAATCAGCATCTAATTTCCATCATGGTCTAAATTATTTGATATTTAGATCAGAATCCAAACATTGTTCTTATAGTCTCTTTAGAAAGAGTAACTGTTTTCTTATTCAAACCAGGGTACATTTGAGATGGAAAGGATGCAATAAATGCATCACATCCGCGCAATGGGTGCACCATCAGAACCACCCTGGTGAAACCAAGAAGTGGTAAACTGCTTTTAGATCTCTTAGTCTTAAACAGTTCTCTCCTGTTCCATCCCATCTCCCCCATGTCTCAGAGTCTGGATTTGACTGATTGCTTCCTCCTGGTGTAGTCAGGCTTACTGTTAAAAAAAAAAAAAAAAAAAAAAAAAAAGTGGCCTGCTATTGGATTGTCTTTCATGTTTGATAGCCATTGCTTTTCCTTAGGTGCTGCAACTCATTTTCACATTTTCATTTGATCCTCACAATTTGGGATTAACTGTTCATGGCATTACTGGGAAAGTCTAGCCTATAACTCTCTCTCACAAACCAGGGATCATGGCGATTGTGGCTGTTGTGAGTTAAATCACATTGGGAATTGTATGCCATCCTCACTATGGCCACGTCATCTCTTGTCCCAGCTGAGCAAGTACTTATCTATCCCTCTAGGACAGCTCAGCTGCCTCTGGCAGGAGGACTAATGCTTCAGTTTTTACTACACCTAGATATTCTACCAAACCTGCAATGCCCAACAGCCTTGGTGCCCTGGTTAAAACCACTTGATTGGCCAGGCAATTAAGCCCAGAGGGTTAGAAAGATAAGAAAATAAGAGGAATGGAGAGAATACTTTTAAAGGACAAAATGCATACAGTTTAATTTTGTGCATATAGCTGATGTGCACATTTCTATTTTTGAGCTCCTATTGCTGCTTAAAAATAGATCCATATCTAGATGTTGCAGGTGTACATAGAAAAGTCTAGAAAGCCAATACACTGAAATGTTGAGTGTGGTAGTGGGGGACGGGTGCAAGGTTAAAAGTGATTTCTCTTTATATTTTTCTGCGTTTTAAACTCTATAACCATTTTTTATTTCATAGTCACACACAACACGAAGCCTTATTGCTGACTCAGCAATGAAAAGGCACACATTTTCTAGCTTACAGTCCCTCTAAATTCCAAGAAACCCTTGATTTTCATCTCTTAAGTGAAATGCATGAACTTATTTGTTTTGTCTAACTGTACTGATACATTGTCCTCATTATTGTTTTACCTTAGGAAAATGACAAAGCACAGGTGAAACTTGAGAATGAACAGGATAAGCTAAAGAAATGGAAAACAAAACAGGAACTTAGAGCTGCTTTACAAAAAGCCCTCCTAGAGAAGACAGAGCATATTCAGCAAGAATGCAGGGAAGAGGAGAACTTGAATATGAAGCTTGTGCAGAGGGCCCTTCAAGACTTACAGGATGAGGCTGATAAAAAGAAGCAAAAAAAGGTAAGATATTTATTCAGTGCCTACTTTGTGCTGGATGAGATTCCTTGCTGAGCTTTCACTCTTACAGGAGCCAGCCACAGGTAGAATAAACCATAAACCATGCACTCTTTTTTTTTTTTAATGTTTATTTATTTTTGAGAAACACAGAGACAGAGTGCGAGTGGGGGAGGGGCAGAGAGAGAGGGAGACACAGAACTGGAAGCAGGCTACAGGCTCTGAGCTGTCAGCACAGAGCCCAACTCGGAGCTCAAACTCATGAGCTATGCGATCATGACCTGAGCTGAAGTCAGATGCTCAACCGACTGAACCACCCATGCGCCAACCATGCTACTTTTAAGTGTGGTCCATAAACCAACAGCATCAGCATCATCTGAGAGGATATTAGAAAGAGAAATTCATAGTCTCCAGAATTAGAATCTCCAAATTGAAATCTTGGCAGAGGCAAGAAATCTGTTTTAACAAGCCCCGCCAGGGGATTCTGATGCTCACTGAATTTAGAGAACTCCTATAACGTGGTGTTGCAACTGTCATGGCAGGATGGGAGTGAAGAAAATGAGTGACTTTGCCGGGAAGCTGGGGAGGCCATCACTGAGAAAGTGCTATTCGAGGGACCTCAAAAGATATGTAAAGCTTTGTCAGGTAGAGAGCAGAGAAAAGCATTCCAGTATGTATTCAGCTGTCTCTTTGAAATTTGTATTGAACTCTTGAGGGGGTTGTGCTTTTCCTATAGGTACTATTTTTTGTTCCTTTAAAAATTTTTTAATTTTAGTTTTAGGTTCAGAGCAAAATTGAGCAGAAGATGCAGAAATTTCCCATGTACTCCCTTCTCCCACACAGGCACAGCCTCCCCACATCAGTATCCCCCAACCAGAGGGGTACATTTGTTATCATCGATGAACCTACATTGACATGTCATTGTCCCCCAAAGTACGTAGTTTACATTAAAGTTTACTCTTGGTGTTGTACGTTCTGCGGGTGTGAACAAATGAGGACATGTATCTACCACGAAAGTATCATACAGAGTGATTTCACTGGGCCTTAAAATCCTCTGTGCTTCCCCTGTTCATTCCTCTCCCGACTCCAAACCCTTGGAAACTACTGATCTTTTTACGGTCTCCACAGTTTTGCCTTTCCCAGAATATCATAAGGTTGGAATCACATAGTACATTGCCTTTTTAGATCTGCTTATTTCATCAAGTAATAGGCATTTAAGTTTTCTCCAAATCTTTTCATGGCTCAATAGCTCATTTCCTTTTAGCTCTGAATAACATTCCATTGTGTGGACGTACCACAGTTTGTCCAGCCACCTTCTGAAGATATCCTTGGTTTCCAAGTTTTACTTATTGTGACTAAAGCTGCTGTACACGCTCGTGTGCAGGTTTTTGTATGGCTGTAAGTTTTCAACTCATTTGGGTAAATACCAAGGAGCATAGTTACTGGGTCATATGGTAGAAGTATGTTTAGTTTTGTAAGAAACTGCCAAATCGTCTTCCAAAGTGGCTGTACCATTTTGCATGCCCACATTGTTCCGGGCCAACTATACACACTAGAGGTCTGGCTCAGGGTGGAACTGCAAGTATGGGCTCCACTGGTAGTTGAGCAGATCTCAGTGAGCTCCACTGGGTCAGTAGGGACGCACCTTGCAGAGGAATGCGGGGTGTCCACTGAGCTTAGAATCACTGTGACTTGGGCTTGGGCTTCTGTGTCTAATAGAGCCAGGAATGTCTGGTGTGGACCTGGTGGACCACCGGAGTTGTAAATGGGCGATTGTGCAGGTGGGACGAGCTCTGAGTAGCTGCTGAATCCGTAGGGTAATTCTCTGGGAGACTTCTGAGCCTGCAGGTCAGGGGAGTTTTTGGGGAAGAGAGAGCCTTGGGACTCTCTGAAGGCCTCTGACCCATTAGGATGGGGCTCTGTAGTGAGCCAGTCACTTGTTTTAAAGACAGGAACTTACTTCACGGTTGTGCCAATATAGATCATTGGGCATCCCCAATTTGCAGAGCTGCCAGTACAAGGCCCCCTGCTATTTGAAATGTCCCAGATACTTCCTGACAGCCTTGGCCTGGGGGCTCCAGAACCAGGAAGTGGGAAGGTTGCTCTGCAAAGTGGGTTGCAGGGCCTAGCACCTGAAGGCTGGCCTTGGGGCTGTGGGCTACCTTGGTACTGTAAAATCTGGTAGTCTGGGTAAGTGTCTCTTTCACAGTGTGGCTATCAAGTCTACTCCTTCCAGTGACTCCCGAATAGTATGGGAGGTCCCTATAAAGTGGAGAAGCATGGCCTTGTAATTGTGGAGGAGGGCTCCCTGTAAAAAGAATACTCTGGATTTGGGGACAATTGGGGCCTCTTCAAGATTGGAGATGAAATCTGGGTCATCTGGGTTGCCGTGTTCAGAGAAGTGATAGAATCTCCAGACCATACAATCTTGCCAGGGAGTCAGGCCTCATATAGTGTGTTCCACTGGCTTTGAGCCTTTGTCATCATAAGTACAATAGAAGGGTGAGGTCAGCTCCACGCCATAAAAATCCAAGCAAGCCAAGAAGGGGATTCTCCCTCCATCTTTAGAGCTGGTGCCTTTGGGTTTGGACTCTCTCGTCATTGGAATCCTTGTTTATGGTGTTTCCTTTTCCCCACGTGGAAGGCTGGAGGGGCCCTGCAGTTGGGTATTTCCCTTCTCCTAGGTCAGTTAAGCTGAGATAAAACCCTGGCAGTTTAGGCTCTGGTTAAATAGATTCTCCCTAGAGCAAACCTCAGACTAGAATGCTCTGGTGTATTTCAAAATGATTCCTTTTCTCCTCCCTCTTCAAGAAACATGAGAGCCTTTTTCTCTGATTTTCACTGTGAGAGCCTGGTAGAGCTTCAGGAGGTACAACTCAGGCAAGTGTGGTCTCCCGCACTCCTCAATGACGGGGTCGCCTTAGAGTTTTTAACTCTTAGACGTGTCCACACTGAGCCTCCAGCAATTCAGCAATTAGAGGTTTTCCTACGCCAGCACTGGTTCTCACAGAAGTTTCTGCTCAGGGGTCTCCGCTGTGGTCAGTTGTGATTCTCTGTATCTACCTGTCTCTCCAGACTGGGGGCAGTGGTTTGCCCTGTGACCTTGCTTCTCTTATGGATCTAAGGTTAGTTCTTGATTTTTTAAGTTTGTTAGCTTTTTCCTTGACGTTAGGACCACAGAGTGGCAACTTCTAAGCTCCTTACATACCCGACTGGAAACCAGAAGTCTGGTACTATTTGTTAAATTGTATTTTTTTATTTGGGGATAATTTTAGATACACATGCAGTTGAAAGAAATAATACAGAGAGTTGCCACGTACCCTTTATTCAGTTTCTCTCCATGATGCCTTGCAAAACTATAGTCCAGTATCACAAGCCAGGATAGTGACTGTCAGGAGATGGAACATCCCCACCACCACAAGGGGTCCTTGTGTTTCCCTTTCATCTGTTCTCCATTTCCCTAATTTTGTCATTTCAAGAGTGTTATGTAAATGGAATCATATAGTATGTAACCTCACGGGATTGACATTTTCGCTCAGCGTAGCTCTGGAGAACCAGCCAGGTTGTTGCAAGTATCAGTGGTGTGTTTATTTTTATCGTTGAGGAGTATTCGTGCTATGATCACACCGCAGTCTGTTTTTACCATTTACCTGTTAAAGGTCATCTGGGTTGTTTCCAACTTACGGCTATTATGAGTAAAGCTGCTATAATCATTCAGGTACAGGTTTCTGTGTGAGCACAAGTTTTTGTTTCTCTGGGAAAAATGCCCTGAAGGGCAGTTGTAATTGCACGTTTAGTTTTTTAAGAGACTGCCAAACTGTTTTTCAGAGTAGCTTTACCATCCCACCAATAATATACATTCCTACCAACAGTGAACGAATGATTCAGTTTCTCTACATCCTCACCAACATTTGGTGGTGTTATTGTTTTTTTACTTTAGCCATACTGATAGATGTATAGTGATATCTCACTGTTTTTATATTTTATGTTTCCATAATAACTATGATGTCAATCAACTTTTCACATGCTCATTTCCCATCTGTATATCCCCTTCAGTGAAGTGTTTCCTCATATTTCTTGCCCATTTTCTAATTGGATTATTTGAACGTTTTTTTTTTTTTTTTGCTCTTGAGTTTTTGTTTTCCATTTGATCTCCATAGATACCTATGATCTCCATAGATCATTTTATTCTATTTTTTTAACAACTTCATTAAGGTAATTAATATACCATACAATGTACCCATTTAAAATATACATTTCAGTGGTTTTTGGTATATTCATAGATATGTACAACCATTCCCACAGTCATTTTTAGAATTTTTTATTATCTCACTCTTCCCTCTTCCTGACCCTCTACTCTCATTCCTAAGCAACTACTAATATATTTTCTGTCTCTATAGATTTGCTATTCTGGAGTTTAATATGAGTAGAATTATATATTCTGTGGGCATCTTTCATTTAGCATAACGTTTCAGGCTTTATCCATGTTGTAACATGTATGAGTACTTCATCCTTTTATGTGGCTGAATAATACTCCATTGTATGGAATACCACATTTTGTTTATCCATTTGTCAGTCTATGGATATTTAATTTGTTTACAGTTTTTGGCTATTATGAATAATGCACTGTGAGTATTCTTGTGTAAATTTTTGTTTGGACATAGGTTTTTTTCCCTTCTCTTGGATATATACCTAGGAGTGAAATTAATGAGTCCTAGGGTAACTTTATGTTTAAGTTTTTGAGTACTTGCCAAATTGTTTTCCAAAGTGGCTTTACCATTTTGCATTCTCACTAGCAGTGTAAGGTTTTGAATTTTCCACATGCTTATTAACATTTGTTATTGTCTGTCTTTTTTAACCATCCTGGTGTGTCTGAAGTGATCTGTTATTGTGGCTTTGAGTTGCATTTCTCTAATGACTAATGATGTTCAGCCTCTTTTTCTGTGCTTATTGACCATTTGTATATCTTTCTGGAAAAATCTATTTGAATACATTTGAAATTTCAAGAAAACAATTCCAGTCATTTCCCCAATTTTTAATTGGGTTATTTGTCTTTATTATTGAGTGGTAATAGTTCTTTATATATTCTAGATACAAGTCCCTTACACATAAGGGACTTGTGTGTGTGTGTGTGTGTGTGTGTGTGTATTTATATATTTATTTATTTTGTGGGTTGTCGTTTCACTTTCTTGATGGTATCCCTTGAAGTCCAATTCATCTATATTTTGTTTTGTTTCTTTATGCTTTTGGTGTCCTACCTAAAATCTGTTCCTACCCCAAGGTCAAGAAGATGGTGGCCCTATGTTTTCTTTTTAGAGTTGTATAGATTTAGCTCTCACATTTAGGCCTTTGATCCATTTTGAGTTAAATTTTGTATATGGTGTGAGGTAGAGGCCCAATTTCATTCTTTCACATGTAGATAGCCAATTGTTCTAGCACCATTTGTTGAAGAGACTATTCTTCCCCTATTGAACGGTCTTGGTACACTTGTCAAAATCAATTGACAGTGAATGTGAGGGTTTATCTCTGAACTCTCAGTTCTATTCCATTAATCTATGTGTCCATCCTTATGCCATAATCACACATCTCTTTGTCTTTTTTTATTTTTAATGTTTATTTATTTTTATTTTATTTAGTTTATTTTTTAAATTATTTATTATTTTTTATAGTTTATTGTCAAGTTGGTTTCCATATAACACCCAGTGCTCATCCCAACAAGTGCTCTCCTCCATGCCCATCACCCATTTTCCCCCTCCCCCACCCTCATCAACCCTCAGTTCTCAGTATTTAAGAGTCTCTTATGGTTTGCCTCCCTCCCTCTCCTTACCTATTTTTTCCCTTTCCCCAACCCCATGGTCCTCTGTTAAGTTTCTCCTGTTCCACATCTGAGTGAAAACATATGGCATCTGTCGTTCTCTACCTGACTTATTTCACTTAGCATAACACCCTCAAGTTCCACCCATGTTGCTGCAAATGGCCAGATTTCATTCTTTCTCATTGCCATGTAGTATTCCATTGTATAGATAAACCACATCTTCTTGATCCATTCATCAGTTGATGGACATTTAGGCTGTTTTCATGATTTGGCTATTGTAAAAGTGCTGCTATGAACATTGGGGTACATGTGCCCCTATGCATCAGCACTTCTGTATCCCTTGGGTAAATCCCCAGCAGTGCTATTGCTGGGTCATAGGGGAGTTCTATTGTTAATTTTTTGAGGAATTTCCACACTGTTTTCCAGAGCGGCTGCATCAGTTTACATTCCCACCAACAGTGTAGGAGGGTGCCCATTTCTCTACATCCTCACCAGCATCTATAGTCTCCTGATTTGTTCATTTTAGCCACTCTGACCGGCGTGAGGTGGTATCTCATTGTGGTTTTGATTTGTATTTCCCTGATGATGAGTGACGCTGAGCATCGTTTCATGTGTCTGTTGGCCATCTGGATGTCCTCTTTGGAGAAGCATCTGTTCATGTCTTCTGCCCATCTCTTCACTGGATTGTTTGTTTTTCGGGTATGGAGTTTGGTGGGTTCCTTATAGAGTTTGGATACTAGCCCTTTATCCAATATGTCATTTGCAACTATCTTTTCCCATTCCGTCAGTTGCCTATTAGTTTTATTGATTGTTTCTTTTGCCATGCAGAAGCTTTTTATCTTGATGAGGTCCCAATAGTTCATTTTTGCTCTTGATTCCCTTGCCTTTGCGGATGTGTCGAGTAAGAAATTGCTGCGGCTGAGGTCGAGGAGGTTAGTTCTTGCTTTCTCCTCTAGGGTTTTGATGGTTTCCTGTCTCACATTCAGGTCCTTTATCCATTTTGAGTTTATTTTTGTGTATGGTGTAAGAAAGTGGTCTAGTTTCATTCTTCTGCATGTTGCTGTCCAGTTCTCCCAGCACCATCTGTTAAAGAGGCTGTCTTTTTTCCATTGGATACTCTTTCTGGCTTTGTCAAAGATTAATTGGCCATACATTTGTGGGTCCAATTCTGAGTTCTCTATTCTATTCCATCGGTCTATGTGTTTGTTTTTGTGCCAATACCATACTATCTTGATGATTACAGCTTTGTTGTAGAGGCAACAGAAAGAGAAATCAAGAAACTGGTCCCATTCACAATTGCACCAAAACCCATAAAATACCTAGGAATAAACCTAACCAAAGATGTAAAAGATCTGTATGATGACAACTATAGAAAACTTAAGAAGGACATTGAAGAAGACACAAAGAAATGGAAAAACATTCCATGCTCATGGATCGGAAGAATAAATATTGTTAAAATGTCAATACTACCCAAAGCAATCTACACATTCAATGCAATTCCCATGAAAATTGCACCAGCATTCTTCTCAAAGCTAGAACAAACAATCCTAAATTTGTATGGAACCACAAAAGACCCCGAATAGCCAAGTAATATTGAAGAAGAAAACCAAAACGGGAGGCATCACAATCCCAGACTTTAGCCTCTACATCTATTTGTCTTTATCACTGTAGTTTTGGTGGTAAGTTTGAGGTCAGGAAATGTGAATCCTCCAACTTTGTCCTTTTTCAAATTGTTTTGGCTTTTCTGACTCTCTTGCATTTCCATACGAATTTAGAATCAGCTTGTTGATTTCTGTGTAGAAGCTATTTGGGATTTTGATAGGGATTATTTTGAATCTGTAGACCAAATGTAGACAATTGCCATTTTAACAATATTGCCTTCTGATCCGTGAATGTAGGATGTATTTCTACTTACTGTTTTCATTTCTTAGTTTTCAGAGTGTAAGTTTTGTACTTCTTTTGTTAAATTTATTCCCAAGTGTGAGACTATGAATGCAAGCCATTCTGAGAGTACAGTCAGACCTTGCTAGTCCTCCCTCAGATCTATGACATTCTCAAAAGAGATCAGACCAGAGACTGGATGGAACAGCACAAATATAATACCATAAACAACAGAGAAGCCGACTAAAAATGCCAGCATTATAAAGCCCAGTTCACAGCCTTAGCTGCACATTAAAATCACTTGGGGAACTTAAAAGCTGTTCATTAGACAGGAATCTCTCAGGCTAAGATTCAGTCCTTGGTACTTTTTAAAGCTCCCAGCTGATTCCAAAGTATAGCTCAGACTGAGAATGTCTATTACAAAGCATCAAGTGACTCAGCTTCTAGTCAGAGACCATGCCATCATAGTAGTAATGGCTTACTTTGTTCATCAGGTTACAGTTTCATAACCTACCTAAATGAAAAGCTGTATAATTGAAAATTATCTGGGAACTGCTTTGAAAAATACTTTGGGAATGCGTTTGAAGTAACTTATTTAAAAATGTATTATAAAGCACAGGTACAAAGAATAGTACAGTAAAACTCTCATGTGTCCTTTTACTAAGCTTCAATAACCACCACCTACCAGCCATTCTATATTTCATCTGTGCCCCCACCCATTCCCTACCACCATCCCTGGATATTTCAAAATGAACCCTAGACATACTATTTCATCTGTAAATGTGTCAGCATGTAGTTCTAAAGGATTGGGATTGTAGCTTTAAAAGACTGTTTTGAAACTTAATCCTCCGTACCATATTGCACGTACATGTTTAACAACATGAGGTGATCTCTCCGTTGAGTAGGAAGAGATGGCAAGAGAACAGGAGATATATCGTCAGTATGTGACTCAGCGGCGTGAGGAGGAAAGAGCTCAGGAGAAAGAATTGGACAGAATATTAGAGGCACAGAAGAAAAAGAAGTTGGCTGAGAAGGATGAGGAGCTGAGACTTGAAAAGGAGGCAAGGAGACAACTTGTGAATGAGGTCATGTGCACAAGAAAACTTCAAGTTCAAGAAAAATGTAAGGAAATGTATTAATATTATAGTTGGGCCTTAATTCAACTTAAATGGCAACCAAAATATTTATTAAGTAGGTATTATATGTAAAATGCCATGAGGGATATAAAAAGAATTAAGGCACGACCCCTGCCTTGGAGAACTTATTGGAGAGTTTTATATCCTAGCAGATTCTGAGCAGTCATGTAGGAGATGTTTCAAGGTTAAAGGAACAGTCTGTCTGTAGAATGGTCCGTGTGCCTGAGTGATTATAAAGGAGAATGAGGAGGTAGGGCACATAGCCCTCCTCACTTTTTTCTCTCCCTCTTTTCTTTCTGCAGGTGTCTCTCTGCCTTCATATCTGCATGCTTTTTCTTGGGTAGTCTTCCCTGCCTATGATGCTTTTGATCTTGAGAAATCCTGGAGATCCTTCAAGGCCAGCTCAAATGTCTCATTCCTCAAATATGTCCCCTTATTCATAATAAATCCTCTTTCCGGGGCTCTCCCTATGGCTTACTCAGTCTCTGTCTTAGCATACCTTTGTATGCCCTCAGCTCCAAACAGTGCTTGGTCACAAAAGAAAATATCTGTTGAGAGGGTGAACTGCCACCTCCAGGTTTACATCATTCCCCATGTCCAGTCCAATGAACCAGAGAAGCAGTAGATGGACACATTTACCATTGGGGTACCATTAGACCCCGCACTAGTTGTCTTTGCAGGAGAAAGCTCATCTTGGTTCCATTAATTGATTCTTCACTCCAAGAATTATAACAGCCGTTGAAAATTATTAAGCCCATGTTGGGTGGAGTTGTAAGAAAATTAGAAGAAAGCTTATAAGCTAAAAAGATTTCTGTATTTACCCATGATAAACGTTTTAAAAGCTATTGAGGCAACATGGAAAATTTAAGTATTTGGGGCCATTTTTAAACAAATAAACAAAAATCAACCATAATTCTACCACCTAGTAATAGCTACTATTCACAACTTTGTGTATTTCCTTCCAGTATTTTTTTAAAAAGTTTTATGTCTTTATTTTGAGAGACAGAGACTGAGAGCAAGTAGGGGAGGGGCAGAGAGAGAGGGAGACAGAGAATTTGAAGCAGGCTCTAGGCTCTGAGCTGTCAGAACAGAGCCCGACACGGGGCTCAAACCCACGGACTGTGAGATCATGACCTGAGCCGAAGTTGGACACTTAACCGATTGAGCCACCCAGGTGCCCCTCCTTCCAGTATTTTTACTACGTATACAGTTTCCCAACACAAATTAGGATCATGTTGAATATATTGTTTTAGAGCCAGCCTTTTCCACCTGTAAACATTTTTCCAGGTCATATTTCTTCAATTTATAAAAATTGTAATGCTGTCTAGAAATCCATTATAAAAATGGACCATAATTTATTTTACCTAAACACAACTAATGGACCTTCAGATTGTCTTGAATCTTTTTACTACTATTTTAGCGTTGCAGGTTACTGTCTCTGTACGTACTTCTTTTTGGCTTATATATGATTATTTATAAGTTCCTGTAAATGGATTCTGGGACCAAAGATACATACATTTCAGATGTATATTTCCCAATTATATTTATTCTTTTGTGAATGTTTTCTTCGTTGTTTTTTCCCCTTACTGGATGCTTAAGTTTTTAAAATTTAATTTACAAAAACCTTATATATTATATACTGAGGCTTTTTCCAATATTTATTTTGTCATAAAGTCTCTTATTAACATAAATGACAATAGAACTGTTTGTCCTCAAGAAGAAAAGGGTGAGAAGTGTTCCGACAGTGGTAACCTGGTTTGAAAAGGCTGATCATAGATTTGCAATGAAAAATGGTTAAGAAAAAAAATCTGTGTAGATCACAGCACATTCAAACCTAAACCCTCTTGTTCCCGTGATGGGGAGGATGACTTCTACCTATTGACCTAAAATGCAGTCAGTGATTGTAGACTCTGCCTCTCTAAAGACAGGATGGCATTGATGCCCAGAGGGATGGCAGCAAGTCTTGTCCAAAGAAGGTCATTTAGCAAAAATTGCTTTTGTCTTTCTCAGTGCAACGGAAGGCAAAAGAACAGGAAGAGCGTGCTATGGAAAAGGAACGAATAAATGAAGGTCTTAAAGAGCTTAACCGTGAAGAGAAGGAGAATTTTGCAAGGTACGATTTTGTTTTCTTTATTATTGCTTATTGCCTTAAAAAAGAGCAGATTTTTTAATATAGAAAGAGGACAATGTGCCATTATTCATGCATTATTGACATTTTTTAACATCAGTATTACATTTTCTTAAAAGCTCAAGTCAGTTTACAAAATTTCATATAAAAATAAGTACCAACCATCTTGGTAAAATTAAATTTTATTGCTATTGTGTATATTGTGATTATAGACATTAGGTATTAAACTGGACAAACATCTTAAAAAATGAAATACATTAGAGACAATTTTTAAAAAATAGGCCCCAACATTAAATCCTAATGAAATAACAAGGAGACTATTCTCCCCCCCATGAAACAAACACAGTGTGGCTTGATTAGCTGGATTAGCAGAAATGGCTTATGGGGACAGGAGTTCATGCAAAATGTCCTCAGGAGAATTTTTGCAGCTTCACAGGGAGGGAAAACAAATGTTCTAGGTGCTTTGGGAAATACCAGTGGCCTCCTCTGCTAAGTGTCCCTCTGATCACCACAATCAGGCTCTGGTGGAGGAAACAGGCAGAGGCCTCCTTGCAGCATTTCCTGGACCATCACAATCCCTGCCCACTGATGACCAAGATACCCAACTCAGGTGACCAGTGTGGTGGAGGAAGACTTGGCTCTTCTAATTGCTGGTTACCCTTCCTGTCCCTTGGGCCTCTCCCTGACTTACACGCTCACTTGATGCATAGAAAAAAGCTCTTTCCATTCTAGAAAGACTGGTTTATGCAACTGAGCCCATTGTTAGTTTGGGGGCACTCACTTTAACATCTGGCCTAACTTACTGACTCCCTGCTACCGCCTCTGCTCTGGAGGTCTTCTCATTTTTAAAAAGTTTATCATTGGAAATGTGAGAGAGACTGACAAATGGCAGCATTCTTCCCTGCCCAACTTCTGAATCAACTGAGAGAAGAAAAACAAGTCAGTGTGGAAGGTATCACAGCTACCTATTAGTGAATAACAAAATATCCCAAAATTTGTGGCTTAAAGTGATTTGTGATTATCTCTCATGATTCTCTGGTTGACAAGGCTCAGCTGGGTGGTTTTTGCTTAGGGTCCCTCATGTGGTTCAAGTCAGATGTTGGCCGGGGCTGTGTTCATCTGAAGGCTCAACTGCCCTGATCTCCTCCGATACCTTCTCATATACCGGGCAGTGTATGCTGATTGTAGTTGGGGAACTCATTGGTATTATCGCCCAGAGCACCTTCATGTGGCCTGTCCACATGCTTGGGCTTCTCCCAGTATGGTGGTTGGTTCTGACAGGGAGAGTTCCAATAGTGAGCATTCCACTAGGCAGGAGGGGAAGCTGCCAGGCCAGGTAAGGGCTACCCCTAGGACTGACATAGCATCAGTTTTGTCATACTCTACTGGTCATAAAAATAGTCACCAGGCCTATCCAGATTCAAGGGGAGGGAGACATAAGCCCCACCTCTTGGTGAAGGGAACAGAGGTTCACATTGCAGGAGAGCATACGGAGGGGAGATATTACTGTGGCCATCTTTGGAAAATGGAATCTGCCACAGAGACAAATGCATCTTTATTTTATGGTAAAAGCTTTATTTCTGATAAAAGCTGATAATGAAAAATGTGGCTTATAGATTGTACAATGGCATGACCACTATGGAAAACAGTATGAAGTTTCCTCAAGAAATTAAAAACAGAACTACCTTGTGATCCAGCAGTCCCACTTGGGGGTATATATCCAAAGTAATTGAAAGCAGGACCTTGCAGAGCTCCTTGTGCAGCCGTGTTTATAGCACCACTGTTCACAATAGCCAGGAGGTGGGAATAACCCTAAGGTCCATTAACAGATGAATGGATAAACCATACATACAATGGAATATTATTCAGCCTTAAAAAGGAAGAAAATCCTGTCAGATGCCACGGCGTGGGTGAGAACCTTGAGGACACTGTGCTAAGTGAAATAAGCCAGTCACAAAAAGACAAATACTATGATTTCGCTTATATGAGATATTTAGAGTATCCAAATTCATAGACATGGCAAATAGAATGGTGGTTGTCAGACGCTGGCAGGAAAGGAAGAGCTATTGTTTAATGGGTGTAGAGTTTCAGGTTTGCAAGATGAAAACATCCCAGAGATCTGATTCACAGCAATGTGAATGTACTTAACACTGCTGAACTATTACACTTAAAAATTGTGAAATGGTCATTTCTACATTCACTATAAAATTTAAAATGTAGTTTATCTGTCTGAAATGTGGCTTGTATATGGAGGAAATTGTCTAGTTAATACAGAACAGAATGAGACACCTTTACCCAGCAGTCACCAGCAGTGCCAGACCAGTACAGGTCTCCAGCAGGTGCGTGTCCCTTTGACAGAGAGCAGGGTAGAAAAGAGGCAGGCTAGCTGGTTCCAGTGTTACCATTAGAAAAGTCACTCTTGGGGCACCTGGGTGGCTCAATCAATTGAGCATCCAACTCTTGATTTCGGCTCAAGTCATGACCTCACAGTTCATGAGATGGAGTCCCGGCGTTGGGTTCTGTGCTGACGGCGTGGAGCCTGCTTGGGATTCTCCTCTCCTCTCCTCTCCTTTCCTCTCTCAAAATAAATAAACAAACAAACAAACAGTAAAAAAGAAAAGTCACTTCCTCCTTAGGGAAGAGTGGAAGAAGGGATGGAGGCCAAGGACGCACTCCAGATAGCAGGCAGTATTCTGAGTGGCCAAGTCAATATTTGTTCTATGTTTAGCTTAATTATTATTGTGTAATAAACACATTATTGAATTTTCCATCTATTTTCTTCCCCTCTCACCCTGATTTTAATTGGAATTTTAATTTGACTTCAGAAATCCCATTTTAATTGTAAGGCCCTAAATGAATCCAAATGCTTACCTTTGTTAATTCTGTAATTTGACATTTCTAATATCTTAGACGCTCCGGCTTGGCCCAGGAGTACAGGAGGCAGCTTCAGATGCAGCTGTCGTACCAGCAGCAGGCCCGGGAAGCAGAGCAGCAAGAGGAGCGCAGAGAGTTTGAAGCAGGGGTGGCAGCAAACAAGATTTTCCAGGACAAGATCTGGGAGATCCTGTCCGTCTACCCCGTGCTGCCCCGAAACATCCATCCCATGCGGAGGGCCTGCCCGGATCAGCTGCCACCACAGTCTCATAAATGTTAATATATTTTTGCTCAGTCTTCTAATGTTTTTAACCGCAGTATTTCGACTCACAGATAAACTTTCCTTTATTTCTCTGAGTCTGCATAATTCCACATAATGTTTTTCCTTCAAATTACCCTTCATGCCTTTTTTTTAAGGCTTTATAGACTTACATACAGGTCTGAATGATCTATTTCATATCACACAGTTAGTTTCCTGACTTATCCCCACTCCTCTGTTTCTTGTTCATTTATTAATAGCTACGCTTTCTTTCCCCCATTTCCTTTTGCCTCCTTTCTCTTTTGTCTCATATACATAACTTGCCATATTAACGGGGCGGAGCTGGGCCCAAGAGCCACTTTCATTCGCCCACTTATTCAGATATTACACAGATATTTACCTTCCATGTGCCGGGCACTATTCTGGATCTGAGACTTTAGCAAGAACAGAACAAACCCCTTGCTTTTGTGGAGCTTACGTCCTGGTGGAAGAAACGAGGTGGTGTGTTAAGTGTTATAAAGCAGGAAATGGCTAGAGTGCTCAAAGATCAGTTTGAGCAGTTGATACTTGAATGAACCAGCCATATGGTTATCTGAGGGAAAACATCCCAGGCAGAGGAAAGAGCCAGTGCAAGGGCCCTGGAGCAGAAATCTGCTTAGTGCATTTGAGACCTAACATTTGTGCTAGAGTGGAGTGAGTGAGGAGAGAGTGGTAAGTGGTAGAAAATCAGAAAGGCAGTGAGGGCCAGATGATGTAAGGCCTTGGAACCATGGTAAAGACTGGCTTTTACTTGACTATAAAAAGCTGTTATAGGGTTTTGAGCAGAAAAGTCCATAAGATGTAAGAGGGCTGCTGGCTGCTGTGTTGAGAACAGACTTTGGGCAAAACAGACAGGAACAGACTCAGTTAAGGAGTGATCGCAATAACCCAGCATAGTAGCCAGCCTCCAAGATGGCCCCTTAGTGATCCTCTCCCCCATATTTCTGCCCCTGTGTAGCCTCCTTCCACCCTGACCCATGGCTCCCCTGTGTGACCAATAGGATACTTATGCCCTCTCGCAGACAAAGTACTATAGGGCCTTCTAGAAAGTCTCCTTCAAAGGGAAAGGAAGTTTTGGAAAGGAAGTTTTGGAATGGCTGAGTAAGGAGCTCTGGAAATCCCCTCCCCAAATGGCAATGATAAAATGGAAACCATCATCAAAAACCGCTGTTTCAGGACTGGAAATTGACCAAAGGCATACAACAGATTGAGAAGCATTTATTCAAGCAAGCCTACTGAGCCTTGGTAGGAATGGTGGGCATCCATGGCATTTTGGCTTCGAGCCGCTGCCATAAGCCCTCAGCCACGTGGAGCAATAGTTGCACCAGGGCCAGGTGGCTTGTGAGGACCAGCCTTACTCCCAGCTGCAGCTCACGCAATTGGGAGCAGGATTTGGAAAAATCCATGCTTGGGGCATGGTCAAAATAATAGTGATTTAAAAAAAATTTTTTTAGAGTGTGAGTGGGGGAGAGAGGCAGAGAGAGAGAGAGAGAGAGAGAGAGAGAGAGAAAATCTTAAGCAGGCTGTCAGCGCAGAGCCTGATATAGGTCTCAATCCCATGACCCTGGGATCATGACCTGAATTGAAATGAGGAGTTGGACGCTCAATGGACTGAGCCACCCAGGCGCCCCAAAATAATAGTGATTATAGTGGCAGTCAGGGAAGGCCCACATCACAGCTAACCTGAGGTTGTGATACTGATTGGGACAAGCAATAAACAGACCAGCCAGAAATTTACAGGAATATTTGGGGAACATGCCAGCCATACCGACTTAGATGTTTGGGTGGGCTTCCATATATTCTTGGGAGTCTGGAAGGCTGTGTAGGCATAAAGCTACATGCTTGCTCATGAAAGACATGCGTAGGTCCTAGTAGTCCTACTACTACTAGTACTACTGCTAGTCCTAGTAGATCCTTGGCCAAATGTAAGGCCTTGCACATACAGAAGGTAAAAGCTGGGGCAGATTTGCAAATGGCCTAAACTTTGAGTGTGTTCTCTAACCCTTACAAAGATCCATCAGCAAAAGGTAGAAGCCTTACAAGCTTAATCACTCACTGAGCACTAAGCTAGAATGATTACCCAGGACACCCCCTAGGAAGTCAGCCTTAAAAATAAAACAGGAATTTAAAAAATGAACAGACATCAGTGTTATTTAGCCAGGTTATATAAAGGTTCAAATGGAGTCTAGAATGTGTATGTAATTTGATTAATTATAGAGTGTTACACACATGTGGGTATTAGTATCTGACCCATCCCTCCCATCCAGGGGTTCCCTCCTCAGTCTCTCATTTGTGGCCACCTTGCTCTCTTTGCACTCTTCCATTAATAGAGAGGTTCTTTATATCAGACTGAAATCTATCTCCTTCAGGAGGTGTTTGCAAAACATATATCCAACCAAAGACTCATTTCTAGAATATATAAACAGCTGCGACAATAAGAAAAATATAACTCAGTAGAAAAAAATGGACAAAAGACTTGTATTGACACTTCACAAAGAGAATAAGAAAATAGGCAATAAACAGGGAGGTGCTCAATGTTATTACTCATCATGGAAGTGAAATTAAAACCACCGTGAATCTACAAACTCAGCGAAATGGGTAAAATCAGGCAAACAAGTATTGGAGAGAATATGGAGCAACTGGAACTCTCATACACTGATATTAAGAATATAAGTTTTAAGGGGGCGCTTGGGTGGCTCAGTCGGTTAAACATCCAACTTTGGCTCAGGTCATGAATTCACAGTTTGTGAGTTTGAGCCCTGCATTGGGCTCATGTGCTGACAGTTCAGAGCCTGGAGTCTGCTTTGGATTCTGTGTCTCCCTCTCTCTCTACCCCTTCCCTTGCTCACGCTCTGTCTCACAAAAATAAATAAACATTAAAAAAGTAATATAAATTCTAGGGGCGCCTGGGTGGCTCAGTCGGTTGAGTGTCTTGGTTTTGGCTCAGGTTATGGTTTTGCAGTTCATGTGATTGAGCCCTGCATCAGGCTCTGCACTGACAGCACAGAGCCTTCTTGGGATTCTCTCTTTCTCTCTCTGCCCCTCCCCTGCTCTCTCTCCCAAAATAAATAAACATTTAAAAAAAAAAGATTGTTCATAGCAGCACTATTCATAATAGCCCAAATTAGAAGTAACTCAAATGCCCATCCAGAGTAGAATGGAAAACTATACACAATGACAATGAATGAACTTCGCTGCATGCAACAACACTGATGAGCGTCATAGACATAATGATGAGCAAAATAAGTCTGATATGTGCTATGAGGTTCCACTTATGAAGAGCTCAGAAGCAGGCAAAACTAAGTTGTGGTATTAGAAATCAGGTGATTACCCTTTTGGGGAGAGTGCCTGGACTTCTGGGTATTAATGTTCTGTTTCTTGATTTTTGAGTGGTGGTTATTCAGTGTGTTCACCTTGAGCAAGTTCTTCAAGCTGTACATTTAAGATTTGTGCAGTTTTCTGTATGTGTGCTGGGCTTCCATTAAGAGTTTAAAAGCAGGGCTCCTGGGTGGCTCAGTCGGTTAAGCGTCTGGCTTCGGCTCAGGTCATGATCTCACAGTTCGTGGGTTCGAGCCCCGCATCGGGCTCTGTGCTGACCGCTAGCTCAGAGCCTGGAGCCTGCCTCGGATTCTGTGTCTCCCTCTCTCTCTGACCCTCCCCGGCTCGTGCTGTCTCTCTGTCTCTCAAAAATAAATAAAAAACATTAATAAAAAAAATTAAAAAAAAAGTTTAAAAGCGATCAACCTTCCTGAAATAGCTACCATGGGTCATGGTGCTGGTTTCTGGATCTTTACAAACTGGATCTAGTATCTGGAGGCTAATATCATGTGTCTTGCCATTCTCCGGGTAAACATCTCTCATTGGTCCATGCACTGCAGACCCTTCATCATCAGCTTGCCCTCTAGTGGTCACTGGTCAATTTTCCAGATTTATATTAAAACAGGATGTTCAGAACTAGATAAAATCAGTCCAGAAAACATCTGCAGAGCCCAGTGCAGTGGGGCCGTCACTTCCTTTAATCAGCACATTATACTTCATTTAATGCAGTCCACAGTTGAGTGCCCACCATCCAGTCACAACTGAAAAAACGTGAGCATAGTTGTCGTCCTTGGCAGGCCCTACCTGCTTGTTATAAACAAGACAATAAGAAGCTAGAAAGGGGAGAGGCCAGAGATTGAGCTGTGTGTGAACCCTTGAATAATGATGTTTGATGATGTTCGGAGAGCTCCAGTTGGGGAACACAGGAGGATCTCGGGCGGGGTAGGGGGGAGGCACACCCAGAGAAGGCGTGGACGCTGTGCCTTCCCCATGCTTTGCCCTACACGGCTACTCTGTTTGGGTGTTCCTGAGTTAAATCCTTTATAACAAATCAGCAAACGCAAATAAAGAGTGTTCCTGAGTTCTGTGAGCTGTTCTAGCCAATTACTGAAACTGAGAAGAGGGGGTCCTAGGAATTCCCAATTTATAGCCAGTTAGCCAGTGGTATAGGTGGCCCAGGACTTGTGACTGGCTTCGGAAATGGGGCGAAGGCAGTCCTGTGGGACTGAGTTTCTAATCTGTGGGGCCTGCACTAACTGCAGATAATTAGTGTCTGAACTGATTTGAATTGTTGAACTTTGGTGTCTTGGAGAATCACGGAGTTGGTCGTTGGTGTTGGGAAACACCCCAGTTAGTAGGTGGTGGTATTGGCGTTCTAACTCCGTCTGGATACAGAGTCTATGCTTTTAGTCTCTTTGATTCACAGCCTCCCCACAAACAGGCCAAAATCGATGAATTAGGCTTTTAGAGCATAAATATCTATCACAAATATTTTAGTTTATTTTGGAAATGATAAAGCAGAAACCCCCCAAAACCTTCTATCTCTTGGTTCAGCACTTTTTTCATATAACATCATGATTTGTTACCAAAATCCATTTTATCAAAGCACACTTAATCAACCAATATGCCCTTCAAGCCTGGCTGTCTAGGCAATATATAGCATGAGGCTATTTTCATTCCATTTCCATCACTTTTCAGCCTCTATCCATACCTTTATGTTTGCTAACAGCATTTTGGTGCAAATCCATCAAGTACACTTATGCATACACATTCCATAAATTACACATGGTCATGAATATTTTTCTTTCCATAAAGCATCCTTCTGATATTTTGGTTACCTTATATAAACTGGGAAAACAGTCTCTCAGAATATAGATGAAAATTTCATTTAATAAAAAGAATAGCTTCCTATATAGGGAAGTCCCTGAGATAACAGGAAAAGATCAGAATAAAAAGATGTGATTCAGTTTATGCCTCCCGAGAAGCTGTTGGCTGGTCGAGGGCTCTAGGAGCCAAAAATTGCCTCCAAGTATAAACTCATTTCTATAAAGTTCTAAGACGTGTGTTTTGGATAGAGGCTGAGCATTATTAACTTAGTGCTTCCAAGCATTGTGATGTGGGACTTTTATTTGAAATGGCTTTATAGATAAGGTTCTGGGAAAGCTGACATAACGAGACAGTTTCATGTTAGGTTCTTGCCCCATGGGCCATTAATCTGCTGTGTGACTTTGGGTGGAACTGTCTGGGACGCACTTTTCTTGTCTAAAAACCGAGATGCTTCTAGGCCTGGAAGGGACCCGAAAGAGTGTCTAGTCCAAATCCTTCACTTTATAGATGACAGAGTGTCTCATGCTGTGAGGACTTGGCTGCAGTTAGGTTATTTGGTAGGTGGTCCCAGAAGCAGAAGTTCGGGATGGGCAGAGTAGCAAGGAGGAGCCAGTACAAGAATGTGCTAGAGGAAGGTTACCAATGCAGGCGACTGGGTCTCACTCCACCTGGGAGCCTTCTGAGGCTCCGTGGAGAATGCCTCACAGGTATATACTGCCCAAGGTGGATGCCGGGGTACTTATCACCCCACTCCTGCCCTCTTTTGTTGAGGGGTACCTCTACAGTAGTTGGGGGGGCTCTGGAGGCTGTGGGAAGGCCCTGGGTGATAAACCAGAGTCATACGGGGTATGCGCCTGAGGCGTCCCCTGGTGCCCCAGACAGAACCACCACTGGAATCCGGGGGGCAGAGAGAAGCAGTGATATGGGGTACCTCAAGTCTGGAGAAGCTATGAAGACTTCTGGTCTGGCCTGCAGCACACAGCTGGAACTATACTTCTTGTGTGTGTACGTATTTTCCATGTGTGTGTGCATTCTCTCTAGGCAGTGAGATGCTTGAACAGATGCCAAGTCTTAGACATCCCAGATGATCCTAAGCTTTCAGCACAGGACTTTGTCCAGAGCACATCCTCCGAAAATATTTCCTCATTTGTTTTGGGGAGAGAAGGGAAGGATCAGTGGCCAGTGTGAAAGGGTGACCATGGAGTCTTTTTTCTGATTCTTTAGCTCCCACACCTAGGAGGGCCTCGCAGGTCCGAAATGGGATAAGTCCAGGCCGAGAGAGACAAGCCCCAGAGAACACCTACAGTGGCCAGCAGCAGGCCAGAGCTGACAGTCAGGAGGCAGAGAACCCTGACATCGAAAAGGCCACACAAGACCTGAAGCAGGCAGGCAGCTGGGCGGGGAGATGTCATCTGAGGTAGCAAGACTTGGCCATTCTACGGCTCTCAGATCTGGACAGGAAATGTCTGTAACTCCCAGGAGCCACACACTTTGGCATAGAGCAGGTAAGGGGCTCCTGAAAGCAATGCAACACGTTTGCACTCTCTCTCCCCAGTGGGGGAGCTAGAATTTTCAGACTCACATCTTGATCAGACACACCCAAGGTTGGTGGCCATGGCGCATGTCTGCTTTTGCTGTGCCTCGAGATGCAGACACCAATTCCAGGGCTTTCAGGTGAGTGACTACCCGGAGCCAGAAACAGGTTAGCCAGATTGATGTGGAGAGTGTGGGGTTGACATGAAAGGCGTTTTGCCCCTTCGTGGTCTTCTGGTCACTGAGGAAGGGTCACCCCCTTTGATGGCAGGCTCCCCTCTGCCTCTCTGCAGGGGTTGGTGGATTTGTGGTGAGTGAAAGAAAGAAGATACAACCACAACCAGGAGATGGCATTAGCAAACACAAGCTTCAGCAGGGTGTGGGTGAGAGGGGGTGGTGTTGAGCAGGGTTGCTGGAGAGGCTATTCCCTCACATCAAGGGACCCAGATAGTAGGGAGAAGGGATAGAGGACAAGGGAAATCCCGGGGGCAAGGGGGATGGAGGGGGGCTCACATGTCCAGGTGATGTAGCCCAGCACAGTGGGAAGCCTCTGGGTCAGAGAACTCCAAGGGGGCTCTGGCAACATGGGGCTTGACTACTTCAAGGCCCTATCTTAGTAACAGCAGTTGGGTGGGGTGTCGTGGGGAATGCAAAGCAGGCAGTCTCTAGCTGGCTAAAAATGTGTGTGTCGGGGCTATTTAAAAAAAAATTTTTTAATGTTTATTTTTGAGAGAGAAAGAGAGACAGCGCGAGCAGGGGAGGGGCAGAGGGAGAGAGGGAGACACAGACTATGAAGCAGGCTCCAGGCTCTGAGCGGTCAGTACAGAGCCTGATGCGGGGCTCTAACTCCTGAACTGCGAGATCATGACCTGAGCCAAAGTCGGAAGCTTAGCCAACTGAGCCACCCAGGTGCCCCTGGTCTACTTTTAAAATAATTGGATGGTGAGTATGGCACGGGAGGCTTTTGAACTAACAGATTTCTGCCTTCAGTGAAGAAACAAACACCCCAGGGGCCAATACACAGAGGGCACCTCTAACTGAGCACCAAGAACGCAGCTATCACCCATCCCTAAACAGACACACACCTTTCCCGAATGCTATGGTTTTACTCAGTGTTGCTTCAGGGTGTCCTGCCCTGTGGGATCACAGCCTGCCCTTGGCCAAGAGCCTGTCTATTCCATACCCACCCCCCACCCCTCGCCCCGGCTCACTGCCTACCCCACTCCCTGAAGGGGCCCTGCTCCCTGCTCAGTCCAGCCCTTTGTTTCTCTTTTCTTTTCATCACAGATAGCAGTGTAGCTGTCATCTGGCCTGTGTCCACCACTAGACTTGGAGCTCTTGGAGGGAAAGAGCCTGCTAGGAACCGACTTGTGTCCCCCTCAAATTCATATGCTAGCGCCCTAACCCCCAGTGTGACTATTTAGAGATAGGGCCTTAGTGAGGCAATTAGGTTTAACGAGGTCATAAGCGCGGGGCCCTCATCAGACAAGGCTAGTGTCTTTATAAGAGGAGGGGACACCAGTGATTGCTTCCTGTCTGTGCGCACAGAGAAGAGGCAGTGAAGAGGTGACCATCTTACAGCTGGAAAGGGGGGCCTCCCCAGAAATGAGCAGCCTGTCGGCACCTTGGTCTTGGACTTCCAGTCTCCAGATCGGTGAGAAAATTAATGTCTGTTGGTGAAGCTTCACAACCTGTGGCACTTGGTTCTGACTTCGAAGGCAGACTAATCCAGAGCCCTGTCTTCTTCCCCTTAAAAATCTCCCACAGGGCCTGGGACGGGCCCACACACAGACACTCCTCCACAAACGTGTGCTGACTTGAATCGCGATGCCTGAAAGAATGAGCGATGCACGGTGCTGCTGGTGCCCAGAACCTCTCACACACCCGGCGGCCTGCTCCGTGGACACGGCTGAAGGCAGACCAGCCCACCAGCGCTCATCTGCAGCTGCTTCTTCCAAAAAGCGTGGAAACCAGAAAGTCAGACGCTAACTCTCATTTAGTAGCAAAACCTGACCTAAACAAGTGTGAAAAACTTGAAATGATCTCAGTAGATTTTACTATAGAACTACTAATCTTTTTGATGACTGCCCCAGCGCTCGCTGAGAGTATTATAAAATCTATGGCTTAGGCATTCTACTATCTGTCTAAAATCCAGAAAATTGAGAGTTCCAAAACATATCTGGCCGCAGGGGTTTCGGATAACGGATTGTGGCCCTGTGGTACCTAAGAGGTTAATACCAACCCCAGAGCTGTCAACCTGAGGAAGACCAAGTCCAACACTAATTATCCGATGTGTAAATAAACTGCAATTGCTTTTTGAACAGAATGAGAAATAACTTAATCCCACAGTAGGGAGATGTGGGATTGGAGTGAAATGTGTTTATTGATATACACGCTACAGATGAGAAGTTTATTTCATCAGCCTACAAAATGTGCTGAGTACAGTTTTTAAAGATGTAATGAAAAAGTAGAGTATTACCTTGGAAAATAGTAAGTGGTACAGTTTAAAGTCCAATTGGCTTTTTATAAATTGCCTTTAACAACTGGAGAAATCGATAAAAAATGCAATTATAAGACCGCCAACGATTATTCTTTATGACTATCGGCAATACTACTATAAATAATTCGATAAAGTTAATTTGCTGAATGTACAAAGTGTAGTATGTTTTCAGCAGAGAACTCAAAATCTTTAGTAATTAGTGCTCTCTTGGTTATGTCAAGCCCCCTGCCAAACTCTGTGGACACAACAATGTAAGACTGATACAGCTTCTTCCCTTGAGGAGGTTAGCCTTGTCCTCGATCAAGACCTGGGGAAAGAAATAAGTGGGAACAATACAAGGCTACATCTGATAGTGCCATGTCAAATATAATCAAGTGATCAAGTGTGTAGAACAGACTTACTGCTTAGCCTTCTTCTTTTAAAGGCTCCAGAATTTCCATGCAGCTTGGCCAAAGGGAGGCACCAGGTTGGAAGACAGGCATAGACAGCACGTCTCGAAGGTACATTTGAATAGCAGCACACAGTTTTTGTCCAGATTCTGTGTTTCTTTGGAGCACTTGGAGGAGGAGCTTTTGGTGACTGGGAGGACGGTGGTTTCATTCAAGTCATGCTTTGGGGCCACGCCATGGCTGCTCTGGGTTCCTGGAAAAGGGAGAGGTTTATTATAGCTAAGGCTCTCAAGGAAGATTTTTGGGAAAAGGTGGCACTTGGGCTGGACTTACAGGTCACGTGGACTGTAGATGACCTCGAGAGGGAAGAGGATATTTGGAGGTGAGTCTGTTGGGGAGAGGTCACAGTCAGACGTAGACTCCACTTGGTTGGGGAATCTGTCCCATTTTCTGAATAAGAAAAAGGAAAAATCTCGTCAACTCCTCCAAATCTCAACAGAAGTTGCCGAGAGAATTTCAGCAATTATGTACCCCACCTCAGGCATGCTTCACGAGCAGACCACCCTACCTCCCTCCCCACCAAGGGTGCAGTTTTGAGTGTATGGTTAACACTACTAGACGTAATCATTTGGACCATTCACTGCAGGAAGAAGAAGGTGCACCATTGGGTGACGGGCAACAGGGTGCCTGCTGGGCCTTAGTAGCTTTCAGACTCGGGTCCTGGATGCTCTACTGACAACCAAGGTCAGGTGAGAGGTCCAACAATTGAGGGCAGTGGGGACAACCCTGCTGTGACTGTTAGGAAATTAAATGGGATGATATACAAGATTAGCACTCAACAAATGCCACATACTATCACTCAACGTCAGAAATCTCATAGGCCATGTTACATACCATATCCTTCCAGTGAAATTACTTAACAGTCCAGAGGTACTTAGTTTCTATTCCTAGTTACATTAGTGCTGGTTTAGAACAGTATGGCTTTCTTTCTCGAAGCTCTAACATCTGTCATCTGCATTATTATTACTTAACAATAACAATTCATATGTATTTGGTGTAGAAGTGTGTCCTCACCACAGCCTTGGTCACTGGGCAGGGATTTTTCTCTTTTCATAATTGAGGTACAGCCTCCATAGAGTAAAATGTGGGAAGTGCACAGTGTGGTGAATGTTTTTGTGTTTGCTCCTGTATAACACCACCAGAGCATGCTTAGAACATCTCCAGAACTATGTCCCTTCCCATTCAGTGTCCCCTCAGAGATGACCACTGTTCTGACTGGTAGGACCATCCATTAGTTTTGCCCAATCTTGAACATCATACAAATGGAACCTCTTGCACAAAGTTGTCTCCTGTGTCTGTTCACTCAACACATGTCTATGTGATTCGTCCATCCTGCTGCATATGTCAGTAGTTCATTCTCTGTTATTGCTGGGTAGTATTTCACTGTATGAGTCTACCAGAATTTATTTACCCATTTTCTTGTAGGCAGGGATTATTACACAAAATTTACAGATGAATAAATCCAGGACAACAGTGACTTAGTCCCTTAGGATTAAGGGGCTCAGTTCAGGCAGCTGGGAAGGTCAGCGTTTGAACTTGAGTTATCTGGCTCCAAATCCAGTGCTCTTTCTAACATACATTGTGAAGCATACCACTTCTGAACTTCCCAAGCTTTTTTTTTTTTTTTTTAGGTTGCAGAACTTTGAACCACATGACTTATAGTATCTTAAATCACTTGAGGAGAATAAGTAGTTCAAACAAAAAGCAAAAGCCCAAATAAAAACACCCCATTTTGTTGGGAGTTCTCACACGAAAATGTAGGTATGTCCTCAAGGTGAACACCATGCCCTTGGTAGGCTTTGAATGAATGCCTCATGGTCCTGAGTCATACAGAAGAAGTCCTGGGATGATGGGTTCAGTTCTCAGCTCTCAAGGTTTACAGCTACGGTGCGAGCAAGGCTCGGGGAAGTACCCCTGCTTCCCTACAGAGTGGTCTGCCTGTGGTTGGCTGGCCCAAGGTACGTGTGTGTGTGTGTGTGTGTGTGTGTGTGTGTGAGTGTGTGTGAACTTCGCATGCCACTAATCATGGTGACATTCCAAAACCTTGTTGTGGATATAGGCATTTACCTTTCCCTACATTGGAAACTGAGGCACATTGCTCTGTTTGTGCATGCCCCCAGCTTCCAGGATCTCTCAGGAACCAGCTGTGGCCTCTCTAGCTCTTTCTCCAAAGGACTAGCCCAGGGAAGCATCCATGGCTGGCACCTGATGCAGGGAGGGAAGCTGGAGGCAGGTCAGAGTGATTTGTGGAAAACAGGGGCGGGGAAAATAGACCCAGACAAGGATTTAGGGCAATAACACAAAACAACAAATCATTTCATCGTAAATCCTGCAAATCAAATTCCAAGTCTGGGGCCAAGAACCAGAGAAATTTATGTGCAGCGAAAAGGCAAGGGAGGTAATCAGTCAGGTTGAATGTGCTTTCCCAACAATGTGTGCTAAATACAGGTGTCTACACTGGCATGAAGAGGGGAGATTCTTCCATTACTTAGCGGAGAAATTACATTTCCTGCAAGAGGAGTCTTCCAAGCCACCCGGGGTTACAATGGTAAAAAATACAAAAGTCAAGTTCTATCTCTGGCAGTTCCTGTGTCTGCTTCTAGACTCCCAGTCCCCACCTCATGACATGTGCCTCTCCTCCTAGCCCAGCACCCAGTGGACGGGTCTTCCTTCCTCTACCTTCCCATCTCTCATGCTTTTCTCTCCCATGAAGACACATAGCTGCTCGCCTCCCCACCTCACTCCCCTGCTGCCACTCCTCCTATCTCTCTCTTCTGTTTTTTTTAATGTTTATTTTTGAGATGGAGGAGGGGCAGAGAAAGAGGGAGACCGAGTTTCCAAAGCGGGCTGTGCTCTGACAGAGAAGAACACTACGCGGAGCTCAAACTCACAAACCGTGAGATCATGACCTGAACTGAAGTCAGACACTTAACCAACTGAGCCACCCAGGCGCCCCTCCTATCTCTCTTTTCTGACTCCAACTCGCCTGTTCTTGGTGTGTGCAATACCTTACCCTCACCAGACAATGTTTGGGAAATCTAAACTCTCAGACTGCTATGACCCAGGTTTGGACCAACATCTTCAAGGACAAACCTGCTTAAAGGCTTCGTGTCACCACGAGATTCCTGGGGATGGACTTTCAGGTGGCCTCCAGGCTTTTGTTATTTCTTTTCTTCTCTTAATTTTTTTTTTGTTTATTTATTATTGAGAGACAGAGAGAGACAGAACATGAGCATGGGAGGGACAGAGAGAGGGGGAGACACAGAATCTGAAGCAGGCTCTAGGCTCTGAGCCATCAGCACAGAGCCCGATGCAGGGCTCAAACTCACAAACCGTGAGATCATGACCCAAGCTGAAGTCGGATGTTTAACCAACTGAGCCACCCAGGTGCCACGAGCTTTTGTTATTTCAAATCATGCCTCTGTGAAAAAACTCATGAGCCCATCCAGAATGTACATTCCTAAAGTGGAATTTCTGGGTCAAAGGGAAAGTGCGTTTTGATGTACGATCATAATTGCCAAACAGGCAACAATATCCTCATCTGTGCTACTGATTAACTTGAGAAAAGAAGGGGCTGATGGACGGCTCCAGGTCGGCTCTGCAAGGATGAACCTGGTCCCTGTCATGTTTCTTCAACTTTTTTGTGTGGTCAAGTCACACTTCAGAAAATATCAGAAATTTTGTTGATACATCTGAAAGGATTAGAAGGAACAAAGCCAGACTGGTCTGAGGTGATGATCACAGGCCATTACTGGGGCAGCCCAGTGTTGCACAGGGTGTGTAAAAGCCCCCAGGCTGGCACACCGCATGTGGATAGAGTGCTCGATTGCACCATCTGCACTGGCCGCCTAAGGTGTGCCAGCGAACATGTTACCCCATTTCTTACCTCTCAATCAAAGCAAAGGGCATCCTGTTCATCAGAGTGCGTGTCTTCTTTGGTCATAACAGAAATAAATGTTACATTGTAATCAGAATTTGCTGATCCACTGGTGACCTTTGACAGCTGCCTCAGTGTGTTGTGGGAGGCTAATTAAGAATCACTGAGGGGCGCCTGAGTGGCTCAGTCAGTTAAGCATCTGACTTCGGCTCAGGTCATGATCTCATGGTTCATGAGTTCGAGCCCTGTGTCAGGTTCCGCACTGACAGCTCAGACATTGGAGCCTGCTTTGGATTCTGTCTCCCTGTCTCTCTGCTCCTCCCCTACGCATGCTCTGTCCCTCTCAAAAATAAATAAAAACATTAAAAAATAAAAAAAAAGAACCACTGACCCCCAAACAGATCCCCCAGGTGGTAGCAGGAAGTCTGGGAAGGTCCCAGGGGTGAGTCGCAGGAATCCTGGCAGGTGAGTAGATCACAGCATTGGGAATTTGGAAGCAAGATGCAGGCAGGTCTAGGCATCCAGGAGGAAGTGCTGCAAAAATTGGATGGAGGCATGGGCCCTGGGCTTAAAGATGGATCACAGACCAGGGGAAGACTATGGTGGGTCAGCCAAAGCTTTTCCTAGGGAAACGTGGGTACAACTTGGGGATTCCGACAGAGAGGAGGACACCGGGGAAGAGGAGGGTTCAGGCCCTATAATCAGACTGTGACAGAGGTTTGGTTGTAAGGAGTAAAACAGAATCCCAGTGACTGGAATTGGGAGTTCAAGGCAAAAGGAGTGTCAAGACCAAGTTGGGCCATGTGTTGACTTGGGGCTTAAAACTGGTTGTAGTCCCTGGGCAAGCTTATCTGTGAGTGCTACCGGAGGTGCGAGCAGTGGGGAGCAAGGGGCTGGACAGTAATTGCCCTGACCCCTTGTGGAATGAGCTTTAAGACCAACTAGAGCAGGAATGGCAAAATGCTGGAGTCAAAAGACACCCTATATCTGTAAGAATTTTACAGCCTGATTTATGGAGTAACACATGTTGAAATAGAAGCAGACCATAAACTTTTAGCTAGAGTATAAAAATAAAATGCTGAATAATATGCCTCCCCACCCTCCTAAACTGCCAGGCTGGGGATGCAAATATTACTGGGGCACCAGCAGGTGGCTGCTGATGGATGGCCCTGGAGAGGAAGTGCCGGCCCATGCGCATGCGCTGGCCCAGGCCTGACCATGCCCCAGCATTGTTATTTGGTTTCCCTCACCAGCCTGGGCGCTCCCTGGGGTAGGGGTCTTGCCTGTCACTTTGTTGTCTCCAGTGCCTAGTGAATGCCTGACACTGTAAAAACATGTTGAATAAATGGGTGAGGATAAGAAGGAAGACTTCGTTTTGCATAAACGATAGCAGTTCTAGCCTCCCCACGTTTTTCTTTTAATGGGACAGAGCTACCACTGGACAAGGACATCCTGAGATGTCACTTGTGATGGTTGAATTATGTCTCCCCAAAAAGATATGTTGAAGTCCTAATCGCCAATGCTTCAGAATGTGACCCTATTTGGAAATAGGTTCACTGCAGATGTAATTAGATAAGATGGGTCATACTGGATGGAGTGGGTGGACCCTTAATCCAATATGACTGGTGTCCTTATAAAAAGAGGAAAGGACACAGAGAGACAGACTCGCAGGGAGAATGCCATGGGACAATGAAGGCAGAAACTGGAGTCACATAACTTCAAGCTCAGGGACCCCAAGGGTCCCTAGCCACCACCGGAAACTGGAAGAGGCAAGGAACGGTTCTCCCCTTGAGACCCAGAGGGAGTGCAGCCCTTCTGACACCTTGATTTTGACCTTCCAGCCTCCAGAGCTGTGAGACATTACATTTTTTTGTTTTTTTTTAAAATTTTTAAAAACATTTTTTAATTTATTTTTGAGAGAGAGAGAGAGAGAGAGAGCAGGGGAGGGTCAGAATGAGAGAGAGACACAGAATCTGAAAACAGGATCCAGGCTTCTAGCTAGCCGTCAGCACAGAGCCTGACGTGGGGCTTGAACCCACAAACCGCGAGATCATGACCTGAGCCGAAGCCGGACGCTCAACTGACTGAGCCACCCAGGTGCCACTACATTTCTATGGTTTTAAGCCACGCAGTTTGTGGCTCTTTGTTATGGCAGCCTCAAAGAGCTAATATATCACCCAAACCACCACTTCCACTTCCTGCTGGAAAGAATCATGCTTAAGATCAGGATCCTTAAGGGTTAGAGAATCAAACAGCTCACATTCTCCAAGGGGAGGGAAACAATGCACAGATAAGTGAGGAAAAGGTATACTATGCTAGACTATGATAGCAGCATGGGGAAAATAGAGGGGCTGGGGAATATGGAATCATAATAGGACATGCAACCTTAAATGAGGTGGGCAGGGAAGGCGTCCTGGAGAAAAGCCCTGAGGAGGTGACGAGGAGGAATGCAAAGGCACACAGGGGGACTGGCCATGAGGTATGTGAGGGACTGAAAGATGCCAGTGGGGTGGAGTGGAGGCAGGGAGTAGAGCCTAGGTCACTGGAAAGCCTTTGGCTGAATGACACAGAAGCCCTCAGATGTTTGTGCACAGGGACATCTAGGGAATGGGACAAAGAAATCCTGGACAATGAAATGTTTGGAGTTAGGAAGTGCAGAGATGGCGGTGAGGCCTGGGGGCCAGAAGGAGGAGGTTGGGGGCCACCAGGATGAGTGCTCAGGTCCCAGGGAGAATGGGATGGCTATGACCAGGCAAGAACAAGAAAGCGATACAAGACTCAGAAGCAAAGGCACCAAAGTAAAACCTTCACGTCTGATGACTTTGTCCATGTGTTTTCTCTTTAGGGGTATCGCGTTTTAATAATAGATATCCAGAAATACAAACGGCCACTGCAAACGAATGACTCAATTTCCCAAAACAGTCCAGAGCCACCGGCCAAAGTATCTCTTAATAAGCTCAGAGGCAGTGGTAAATGGGTGTTTTCTGCCAGCTGGAGAGTTCAAATGTAGCGAACTTGAATTAGGCAAAGTTTGAAAAGGCAAGGTATTTTCTGCACTCTGATCAGAGTCCAACTTGTCTACACTTTGTAAATAGCTCTTGTTAAATCGGAAAAATTGGGAATAGCTAGAGGCTTCGTCTATCTCTAGGATTCTATCTGGATTTGTGTCTCTTGATCCTTTCAGGCCTTGGATGCTCCCCCACCCCCAGCCACAGAGCACAGCGTGGCAATGAACTATACCAGAAGGATCCTCACAGCGTGCTATTCTTGGTGTCTATACACCCACAAAAGGGCTTCAGTCCGCAGGCAGAGGCTCAATGCAGCTAATGTTTACTGAACACCTACTGTGTGAGGGACACTTTTCTGAGATCTGGGAGTTCAGTGGTGAACAAAATAGACAAAGGCTATGGTTGGGAGGAAGGGATAGACAGGAAATAACAGGAATATGAAGAAGGCAACTCCAGAGTGTGAAGTGATAACACGAAAAGAGAAGTGAGAGAGTACAGTCCTAAGGAGGGTGATGAGGGAAGGCCATCTGATCAGGTGCTGTTTGAGGTTGGGAAAATGAGAAGCCACAGCCTGGATCATCTGTGACCAGAACTAGGGTGAGGTGAGTGAGGCAATCATAGCCTTGGGTGCAGATCTCTGGGGGTACCAGAAGCTCAGGAACCGAGATAAATAATACTAGTAAAGATCAAAATTCATGCCAAAAATCCACGAGGAATGAAATATCAAGGATTTATTTATTTTTTATTTTTTGAGAGAGAGTGTGTGTGAGTGAGCAGGGAGGGGAGAGAGAGGGGGGAAAGAGAGAGAGAGAGGGAATCTTAGGCAGACTCCACACCCAGCGTGGGGCTCCATCTCATGATCATGAACTCATGACCTGCACCGAAATCAAGAGTCGGATGCTTAACCTACTGAGCCACCCAGGCGTCCCTAAATATCAAGAATTTAAAGAAAGACAGGATCTGGTGGGTGGGGTGCTGGGTTATATTAGAAACCGAGGCCAACGGAAAAAAATGTGTGTCCCTATTTATATGTTTTAATGTGTTTCTTTAATGGTGAGCTTTGCCCAGAAATTGGTTTTGAAAATATTACTTATGGTAGTATTTGCTTCATTAAAGCAAATACGTAAAATGATAATACATTCTGTTTGTAGGATCGTATCGTAAAGGGTTAACTCAGCAGGCTTGGGGTGTTCAGACCCTTCACATTCCAAAGAAAATCGGTTCTTGATCACCTCTTGATCTCCTCCTGGGAGATAAGCTGTGAGTCTATGGAATCCTGCCTGGGAATGTCTTTGTATAGCTGGGGCCTGGGGCCATACCAGAGAGTTCATACTATCCACATGGGTTGTGGTGACTGCCTGTTTTTATTCACCTGGGGGTGAATGTCATGCTGTGTGTCAGTTTCACCTTGGGGGTGGAAGATTTGGAGACTGGGTAGTTAAGGTTAGTCAGCGGGGGACTCCGTGACTAGGTGACTGACCCCCAGTAAAAACCCTGGAGGCTTGGGTGAGCTTCCCTGCTTGGCGATACTTTGTACATGTTGTCACACATCCTTGCTGGGAGAAGTAAGTGCTGTCCCTATGAGTCCCCACTGGGAAAGACAACTAGAAGCTTGTGCCTGCTCTCCCCTGGACGCCACCCTATGCACCTTTTTCCTTGGCTGATTTTTAGTTTGTATCTTTTCATTGTAATAAACCAAAACCATGAACGTAACAGTAACAGCTTTGCTGCGTCCTATGAGTCCTTCCAAGGAATCACCAAACCTGAAGGTGGTCTTGGGGAACCCCTGATCCAAGTATAAATTAAGTATTCAAACTTAGAATAATGTCGTGAGTTTTAATACACTGACTTGATGATTTTTCAGTCTTTTCCCACCCCTTCAGTGTCCTGGGGAAGAAAATTGCCTTTAAAACATCCATGAAGGGGCGCCTGCGTGGCTCAGTTGGTTAAACGTATGACTTTGGCTCAGGTCATGATCTCACGGTTTGTGAGTTCAAGCCCCGCATTGAGTCTGGAGCCTACTTTAGATTCTGTAAAAAAAAAAAAAAATCTTCAGATTCTCCCTCTCTCTCTGCCCCTTCCCTGCTCATGCTCGCTCTCTCAAAAATAAACATTAAAATTTTTTTAAAATTTATTTTAAAAAATCCATGAAAGCACGCATATAGGGACACACGTTTTTGTTTTTCCCTCAAGCAATTCTATGGCTCAACAAGGTACTTTGCATCCTGTCTTTATTTAATATTTTGATATTTTGGGGGCGCCTGGCTGGCTCAGTCAGTGGAGGGTGTGACTCTTGATCTCGAGGTCATGAGTTTAAGCCCCACATTGGGGGTAGAGATTACTTAAATAAATATTTTAAAAAATATTTCAAAATTTCATTCATCATGGACTTTTTGCATTAATTTTTTACTATTACAATAAAATATTGTCTTGATTTCTGAGATGTTTGGTACACCCTTAAATTTGGGGCCTGAGGGGAATGCCCCACATGCCAACTCATTCAGGTACCCTGAGCTGAAAATAAAGTCAGTGTTTTGGGAGCAGAAAGAAGGTTGGTAGCTGGAAGAGCATAGTAAGAAAGGGAAGAGCCAAAAGCAGGTAAGGGGGCCAATTGTATGGTGATGAATAGTAACTAGACTTATTGCCATGATCACTTTGTCGTTTATGCAGATGTCAGATTATGGTGTACACCTGAAACCAATATGTTATATGCCAATTTTATCTCAACAAAAATAATAAAGAGGGAAAAGGAGGTCCAGGTGAAGGCCTGAGATGCTCTCCTTTAAATAAGGTGAATGGATTACAACATCTATTTTAGCTTTCATGAAGTAAATTTTACTTTTGTTGTCTCAAACAAGGAAAGGAAAAATGGAAGGAAGGAGAGGAGCAGGAAGAGATGAGGACAAAAGCATTGATGGAAATGAAGAGACCAATCTGGTGGCTTTTGCAGAGTCCAGCAGGAAATGGCTGGGGCCTGGTTAAGAGTGTGATGGCAGGAGAGATGGAACAAGGTGGCAGATTTGGGGCATGCTTTGCACATTGAGCTGTGAAGTCTTGCTGATGGATTAGAACTGAGAGCTGAGAGGAACGGAAGAACCAAGATTTGGGGTTTTGTCTTGATGGTAGATGGTGAAGTCCTACATCCACATGGGTAAGATTTGGGGGAAGAACACGCCTGGCAGGTGGAAATCAAGATTTTTGTTTTGGGCAGCTTAAGTTGGAGCTATCCTGAGACATACGTGTGGAAACGTTAGGAAGGCAGCTGAATGTTTGAGCTGAGCCCCCCAAACTCATTTCATTTATCTCTAAATATCTAGTCTCTTGTAGGGTGCCTCAAACATAGTGAGTGTTTAATAAATAAAGTTTACACTAATATTTTGTCGCAATCTACGAGTCTGGAGTTCTCTCTTTTCCAACAAGAGAGGGAACGCAGAATTGAATACAAGAGACGCTAATGTCCAGGAAGAGACAAGGGCTCCAAACAGTGCTTTCATCTCTGTATTTATTGAGCACTCAAGATCTTACCCATGCGGTGAATGTGAAGAAAACAAGATCTCACCAACCTGATGAACATGAAGAAAACAAGATCTTACACACGTGGTGAACGTGAAGGAAATAACGAAAGAGTAATCGTTAACTTGTGTGTGTAAGAAACAAAGGGTTTGGGGGGCAAGTGGAGTTTGTGATCAAAGTACATTGGCATCAGATGGAACGTAATTTTCTGCAGCTGATATAACAAGTTACTCGTGATCCCATTACAATATTGCGCTAGCTAACCTCGGGTGCTTTTGCCCCATGGTGGCGGCTTTCCACCCTAAGCTTTTTTCTAACCCATTTATGCAAGTAGGACTTATTTCCCCACAATATTTTTGAAGAATAATCAGAAATATATATACAAGACTCAAAGTTAGAAAATCATCTAGGTTTATCTGGTCATCCATTGCAATCAGGTTCTTTTTGGTAGATAATGGTAGTTGTCCAAACTTGAGGTGGTGGCTACAGGTTATAAAGGCCCTTTCTGTTCAAATTCTGCCACATGTACGAATGTTTACTAAACAAACCTTCACTGGCAAAGTAGGTAGAGAAGCTCTACAACTGGCTTTGGAAGCTTGATGAAATCCCAGGGCTCTAACCTTTTGATAGCTCTGACCATACCTGCAAAGCAGGGTCATGGGAGGTTTACCTGCATGCATTTTGACATTTCAGAGGGAGGATTTTATGCTTCTAGTCAGCATTATACAGTCAGAAATCCTCCTAAACCATTGGCTGCACACAGGACCCAACTAGGATCCAGGCTTGAGTACCCTCCCTAATGATGTGGGTTACAGAGCACTCAGGACTCTTATTGTGGCTTGTTTTAGCAAGGGTGAGGAGTGTTTCTGGCCAATCCCCAAATCTTGAGTGCCTTTAATTTCACCAAAAAGAGCCTACTCCTAACATCCATCTTGTTATTTAAGAAGTCACCAGTTTTCACCAATAGAAACTCATTTGGACTTTCATTATGTTAACTAGCTAGGACTTGGTTATTGATCGAGCTGTGAAGAGCATAAAGACTTATAGTTTTTATGATATGGAATGTGTATGTATGCAGGAAATGTGGCCATTTCTGATATGCCATTTGGCCACCCTGGAATGTAAATTCCTGATAGCAGGAATTTCCTGATAGCAGAATAATACCAGGCTACCCCTAGAATTAAAGCTCAAACTGTGTATACTTAAATATTTCAAAGTATATTATAGATATTGTCAGTCTCTGGTTCCAACTGGAGTAGAAACACATCCAGGTAGTGCCGGAAGGCTTCCTGGAGAAGGAGGGACATAGGGTAGTTCTCACGCAGAGGTTCTTGACCTTGGCTCTGCTCTAGAATTACCTGGGGAGTGTTTAAAGAACACACCCCAGAAGAAGTAAATTGGAGCTTCTGAGTTGAGATACAGGGGTCAGCCTTTGTGAAGTGATTCCCAGGTCATTTGGATGTGTCCCCAAGACGGAGAATCACGGCCTTAAAGAATGAATACTATTTGGAAACAGCATTTTCCAAGCAGGCTTTATTAACTTAAAAGATTGTGTAATTAACAGAAGCCCTGAGATCTATCCTCAGACAGCTTCTGGCTCTGATTCCCCTTCACTTTATCTCAGGATGTTAGAAAAGTCTCATCTGGAACCAGGTGGAAACTTGGGCCCCACAGCAAGACCTCTGTTTGATGGTTCAAATTTGATTTATTAATGGGCGATATGGACAAAAGGGTCTGCTTTCTGAGCAAGGCAGTTGGGGAGAGATTGTGAGTGAAATTCTCTGCTACTCAGACAGAGCTTGTGAGCCTCAACTTCCAAGTTCTTCCCAGAAATGACAGGCCACTTGGCAGCCAACCAGCTGGATGGCTCTGGGCCGGTCCCGCCTCCTCTCTGGGCATCTGTTTTCTCAATTGTAAAATGAGAAGGCTGGACATTGATCTCTTTGAGGTCTTTCCAGTTATGACTTCCAAAGATCAGGGAATTGTGGAATACAGAAAATGAGAGAAAAGGCAAAAATAAAACTGGCTGTTGGGAAAAGTGTCCAGAAGAGGGCGCAAGATGCCGGGGATAAAACACACTGTAGGCCGTGGCCATTCTCTGCAAAGAGACCCTGCTTCTGCTTCCCCAAGGGCTGGCCAGGCTGAGAGGCAGCGGTCAGAGGACTAGAGGCTCCTAGTCACTTCATCAGGATGTGTAGACCGTGGCTTGCAGGCTCTACATTTGCATTTTCTTTGATCCACACCACCTCATTTTTTTCCTCTCTTCTCTCCATTCAAGCTCCAATAGATATGCCATTCCATTCTGGGGGGTCATGACCGTTATTTATATAACAGCCCTTGGTCATGTGAACAGCTTCTACGAACAGAGATTTGGGGGAGGGTCTAAGAAAGTATAAATTCCACCTTTTTCTCTCCCTCTTCACCTAAGAAAAGAATCCAACCCGTTTTTGCAGCAGTCAGCATGCCTAGTAGGAAGCAAAACCCTTCATTCCATTTGGGATTAAAATCAAGCTTTCAATGAAACCCCCACTGAAGAGAACAAAGGATTTACAGTCTTAACGATTGCAAAGGGCTGATATCAAACCTTCCCCGAAGCAAGCTTTGAGATGGGGCTTTTCTTCCCTTGATGTTATCAATACCACATTTGTGACAACAAATCTGAGCCCTCTTTGGTGTCAGGAGCCAAAGTGGATGGAGGGCACTGCCAAGAACACCACCCCTGCCATCCAGGGGTGGTCCAGCCTCCCACCCAGTGGCAGAACCTACAGCAGCCTTGACAGTGATCATCCAGCCTCTGCCTGACTTACCCCAGGGACAGCAAACTCACTTCCTCATGAGAAGCTCATTCCTCTCTTAAACAGTTTTTCTTATTAGAATGTTGTACTTAATCTTTATGGTTGTCCTATATCAACTTCCTCCCTGTGGTGTGAGTCTGGTCTCCCCTATGCAGAACCAGCCTAATCTCTCTTTCACATGACAGATTTTTGAGTATTTGAAACCAGTTATGATGTCCCTATTTCTCCGGTTGGGGCACTTGGCCCTCACCCTTCCTCATTCCCTGGAGTCTTTTCTCTCCCCACCTCCCCTTGTCACTATCTTCAGCCATCCCCACATGGTGGGGCTCCCACACTCTTCGATGCCCACCTCCACCTCATCCAAGAGTGCAGAAAGCCAGGTTGGGTTCTGTGTCAGGATCTCCCCCATATGCGGGGGGGGGGGCGTGGATCAGAAGTCACTGCTGAATCCCTCATGGGCTGAGTGCTAACTTAGAACAGGTGAAAAATAAATCTGCATTGCCCCCAGAAAGACTCAGAGATGACCTTGAAGAAACCGCAAAGCTCAAAGCATTCCACAGCATCAAGGCTGTTAATGCTGTTGTATTATTGTTGTTGTTATTGTTATTATTTTTGTTAAGTAAGCTCTAAGCCCAACATGGGGTGCGAACTCACCACCCTGAGAGCAAAAGTCACATGCTCTATTGAGCCAGCGGGCCCACTCCCCACACCCCACCGTTAACACCACTTTAAGTCCTAAATTCCTAATAAAGGTCTAATTTGGGAGTTTGTGCAAGAGGCTAATGCCCTTTTCTTGGTGGCCTTCAGACTTTCCTGCTTTCTGACTCTCTAAAGGGATTTGGAAAGACCATGTGTGTCTCCACACATGCTTAATTTAATAACTAAAATTTTAAGAAGTTTAAATAGTTGCAGAAGATGCCGTTTTTGGCATATGGTACATACTGTCGGCTTAAAATAAAACAGTGGTAGCGCTCCTTTAAATGGATTCGATGGGTTCTCACACCGCATTTTGAAACCCTCCATTGCTCATTAAAAAGAACACACAGGGGCATCTGGGTGGCTCAGTTGGTTAAGCCTCTAACCTCGGCTCAGGTCATGATCTTATGGTTCGTGAGTTTGAGCCCTGCATGGGGCTTTTTCTTGAACATTTTCTCTACAGAATTTTAGTCCACGTTTTTTATGCTAGAAACTCTTTTAACACTCACCCTGTATTATTTACCCATACCCAAATATGTATATAAATGAATATAGTTTAAACGTTCCCAGTGGTCTAGTATTAACATTATCCTGAGCTGATTATCCTGGCATTATTATACAATTTCAAAACTCTACTCTGATTTTTCTTATAGGTGCTATATATTTGTTTACATAAATAGGTGGAAAAGGAGGTTTTATTAGAACACGGTCCACTCTCCCTCAGTTCTTTGAGTTCCTTCTGAAGTGTCCAAAATCACACAGCGATTCATCAGAAGATTATTTTCAATCATCTGTTGGCTGACGACTTGTTTGGTCCTCCTTCAATTCTGTTGATAGCAGAATTGGAATCCACCCGCCCTGCACAGGATACATGTCTTCAGCAGTCACCCGCGTGATCACCAAAGTTTCTAACCGTCCTTTTGTTGGGCATGCTGGAGGCTCTTGCTTCCCAAGCAAAGCACCGTCCTACTCAGGAGGACTGAGAAATGCACCTTTCTTTTGAAAAGTGAGAGACGGTGAGGAGGGAGATCTGACAGAGCCCCTCTCACCGAAGGCCTATCTTTTTTTATTTTTATTTTTATTTTTTTTTGCAAATTGGCGTTTAGATTTGCCAGTGAATATGTAGATTGAGGATCTGGGCATTGATTCCCTTAAAACAGATTATGGAATAGAGCTCTTTGGAAAGTCTTGGCACACACCCCAGGAAGAAGATGGCTGCCTTGCAGGTAGGAGCATTCGGGAACCCAGCCTGAATGGGGAGAAGAGAGATCTCAGGACAAAGTTCTTACCAGTGAGCCAGTCATCACAGAACAACAATCGCCCCAACACTCAGTGGTTCCAAACAGCACACGTTTATTATTTCACAGTTTCTGCGGGTCACAGACTTTATTAGCTCCATTTCTTTGACTGAGACACAGCTTTTCTGAATCCTCTGCCTGAGGGTGTCTCACGTGGCTACAATCCAAGTATCAGCTGGGGCTGTGGTCTTCAAGTTCAGTCTGGAGGCTCAACTAGCAAGGAATCCACTTTCAAACTCACTCACTTACCTACTGGGAGAATTCAGTTTCTCCAGAACTGTGGACCCTACACCAGCTGGGGTATGTATTAAACACACAGACTCGTGGACTACATGTGGACCAATTGAATTAGCACCCCCTGATCACCTTAATCCTGATATACATTAACATTAAAGAACCACGGGCATTAAAGCAAACACTTAGGCTCTAGAGATAGAGTGTAGTTGAAGGTTTAGCTCTCTGACCTAGAATGTTTCCCCCACCAGCCTCACCTTGCTCATCTGTGAAAAAGACTTCTTATTTGCACTTCCTTTACGGGGTTGCTCTGAAACCCCAACCAGATCACAGAGGAAAACACTTGGCAAGTTTTCTGGCACTAGGTAAGTTTTAAAATATCTTTATTAATAGTCAAAGGAGGGAAAGACCGTATCTGATGGTGAGATTAGAAATTCACAAAGCCCTGGCCAACAATAGGATTCTCCTCCGGGAGGCGATTCAGTTCAGTCAGCATGAACTGAGCTTTTTCATCCGTGCCAGGTATGATTTATGTTAGAAAGTTGGAACCAGGTTGGTGGCAGGGAAGAAGGATGGAAACAAATGAGTTTCAGGTTAATGCTAGGTCCTAGTTGGTATTGCTGGTATTGTCTATCTGGCAGGTGGAAAGATGGGTCTGCAGTAAGGTTAGCATTAGATTGGAGAGTTAAACAGTGCTGTGAGAGGCAAAACAGGGCGGGGATGTGGGTGGATGAGAAGAAGACGTTCGGAAAACGGGCCACAGTTTTACTGAAGAGCCAGCAAGCAGAGTTCGAAAAAGGACATCACAAAAGTATGGTTAGAGAGGCTGGAAAAACAAAAGGAGAAAAATGATACATGGTAAGGAAGGAGCTGGTTTAACCTAGCTGGTTGACCTAGTCAATTACCAGCCCATGCTTCAGAGGGAGAAGGCAATGTCAATGGGGTGAAGGTTGGGTGGAATCACTTAGAAAGGGACTAAAGCAGTAATGTTTTTTAAGTTTTTTTTTTTTTTAAACTTAAGTGATCTCTAGACCCAAGGTGGGGCTCAAACTCACGACACAGAGATCAAGAGTCGGATGCTCTTCTGACTGAGCCAGCCCGGCGCCCCTCAAGCAGTAATTCCTAACTTTGGCTGTCATTAGGACTACCTGGGAGCTCTTAAAGATCCTTTTGCCCAGGCAGCACCCCAGACAAATTAAATCAGAATTTCTAGGTGTGGGAGCCAGGCATTTGTTTTTGTAAAAGTACACAAAGTGCTGAGAACAGGTGAGTCATGGAGGACTTCGTGTAAGTGGTGCCAGCTGGTAGCTTGTACCTCAAGAAGTTTACTAGGAAAGGAGAACAGCAGGAGTTGCTGGTGGAGACAGGACAACTCATAAGCATGGTGGTGGAGAAGCCAGTGGGGTCCCAGGCAGAGGGGAGGACTGAGCTTAGCAAGGGAGGTGTCTTAGTCCAAGAGGGGAGAATTCTCTGGAAAGGGGGGAAAAGAGTGTTGGCTTCCCCCTCCCCTCCCGCAACAGCCTTTCTAATTCAGTATGTCTGAGGCCTGACAGTTTGTAGTTCTAATAACTTCCCAGGTGATGCTGATAGCCGGGGGGGGGGGGGGCACACTTCGAGAACTACTAGAGAACAGGAGAGCAAACGATGCAGACAGTTTTTTGAGTGAGCGATAAGTGGTGGAGACATTTCCTTTCTGCTCCTGCAGAAAGTGACCTGAAGAGCTACATTTCAGGGGCGCCTGGGTGGCTCAGTTGGTTAAGCCACCAATTTAGGCTCAGGTCATGATCTCACTGTTCGTCAGTTAGAGCCCCATGTCCAGCTCTGTGCTGACAGCTCAGAGCCTGGAGCCTAATTTAGATTCTGTGTCTCCTTCTCTCTCTGTCCCTCCCCTGCTCACGCTCTGTCTCTCAAAAATAAATAAACATTAAAAAATTTAAAAAGCTGCATTTCAAATCCAAGGAGAATTCTCCAAGCTTTGATCACTGCATTTGCCAACTTTGAGAGTACAGTCTTTTAGAACGGGGGAGCTTAAAAGTTTCAGATACTAGGGTCCCACTGTTCACCAATAAATTCCTGAGGGTAAGGCGCCTTCCTTGGTACTGGTAACACCCCTCGGCTAGTCTCTGAGGAGGCACAGCTGTGAAGGGCTCCGCAGGTGAATTAAATGGAGATCCCGCGTTCCACGTGCGGCGGGCCTAAGTGGGAAGACTGTGAGAAGCATCTTCAAGGGCTCCAGAACGATTTCTGGAGCGCGGCTGGACGGTTGTTCGGTCTGAGAACCCCCTTCAGAGGCTATTACTTCTTCAGGTACGAGGGTCGTCTTCAAAAGACCGAGGCTCTGTTTTCTCCTACAAGAACCCCCTCTCCCTCCACCAATCCTGCCAGCTAGTTTCCTTTTCGGATGAGGCTTCTTTTTTGCTGTGGGTAGAAGAGGTGACGGGAGCTGGCAGATGAAACGCCCCGTGCAGAGGAGACAATAAATAAGGTAGAAAGCGGCAGAGGAATGGAGAAATGCGTGTAAGGGAGAGAGAGGAGAAAGTGTTAAGACTTTCCAGAATAAGCGAACCACAATTTTCAGATGGGGGCTGGGCGCGGCTGGGAGCCTGGGTGAAACAAGCAAGCAGTGAAGCAGCTACTCCCCTTTCCTCGAGTTAAGGACTTGAGCCCAGGGAGCTCGGTTTGATGGAGCCCGCGGTTGGTATATCCGAGTCACCTTTAATAATTTCTCCTGACAGAACTGAAATTTTAACAATGAGAACGTTTGAATGTAGCCACGTGAAGTCCGGAGGAAAACGTATGGAACCTTCCAGTCGCAGACTTTCCCTTTTATTCTTCTACTTCCTAGCCCCTTCTCCCATCGCCTCCTAGTTTCTTTCTTTCTTTCCTTTTTTTTTTTTTTTGTCTCCACTCTATCTCTGCCCCGCTTCCCAGGGTCACCGCCCGCGGGCCAGGGGAGCGTGGCGTGGCAGGTGCCGCACCCTGCGCGCACCTGTCCCGGCCTGCGCTCAGCGGCCAGCAGGGGGCGGCCGGCGCCGGCTCCGCGGCCGGCCCCGCCCCCGGCCCCGTGGACCCCGCTGCGGCGGGGGCGCGGGAGGGCGCGTCCAGCCCCGGCCACGGCAGGGCTCAAAGGCGGCGGCCGCAGCGCCCCGGCCGCCTGCTCCGCCGCCCGCCCGCCCTCCCTCCGGCCCGCCCTCCTCGGCGCCCGCACCACCTCCCATACCTGAGTGGGGAGCGGCGTCGCGCCGCCTCCTCCCCCCGCCCGCAGCTGCTGCGCTGCCCCCGCGGGAGTAAAGGTCGCGCCGGCCGAGAGCTAGCCGGCCGCGGCGCCTTCAGGAAGCCGGCGGGGCAGGTTGAGGGGGAGACGGACAGGACACGGGGAAACTCTGGGCCGGCCCGGGAAGATGGCGCCAGGAGGGCCGGCCGTGAACTGAGAGCCGGCGGGCGGAGAGGAGTCGGGACCTGCCGCCCAGTGGGGCACGAGCGAGGGCCGCACGCCAGGCTCGGTGCCCGGGCTCGGGCCGTCCCGCGGGGTCATGTCGGTCAGCGAGCTCTACAGCCAGGTGAGTGCGGGCCGCGCGCCGCGGTCCCGCCGGCCCAGGTGAGGGCGGCGCGCTCCCGGTCGCCTCGGCCCTCGGGGGGCGCCCTCTGCTGCGGCCCTCGGAGGTGGGGGGGGACCCCGGGAGCCGCCGGGCAGCCTTCCCCTCGCCGCCTCCCGGCGCCCCGAACTTTGGGTGGCGGAGAAAGTTTGGCTGTTCCGGGAGCGCCCTGCGCTGACCCGCCGCGGCTCCCGGCAGCGCCTCGGCTCTACCGCGATCGGGCTTCTCGACCCCATCCCGAGGCCCTGCTGTCGCTTTCCCCGCGCGGCTCTGCTCGCGCTGACTTTGTCGGTCCGCGGGGGCGGCTCCGCAGGCGCTGGGACCGCTCAGCTGCCGCCCCCTCCCCTTGCCGGTGGACCCGGTTCTCGCTGCCCTGCAGCGCCAGCTCGCAAGGGCGTCCCTTTAAAGGCTTTCTTCCGTGCACCGGCGGGGGGAACCCCCAGCGTAGGGGATGTGTGCACACTTGAGGTGGAGAGAAGGAAGGGGACCCAACCTGCTGTGAGGGTCTCGGTGGCTTGGGGGGAGGTGGAGATTAAGCAACGAGTAAAGCGGGAGATGCTCTTAAGGCTCTGCAGAGACCCCGGGGAGGCGCATCATGAATTTCCCGGGGGTGGGCGGCTGGAGGTGGCCCCTCTGAGTGGGTACCAGGAAGGCTTCAGTTACTGCTAGGAAAGGGGTTGGAGTAACGCTGACCTGGGGGTGGAGTGTGGATTTCTAGGATGCCCTCAAGGTCAGAAGGGAGGTGTGGGCTCGGTCCCCACGGTCGGGAACAGGTGCGGCTGGGTGGAGACTCTCTGCTTCCGCGGCAGTTGTTTTAAAGTTAAGGACAGGCCGCCGCCTCCCGGAGCGCCCACGGCGGTGCGGCGGCGGCGGCCGGGCCTCGCTCGGGTTTCGGGACAGGGGGCGGGGAATGGTGAGGGGCATGGGTCTTTAAGCACGTGCCCTTTCCCCCTTGACAGCTAAGTTTTAAGTATTTGCACGCCTTGTCTTTTCTGGGGTCGTGATCCGTTTGACAGGGTCTTGGGCGCTGGTGTGAGTGCTGAGAGGGTGTTTGGGGTGGGGGAGGTGCGCGCGTGTGGGTGTGCGATTCCCAGGATACCCGCCCTGGCCAACAGGTCTAGGCGGGGAGGAAGAGCTACTTCCGCATCCTCACCTAGTTCTTGCAGCTGCCCCGCGTGTGGGCCAGCCGTGCGGCTGGGTGGACTGGCTACTTTTTGATGCGTTTTCTGACTTCTGGAAAACGGTAGAACCTCGCTGGGCTGACACTTAGGGAAAGTGACTGTAGAGGTTGTAACCTGGCTGAGAGTGGGGTCCTGGCAGCCTCCGACCCCTACTCCACCCTTACGGTCGGTCACTATGGTTCTTGGCCCTCATTGCAGATGGGCAGCAGCTTCTGGAAGGGGGGGGCGGGGGGGGGAAGAGCGTAAACTTCGGGGAAGGGAGTGGGGGGAGGTTGGTCAAAATCTGGCACATCTCGCTTTGAAAAGCGCCCCATCTGCTTTACCCCTGTGAGTCTTGGGAGGAGACCTCAAAGCGCCAGCTTTCAGCTTTTCCCTGAAGTGGATTGTCATGAACTTGGCCTGAAACTGGATACCAGGGGGGAGGAGGGGCAAACCCAGAGTGTAAAGCGCTGAAGCTTTAACACCCTGAGGTACTGGGAGATTCTACCTACGGTGCCAAATCGAGGGCCTCGACGGGCTATACCTGCAAAGTATCATACAGTCTCATAATTGCTGTGTTATGTGAAGTGAATGATCAAATAAACCTGCAGATTTTGAAGCCGTGATCTTGAAAAACCATGTTAGATTGCTTTTAAGGACAACACTTTCAGGGGAAGACACTCAATTTTGTTAGGAGTATATTGTACATCACAGATGAATGTATTACATGTTAATTGCTAGAAGTGGAGTCTGAGCTAAAGTTAGTGTAATTTTCTGGGCTTGTGGTAAAGAAAACTTCTAGAAAAACCTCTTGGGAGGACACAAGTCAAAGTAGCTTCATGGGGCTGAGTGTTGGACACAGCTGGAAATAGAATGCCTTCCTAGGGTTGGGTCGGCGGTAGGGCTTTACCTGGCCATTAATGGGTTTCTAGTTCCTAATCCCTTCCAGGTTTATAAATCTGGAATTGAAACTTTCAATGGGCCACCTGGTAGTTTCCTGATAGAATTTTTAAGCAATGGTTCTTTCTGTCAGGGTTGTTAAACATACTTAAGCCTTCGTAGGAGAAGCCATTGCATTGTTTCCTAACCATTTTCCCCCTGCTTGCTGGGCTGGAGTCTAGTATGCATATGAATCACAAGTTACATAGAGAAATTGTGCCTGCTACTCAGATAAGTTTTCTTAGGGAGATGACTTCATTTTAGTGTATTAGAATAGCCAACGTTCTCCCTTTTAACTTGCTAGGCTAGTCTAACGTGATGAATGCTGGATCCAGGCACGTACTGTAATGTATTATGCATGATGGAAATAATTATCCATTGTCAACAGCATTTATAAGTGGGATGGAAATATTAAAGCCCTTTATTGACTATACCTGTTGCTTTATGGCCTAGTTGGAAGATCCTGTTGGAATGAGACCTTTAAGTGCAAATAACCTGGAAGTATAGTTTCAGTTAAGAACTTAATGTATTCGTCTATTAGCTAAGAAAGCCCTTCCTCCCAAGTTATTGTCTTGCTCTTTGTTTATCTGATCTCCAACTGGAGGCTCTTAAGTTGTGTGAATTATTTTTCTTGGAGTTTTTAGTTCTTGGCAGTGGGCACTTCCTATTAACAAGGGCACGCCTGTTTTCAGATGACGGAATACCTCACCTTTGAGAAATCGCTTTCTTTGTAGTGAAGCTTTTCTGGGTGGGAAAAATTAGTGTCCATGCCAGACACTTTGAGGGTGATGTCAAGGTGAGTCAGCCTCACCGACTCTCCTGGAAAGCTGGAGCTGATCCATGGGTGATCCTGTCACAAATGGCATGTATGTGACAAATCTATAGTCTTGTGGGTTGGAAACATGGGTGGATTTGTCCCAGGAAGGCACCCAAACGTGTGCAAGCATGGGAAGTACAACGTGATTGATAACTGCAGAAAATAGTCTGATTTTGAAGTAAACAGACCTCTCAGGCTAAAAACTTTTAATATAACTCTTCATAGATGGGTTATTCTGGGTGGAAAAAATATTTCTCTATCAGATCAGTCTTTCAGTATGTTGCTTTGATTTTAGCCAGCAGAGTGGGAAATTGCCAGAAACTGGCAGTGGTTGATTGAAACCAACATCCTCAAATAACATTCTTCTTGATCTTTGATAGGTGGTGTCAGAGACTGGATGTTGGGGTGCTGCTAGCTTACTGGTGGAGCCACCCCGTGTGTGTTGATAGTGGCTTTGTCCTGTCCTTTATGCATCGGGTAGTGCGGGTTTCTCCCAGGTATCCGGAAGACCTCTGGAGCCTCCTGCTTCCTCTTTACCCACTGTTGGAGGCACTTAGCGATTCACACTCTTGAGGCTCTCAGGTGACGTTTCAAAAAAGCAGTGATGGTAGAGACGTAAGTGTTAGCAGATGCTGATAGTGTTCCTCTGTTGGCCCTGGACTCTTCTGAACACTGCCTGGTGCTTGCTCACTCCTGGGGGCGACTGTGTTTCTGTCAAAGGTTCCTGGTGCCGGAAATATGCACCCCCCAGCCCCGCACCTAGGGGCGGCCCTTCAACCAACGGGAGTATAAAACCGCTGTAGTATTCTTTTCAATCCCTCAACCTCAGGAATGGGACTGCCCTAAGGTGCAGGCCCATACTCTTTCCAGAGCTCTGCAGGTGCAGCCAAAATTCCTCTGCTTGGACTTTGCTGACTATCACACCCCTGCTGGCCCTTTTTCCCATCCCTGTCTCCCTTTCCCTCCCCTCTGCCCCCTCCCCCTGGGAGCACCGCCTAATGGATCACCTGAACCGGAATTTTCATTTCAGGATCTAATTGTGGGAACCCTGCAGCTTGGCTGCAGGCTTGGTGAGAAAGTCTGGGGCTCTGGCCCCTCAGGGTCCTGTGAAACTAAGCCCGTGGAGGCCATCAGCAGCTCCTGCCTCTGTCCTTGCCTTCTGCTGCTGGTCATCCCTCGCTCCCACTCCCTTTCCTGTCTGCTCCCCTTCCTCAGATGGGCCTGTAAATGCCGTGGGCTCTTATTAGCTCTGCTTCGAGCATCCGAATTCCGGAGTTTGCCTGCAAACTGTTCCCCAGGTCACATGACATGTTCTCTGTTACCATACACAGTGAGCGAGCTTGCCCTGCTCCCCTGTCCCTGGTTCTTGTCATGTGCCCTCTTCCCAGTTAGATTGGGCGCCTGGAGAGCACAGGCCATAGCAAACGTTTTTGGTGCCTCCAGTGTTTAGCACTGTGCATTATACTTAAGAGCTGAATGGAGAGCTTGTCCCCTGGATCCCTACCCCCCCACCAAGGTCCCCCTGCCCCCAGTCCTGCTCGAACTTCTCTGTAGCCCTTTGCTGACACCAAGTCTCCCCACTCAGGCCTCTTGGGGAAGCTTGGATTCTAGCTGCTAGTTTCTTCCAGTTTTCTTTTGGTTAATAGGCTCCTAATATTTCACTTCGTTAGCTGCAGGATAGCCACTGTTCACAAGGCTTTTTGACAACCCCATGTCTGGTGAACGTCTATATTACTGTACTTTGTTAATAGAGCTGGCATTCACTTGTTATTTGGAGGGCTTAAGGCACCTCTGTGTGTAGAAACTAAATATACTTTCTAAGGTCTGGCAAGGGCTTTTTGTTTTTCTTCAGTATTTTCTGTGGTAATGGTCAGCTATATACTGTTTATTTACAACCTATAAGTCTAAGTACAGCCTTCCTTAAGTGATGGTGTATTCCATCATACATAATTTTCAAAGTAAACCTGTATCGGTTGAAACAGTTGGCCCATTATTTTAGTAGATTCCCACAAATCGCATTAAAAAGCAGTCCATTTAAAAGGGAGTGAAGGGAGGTGCTGGGGTGGCTCAGTCGGTTAAGCGCCCAACTTTGGCTCAGGTCCTGATCCCAGGGGTTTGAGCCCTGCGTCAGGCTCTGTGCTGCCAGCTCAGGGCCTGGAGCCTGCTTCAGATTCTGTGTCTCCTCCTCTCTGCCCCTCCTCTGCTCACTTTCTGTGTGTCTCAGAAAGCAAAATGTGTGTTCTGATGGACTTGTCTGCACAAACATCTTGCATGGTCATCAAGCAATGAAACCTAAAGGCACAAAGTTAACAAGATAGCGTTGCCCGTGTGCCTTGGGAGGAGTGCAGGTACTATTATAGGCATTTTGTGGAGGCTGTGGTCAGGTGGGCTGTGGTTATGGGGAGAGCAGTGGGTTGGGACTTGGCCTTGAATGAATAGGACTTGAAGAGGCATAGTGACCGGAAGGAGGGTGTTATCAGGAGAACATGGGAGAGTGATAGGAAACACGGGGGCAAGAGAAGACTGAATTTTAGGGTAATAGCTGTAGCTTAACTCCTGATCACAAAATAGTTCTAGACTTTTGGAAAAATTGCAAAAATAGCATGGAGTTGGTGTATTTTTCCAAATTCCCCTAATGTTAACACCTCACACATGCCCAGTCCGGATACAGCACATGCTGGTCTATGAACCTTACTGTTCATCAGTTTTTTCACTAATGACCTTTCTCTGGGCCAGGGTCCTCTGTAGGATTCCACGTTGTGCTGAGCTTCATAGTGCCCTAATCTCCAATTAGGGACCGTTCCTCAGTTTCTTCTCTTTCACGACCTTGGCAGCTTGACTTTTGGTCTGTTATCTTGTAGAATGACCTTCAGTTTGGGCAGCCCTGATATATTCTCCTGCTTACATGAGGTTTAAGAATTTTTGCTAAGAATACATCCGAAGTGATGGGGCTTAGTACAGCATTTCAGGAGATCTGTGATATCAGCGGGTCCCATTTCTGATGGTACCACTTTGATTCCTTGGTTAAAGTGATGTCTATCAGTTTCCTTTTATTGAGGGGGATTTACATACTAAGATGTGAGTGCTTGGTATGCCTGTCTTGTTTCTTAGCCACTTTGGGATTATTGAGCCTAGAACTCAACAAATGTTTCTGTGAACAAGGGTAGGAAAAGAATCAACTATGACCTTGAAGTTTCCAGCTTGAAGGTGGACAAAGTCAGGATGGGACAAGGTATACTTGACTTTTTTTTTTTTTTTCCTTTTATGACCTGTTGAGTTTAGAGTGACATTTTTTTTCTTAATGTGAGAAAGACAACATGAGAGGGGGAGGGGTAGAGAGAGGGAGACAGAGAATTCAAAGCAGGCTTCAGGCTCTGAGCTGTCGGCGCAGAGCCTGACGCCGCGTTCGAACTTACGAACTGCAAGACCATGACCTGAGCCAAAGTCAGAGGTTTTACCGACAGAGCCACCCAGGTGCCTGTGGAGTAATACATTTAAGTGCAAAGTATCTTTAGGTTTGAGGATCTAGGACCTTAGAAGAGAACTGTTAGGATCTGGGGTTCTTGCAAACAAAAGATGGGTGGGATTTTCTCTAAAGAAATGCAAATCTTCTAGCGTGATTTTAATGAAGATCAGATCATGACCTTGGTGTGGGCAGTCCTGGCCTCTGGTTACAATCTCCGTATGGACGGTCCTGGGTATGTGGTTAAATGTTTAGCTCTGACACCTTGGAACAGGCACATTCTGAGCCTTGATTTACCTGATGCTGGGATGATACCTGTGTCTTAAGACCGTTGGAGGATCACGTGCTCTAATGCGTGAAGTGACTGCATCGTGCAGCATCTGGTACACTGGGCTTGGAGCTGTGATCAGCTCATTTCCCCTTTCAGTCGCAGTGCTGGGTGGTAGCCTTTTCTCCTAAGCCTCCCTTGCCATTCTGCAAAGGCACTGGTCATGAGGGGACCCGGCGAGGGACGAAGGGAAGAATTGTTACAAATAAGTCTAAGATGTAGACAACCCAGGCTTGGGAATAAAAGGTTCCACTCTCCCACCGCCCCCTGGGGAAGGAGCAAGAGCGGTTTGAAGGAAGTTTTCAACTTAAGCTGTGCTTTCTGGCCTTTTATTAGAGTTTTTAAGGGAAATTAAAAATCATTTTTCACAATGCCCTTTTTTCCATGAATACAAATGATTATGGAAACAATTCCTACAATGCAGGAGAGGCAAAGGCTCTGTCAACCCTGTTCCCAGAAACGGCTGCTGTGACCTATGTATGTATAGTTTCCGGACCTGCATCGTTCCGTGGGGAGCTATGGAGCACTTGCAGTGAGGCGGGCCCAAATGGAGAGGAGCTGGAAGTGGAAAGTCTAGATCAGGTGTCTAAGACTGTACAAAAGATGAATGTAAAATAACATACTCCCAAGTTGACTAAATGTTGAAATAACTTGAACGCATTGGGCTTCAAGTATTTGGCTATTTTTAATGTGGCTACTAGACAACTTAAGATTCCATGTGTAGTTTGCTTTATGTTGCTGTTAGGCATCACTGCTTTATGGACACACAATACAAAATATACTTAAAAATGGGATCATGGCATATTACTCCAAATCTTTGTCTACTATGGCTTCCCCTCCTGCCCCCATAGCATCTAGAGGTATCTTTTTCATTTAATGGCTGTATAATACGGCATATTATGGATTTACCATAATGTTTACTGTTCTGATTTTGAATGTCAAATTGTTAAATTTTTTGGTGTTGTGAAAAATGTTGCATTCTTGGGGCCTCTTTCAAGTATCTGCTTAGGATCTGTTTCTAAAAGTAGAATTGCTGGCATGCATGGTTAGCCTTCCTCAAGGTGACCAGGAGCCTACAGAAAAGAATGGATCTGTTTCTTCACCCCTCCCCAGCACTGGCCATTGTTGCACTCCCCCCCCCCCCGCCCTTAATTTGAGAGACAAAATAACCCAAGCAGGCTCCACACTGTCAGCACAGAGCCCGATGCAGGGCTTGATCTGATGAACCGTGAGATCATGACCTGAGTTGAAATCAGGAGTTGAATGCTTAACCGACTGAGCCACCCTGGCGCCACCAGTGTCACTCTTCTTAAACTTACACCATGTTTCATTCTTGACTTAAAGTTAATTTTCGCTGGAGGATGGAGCATCTTATGCTTGGTATGCTCATTTTGTAGTTCTCCTTATATTAAATATTTTGATACTAAAGTTAGAAATAAGTTATGGAAACCAGAATATTCAGGATAAAATACACACGTTTTTAAAAAGGCACATTGGCATTTTCTCCATTTGGAGCTTGCACACCTCTGAGCTCTACAACTGGGAGGGAAAAACTAGGATAGCTAACTTAATGGAAGCATAATTAACACTGGAGTAGAGGATGTGGAGAGAAAGGAACCCTCATGCTCTACTGGTGAAGCTGCTATGGAAAACCTGTGGAGGTTTCTCAAAATATTAAGAACAGAATTACCATATGATCCAGTCATCCCAATGGTGGGGGTATTTACCTAAAGAAAACGAAAACACTAATTCAGAGTCCTAATTTATGGAGTCCTTCTTGAGCCAGGTTTTTTTAATACCTCAATTTTATTTCCCCTTACAGTTAACGCAGTGTATTGTTGGTTTCAGCACTGCAACTCAGTAATTCATCCCTTACATAGAACACCTAGTGCTCATCCCGACAAGTGCCCTCCTTAATGCCCATTTAGCCCATCCTCCCAACCTGTCTCCGTTCCAACCCTGTTCTCTGTATTTGAGTCACTTATGGTTTGCCTCCCTGTTTATCGTATTTTTTCTTCCCTTCCCCTATGCTCATCTGTAGTGTTTCTTAAATTCCACATAGGAGTGAAATCATATGGTAGGTCTTTCTCTGACTTGTTTCTTAGTGTAATGCACTCTAGTTCTGGCCACATTGTTGCAAATGGCAAGATCTCATCCTTTTTGATCACGGGTAACATTCCGTGTGTATATGTATATACTATGTCCATTCATCAGTCAGTGAACATTTGGGCTCTTTCCATAATTTGGCTATTGACAATAGTGCTGCTGTAAACATTGGGGTACATATGCTCCTTTGAATCAGCATTTTTGTATCCTTTGGATAAATACCAGTAGTGCAATTAATTGCTGGGTGTTGGGTAGTTCTATTTTTGATTTTTTTTGAGGAACCTCCATACTGTTTTCTAGAGTGGTTGCACCAGTTTGCATTCCCACTGACCGTGCAAAAGGGTTCCCCTTTCCCCACATCCTTGCCAACATCTATTTTGAGTTGTTCATTTTAGCCATTCTGACAGGGGTGAGGTGGTATCTCATTGTGGTTTTGGTTTGTATTTGATGGTGAGCGATGTTGAGCATCTTCATGTGTCTGTTAGCCATCTGTATGTCTTTGGAAAAGTGTCTATTCATGTCTTTCCATTTCTTCGTTGGATTGGTTTTTGGGTGTTGAGTTTGAGTTCTTCATAGGTTTTGGATACTAACCCTTTATCTGATAGGTCATTCGCAAATATCTCCCATACACTATACACAAAAATAAATTCAACATGGATGAATGAGCCAGGTTATTTCTAAGTGCTGTGTATCAACTCACTAGTAACTGCACCCCATGACAAGTGAGGGAGCTGGGCTTGCGTGACCTGCCTGAAGCTGTACTCGTCCTGGGTAGTGGAATACGACCCCACCAGCAGGTGTCTGGTTGAGAGCTGGCTTCTGCAAACTCGGCTCTACTGCCTTCCATGAAGTTTTGTTTCCTAGATGGTGGGTCTGCAGCCTCTGTACGGAAGAGTCCAGCACATGGAGGGTGCTTTCTACCTAACACTGTCCTGTGTGCCCCCCGCCCCCCCCCCCCCCGCAACCCGGTGGCAGAGCGTCTCCCCAGAGCCGAAAAGATGGTCTCTGAGTATAGAAACTGGGCAGATAGTCCAACCCTATAGTTCCTTCCTTTAGGAGCTTAGTGCTTTTCGTTCTCTTACTACCACCATCCTCCACCCTATGGGCATCTTGGTGCTTCTTCACACTGTCCCAGATGCAGTCAAGATCATCATTGGCTTTCCTTAGTCCTCATGGGTCCTAAAGAGGTTCACAGTCTCAAGAGCTAAATGGAATGAAAGATCTGTGATACTCAAGCAGCATAAAACTATGGGCTGTAACTGTAACCACTTGTTCACTCCTTTCCAGGCACTTTGTGTGGCCCTGTCCCTACTCCCCCAAATGCATAGCGAGAGCGGGTTCTTACGTACCATGCTTGGCACGTACTGAGCTTTTCATTCTAAGATAGGAGCAGACAGCCAGGCATGGCACTCTGAGAATGCCTTTCCCGTCTGCCCATTCAGTCCTAGGTCTTCTGGGTTAGGAGTGTGCCCTGCTCACTGCCTGTTGACTGGGCAGATACTTGGAAACTGAGCTTGCTCTTAACTCTCAGGTTGTCTGCTTGGCCATCTCAGACCACGTCTCTCCTCCAGCATCTGAGGGGAGCACCTTACAGAAGGGTAACCCGGACCATTTGTACTGTAACTGTAGGTGTTTATCAGGGGGCTTTGTCAAAGCCCTTCAGAAGCTGCCTCCGAGCGGGGGTGTTTTAGATTTAACACGAAGAGGGAGGTCCTCGTGTTGTCTGGATCCTGGCGTGGATGAGCACTGGTAATATATTGCCACTTTGCTGTGGGAATGATCAAGCTTCTAGATCTGAGCTCCAAGTTAAGGGCTCCTAATGGTCCTCTTAACATTTATTCCACTGGCTCCTAAATGACTGCCCTCCTATAAGTGATTCTGATACTGACCTGGGCCCTGTAGGTTTTTCTCTTCTTTGCTGAAGTTTGGAGAAGGAATGAAGAGGCCCATCAAGAAAAGTTAATTTTTCTCAGCTTCTGTCATTATAAAATTCAAATGTGATGTGAAATCCTAAAAATTAACAACATCCAAATGCTTTCTGTATGGAGTTCAAAGACATCCCTTAGAATAGCCTGTGCACCAAATTCAGGTCCTCTGGCTTAGAGAGCAGCCTCTACAAGTGAACATACTGGACAGTAGAAGTCCACTCCCGTATATATTCTGACCTGGGTACTGGTCGCCTTCAGGGAAGATGAAAAGGTACACTGCTTGAACTGGTAAACTGTGCTAATACTCAGCTATGTACTTGGTGTGCCCTGGCCATTCACTTGGGATTTATCTCTTGGTAGCTGGCCACCAGACCCCAGTACGGTCTCCCCAGTGATGTGGTGCATGCTTGGAACATACTACCTCATTTTATATGTGGCTGGTATCATTTAAGATCCTTTAGAAAAGAATGTATACAGAAGGACACCACTTCTAGGAATTTCTGAAATTAGCAAAATGGGCCATGTTGAAGGATATGTAGATGAGGAAAGTGTGAAGGGTAGATGAGGAAAGTGTGAGGGGAAGAAACACCATAGTAACCTGGGGGAGGCAACGTGGGGGGGAAAAGAGTGGGACCGTTAGCAGTCTGCTAGATTGCCTGGGGAGTTCACAGGTGTTTGTTACTGTGTTCCATCAATTACATGTCCTGATTCTACTAAAAATAGGATGAGTTATAAAATCAAATTCTATAAACCTTTGAGATAGCTAATTTTGGATCCCTTTTCTTATGCATGTGCAATTGATGGCTGAGTGTGTATATTTGCAAGATTGCTCTTATTTGGGATGTAGGTTGAATCTTCCGCTCCCATCCCTCCGTTCCCAAGGTGCGATTTTTGCATACTGTAGAAAATCAGTAAGTGCTACTGAACTGGTTTAAAGCCTACCTGTACCCCCTCCTGTTTCCAGGCCATGTTGCTTTGAGGAAAGGCTTCCCTCTCTCCTTTAAGGAGCCACCTCTACTGTAACATTCCCCTGTCATTTTGGCATGGCTTTCGGCTTTGGATACACAGTGAAAGGTATATCTGTTTCCTCTGGCACTTGCCTGAACCTAGGAGTGTGGAGCCTACCAGGAGATAATCAAATGCTGTTTTTATTTTTTTTACTGTGCCCAAAAGCTTAGCACAAGGTGTGAATGTGGAATAACAGCGAAGTAACATTTGTGGGTATGAATGCTAATATAAAATTGCCTGTTTTTTTGAATATCCTAATCTGTGCATAATCTTAACAAATTTTTTGCCTTCCCGAAGATGGGTCCTTTACATGAAAGGCATGATCTTTTTGTTCCCAGTTACCTCCTTTAACCGTCTCAGGCAGATCTGTGAGTCCTGAGTGGGGGGTGAGGATGGGGGCAAATACTTCTCTCCATCCTTGATAGGAGGTTGAACAGAGCAGGTAGCCTTCAGAGGAGCCTCGTTGAGTCCTGGAAGAAAAATTCGATGGAGTTGGAGTTGTCTTCTCTCTCACAGAAGCGGTGATCCTTCGTCTTTTATCTGAGGACGAATCCTCTTAGATTGTTCATTAAGCCAACGAGTGTTCTGGGCACCTCCTACCTGCCAGGATAGACGTCCCAGCCTGTATGAGGCAGAGAAGAGCCCATCTCTGCCAAGTGGTCTTTTGACGTTACTTTCTTCCAATCTAGTAGTTTAGCATATGAATAACCTTTAAGAAGGTATTAGTACATTGTTAATTATTCCCCATTTGCCTACACTTGCTAATGAGGGTTAATGTTTATTTATAAAATGAGGAAAATGAATGTTTCCTCAGCCAGAAACTAGTGTTTCTTTGCTGTTGAGCTGTTTGTTCCTGTCACTTTACCGTGTGAATACATGTGGGGAACTGGGTAACAAGCCACGTGCCCCACAATGATAATGCCCTTGAAATGTGATGGACTTTATGACCAGCATGGCAGATTCTATCTATTTGAATGAACGCTGTTTCCTACAGGATGGCCTCTTTGGCAGGGGTACCAGGATGCTGGAGCTCCTTGATCTGCCTTTTGAAATTAGCTTCAGTTAGGATGTGTTCTTTATCCTTTGTATGGTGGTAATCTCTCTATGCCTGGGAGATAGGCCTTTCCGGAGATGTGCAAGAATTGTTCAAAGAATCAGGTTGGTTAACATAGGTGTTCACTGACCTGCGTTTCTGTTACAGACTGAGTGACTTGCAGGTACTGCTGCCAGTTTTGTGTGGCCTCCAATTCGCTGTCCTCAGGAGTTAGACTTTGAATGATTTCAGTGATGGATTGGTGTAGAGCCACCCTGTCAGGAAAAAGATGGATTTGAATGTAGCCATGTCTGGTCTGCTTGATTAAAAATCTCAAGGTTCCTCGAGTTTTATAGTTATACTGACTTAGTCTCAAATATATGTATGTTGATATGACCAATATAGGGGCATATAACTGCCTCAATGTTAAGACAAATATAATAGCATTAATATCTACTGATCATCAAATGGAAAGCTCATTCCACCTGATTTCGTAACCTGCTCTTTGAAGCTTCTTTTCCCTAGCTCTGCATCAGGCAGGGTGTTCACCATTCAACACAAGAAAGGAGGGCGGAGCAGCAGTATTTATAATAGTCAAGATCAAAGCAAGCCTGTGGCCATCATGGATGAATGGATGAGCAAGATGTGCTATATCCATACAAGGAAGTAGTCAGCTTTGAAATTCTGATCTATATGCTAGATCCTGGATGAACCTTGAGGACATTACCAATGACAAATACCATATGAGTCTACTTATGAGATACTTACAGGAGTTAAATTCAGAGACTAAGTAGAATAGGGGTTGCAGGAGGGAGGGGACAGTCAAGATCAGAGGTTTCCCTGGTACAGAACTGGAGTTCTGCTAGATGAGAAGTTCTGGAGATGCATGGTGTGTATGGTTGTAGGACAGCGTGAGTGGACTTAAGGTTACCGAATTGTACACTGACAAATAGTGAAGATGGTAAATTTTGTGTGCATTATACTAAAGTAAAGTGGGGGGCAATAAGTAGAAAAGGGAAAATAGGAAGTTAGGAGCGTAACCTTTGGGAAGACTTGGGTTTGAGCACTGGTTCCCCACTTACCAGCTGTGTGACTTCAGCTCAACCTCTAGGCTTCTGCTACCTGTGAAATGGGTAAGCTGGTACAAGCCTCAGATGCTTGCTGATGATCTAAAGGAACATTTTGTATCCTCCTAGGAGTTGCTGGGAGAAGGTCTTCTGAGGAGCTACAGTTCAGTGCAGGACAACGTAAAGGTGAAGTGTAAGGGCTTGTGAGGGTGCTAGGGGTGTTGATTCATTGGCTCTCGTCCCTCTATGTGGGGCAGGCAGCCTTGGATTGGGTCCTAAACTAGCAAAGCACCAGCACGGGAGAGGCTCTAGGGCTATGTAGGTGTCGTCTTTTTCAGGTGTGGGGAGGGAACAAAAGGAGTCCGAAGGCCACCTATCCTCTCAACCTTAAAACACCAGACCTAACTTGTGTAGCTTAGAATTGTGGGGCTTTGCCCCAGAGCGTACCGAGAAGAGCATCCCACCATGACACGTTAATAGGATGCCTATGTCTATTTTTAGCCCTTTCTGGCACTTGGTATATTTGGCTATTGTGGTTGTAAGGATATTTCAAGATGTTGGCTCTGTCCTTATGAACCAGGCTTAGCTGGTCTGAGCATCCTGCCTAATATGCCAGCATAGTATTAGGGGGGCAGAAAGATGCCCACGTCCTCTGAGGCTTTAGGGACCAGTGGCATTTCCTTCTATGCTGATTCCATCAACATGACTCTGTTACTCTTGGCTCTTTTTTTCACCCCCCCTGTCTTCTCCCCTCTGCCTTAGGTTAAGCACCCCTTTCTGAGTTTCCAGTTGCAGTTTAGATAGGCTGTAATAACTATAGTAGCTTGGCAGTTGTTACTGTCACTAATGACAAAAGTTCTAAAGCTTTCATAGAAAGTTGCCCCTTGATTGGTTGTTCCTAGGCAGGTACATATGGTCCAGGGGGCTGTGGCTTCCTAGGCCCAAGGAACTTTTAAAGATGGTGGTCACTGGAAACCATGTGTTTCCCTCAGAAGAAGCTGTGATTGTTGCAGGCACTAGAGCCATAGTTTCCTCACTTGGGGTGTAACAGAAAGACTTTGAGAGCTAGTGAAAAATCAAGGTGCTGCATCTCACCCTTGTAGAACTGGATTTGGGAGATTGGGCCTGTGCTTGGCTTTCTTGCTAGATCATGGTTATCTATGGTACTTAGATACCATACATCAAACATCTTTGAGTTTCTAGTTTCACTACCAATCCCTGCCTTGGATTCTGATGGTGGCTTCCACATCTAACCTAGCAAACCTTGAAAATAGTGCTGGATATGGGCCTTAACACCTATTATAAGTGGTTTGCTGATCAGTTTTCTTGGATTTGGTCTGTCTCCTGAATGTTTTAAGGCCCTTCTTTTTGTGTAGCTTCCTCTACTTCCTCCATTGCCTCACATTCCTTAACCATAATCCATTCTTCAAAAAGCCTCCAGAGATCACCTATTGTTGGTATCTGTGAAATCTGACTGGCTGTGTGAAACAAAACCCCACTCAGCGGGCTGTTGGGGTTATGCAACACTCAGCCAGGTAGAGCATTCTCCCTGGAAGGGGCAGATGCTCTGGGTATCTGTCTGAACTGTGCCCAAGTTGGGTGTGAACCATCTCAGAACTCGGAATCCATCTAAATGCTGGCCAGAGAAGGATGTGTCCAGGATGGTCAAGAAGCCCAGCACCTTGGAACTGTAGTCTATATCCAGAATGATGTAGCCCAGAGTCCGCCAAATCACTGGCAAGTCCATGACTGTTCTCCACGTTATCCCCCCTTAGGAAGTCCACTCATGATGCTGGTACTTTAAAATGAAGCCTTCTGAGTCTTGTGCTCTGAGCATGTCCTTACTGAGCTAGTCTAGACATCTCAAGTTGTCTTCTGTTAAATGCTTGCCCAAGGTGGCCATCTTAAGAAATGGTAACTTTTTACATGTGCTAGTTCAGTGTGGTGAACAGTGGTTCGTATTTGCGCTAGTTCACAGCACCAAGCTAGGGAAGTTGGTAGTTTTCAGTCCTACTTGAACCGTGTTCCACAGGTGGAAAGTAGCATTGATCTTGCTTTGTGCCAGGTTGGGCCATGAACTCCGTGGTGGGTCTGAAGCCCTATTTTTGCGGAGATGGCAGTTTTCAGCTCGCTGTGCCAGCATTGCCCTGGCCCGCACCTGAAACGTCTTCCACTCTTGGTCTCTGTGGGTTGGGCAGTGTTGTATAACAGATGCAGGTATTTAAGAACGTTTATCTGGCACAGTGCTCAGCATAAAAGGTGAATAAAAGCTAGTCTTCCTGAAAAACTAACCATTGAAGTCAATAGAATAAGTGCTGAGAATCAAGGAGGCATCTTAAGACCACAGGAGTGGTGGGTGGGGTTCCTGGTCCATGGGAAGTTGAGGTTCCGGGTGCTCCTGCCCTCGCTGAAGAAGTTTGAGAGGAAGCCTCCCCTCTTGCTCCTTGTCAGTCCCTCAGTGTGCCCCTCTGTCTCCAGCTGATGAGGGTTGAGGAGGCTTGGTGCCCCTGTCTAGACTCCACTGGGTAAGGATGAAGATCAGAATCCCCTCACCTGTGCTTCCAGCTCCCAGAGCGGTTTCCTCCACTGAGCTGTTCAAAAGAGCTGCTCTTGCTTCCAGCCTCGGGGGCTCTAAGACTGGGAGTGGGATGTGGGGCTGACCACTTGAGTGCATAGGGCAGGATGGGGCCGATGTCTTGTGGGCATAGCCCTTTAAGATCGACCTCAAATAAGGATCTAAAATAATGACTCCTAGAAGTTCCCATGCCACTTGAGGGGGAAGGCCAAGATGGGAGAACATAAAACCTAAACTATGGCTATAAGCAGCTGTAAGAGTTTTACTGTGCCTTTTTAAAAAGTTCCTCTACAAAAAAAAATATATTTTTCTAGAGCATAAACACGGTAATGGCCAAGGTATGGAAATAGATTTGCATGAATCTTTTCAGGGCTATCTCCAATGCACCAGGCTGTGGCTTTAATCTGACCGTGTAGTCCTTTGTTGAAGCTTATTTTGAGAATGCAGTTAATTTAGCATCCACTTTGCTTTTTTGGTAAACTGGCCTTGTTTCTGTAAAATTAGGATTACCACCATTGACGTTATTGTTACACTGTTTCGACTTGGTTTTAAAGGGGTCATGAAATTTTCAAAGCTCAGTGTTCATAATCTCCCTTAAAAGTAACCCTTGTTATCGTAAGTAAACGGTGGACTATGGTTTGTCTGGTGCTGTCCTAACAGGACTGAAGGTGGCTTGAGACACAACCAGGGCTACACTGGCAAGAAGCCTGTGCCATTAACTTTTACCTGGGATGATAAATGACAAGTGTACAGTGGTCCTGGAGGTATATGAATTGTTGCAGCCTTTAGAAAAGGATAGTGCCACTAAGTCCTATAGTAAGATTGCTAATACATGAACCACTTACAATCGCTATTGCATCAAGACCATGATCTGCAAAAGTGAGACTTCAAAATGGAAGTTTTGCAAAGTTCTTCAGGTGAATTCTGCCCAGTGACACTCTGGCCATTGTGAAATGTTGGCCTGGACAGAGGTACAGTTGTGGAGGGGGAGGTTGAATTTGAAGACCTGTGGAAACAGATGCTCTTTGAAGAGAATTAATGGTCCTACTGTCCCATGGCTTTGGTAAATCTGGCTTCTAGATGGATGCACTTCCATGTCGGGAACGCAGCTAGGTGTGCTGTTAAAAGTAATCCCTAGAAACTAACCAAACACCCCCCCCCCCACCAAAACCTTAGTTCCGCAAGTGATCACCCTGCTAAGTGAGGAAATGTCCCAGGGTGAGGGTGGAATGGAAAGCGGGCATCTGTTTGCTTAGGCAGTTTGGAGCCTCTTGAAAAGCGAGAGCAACTGTGATGGACAGCGTAAAGGATTTTCAGGGGGTAATTCTGGTGCTGCATGACTTCTGTTTTTATTATTGGTTAAGGATTGACTCTCTTCCCCTCCAAGGATAGGACTCCATTCAACTATGTTCTAACAACATGGACAACCTACTCAAGGGGAGCTCCGGAAATGGAGCTCATCCAGAGGTAGACACCTGGAAACTATAGTGTTTGAGGAACAGCTGGGGGAATAGGGCTTATGGGCTGGAGAAAAGGAGCTATTATCCCCAAATACTGCAGGGCTCTGTCTCTCTTCTGAGTTTTTCCAAAGATCAGAGTGGTCAACAATGGGTGTTTGTTCAGGGAGGCATATCTAGCTTGGGGTACAGAAGTGCCTGGCCTGTGAGACTGCACCCCTTAACTCGTGGGGTATGCGATGCCTTGTGCAGGAATGAAGCCCTCCTCTCTGTAGGTGTCGGAGCAGCCTGGGCACCATCAGCAAGGATGACGTAGGGGAGTACCTTAGGAGGAGACTTTGACCTCTATGACCTAAACTACTTGCCCACCTGAAAGTTAGCTAGAAATGACTATAGGGAAGGAAAAGAAATGCAGTGAAAAGGAAGAACTTCAAATAGAGAAAGAAGCAATCCTATTTCTTTTTTCTTTTTTTTTTTGAGATTCTACTCCTCTGTAAAAGTATGCTAAAAGAAATTGATCTATGGATTGTTTCTTGTAAATAGGTTTCCACCTCAATTGAATTCTAAGATCTTTCAGGATGAAGTCATGTATATGTTGCAGGTTTGGATGCAGACAGGAAAGGGATGAAGGAGACGGGAGGAAGGGCTGTTAAGGTAGAGGGAAGGGAAAGCACTGAGGTAGGCAGGCATGCTGTGGGCTCTGCTGCTGGGCTGGGGTAGAGCTCTGTGGACCCTCTTGCACAGAATGTTGTTTGGTTCAGGCCTAGAAAAAAGGCTGCTGCAGTGAAGTGAGATCAAATCCCCTGAGAGCTGGCTGGGATGTGGTTTGCATTTTTTTCCTCCAAAGATGTCTGTTCCCCATAATGCTCTAGAAGCTGAACTTTAGATCAAGCATCTAACTGGCGACAGATCCAAGATGGGCTCATGTCCTGGGGTGGCTGGCTGCTTTGATTCCCCCTCCACCATCACTCTGCTTGTCACTTGATAGCCCTGGCATGGGCTGTTTTCTAGGAGCACACTCTGGGAACAGGGTCTGATATCTGAGATCAGATCCTTTCTGAAGTTGTAACATATCAGGCGATTGCCTAGCACTCTTGGTAAGGCATTTGTATAACCAAATGGAAGAAAAAGGCCTTTTCCACTTGATGCATGTGAATCCGTGTCTGACCTGCCCAACCCTCTGGTTCTAGCCATGTGGGAAGGGAGAGGTGTCCTTGAAGAAATCCACAGTGGGTTGGCTTTTGCTTTTCCCCTTAAAATATCCATTCTTAAGAATGAGCATTCATATCTACTGTATGCTTTCTAAGTGGTGCACCCACTTTGTCGTCTTTTTGTTCACAAGGACCCTCTGAAGTTGAGATGATAAAGGAGCTGACATTGCAAACTGTCAAGTGAGTGCTCCAATGTCCTCTGCAAGGTGGGCAGATGCTAGGCTGCAGGCAGCGAGGTCGTATGGCCTCCTAGTGTTGAACCTCACTGGGAACTGTGTGCTGGTGGAGGTGGGGGAGTACCATGTCCTGCAGATTTGCCGTGGGGGCGTGTTTTCCTGGATACTCAGTAGCTTGTTTGTATCTAAAGGAGTTAAGTTACAGGTCACTAGTTCTGTTACTGTGTGTGTTTTTCCAGTTGGCAGTCTATTGTATTTAGGCTGACTCCACAAAAAATGCACGCTTTCTCTAGATCTAAGTAGCCTAGAAGGAGTGTGGGGTTAACAGAAGGAGTATGGAGCTCTCTGCTTGGAGACTTAGTTGCATATTAAAATCAAACTTGATGTTGACTTTGTAATGCTACCTTGGCCAAGTCCTTGGATCTCTCTGGGCCTCAGTTTCCTCATTTACTGAATGGAGTAGGACCAGGTCTCTTGGGTCTTTCTCATCTCTGATGTAGCAAAAGTGTCCCTTAATCTGAGTCACAATGTATTCATTGAAAAAAGAGCAATGATGCCTCTTTCACAGCTTTTCTGTCTCCCTGTGGAGGGTGAAACGGTTCAGGCTGAAAGTGTGCACATTGCCAAAAGTTCTACCTCATCGTGAAAGATACTTAGCAGACAAAACAAAGATGATATCCCTGTTTCTCCCCACCACCTCCCTGTTCCCAACTTAGTAAGGGCAAGATCCGGGATTTAATCCTGAGTTGAGATCATCCTCCCCTCCATCACCAGTCTGTCTGCAAGCACTGTTGACTCAACTTTCAAACAGCCTGGATCCTAGCTTCTCTCCTGGTTCACTGCTCCGACCCATCCAACCTACCCCACCTACCCCAGCATCTGGCTGGATAATGGCAATAGTCTCTTGACTGGCTTTCCTGCTTCTTTTCTGTCTCCTTCCAGTTTCTTCTCATAGTAGCCAGATCAGTCGTGGAAAGTGCCCATTGTACTCCGTCATTCCTCTTGTTGAAACCATCTAGTAGCTTCTCTTTGCTTCTGGAAGAAAACTGAAACCTGTGCTGCACCTATAGGACCCTACATGATCTGGCCCCTGCCTATACTGATCGAATAGGATCCTAGTTTTCCTCCCTTGTTTCTGTCCATTCTGGTTGCCTCCTTGCTCGTTCATGGAGCTCTGAAGGCTGCTTGCCCCTTTAGGGCTTCTGCCCTAGTCCTTTTGCATCAATGTTCTCTTGGTTTTTGCACTGGTGGCTTCTCACTCTTGCCTCTGTGGAGTCACCTCCTTGGATGCCTTCTCTGCCACTCAATCTATTCCCTTTGCACTTAGTGGTACCTGGCACTTGGTTGTCTGAGCTAGATCCTGGGGTCCAGGAGAGCAGCACTTAGCATGGTCTTGCTCGAATCTCCAGTGCCAAGAATGTGTGTAGCACATAGATGGCAGTCAAGAAACACTTTTAAAACAAAGGAAATTTGGGGACACCTAGGTGGCTCAGTTGGTTAAGTGTTGACTTTGGCTCAGGTCATGATCTCATGGTCTGTGGGTTTGAGCCCTGCATTGGGTTTCTGTGCTGACAGCTCAGAGCCTGGAGGCTGCTTCAGATTGTGTGTCCCTCTCTCTGCCCCTCCCCCACTTGTACTCTCTCAAAAATGAATAAAAATTAAAAACAACCCACAAGTGAAATTTAAGGTTCCCCATATAAAGTTGCAATTGGCAGACTCCCTTATCTTGGATTTTTAGCACTAGAATGAGGGAGATCTACCTTACCACTGAGTAGGAGAGTCTTGTTAGAGCCTGCCAGACTTCACCATGATAGGACTCACTGGATCAGGAACATACTGGGAATTCTGATTCCCTAGGCCTGGGCATCTGTGTGCTTTCTCTTCTGGGTCATCCTGTGGCATGAAATGGTCTGGATAATCTTTGTTCGTTCATTCATGTTCACACTCACATGTTGGGGAAATGCCCTAGCACAGTTGAGCCTTGGGAAACACAGGCTCCCAGTGGTCACTAGAACAAAGTTCTCTGCTGATTCTACAGACTTACGCAGCCACTCTGGTTAGAGTCCCTTGAGGACACACATGTGGGTATCTTTTTTTGGTGGGGGGGGAATAACAGGAAGGAAGAGTTATTGCTGCATTTGCAAAGCTAGGTTTGGAATTGGTTATCGGAGGAGGAGGCTGTAGTGCCTTTTTGCCTGTGATCTTCTCAGGTTTGTTTTCAGGGTGAGCTAGACGGGACAGTGCTCAGCTCTGCCATCATGAGGTGGTGACCATCTCTGGTGGTTGGCTCCCTGTTCAGGATCCTCTTCCCTCTCCTAACTTCTTGACAAAACTCTATCCTGTGCAGCCATGCGTCTTAGAGTGGGACTCCAAAGCATTCTAGGCTTCTTGACACATGAGATTGAAGTATCCTTCTGTTTATGCCAGCTTGAAGTCTCCTCTCACCAGAGCATCACGACTGACCCATGATCAGTTGATGAATGCCTTGTATGGCGAACTCTTTCCCCACTGGCGGAATGTCCACTCATCTCCTGATACACCTCGAACTTCTCTTGTACCCATGCTGCTTCTACCCAGAATATCCTCCTCCTTCTCGAAGTTCCTTCTCAAGGCTAAGTTTTAGCTTTTTCCATAAGCCCTCGACTACCTGAGCCTAGGGGAATCTATTCTTTGTTCTCCAAAGCAGGTACCTGAGGTCCATGCATTACTCGGTCTTCGCATTTGCTCATCTGCTCTGATGCCTCTGTTCGTGTCATGGGACTGCACTCTAATTTCTTAGACGATTGCTTAACTTTGTGTGTACTTGCCTTATCTCCTCATCTCCATGAGGGCAGGGACTGTGCCAAGGGCCCAGCGCTGTCTTACATAATTGGTGTTTGGCACTTGTCTGAACAACTGGACTGCAGGGGGCACGGGTGGCCAAGCATTTGAGATTGTTATCTCAGCAGCTTTGAAAGGCCCAGAAAATACTGAGGGGATGCTAACTGTAAGGGGAGCCTCAGGAAAGTTCAGGGATGGGCTTGTCATGGGGAACCATAGTTTTCTACTCAGTTTCCCCTGATTGTAGTATCTTACCAATGTATAGTAGAAAGCCACACCTAGGATTTTGTTGCTGATAAGGCTAAGATACAGAACATTTCCATCTCCGGGATCTCCTCCCTCTCCAACATACCCATTTCCACCCCCTCTTTAACCTCTAACAACCACTAATTGGTTCTCCATTTCTAGAACTTCATCAGAATGTTACACATATGGAGTCATACAGTATGTGACCCCCTCCACCCACTAAACCTATTGGAAATTGGCTTCAGTTGTTGCATGATTGATTCATTCCCTATTGCTGAGTATGATTTCATGGTGTGGATGTACCACAGTTTGACCATGTATCTGCTGAAGGACATGTGGGTCTATTTCTGGTTCATAGGTATTACGAATAAAGCTGCTGTAAACCTTGGTGGACAGGCTTTTGAGTGAATGTAAATTTTCATTTCTTGGAGAGAAATGCCCAGAAGTGCAGATGCTGGGTTATGGTTCATGTTTAGTTTTTAAGAAACTGCCCAACGTATGAGTGATCTGGGTTTTCTACTCCTCAGCATTTTGTTGTCACTATTTTTAAAAATAAACTTCTAATTTTAGAATCATTTCAGATTTACAGGAAAAAAAATGGTAGAGAGTTCCCACATCCCTGTTTCTCCTATTAACCTATTAGTATGCTTCACTTGTTATGATGAAATCCATATTAACATTCTTTTTCTTTAATGTTTATTTTTGAGAGACAAAGTGTGAGTTGGGGAGGGTCAGAGAGAAGACCCAGAATCTAAAGCAGACTCCAGGCTCTTAGCTGTCAGCACAGAGCCTGATGTGGGGCTTGGACTCAAGGGTCATTAGATCATAACCTGAGCTGAAGTCGGAGGCTCAACTGACTGAACCACCCGGGCACCCCCATATTGACACATTCTTAATGGAAGTCCGCACTCTGCTCACAGTTCCCTCGTCCCTAGTGTCCTGGATAGTTCTGGTGTAGCTGAGGAGCAGGGATGGGGGAGCCCTGAGTTGTCTGTGGTGTTGTGGCGGGAAAGGGAATGGAGGAAGGCCCCCTGACATGGGCCTTACTGTGTGAGCGACAAAGGGAATGCAGGCATATTCAAGGAAGGGACAGCCCAGTTTCTAAACTGCTAGCTGTCAGAACTGTCCTGAGCCTCTGGAACTGCAGGCGTCTGAAAGGACCTCAATTACCTTGTCACCAGATTTGCTACTGTATATATATATATATATTAATTTTTTTATAGCTGTTTGAACAACTTTGTACTTGTCAGGGCGAAGGCCCTCTGGTGTGTGTGCTGCGGCAGTTTGGGGGGGCGGCAGGCAAAAGGAGAGGTCTGCCTCTGATGCCGCCGCCGTTGGAGTTGGTGAAGCCAGAGGACTGGTCTCCATTGGGCCCTTGCCTTAGGGGTTAGCATTTTAATTAGCCATCTATCAATGCTGTGCTGAATCACTTAGAATTAACAAAAAGCCACCCAAGGCCCCTTGTGGTACTTCCCAGAAGCACAATATAAATAGCATGGAACCTTGCTCTATGTGAAACTTTACAACTTTCTGTAATGGTGTATTTTATTCCTGAGTAGTTGGGCAACCTGGACTGTAAGCCCCTAGGGCAGCAGTGGCCTTTATGCTGAACACACAAGTTTCTACACATGATAAAGTGTTTTTGCCTCACCCATGGGGCCAGATGGGCTTGGGTTTGTTTATATTAGAGACTTGAACATTCAAGTCAGATATATACTTGAAAAAACGGGCAAAAGGAGCCTGAGGCATAGGAGATAATCTCTTGACAGTGGATTGTTGCATGTCGCAGCTGGGCAGGGGTGGGGGGGCAACAGGGCTTCATGTAGGGCAGCGGGTCTTAAACCAGACCTTCAAGCCAATGGGATATGGGCTGGAGGGCAGCAAGGAGGCAGAGCATTTGCGTGACTGCTCATGGGGGTAGAATCCGATTCTGATTGCCATAGCTATTTCTTCCTGTGACTTTGTTCTCCTCTGCTGTAGATGGAGGCTCCAGGTAGAGGCTGGGACAGTTGGTAAATCTCAAAACGGAAGGGGGAGGGTGAATGGAATGGAGCTGTAAGAGGACGAAAGAAACTGATGCCGGGAGTTTCTTAAACCCATCCATCACCTTATGTGACTTTGGCCCTCTCATCTTAGGGGTCAGTAGTAGTCTCACGTGTTTTTTAAAAACAAAACAAAACTCACACAAAAAAACACAAAAACTCTCCGTACCTGGAGACCTGCAGTGACTCCAGTGAAGGCACCTGATATGTCTCAGCAAACAAGATGCTCAGTGAGGTCTTTGAGCTTCCAAACAGGGAATGCATACAAGGAGGCAAAAGCAGAGGGAACCTTGTACAAGGCACAGCAAAGATTTTCCTAAGGAACTACGGGAGAGACTTTGGTTTTGGACAATCAGTCCCAGCTAGGTTGTGCTTGCCAGGAGGGTAGTTGATGAAAATACACTTGGGAGACTCCGGTAACTTAAAGACCTTTCAACTTCTAGGACTGAAACCCTGGATTTAGTATGTGTGTTGAAGGTTGGCACCTCTTCCCCAGTGAAATAAAAACGGATATCCAAAACTGATCTTGATAAAATGTATACTTGAACTTGGTTTTGCTAAAGATGGAAATGCAGTAGGTCATGCCTGGGGTGGGAGGAAGCTCTAGTGTATCTCTCCCCTCCCCCGAAGTTATGCATGGAGGTGAGGGTGATGTGTCACCCCATTGATCTCTGTGTTGATTGAGCTGATTTGGCCAGCTAGGAGATGTCCCTGTCCTCACCACCACACGTGTCCCTCCCATAGCTATGCACTCAGTGGAGGAGGATTACCTTCCCCAACAGAGGACCATTCTTTGGTCAAGGGTATAGGTGTAGCTGCCCTTGCCTGCTAGACAAAGCCCTCAAGGTCCATTTGCAGGAGAACATAGGGTTGTTCAGCTTCTAAGACCTACCGTCCCCCATCCCCAAATTAAAGTCATGCATGGAGTACCTATTAGTGATATCTTCATGGGACACCCTTCCTTAACCTAATCTCTTCTGATGAGGAGCCTTATGGAATCAAAACTCTGAACTGATGATGATTTTTCTCTTGGTAGCTGGGGATGGGGAGTAGGAGTTAGAGGGTGGTATCTTTATGTACAAAGCAGTTCAAGAAGCAGTTCAACTTTTTTTTGCACTGAACTTAAGACTTAGTCATAACACATTAAAGTAAAATACTTGAAGGATTATATGGCCTAGAATTGAAATGTACCAGGTTTTTTAACCTGATGTTTAAGCAGAAGATTAATCTGCTTGTGCCTGTTCTTTCTGTGGCTTAACTTTAAAAGAAACATGGCTATCTGAGAAAATAATTTGTGCTTTTGTTACCAATATTCCCCATCAGGTGAACCCACTAGGGGGTCACTCACAATATGTGGCAGTAAGTCCTAAGGCTGGTGTGCATTCTCAGGAAGACAGGATTGGCATGCTGAGATCTGGCATAGGGTAAGGACTCCTCTGGTAACTAATAGGACAGGGACAGGTCTGAGTTTTCTCCTTCTTGGGAGAGAAATTTTGATTGATGAAGCATCCAAACCTTGGGGTGGAGGAGAGCCATCTGTAGCTTGAAGGAGCCCTCTAATACCTTCTATCAAAGTGGCATTGTCACTGGGTGAACAGACCCCTGCGACAAAGAAACTCGGCCTGGTTTTCCAGCCAGGTAATCTTAATGTTAAGCAGTGGCAGTCTGGTGGATGTTGGTCTCCTGTGTTTGTCACTGGTTAGCTTTCCAGATCCTGCAAACTTGCAGCCAACTCTTGCAAGATGGGGATCATTCCAAGTGCACTAGAGACCCTCCAAAACCCTGTTAGATAACTGAGCCAGACCCTCCTGATTGAAGGGAGATGGGAGGACCCCCACAAAGCAACCTACAGCTCATGATCTGTCAATTCCAAGTCCATTTCCCAGTCTTAATGCTTGTTAGCTAGCTTTGCTTTGGCTTCAACAAGAAAGAACGTATCTCTGGGTAGAAATTGTTGTTAAAGATCTGAGTATCTTGTTGACGTCAATAAAGACTTAATTCTATTTGGAGGGATGGAATTGCAGGTCGAGTATATGACATATATGAATACCTTATCAAGGAGACTTTTCCCTTAAAGTACTGCTGAATAGGGGGCCCCTCACAACTGTCAGTCAAGGTGACACCTGTTTTTCTCAGATCCTCCCTGATAGCAGGGGTGAGGTGTTAGCCACGAGAATGGCATCCTTGGTCAGGCTGCGATGTTGGGCTGTAGTTGGAAGGCATACTACCCATAATAAGGTGGAGATTTAAGGGGCATGGTGGAGGTCTCCTTTTCACCCTCTATTTCGACCTAAGTAACTACATAACAATCAGGAAAATAGAAATGTGATTTAAAAGGTGCCCTGGGTTAGGTGTGGTGAATCCTCCGACAGCTTAAACTCGAAGTTTGTTGTGGGCCACCTTCTGTGGTCTTGGAGTCCTGCATGGGTCTCAGGCTATCTCATCTCATGGTTGAGATGGTTATGGACCACTGTCTTGTGGTTTCAGGCAGAAGAGAGACCCATGGTTTCTTTGAATTTCTCTTTGCCTGGAATATTGCACTTCTGTGAGCTTGAACTCTTTGTGATGCGATTTGGGGTAAAAATAGGATTCTGCTCCTGCCTACGTGGCTAACATGAAATTCGTGGAATTCAGACACTTTGTGGAAGCAGTGATATTCGAGGGCCTCTAATCCATATTTTGGGATCTCCAAGCAAAATGGTTTGTCACAATTGTGCCTCCTCTCTCCTGTTGCTGATAGAAGAACAGTAATCGCCTGGAGTCGAGGCCAGCCTGGGAGTGTCCGCTTAGTGGGGGTTACTTGTTCAACCTGCTGCAGTTTGAGACCCCTGGTCTGTGAATGAAGTGATTTGTGCCCAACTAGCTTGTAGGAGATGGTGACTGGACCGAAGTCTGTTCTCCCTGGAAGGGTGGTCTGAGTCCTAGCAGGAATGCAGTGCAGAGTGGTTCCTTCCAAGTCCGGCACCGGGGCTGCTGGTGATGCCTGCAGTTCATGAAATACGATAGGAGGATAAACTAAGATTTGTGTCCCAGGAGACTGTTCCTGTTTCTGCCTAGAGCTGCTGTGGGGGATCCCCCTGTCCGTTGAGCGGCCAGGCTGAAAAAGTAAAACGATCTTGAGGATGAAGTGTGCTGGGCTGGCATTGTGGTGGCAGGAAGACCCGAATGGGAATGGGCCCCTGTTTTACCCATCTGCTGGGAGAGTAGAGGGCACCCAGAGGGGAAAAAGACCACACTGGGGCCAGTCTCTCTACCCACTGAAAGTTTGGCATCAGGAGGGATTCATTCCTATTCATGACCTTTTCCTCTCTCGGGGAGAGAGGAAAAGGGTAAATACAGGCGGGCCTACTCACCGGAGGTCTCTTTACATGAAGTCTTGAATCATGTCTTGGAAAGCAGACAACCTTGGTAGCAATTCCTTTCACAGGATCTGCTGATAGTGCTGCGTTCCATGAAGTCACTTTTGTTATTAGCTACAGTTGCATGAACACGAAACAAAAAAATCACTGAAATGTAAAATGCGGTTTGCCTTCACCAGTTTGTAAAAGGAGGTCTCCGCCAAAGGCACTCTACTTTGCCCGGGGATGTTGCTATTGGTATTGTAAACTGTGAGCAGGAGAAGGTGGCCTGACAGGACTAGAACGGGTGGGGGTGGGGGGTGTCAGCTCTGAGATGCTGAAACGGTCGTCTTCCAGTTGGGCAGGGCTACGCTGACCTTCAGCTGCGGCGGATGCTGTCCTCAAGGTTTGCACCATGTAGGACTCAGAAGTCTGTGGCCAGTCCGTGACCTGATCTGATCCTTCAGTGTCCGCCCATGGAGGGGATGTCTGTGAGGAGTTAATGTGATGTGGTTGAGAGCTCAGGGGTGGTCCCAAGCAGACTTCTAGAATATGCCACAGATTTCCTGACCTTCACCTCCTCTCATTGGCTCCATGCAGCTGGGTCTGAGTAGTGTTGCCAGTCATATGGAAAACATGCCCTTAAAACGCAAATGTCTCTTATGGAGGGGCTGATGTGACCAGTAGAGCCTCCATGGTCTTCGATCTTCACAGCTTGTCTAACGACATCTTAGACCTCCTGCTGCTATCCTTGTGGTGTCAAGAACCGGATGCAGGGATTCCTATTCTGAGTGGTAATGAGCTTTCAACTGTGTGTTAGCATTGGGCAGGAACTTGCTTGGGGGTGGGGAGGTGAGGGGAGTGTTCCGAAGGTTATTTTCCTCACGTTGTTGCTGTTGGAGAATGTCAACCTGCAGAAATAAATCTTAGAACCTGATTCAGAGAAGGAATTTGGGCCAAACAGAACAGTTTTAGAAAAAGGCCCTTTCCTGTAAGGTGAAAGCCTAGTGGAGTTTGGGAATGTAGTGAAGCCCCCTTTGTAAGAAGAGCAGAATGTCTCTGCCCAGTACTAGGAATACTTCCATTGAAAGAGGGGCCCATTGGACACCAGCCCTGCATTCAGGTTATATCTCATGTAGTTACTTTCATAAAGTGAAGAAAAACATAACCCAAACTGGTTTAGCCAAAAGTTGGGGGCCCTGCCCTTGGTTAGGTTTCTCAGCCTCCCAACTTCCTGAATTGGGGCCTAATTGAATTCCTAAAAACAACCCTCTCAAAATCTTCTGCCGATCCCATTTTTCCTCTAGAAACTGCTCTCCCTCTGCCTTTGGCTTGGCACTGGGGCTTAGGCTTCTGTACCTTGATCTGAATTTGTGTTCAGGACCCCTGGGACACGTGGCCTTAACCTCCTGGTTGTCCCTCAATGAAGATCGTCTAGAACTTGACTGTAGGGATGCTTTCTAGGGATCACCCAGGTCCCTGCCTCAGGGACTGCATGTTTGTTCTACATACAACCTGATGTCCTGAGGGGGAGGTGGAATACGATATGAGAGGGACTCTGGCTTCTGGAACCCCAGTCCTTACTGACATCCTCTTCCTCTAAATTCCTTTACTATCTATGGTCTAGTCACATAGCTTAGTGTTTAGATGTTGAGGGGAGAGGGGTTTCCTCATGGTTGAATGTGAGCTTCATGAGGAGGGGGTACCTATGACTTCCGGTGCTTTGTGCCCAACCCCTACCATTGAGTCCTGTGCTCTCAGAGGGACTTGAACTTTTTCTTGAAGGAGAAAGGCCAGGAGGGTGAGGGAGGCAGGAAACCAGAACATAGGAGAAATGGTTGAAATGTTTCAAAGGCTTTTCCAAGAGAAGTGTTCAGATGTGGGTAGATAGTTCACATCCAGTGTCTGCTCCCAAATACTAGGTCTCCACATAGTTGTGAGTGCAATGTTATGAATCGAGAATGGAGCGGGGAGAGACGGGAAAGTTAGTATCACTGAGGATTTACTTCGGGCCAGTCCTTAAGATGGGTGGTTTCCTCTCCCTGAGTCACAGCAATGATTGGGGGGTGAAAGTCTACAGAAGAAATTCTAACCCAATCTAAGGACACAACTTTCAGATGCCTGCAATGCTCCCCTGAGCTGCCCCCAATGACGTCCCACTGCTGTACCTTCCCTCAGGAGTGTACCTGCTCTGTAGCCTGTCCACAGGAACGTGTTGAGTTAAAGGACCATCCTTTTCTGAGTTAATCTTTACTTTGGGGGGAGATGAAAATGTCTATTCTTGTAGAGGATGCTGGTCATGGTCTCTGAAATGAAGTAAATATTAACTGGTCTACAGACTGTTCCAGAGAAAAAGGTTGGTAGTTTCCCAAGACTTGTAAGGCCCCTTGCCATACTGCGGTCCTACAGCTGTGGCCTCTTACAGAGCCTGCTATGTAGCTCTGCCCTCTGTAGAAGCTGCTTAAACACACACAGAAACCAAAACCTCCCATAAAGCAGAATCAAGGAGAGCAATCACTTTGGATCGATCCTGAGTTTGGGACACTGGTGCACCCCCGGCAGGTCCCATTGCTGGTCCTACTATCATGCTCGAGTTGGATGTTCTTGCCTGACATTTCCTCAATTAGGAATCATTGACCTTGGCACATTGCTTGTTAACAGGTGGCCAGTGAATGTGGGGAGCCCATCTTGCTACTGTCCTTGCCGTCTTTGGCCGCATAAATCCTGTTCACTTTGTGGTACCCCAAAATATCGCTTTGCTGTGTTCATTCATCTGGCTCATTCTAGTTCTGTGAGGGTGGATGAGGGCTGAGCAGAGGAGCCCCCGCTGTCTAGTGCTCAGCCTTCAGTAGGGCAGCCGTGTAAACAGTAGTGTCGGAATATGCAGTAGAAGGTGAGGGAATGAAGAAGACGCAGGAGGTGTGGCCACCATGACCTGGAGTATTCTAAACGGTGGGACTTGGATAGACCTTGAGAAGTAGACAGTGGGAAAGGTTTAGGAGGCATGGAGCAGCGTGAAGGCCTGGAGACAGAGGGCATGGACTTGTTCTTGGAGTAGAAAATTATCCTCGGAGGTTAGGGAGAGAAGTCTGTGTAGGGAAGGATAGGTGGGTCTCGATGTGATATGGGCAGAGGAGGAGCCCCTGTGAGCATGAGAAAGTGGATGATAGGATGGTCTGGTGGGCTCCGTGGCTGTCCGGCTGGGTGACTGGCCTGGTCCCTTAAGCTCGCAGCTTGAGTTTGCTTGGTTATAAGTTTGGGCGTAATCATGGCAGGTGGTTGAGCCTTAAAGAAGATAGTAAACGTGGGAAAGCACTGTGGAAATGCCAGGGGGTTGGTACATATGGAAGGTTTTCTGTAGGCATTGAAGTCATTAAACATTAGTCAGGAAGTAAAGGAAAAACTTTTGCTTTGACAGCATGGGAGGTGGGTAAACATGTGTTGTACCGAAACTTGTGCCTGATTCGTTAGGAGGCCTTTCCAGAGGTCTGGGGAGAAGATGCCTGGGGTTAGCTGTGAGTTTGGCTAACTGGATTTTGAGGCTGTGTACTTTGTCAGTTAGGGTCTGTTGATTTTTCAGAAGTGACTGACAGCTGTAGACAAACCTGTCTGACTTCTTTGGGAGTCGACCGAGGGTGAGGAGTTGAAAGCTGCTTTGTCTCACGGTTGTTAGTCTTCATGCCTGAGAGGAGCTGTAGAATGACCAGTGCTTTGTGTCAGCCAACTCTCCTTTGGAGATGCTGGTTAAAAAGGACAACCTCGGACGTCACGGTGCTGTGGTAGTGCCAGGTGCAGGTCTGGGTTTAACCTGGAATCTTGATGGTGACTCCTACACAGTGCCATTTCTGCCCGGTCGTCAGATACTCAACAAGCTTCTGCCTGTGCCAAGGGGTCGATAACCATAGTTCAGTCCTCAGAACATCTCTGGGAGACTGACCGGGCAGGGTTTACACTAAGAGGCAAGGAACTGCCGTTGCCACTTCGGCGTTTGGAACCACGGACTCTGACCCTGGACAAATCATGCCACCTCCCTGGGCCTCAGGACTTTCCCTTGAAAATGAGGCCTTTGGACAAGATGATCTTGAGGGCTCTTTCCAGTTACTTCTGTATTAGAGGATTCTGACTGTTCATATACAAAGTCATTATGTAACTGTGAGTACCTGAACACAGATTATAACAGCTAGGAATTCACACAATTTTGGGGCCTAATGATCAGAAATGGCTTTGCCAAGAAGGTAGAAAGGGAAAGTCTAAATACATGAAACAAAGGAGTAGAGACTCACCTGCCCAGCTGCTGAGGTATTCAGTGGAGGGAAGGGCAGATGTGGTTGAGGATGTGGAAGTACACTAATTGGGAGGCCCAGGAATCTTTCCTCCTCCTGTTTTTGTGCTATAAATATGAGTATCTGATCTGCCAGACACGGTTTCTGTTTTAGACACATGGCCCCAAGCAGACTTTCTATATAACTAATAAAACTTGCATATTGATGTCTCTGACCTTATTACTTTGGTGATCCCTATTACCAACTCCTGTTCTCAGGGAAATGGCTTTTGGTGCCCTTTTCCATCTTAGATATCCTCCCATCCTGGTTTCACCTATGAAAATAGCATTATATTCAGTCTGCTGTTGTATAATTTCACCACTACTTAAGGGCTCATTCTATAGCAGGCATTAGGTGTGCATTTGCGAACAAAACAGACCTGGTTTCTGCCCTCAGAGCTTCTGGTCTAGTGGGAAAGACCGCTAAAGCACTGCACAGATAAATGGAAGATTATCAGATGGAAAGATGCGATAATGAAACAGAATAGGTGGGATAAAAATAACAGGGCACCTATTTTAGATTGGAGTGACCTGGGAGAAAGTGAAGGATGAAGTTAAGGGGAAAGGGTTTGGAGCTGGGGAGAAGTCAGAAGTCTTGTAGATAGTGGGTCCGTTGAGATGAAAATAGGGAGATAGGCCGGGGGTCACATAGGGCCTTTTGGTGAGGTAAGAATTTTCGATTTTATCCTACAGTTAAAGGAAATCAATTGTTGGATTTTAACTCTTTTTTTAATGTTTATTTTTGAGACAGTGTGAGCGGGGGAGGGGCAGAGAGACAGAGGGAGACACAGAATCTGAAACAGGCTCCAGGCTCTAAGCTGTCAGCACAGAGCCTGATGTGGGGCTTGAACCCACAAGCCCTGAGATCCTGACCTGAGCCAAAGTTGGGTGCTTAACCGGTTGAGCCACCCAGGTGCCCCTTAACTATTGGATTTTAAAGAGGGGAGTGATATAATGGATTTAGGCTTAATGATTGTGGCTACCTTGGGAATGAACAGTTTTAGGGGACAGGAGTTGAGGTAGACGGTGATAGATTGCTGTGGCTTAGGTGGAAGACATTGGTTTGGACTCGGGCAGAAGTGCTAGAAGTTGGTGATGTGCTGGGGACGGATGGAGAGAGGTCCCCACTAACTCCTGGCTTTTGGCTCTATATCAAAATGGGAATGCTATATACTGGTGTATGATACGTTGAGATTCTTTCTTAGAATGTTTCCTACCCCTTTCTATACCTACAGAAATAGAGCTAAAGATAGGACTTTGTGCACATGATGCACTTTCTTTGCATCATGAAACCATGGATTTTTTCCGTACTTGTCCTGTAGATGACCTGTGTTTGTCAGTGTGGGTTTTTTTTTTTTTAAACAAAACACAACATACTCTTGCCATCAGTTGTGCTCCTTGGTATTTACCCAAAGGAGGTGAGAACTTAGGTCTACATAAACCTCACTTACGTGGATTTCCTCAGCTTTGTTGACAATGGCCCAAACTTGGGAGCAACCGAGGTATCCTTCAGTGGGTGAATGGGTACAAATGGGTGAATGTGGTACATTCACACAATGGAATATTATTCAGTGCTTAGAATTAGCTACCTAATCCATGACCAGACCTGGAGGAAACTTAAATGTATATTTCTAAGCAAAAGAAGTTAATCTGAAAAGCCTATGTATTAGGATTCCAACTTCATGACACTCTGGAAAAGGCAAAACTATGGAGAGTGTAAAAAGATCAGTGGCTGCCAGGGGAGTTCTTAAGGTAGTTGAAACTAACTATTCTGTACGATACTACAGTGGTGGTTACGAGTCTTCTACTTGCCATAGTCTGAGACACAGGACACCAAGAATGAACCCTAACATAAACCATGGACTTGGAGTAAGGTGTCAGGGGACATGGATCTCAAGAGATGTACCACTCTTGAGAGGGATGTTAATAGTGGGGGATGCTATGCATGGATGGGGCAGGGGTATATGGGAACTTGGTACTTCCTAATCAATTTTTGCTGTAAACCAAAAACTCTAGAAGCCCACTAAAAAGTGGGGAGGAAGGGATAGGATATTGCTGAGTGCACACTGATACTAAATGGTCCTCTAGAAGTCGATTTTAAATAAGAATATATTTTAATCCATATTTCTTGAAGGCCACTGCACTAGTTCTGGTTAGTTGGGTCCTGGTTGAGATTTGACTTTAACCCAGAACAATCTGAAGGCTCTTGGAGGCCGTGGTCCCAGAAAAGGTAGGACACCTTGCTGGAACCTCCTTGTGCATGACCAGAGTGGGTGCTATTCTCTCTTGATCCTAGAACCGGAAGATCTTCTAGCTCATGTCTTTGACATACTAACAGTGAAGGATGTTAACTTATTATTATTATTTTTTAAAGATTTTACTTCTAAGTAATGTCTACACACAGCATGGGGCTCAAACATAGAATCCTGAGATAAAGGATTGCATGCTCCACTGACTGAGCCAGCCAGGCACTCCAAAGGGTGTGAACTTTTAAAAACCTTGAACTTCTTTTGAAAGCATATTGGACACTGTGATCTTTGTTTGAAGGAGTGTGTGCCCTCGTGTGGTAGGTGGAAGGGGTGGGGAGAGAATCCCAAGCAGGCTCCATGCTGTCAGCATAGAGCCCAATGTGGGGCTTGATCTCCTAAACTGTGAGGTCATGACCTGAACCTAAATCAAAAGTCAGATGCTCAACCGACGGAGGCACCCAAGTGCCCCTCTTCCATATTTCATAATTTATAGGGTTTTTTGAGAAACTGGTAGTTCTCAAAAGCTAGTCAGGGAAATTGCAGATAACAAGACTGTTGCCAAGTCTTACATGAATACACTTTGCTTTTTCCTCTTTTACATTTGTTCTGGCAGAAGCTCTTTGTACTCACAGGGAGTGATGGGCAAAGTGACTTAATGACTTTTCTGATAGACTTGGGAGCTGTTGAGTCTTTCATTAGCATGTAGATCAAATGCCAGAAGGTGGTTAGCAGGGACATGTGTACGAACGTGAGGAAGACTTTAACTCTCTATTGAGGGTGAGATGAACACTCAGCACAGACGTGGGCTTGAGCCCACGAACTCTGAGGTTGTGCCCTGATTGGAAGTCGGATGCTTAACTGACTGAGCTACCCAGGCACCCCATCACTCTAGTTCTTCTAAATCTTGCTCTAATATGGGTATGGTCTTTTTTTTTTTTTCTTTTAAGGATGGTAAGCATACTGGCTAAAGTTTAAATTAAGCTCTGTTAATAAAGAACTGTATTTTAGAGGCATAATAAAGTGGAAGAAATGACTTGTAGTTGACTGTACCTACCTGAAATGAGGTCCTATGTGCCATGTGATTGCTTCCTGCCTGGAGTGATGGCAGCTACTGTTTATGGAGCATCTTCTGTGCTGGAAACCTAACATACATTGATCTATAAACTTGGGAAACAGGCTTAACTTTTAGTTTCTGGGGGTAGTCTGAGAGTTAAAACCACAGAGTTAAAGCTACAGATTCCAGTCTGTGATCCACAGCAGAACTTCTCAGTTGGGTTCTGCTACCTTTTAATTCTGTTACGTGCAAAGGTACCTAGAAGGCTGTTAGGAGTGCGAGGCTTGTAAATCTCCCATCTACACCCTAAGAGCCCATGTTGGGCAGGACTCCAATAAAACCGCCTTGGACAGGTGAGTTTACCTCAGTTTTAAGGGGATTTAGGAGAAGGACGCTTCAGCACCCTCCCCTGGCCATTCATTCCAGGGCCTTAAAGAGCCCCTGGTGTTGTAGAAAGGTCCTCCTTAAGGCTAAGTCTAACCCCTCCTGCCTCCGTGTGGCCTGTCCCAATTACAAGTGCTTGTTGAACAAGCCAGTGGACTATTAATCCGTTTGTAATGTCTGCATTGTGCTTGAAGATGATAGGTAACAAACACGAACTCCCGTGGTTGCTGTAGACTAGAGACTTAAGGTACTGAGCTAATTGAGGGCTCTGTCTGCCCAAGCTTCTCAGGCTCCACCTTGACATTGCCACTTAGACCCCACCTGCTTCTTCCCAGTCTGCTGGTGGGGTTAGAATTAGCTTTACCAATCAAAGGAGGTATGGGGCCTTGACTGTTGGAATTTTTAAGATTAAAGGAGCCAAACTTAGTATACAAAGAGGAGACCCTTGACCTCTGTGTTGTGTGGACCTGGATTGTTAGATGTTTCTTCTGGGTGACTACTTTGGTGAGCTTTAAATTCGCAAAATTGTTATGGTAATCCTGGGGGAAAAACATCGTAACAATACAAGGATCTCTAAGACGTGGAAGTCCCCATTCCCTTATCTCTCCTTTCTCAATCCCTTTTCCTTTCTCAGAGGTCACCACTGCAGATGTATGTGTGCTATCTACATACAAGTGTGGAGTCTGCTTTTACATAAAAAGGTTTGTTGTGAGGTGACCACGTGGCTGTAGAGCCCTGGCTGGGACTGGGAAGGGTCCTAACCCAGGAGGGCTGCCTGCCCTTGTGGGGGTTCACACAGGGCCCTGGGCCTCATTGACCTCTTACTGTACTAACTGATCACACCCATTCTGATGTTGAGAAATCACAGATGGTACTGGAGCTGTGCTCTGGGGCTCCAGAGGGGAAGGACATTGCAGTTTCAGACACCAGTTTTACTCCATTCCCACTCCCAGGCTAACCCAGTCTTACTTTTACAAGGAAAACAAAATCTTTCTCCTATTCTAATGCTGTTGTGCTCATAAATTGCCAGGATATCCTCCATCTCCTAGGTGTGTCTTACGTTCTAAGTCCTGTGTTAGTCTAAGATGATCTCTGTTGGGGCACCTGGGTGGCTCAGTCGGGTAAGCATATGACTTTGGCTCAGGTCATGATCTCCCGGCTCATGAGTTTGAGCCTCGCATTGGGCTCTGTGCTGACAGCTCAGCCTGGAACCTGCTTCAGATTCTGTCTCCCTTTGTGTCTGCCCCTCTCCTGCTTTTGCTCTGACTCAAAAATAAACATGTAAAAAAAACTGTCATTCACAGGATTCCTCCTAGCTTGGGAGTCGCTGTTTTGAAGTGAGTACTTGGAGAACTATATTGTGCCTCACACAAGACCTCCCTTTAGTCTTCTGGATCTTGACTGTGACCATAACTCGTATTGAAACTAGAATGTATAAAGTACATATGTGCTGCGTTATCCTATTGGGTAAGCTGAAATTTAACTTGGGTCATGAATTTATGTCCTAGAACGTGGGTGTTCTTGTGAAAGATTTAATTGAGAAAGAACATAAATTACTTTATAGCCATGACAACAAGACAGTGACTTCAGATCTGCATGAATATGTCAATAGCAGTGACTTTAGTTTGGTTTCCTGCATTTCTCATAAGCAAAATAAATTCTTGGTTATCCAGGGGTAGAATCCAGAATTCATTAAGGCAGGAATAAGGGGCATGAGATACTTTTCAGTATAATGTGTTTTTTAGAATATGTGTTTCTTTTAGATGAACACCAACTATAGTAGGATAGTTGTGTCTACCACTCTATGTAGGTTTTAAGAACCCTGGTATTAGAGCTAAGGAAATGATTATTTTAGCTTTCCTGAGCTTCAACACCTAAATCCTAAAACCTCTTTGGCAGGTTTCTTCAGTCATTTGGACCTGTGCATGGTTTTGCAAACAGATGACCTCCTGTTTTAGTTCTTGTGTGGGGGAGCTTGTGATGTCCCGATCTGCGGTCGATCTCGTATATGATCAGGATAATGGAGTATGCTTTAAAGCTCCTTTCTGTGCTTCAGGCTTTAGAAACTCTGAAATAAAAATTACCAGGAACTTGTCCTTGGAACCATGTTGGAAGCAATGGTACCTCACTTGCTAGGATTTACTAATCCTCTTTCATCTGTCCTAATAGCAGAGGGATCCCTTTCGTTTCCCAGCCCAGATTCCTCATCCCTGAGTATTCTTTTCAGAGTCCATGCGGTAAGTGCCCTGTTTGTGAGTTAAGCCCTTAAACATCCGGGGAAGCACTCTGGAACCCTGAAGCAGCTTAGGCTGTGTGATGAGGCAGATGGCTTTCCTTAACTGCCTGCCCCCTCAGGAAACCTGGGGGCTCAGCTGGGACACAGGACTGGCAGACTGTGCTTGCCATGAAGGCCTGGAAATTGAACTGCTGTATCACGTATTGGTCTTTGCCTGAGGAATTGTGGTCTGGAGAGGATTTCTTTGTGAGGACTCAGCACTCTTGTTTACATAATTCTCCCTGTGGCCCCAGCTGTCGTAGAGGCAAGGGAGGCTCTGAGCTGGGTGGGTGTTCCCCTGTGGCACAGGCGCTCTGGGTTGCTGGGATTGTGCATCCCTGGAACTGAAAGGTAGAGTGAGAAAGCTGGAATCTGGGAGGCGGGGTAGATGGCACCTTCCCCAGAGAAAATGGGCAGGTCACCACGACACCGAGTGATGAGGTCAGAAGACTCATCTCCCTCATGACACTTGAAAAGTGTATACTCTAGTAGCCCAAACAGTTTTGCGATACAATCCAATCCTAGCTATGTCCAGGCTTCTTAACAAATCAGGGTTTTAGAAGAACAGCTAGTGTATATTGGAACTTTATTAGAATCAAATGTCTTTCCTGCAGTCTTACGAAATTCACATGATACTAGGTTGCAGTTTATCCCAGTTTTACAAATGGTGGAGCCTGTATTCACTCACTCATTTGTGATAGTGATAAACCTTTTCTCAGACTTCACATACAGTTCAATAGTGAAAAATAACGAAATCAAATGAAAAAGGAAAATTGTAATGAATTAATTGTAAGTCACATTCATGTCCCTTGTGCAAACAGGAAAAGCCATACATTAAACACTTGAAAAGGGTGAACCCATGAGGTGTGTTCAGAGTGTGATTGGCACCCGGTAACAGCAGCCCTGCCATCACTCAAGCATGGAGTCTGTATTTAAGATCTGACTTGAAAGCCCACTAGTTTCCAGGACGGCTAATAGAATTTGAAGGATCCTATTCTTTAGAACTGTGATCCGTAGAATTCAAGAGGGCTGAGCTCCAGATCCACTCAGTGACTGCCTCAAGGTGATCCCCTCCCCTGGATGGTCATGAATTTGGGGAAGAACCTAGTAGTGCCCAGCCCACTGCTCCCAGGAAGAATTCATGATGAGTCCCAGTATGATGGAAATTCTTTATCATTGGAGTAGCAGACCGGCCTGCTACCCTGAACTAGGATGCCTTGGCACATTGATTTTTGAATGGTTTTCACTGTAAGTTGGGAGTATGGTGGGTGGGAGGAAGATGGGATTAGAACAAGATAAAAGCAAAATTTAACCTTGGAGTAAAAAGGGAGTCAAGGTCTCTGAACCACACTCGGGGGAAGATGAGAAGCTTGTTCTAAGATTGCATCCTGCATCCTGGAGGATAGAGGCAGGCTCCTAAAACCTGGGCTTTAAAAATGAAAAATCTTCAGTGTATTTGCTAATGACCATGAGCCTGCAAGGGCCAGATGCCAGGCCTCATGTGTGCGATATAGGGGAGAAAACCTGAAGCAGAAGTGTTGCAGGGGACATTTGGGTATAGTTCATGCGGTTTTACCTTTGGTAACGTGCTGTGGCCTCCACTGCCCTGCTTCTCCTATCTGTCAGTGCTGTTAGCTGTTTCTGCCTCTTGTCTTCCTCACGGGATGCTAGATTCGGAAACCTAGTTACTGAGCTTCTTAGGAAGCAGATATCTTAATATTTCAGGTTAGGCCCCATTAGGTTTAAGCTGGGCCTGGTAGAGATGAGAGAATAGGGCCCTCTTACAAGAAGTTTGATACTGGGGGCCTCTGGGTGGCGGAGTCCGTAAAGCATCTTACTCTTGATTTTGGCTCAGGTCAGGATCTCATGGTTCATGAGATTGACCCCCACTTTAGGCTCTGCACTGATAGCATGGAGCCTGCTTGGGATTCTCTCCATCTGCCTTTGTTTGCATCTGTGCACATGCTCCCTCTCAATAAACATTAAAAAGCCCCCCATTCTCCAAAATCGCTGATACTCAATCCACAAATACAGGTCTGTGTGTGAAGTGTTAAGACAGAGGCCCATGTAGGGACTCTGATGAAAGGGACTCCAGTGAATGATGTTAGGGAAGGCTTCCTGGAAGAGGTGCCACTTAAGAAATACAGAGAGAAAGGTAACCAGGAAGCAAAGGGAAGGGCATTCTGGGCAGTGGGAACTTGTATACAGAAGTGGGAGAAAGCCCTGTGCATTCAGGGAACAAGAAGTGTGCCCCAGAACATCTGGAGTCTGGGAGTGGGGAGCAACAACCTGTAACCAGAGAGGTGGGGGGAGGTTGTTGGGGCTGGGTTCACGAAAAGCCTTGTGTGCTACCTATGGCATCTGGACTTTTACCTGAATGGGGAATCCTAACTGGGTCTTTAGTTTCCTCCCTGGAACGTAAGGTCTGTGAGCATGAGAGCAGTGGTATCCTCAGGGCCTGCAATGGTGTCTGGCACATAGTGGTTGTTCAGGGAAGACTGTATCATCCTCCTCAGTGTGGTGTATGAGACCTACCCACATGTTGCCTGGTGGACTGGAGGTGGGAAGTGTTAGAAGCTGCTGGGGTGCTAATCAGAAGGTGACTGCAGTAATGCAGGTGACTCTGGAGAGAGCCATAGTGCCCAGTAGAGGAGAAACCTGCTTTTAGAGCCTCTGGGAAGACCTGCAGACTGTGTGTGGCTGGTGAAGGGAAAGAACTGATGATGACTTGGATGCTTTGTAGGGGAGAACCCTGTGTGGGGAAGACGGAAGGATGGGGAGTTAGGGACATGTTGCGTTGAAAACCTGTCGTGGGTGTTGACCTGTGAACATTTGTGCATGAGTTCTGCAGCGCAAGAAGAAATTCCTGGAGAGACTTTAGAGGTTCACTAGGAATCAGGTACAGAAACTGGAAGTGGTCAGTCCCCTGAAAGTAATAGGAGATAAGCTGGTGGCCACCAGTGGAACCCTCTGAAATGACGATGCTTAAGGTGCCAGGAGCGGCGAAGTTACGCAGGGGATGGAGCTTGGTAGAACATCCTCTTTTTTAAACTCAAAGGTACAGAATTGCATGAAGTCCAGTCTGCCCCTTCCTTTATTTCCTCAGACCCTCCCCAGAAGTAGCTGCAGAAACCATTTTTTCCTGTATCCTTCGAGCAGGTTTTTGTGTCTAAATAAGGCTAACTACGTATGCATTTCACTTTTACCCAGATGCATTTCACTTTATCCAGATGCATTGGACTTCTGTAACATTCCTTTATTAACTTACACCCAGGTTAGTTAGTGTACAGTGCAACAATGATTTCCGGAGTAGATTCTTCAATGCCCCTCACCCATTTAGGCCATCCCCCCTCCCACATCTCCTCCAGCAACCCTCAATTCTCTATATTTAAGAGTCTCTTAGGTTTTGTCCTGCTCCCTGTTTTATTTTTGCTTCCCTTCCCTTATGTTCATCTGCTTTGTATCTTAAATCCCTCATATGAGTGAGGACATGCTATTTGTCTTTCTCTAATTTCGCTTAGCATAATACCCTCTAGCTCATCCACATAGTTGCAAATGGCAAGATTTCATTCTTTTGGATTGCTGAGTAAATACTCCATCGTATACATGTATACCACATTGTCTTTACCTATTCATTTGTCAATGGACTTTTTGTCGATATTTTGACTATTGTCAATACCACTGCTATAAACATTGGGGTACATGTGCCCTTTCGAAACAGATTTGTATTTCCTGGATAAGTGACGTTGAAGACTTTTTCATGTGTCAGTTGGCCATCTGGATGTCATCTTTGGAGGAGTGTCTCCATGTCCTTTGACCATTTCTTCATTGGATTACTTGTTTTTTGGGTGTTTGGTAAGTTCTTTATAGATCTTGGATACTAATCCTCTGATATGGCATTTGCACATATCTTCTCCCATTCTGTCAGTTGCCTTTTAGTTTTGCTGATAATTTCCTTTGCTGTGCAGAAGCTTTTTATTTTGATGAGGTCCCAGTAGTTCATTTTTGCTTTTGTTTCCCTTGCCTCTGGAGATGTACTGAGTAAGAAGTTGCTGTGCTCGAGGTCAAAGAGGTTTTTTTTTGCTGCTTTCTCCTTGAGGGTTTTGATGACTTCCTGTCTTATGTTTAGGTCTTTCATCCATTTTGAGTTCATTTTTGTGTATGGTGTAAGAAAGTGGTCTGGGTTCATTTTGGGCATTTTGCTGTCCAGTTTTACCAACACTTTGCTGAAGAGACTGTCTTTCTTCCATTGGATATTCTTTCCTGCTTTGTCAAGGATTAGTTTGCCATACATTTGTGGGTCGATTTTTGGGTTCTCTGTTCCACTGATCTGAGTGTTTTTGTGCCAGTACCATACTGTCCTGATGATTACAGTTTTGTAATACAGCTTGAAGTCTGGGATTGTGATGTCTCCAGCTTCAGTTTTCCTTTTTAAGATTGCTTTGGCTATTTGGGGTCTTTTCTGGTTCTATACAAATGTTAGGGTTTGTTCTAGCTCTGTGAAGAATGCTGGTGTTATTTTGATAGGGATTGCTGCACCCTCCCCTTTGGTTAAGCATCTATGATTCATGAACACGTAAGGAGATGCCATAAAATACCGATGTGGTCTTGGGGCTGAATTCAGATTTAACAGCTCTTGATCAAAGTGCAGGATTTAAAAATGACTATGCAAAACAGTAAAGGCTACATTATCTGGTGTTCTTTGCTGAACGTACATGGACACAGGGTGGAAAGCATAGCATCTGCTTCCTGGTTCCTTCCTATCTGCTGCTAGTGTTCTGGTGCGTGTCTCTTCACTGAGGTTGCCAGGCAAGCCCAGTCTCCTGGCTGCACTGAACCAAAGCTGGTGTGTCCAGAAGCAGCAAGGTCCTCTGAGGACAGGCTCCATTCAGGTTGGCTTGTCTCTAGCTACCTGTCTCCCCTTTAAGGAGAGGGTTTCCCAGAGTCATCCTACCTGACTGGTATAAGATTATGCTATTCATTGGTTGTGTGACCTTGGACAAGTGACTTTACCTCTCTGGGCTTTATAGTTCCTATCTGTAACATGGGCCTGGACTAAGATGATGTACAGCACAAATACTTTGGGATAGCTGGCCCACATACTTGCTAGAGGGTTAGACTGAGTGAAGGTAGAACATGAAAGTCCGTTGAAAAGAGACCTCATGCTATATGACTTGCTGTCAATAAATCATAGTTAAACTGAGCTGCTGAAGCTACCTTTTCTACCTTCTAGGGAATTGGCCTTGTAACTTGTGGACAGGGAAAGGCTGACTTTTTTTTTTTTTAACTTTTTGTTTTGTAAAATAACAGCAAGAAAGTGCTTTGAAGTGTATCACTTCTTGGTAGATGGTTTATTCCATCTATGTCCTAGGCACCTGTGAAGGCCAATGGTGTGACAAGTTTGCAAATATAGCTACAAGGGCTTTAGTTCTGAAACACCACCTTAGTAGAAAACCATCCCATTTCCTCCCACCCCCTCCCATAGGCCTCTGTATCTTTCAAATGTTTTTTCCTTGTTTGTAGAAATCTCTTCTGGGACTACCAGTCATAAGTTGAAATCGAGCCTCGAATGGCTTTGGGTTAAACTGATTGGATGATCTTCTCAGAGATTTTGTTGTTAGAAATACATTTTTTAAACTAATGGGAAAAAACACTTTATGATGAATGAAATACATCTTTAAAATGCTTTCCATCATTTTTTAATCTAAATACCTCCCTTTGGGTGGGGGGAGAGGGATGATCCTGAGGGGTTTGCTGCTCCTAAAACTTTTAAAGACACCTGGAAGTAGGTCACTTTGTAGTAATGCTTATGTCTTCATCCTGGCGGGAGCTTCAACTTCTGAAAACTCCTGGCAAAAACCGTGTCCTGATGGGAGGTGTTGGATTGCTCTCTTTCCTGGAGTTCACGGTTTCAGGGCACCTGGCAGGTCAATCAGAAGTATGTACTGAATGTGAATGTGTCTCTGGCATGCTGAGGAACTGGAAGAGGTGTAGAAATTTTGCCTGAAACTGTTCCTGGGACCTGGAATCCCCTAGCCTGTGAAGTAGGAGGGAGGTGGTCATTCTTAAGACCTGGGGTGAGATGGGTGGGTGATGGTAAAAATTAGATGAACCATGTGCATCTATTGTATGCTCTCTGGGGTGTGACGGAGGGTTTCAGGAACTTAGAACCCGTATGCTTTCTGCAGACCCTTGTTGGTATCTTAACTCGGTTGGAATATCCGAGGTGCTCCTAAGCAGTGTGTTGTCATCACTGACGAATAAATTCATCTTCCTCTTGGGTCTGTTGAGGGCCATTTCTGGGTTCATTTGCTACTACCCTGCATGAATGATTCATGGAGAGCATCTTCTGGGAGCTTGTTTTATTTTCCACTTCGGTCCAGTTTCTGCATTGGGAGAGTGAGAAATGAATGTTACAAGTGTCTGAGTTCTCATGACAGCTGTGGCTCTGGTCAGCTTCCTCACTGTAAACCCCAAAGACTTAGGATAAGAATGTGATATTGTCTGACTAGAGGGTTGAGTGCCTACTGCGTGCTCAGCCCTCGGCAAGAAAGACCCTTGTGGGAGCAATGAAAGGGCAGAGTGGAGACCAGAGGGAGTAGGTGGCTGTGTGGGAAACAGGTTCTGTTCTTTGCATGCTAAGCTCTGACTTGACATTGTATCTTCCCATGGTGCCTATCAGAAAAGGATCTTCCTGTTTGTGCTTCTAGATACCCCTAAGATGACTTTGAGGGATTTTCTGGATCTGGTGCTAATACTCTATCTAGATCTCTTTTAACTCTTATTCCCAGCCTTCATGTATCTAAATAAATATTTGTGTAATTAGTCACTTAGAATCTTAAGGCCCAGAGAGGTCAACCACTCCAACACTCCTTTCTGGGGCTGGTGTTAGCCAGGTACTGATGGACACCTCCCAATGGCAGAAGGCCATGGTTCTAAGCCCATGGAAAATTCACATTGCTACAAGGTGGTTCTACTCAATAGCGGAGGGCTTTCTCCTGATTTCTTCCGGACTCTGCTTCTGCCCTCCCGAGTTAAGGAATGACTATTGTAGTCTACATGACTGCTCTTAAGAGGTTTTTAGAGAGGCCTTGGGAAGGCCGTGTTAGCTAAGCTAAATAACCATGTCCCATCCTCTGGACTAGTCATTTAACAGACCCTTTATTATCCTCTCCTCCTTAGGAGTACTTGCTAGGTGGCCAATGACCTTAATGTATAGTGCTCAGGGCTAGATGCTGTTACCATGATGGATCGGGACAAGCAAGATAAAACTAAATGTGTTAAGTGTTTCATTTAAGTTAAAGCCATAATGCAAGTACCAAATTCCCATGGGCTGGACAGAAGTCTGAAGAACTGATGTGGTTTTTGCTTAGCTCATGCTGAACTGAGTTGGTAATTTATCAGGAGTTCCTAGAACTCTTTTGCATTCTTGAGGAAACCCTTTCCTAGCCTTTCTTCTGGTGTTGGACTTCACTGTGCTTTCTTAGGGCTAGAATGGTTGATGTGGTAAATCTGTACACTTGGTTTTGCAGGATAAGGTGAACCTTGTTGCTGTGATAGACCCCGATTACCCTTTAAGCTCTTGGTAGAGCTCTGGTTATTGTTAGGTTGGAAAGGGCTTTTGGAGATGTGGGGCTTTGGCAGTCTGGTGCTCCTTGCCAAACATGGCAGACATGTGCAACTGAAACATCTAGTTCTGTAGCTCTCCTACCTTCTACCATGGTTTAAGGGACCAAGCACAGACCCCAAACAAATGGCAAGACCCCCCCAAATCTCTCATCAGAACCCTTTTCTCTCCTGTCAGGGACATGAAGAGGCTGCTACATTGTTTGGGAAATGGATGTGGTGGTCATTTGACTGCTAACCAGTGTCTGGTGGTCATCCTCCTCTGGCCATTCAGTAAAACTGTATTTTCTTCCCCGCTTGAACTGGGCATGACCGTAGGGTTTGGTTTGGGTGATGAGATGAGAGTAGAAGTAATTTGTGATGTTTCAGATGACATGTACTTTGCCAACCCTTTTCTTATTTCCACTGTGGTAATCTGGTAGGAGCTGCTCCATCAGCCTGAATCAAGATGGGCTGAGGGAGAGCAGAATTCCCAGCCAACCTGAGATGAACTCCAAGTCAGAGGCAAACCTTTGTGTGCTGGTAAGATTCTGGGGGGTTTTTGACCATGGTAGAATGTAGTCTCTCCTGACTGATGGATGCATTTGATTATTAGGCTGCTTAGGTGAGCTTCCTAGAAGGTAGCTGGGAATTATTTGGTGCAATTGGAACAAATGAAGTTCCGTGGGTCCTGGAAACACAGATTTCCCATGGAGAAACTAGCCTTTATTTTTTTTCCGTTTTTTAATGTTTATTTTTTATACTTTTTTACTTTATAGTTTATTGTCAGGTTGGTTTCCATATAATACCCAGTGCTCTTCCCCACAAGTGACCTCCACCATGACCATCACCTCCCTTTACCTTTCCCCCTTCCCCTTCTGCCCTGTTTGTTTTCAATATTCAAGAGTCTCTCGTGTTTTGTCTCCCTCCCTCTCCCTAACTTTTTCCTCCTTCCCCTCCCCATGGCCCTCTGTTGGGTTTCTCCTGTTAGACCTATGAGTGCAAACATATGGTATCTGTCCTTCTCCGCCTGACTTATTTCGCTTAGCATGACACCCTCGAGGTCCATCCACGTTGCTATGAATGGCCAGATTTCA
>CM053566.1:64237201-64283236 GCA_028646485.1 Cryptoprocta ferox | reverse complement strand
TTTTTTTTTTTTAAATTACCTTTAAAGAGGTGTGGTAGAGGAGAATGGGCTGCCTCCAACTCTGGAAGGCTGACTGACCTTGTTTCTTGTCTCTATATTAATGTGTCAGCATATCCTATCTGACTATGCTGGGATTATTTACCTCCTGTGTATTAAACAAACAAATGGGGGGGGGGCACCTGGGTGGCTCAGTTGGTTAAGCATCTGATTTTGACTCAGGTCATGATCTTGCAGTTCATAGGTCCGAGCCCGGCGTCCAGCGCTCTGCTGTCCATGCAGAGCCTCCTTGGGATACTCTGTTGTCTTTCCTCTCTGTCCCTCTCGTGCTTATGTGTGCTCTTGAACTCTGAAAATAAACATTAAAAATACATATTAAACTTGCCTATAAAAAAGGTTTGGCCTCCTCACAGGCAACTAAGTGTGATTTAAGGTAGGAATTTGCCACACCTTAGGGTGGGGTGTGGCCCTGCTGGAAAGATCAACAGTGTTACAGGGTGGGGGCCATGCCCAGAAGGGCTAGAAATGGGGATTAGCCTGGTAGGCAGTTGTGCGGTCCATGCTTTTGACAAGCTATGTAGGGTTTTTTTTAATTTTTACACTACCCCCCCCCCCACAACACTAACGAGTTTTTGCAAATACCAGCGGGGTGTCCTATAATTCAATTCTGGTACCATCTGCCTGGAGTTAGCCTCATCCCACAGGTAAGGGCTCCGTCTGCCAAGATTGCCCCTGCTTCAGATCCCACTCACAGGTCTTGGTTTGTCACCTGTACATCTGACTGGGTATCAACTGGACTTCCATGATGTCCCCTCTTTGGGTTTGATAATTTGCTAGAAGGACTCACAGAACTTAAGGAAGCAAACTTAGCAGTTTGTTATAAAGACTGTAATCAAGGATGCAGATGAACAGCTGGGTAAAGAGTATAGTCTGGAGGGTCCTGAGCCCAGGAGCTCCTGTCTTCCCAGTGGGGGCTATGCCACCCTTCTGGCACGTGGAGGGGTTATTCAGCCTATAAGCTCTTCGAACCCTGTGCTTTTTGGTGTTTTATGGAGCTTCATCATGGAGGTGCAATTCCGTGTCCAGCCGCCCACTTCCCCTGCCCTCTCTGGAGAATGGAAGATGGGACTGGAATTTCCAAGGTTCTAGTCATGCTTTGTCTTTCTATGCACCAGTTGCTACCCAGGATCCCACCAAGAATCCCCTATTGGAAAAACAGATCTTGCTATTACCTATTAGGAACTGTGTCAGCACGGCTATGGAAACTACAAGAGTTTTAGGAACCAGGGTCAAAGACCAAGTATCAGCAGGTGTACTAGGGGCAGAAGCTGTGATCTATATCTTTATTACTTCATGGTAGTCAGTCATACTTAATGAGCCCTAATGAGAACTCTGAATGCTGAGGCTCAGGTCAACTTCCCTGGGTGACAGTGTCCACTAGGTATGGTCACACACTGATGCTAGGAATGTAGTGCACTTGGTATTTCTCTGAACTCTGCCCATGTCCCTTCCTTTAGCTGATCTTCCTGCATATCCTTTCCTTGTAAGAAACCAAATGAGGATAGCAGAACTATTTCAGTGAGTTCTGCTAGTGCATTATTGAACCTGAGGACCCCTGAGCTTGGGCTTGCTGGCAGAAGTGAGGGTGGTCAAGTGGACTGTGTACCTTGTGGTTGGATAGTGGGCCCTAACTCTTAGCACCAACCCCCCTCTCCTTCATGACTCTTGAGTTTGTTAGATCCTCTTCCTGTTTCCCTGCTGAATAGAAAGAAGCTATTTCCATTCCTTTGAAAGACTGCTCATTCTGATTATAAGTGCGGGAGAGGAAGGACTGAATATTTCTTTGTGAAGTTGGAGGATTTCCATTCTATAGTGGGTGTGAGATTAGACACACCTACAACTCCAGTTCTGTGGAACTATCAGCCACGTATGGGAGAGTTTATCTCTATATTGCTCAACAGCCCCGATAACTGGAAACTTCTATCTCCCATGAATCAAAAATTCCTGCGCATGGATGCATCCCTTCAGTTTTTCTTCTCCGTTCACCCACTTTAGCCCCGTGTTTGGGAAGCGTTGCTATCTTTTTAAAAAGATCACATGTGTTGTTTTCCTTGGGTATCTTGCAATAGCAAGCAAACAGCCCCTCGTCTTCCCAAAATGGTAACTAACAAAGATAGCCTACGGCAAGTAGCATAGAGTCATTTTAAATGTTCTGTGCAGACCAAACGTGAAATTCTTGGGTCTTCTCCAATTATAGTGAGTTTTAAAGAATGACCTAAATGTCATACATAGCAAGTAATAGAAGTGTAAAATTATACATCCAATTTATGTTGATGCCTTTTTAATAGTTAGACCGATCAGTTCCCTGCCCCCCACCCCCAGGGTGATTGTAACTTTTAAAAATAGAACTTGCTGAATTAGGCTTTTCAAATGAGAAGCTGAAGAATTCATGCTGATCAACTATGGTGCTTGATAAATTTTGTAAACTGTTTTTTGAAGGAGTTGTAAAGAGAATGGGGTCTAGTCTTGGGGGTGGTGGATGTGGGAAGGAGCAGCGTGCCTCACGATGAGTCCCCTGCTTGCCTTGGGGCTGCTGGCTACATCTTAGGAAATGGTGTGAGGACCCCTGCATATAGATGATACTAGCCTGGTTTCTTCCTTAATCCAAGGCCCTTGTTACTGATTGTACCTGTGGAGCAACATAGGTGACAGGCAGTGTAGTTTCTGAAGATGTTGGCACCACTGTCCTTCAAGGAGCTTCCTTCACTCACCTGCATCTTTTGCGTAGACGGCCTGTGACTTGGTTGTACCCAGATCATGACCATGAAGGAAACCAATGTTAAGAGCTCAGAAGCTGAGAGTCTTGCTTAAGGGTTTATTTAGAATTTCTTAGGCATTAGAATAAGAAAAGTTGGAAGTATCATCCATTTTGATCATATGTTTTGAGGTTCCCCTTTGGGAAACCTATTGGCAAAGAGCCTATAATCTGCTAGGGCTCAGACCGAGGGTTTTTTTTTTTTTTGTTTTTTTTTTGTTTTTTTTTTACTCCAATGAGCATCCCTTTCTAGTATGGTTTAGGCCCCTTAATGCTCACCATGTGAGGTTGGGAAAGAGTCCTAGCTGGAAGTGTGATTCCTCCAGATGGCGTGCACCCTTGGAACTAGCACGGTCTCCAAGAAGAGCAATCAAACGGCAGGAATGCAGAGATGTTGAGAATGGGTTTCCTAAATGCCTTTGGACCCAAATACGTCCTGTACTCTGGCTGCCCAAAGTGCTGCTAATTGTTCATGCTAGCCAAGTCTTTTCACGTTCTTCCTACATAAGCTGCTTGGGCAGGCTAACTAGAAATTAGCATGCATTGACTTACCTTGTTTATTGGAGAACAGGGTCCGAGGAAAAAGGAAATGGGAAGTACCTGTTGTGGGTCCACCCTGGGTGGCCCTTGTCATGTGGATGGTGGCACAAGGCTCCCTGGCCAAGAGACCCTGGACCTTATTCCTCAGAGTTGACCTCCCAGGCCTATGAAGGTTCATTTCCAGGGGAGAATGGCTGGGCTCTAGTCTAATAAATAAAGCAAATACAGGGCAACTTTTCCCTTGTTTCCTGGTGGTCCGGAGGAATAGGTTCTTCTCGCAGTAGCTGAGAAGTTACGTTTAACTACATAAGCACCAAAGTGCTTCATAAATGATTTTTGGAGGATCTATCGAGTGGAGGCCAGTGACCGTAATTCCACTGTATTTTCTCAGACTCCGGTCCCCCGAAGAACTTAATATTTTAGTGCGGGTTATCATGGGATTCTATCAGGGTATCCCTCTTCCAAATGGAACCAGAGTAGTGCGGCACTGTATTTTCGGGCCGTTCTTGAATCTCGTCGACTCCTGAGCTTCCCACTCCTACAGGCTCTGTTGCTAGTTGAAGCAGCATGGCTCATGTTTAGTGCCCACTCCTGTTGGAGACACTTCACATGTTCTGTTTTGCCCACAGTTTGCCATGATCAGTCTGTTTCCTGGGTGGGAAAGATGGCAGGAATGCCCAACACTAGGATCTCTTTGTTTCAGCGATTGAAGTGATAGTCATTCAGTTTCATTATGGAAAACTTGGCTTTTAACACTTGGGTATTACTAAATCATGTTTAAAAATGCACGTTTGTTTTTAATACGTGTTTCTAGAGGTAACTTATTAATAAACCAACTGACAGAGCTATGATAGACCTTGGAGAATCTATCCAACTTCCTTATTTCCAGCTGAGAAAACTGAGGCCTAAATGGAGATGGGCAGAACCGGGCCTTTGCTGTGCTCTCATTGGCTGCCCCGAAGGTGGGTTTTGGGTCTTGGTCACCTTGGGGTCCCTGGTGCCTTGCCACAGTGCTGGCATATAGCAGGCTGTGATTTTTTTTTTTAATGTCAATGGAGTATGGATTTTTCTGTTGGTAGAGGGGACTGAGAATCCTCTAGAAGCACTAGGAGTGTATCAGTGGTATGCATACCTGCAAAAAGCTTTTGATTGTTTAACTGCCCTTGTGCAAGCCCCATGTTTCTCCGAATTAGCTCATTCAAAAATATTGGAGCCCCCATTGTGATAAAAAGCATGTTACCAGAGGCTGTGAGGGGCATAAAGGTAAGAATTAGCCTTCCTCCCCAAAATAGTGTTTTATGTATTTGGATAGATAAGCTGTGGACACCAATTATTATAATATGGGAGTGCTTATGGCAGGACCTGTGAATGTTTTGGCAATTGAAGATGGAAAGATCATGGTGGAGTTGGCCGGTTAGATGTTTCACGGAACTAGTGGTAAAATACTGAATAGCTACTATGTGCTCTAGGCACTGTACTAGGGCCTTAAACCTATGATCTCCTTTGATCTTTGCTATATAATTCGAGGTGGGAGGTTGTGTCCTCATTTAAATTAGAATTGAAACGAGGATACTACTTTCCCAAAGAGCCACTTAGTGGCAAAGTTGAGATGTGAACTTGGACATCTGAGGCTCTGAGGCCCATATTCCTTTTCTGTGCCCTACCTGCTCTGGTTGTGCTTGGCCCTGCACTGCACTTACGTGCACACGCTGGCCTTCTGCAACTCCATTTTGAGCTGAGCCTTGGAGTAGGATTTAATTTTTTTTTAATGTTTATTTTTGAGACAGAGTGCAAACAAGGGAGGGGTGGAGTGAGAATGTGAAGCAGGTTCCAGGCTCTGAGCTATCAGCACAGAACCCGATGTGGGGCTTGAACCCACGGATTGTGAGATCATGATGTGAGCCGAAGTCGGCCGCTTAACTGACTGAGCCACTCAGCTGTCCTTGGAGTAGGATTTAGACCTCAGCACGCGGAGAATGGGCCAAAAGCCTCCTAAGTAGGGGGGATGTAGGTACAAGGGCTTAGCTTGTGTTTGTGCGCCCCTTGCTAATACAGTCCCGGTCTCATCTGATACCTTGTAACTGATGTGCATAAATAATAAGAAAACTAGTTGTCCTTCCTGAGTCTGAAAGCAGGTAGACGGCTTTTCCATCCCCTGAATTGGGTATTTCAGTCAGAATGGTTACTCTAGTTTAGCAGCAAGAACAAAGGATGGCTTTTCCACGGACTTGCTGCGTGATCTTGGAAACATCACCTGAGTTAAAAATGTCACCCTCTGAACTTCCTGAATTAGCAGATCTTGTAAAACTCACAGGGCTCCAAAGCTCTGTCCTTGAGAAAAACCTTTCCATGCAGACTCGGAGGAGCTCCTGCTTTCAGGCTCCGTGGCTCTGGGCAAGTTCCTTCATTTCCTTTCTCCCCCATTGGATGGGATAATGAGCATTTATCTGTCTCCTGGGGTTCCTGGGGGTTTTTGTGGGGATGAGAAGACCTGAAAGACACTCTGTAAATCCTAACCTGTCATTCCTGAGCTGTTCCCAACACGCGCACGTGTGTCCGTGCACCTGACGCGGTGCCCCTCTTCAAGGCCTGGCCAAAGCATCCTCATGGTTAAGTCGTAGTTCCTAACACCCTGACGGGATCGAGGCACTTGAAAGCTTGCTTTTCCAATAGCGGAACTGAGAGTACAAGGAATCTGTTATCTCTAACATCCCCACTTAGGTTTAAGGAATAGACAGAAAATTCCCCAAGTCAGTGTTTCAAATCTACACACTCCCTACTATTGGGGAACGATGGATCCAAATTTAGTGGTTAATCCTGTCAAATGCAGCAGGTGGCTTTGGGGCAGCCTGGAATCCCTTTCCTTGGTGGGTTCCAGGCTGTTGAGCGAAAGGCGTGTGTGTAAACAGATGGGAGTGAAGTCCGCTTTAGGATGGTTTTCTAGCTCTGCAAAGATGGATATGATCAAGTTTTAGTTTGGATTATCTCTTCTCCTTTCATCCCACAACTGATTGTGAGCTTCTCCTGCAGTTGGTAGGTTCTCTTCCGAGCCCACCTATCAACTAGTGTGCCTTGAAAAATCTTGTCAGGCTGCTTTGAGAACAGTGCAATTGGGAGGAAATGTGGCCATTTTGACCTCCGTATGGAGTAGAAGAATGAGACTGGGCCACTGATTTCAGGCATGGGGGGGCGGGGCAGAATGTTGCCACAAACCTGGGCCTGAGGAATAAAGACTGTCCTTCTCTTCTGTCCAGCACCTATGTGTAGATGGAGAGAGGGTAGGGGGAGGGGATTGTCCTCTTAGAGGAATGTATATCTTACAATCAGGCCAGCAATTCAAAGCAGTCTTTATAACTGCTGCCAAGAACTTAATTCCAGAAGTGGCTGTCTTATCTCCTGCAAAGAGATCTGGGAGTGAGCTGCTGTGGGTTGATGAATTGATTCAAGCCATCAAGGGAGAGATTAAGATGGCTGAAGAATAGTCTTTACATGCAGAGTTTACAGTTAACTTGGGAGGCAAAACTCAGAGCGCTATTCACTTCATCAGGTGGTGGCTCCCTCTCAGCTTGTGCTGCAGCCCCATGGGAGAGGACCCTGGGCCAAAGCTTGGGGTGCTGGCACACAGTGAGTTTATGTATCCCTGTTTCTAAGTTGTTACATATCAGTTAACATACAGTGTAGTATTAGTTTTAGGAGTATAATAAAGGGTGAATCACCGTTCTTTGCTGATACTTCGGTCTCTTCAGCTCAAATCCTGTTGAAAATAACAAATGGCTTAGGTAATGAATGGACATAGTTCAAAATTCAAGATATGAGAAGGAGTGTGGTGATTGGTTTCCCTTCTACCTTTTTCTCCAATTAGGCATTTCCTTTTTCTGGAAGCAACTGGTGTTACCCACTGTGGATTTTTAGATATGATGTATATAGGTTTCATTTATATATAAGACACCTGTATATTTTACATATATTAAAATATAGATTAAATAGGCCTATGTATATATGGATACTTATGTGGGTATACAATTGCATGTCTCTCTTACCCATCCTTGAAATTACTTTTCCTTTTTTTTCCCCTCCTGTTTTGAGATGATGGTGACCAATAATAATTAACATGACGTAATGGTTTAGGGTGTACAGAATGGTTTGATGTACTTCTGTATTGTAAAAGGACTGCCACGGTACTTAAGACCCCTGTCATGTCACATAATTTTTTTGTAGTGGGGGTATTTAAGATCTAGTTTAGCAGCTTTCAAGTACATAATGTGGTATTGTTAACTATAGTCATGCTGTACATTAGATCCTCAGAATAGATTCATTTTATGATTGGAAGTTGGTACCCTTTGACCAACATATCCCTGTTTCTTGGAACCACCACTATTTCTAGGAGTTTGGGATTTTTAGATTCCACATATAAATGATTTGGTCTATATCTTTCTGACTTGAGATTATGCCATCAAGGTCCATCCATATGTCACAAATAGCAGAATTTCCTTCTTATGACTGAATATGAGTCCATTGTGTGTATACACTACATCTTTATTGTGTCCTCCCTTCATGGACACGAAGGTTGTTTCTGTATCTTGGCTATGGTGAATAATGCTGTGATGAAAACAGGAGTATAGATATGGGAGATGTTGATTTCTTTTCTTTTGGATGTATGTGCCAGACTGGATTGCTGGATCCTATGATAGTTTCATTTTTAATTTCTTGAACCTGAGTATTGTTTTCCATAATGACTGTACCAATTTACCGTGCCTCTGCCAATGCACAGGGGTTCCTATTCTTTAGATCTCCAGAACATTTGTCTTTTTGAAAATAGCCATTCCTTCTTATGAATGTGAGGTGGTATCACATTGCGGTTTTGATTTGCATGTCCCTGATAGTTAACGAGGAGTGCTTTTTGATGTACCTGGTGGCTATCTGGACGTCATCTTTGGAAAAACATTTGTTCCCTTCCCTGCCCATTTTAAGTTAAGGTGTGGGCTTTTCTTCCTTTTTTTTCCCTTTTGAGTTGTAGGAGTTCCTTATATTGGGTATTGATTCCTTAAGATGTTTTATATGTATTTTGTCCTATTTCATAGGTTACCTTCTCATTTTATTGCTTGTTTTTCATGCTGAGCAGAAGGTTTTTAGTTTGAGATAGACCCCACTTTCATATTTGCTTTTGTTATGCTTTCAGTGTCCCATCCAAAAATTGCTGCCAAAACAAACGTTAAGGAACTTTCCTCTCATGTTTTCTTTTAGGTTTTTTTTTTTTAATTTATTTTTACCTTTATTTTTGAAAGACTGAGCACAAGTGGGGGAGGGGCAGAGAGCGAGGGAGACACAGAATCGGAAGCAGGCTTCAGGCTCTGAACTGTCAGCACAGAGCCTGACGTGGGGCTTGAACCCACAAACTGTGAGATCATGAGCTGAAGCCGGACGCTCAACTAACTGACTGAGCCATCCAGGTGCCCCATCTTCTAGGTATTTTATAATTTCAGGTCTGTGTTTAAGGCTTGAATCCACTGCGGGTTGAATTTTGTGTGATAGGGGTTCATTTTATTCCCTTCCAGTTACCCAGTTTTCTCAAAATTGAACAAACTATCCGTTCTCTGAGTGTTTGTTTTTTTTGTCGAATATCAGTTGACTATACATAGCAGGGATTTCTTTCTGGGCTCTGAATTCTGTTGGTCTAAGGGTTGGTTTTATGCCAATACTGTAGTGTTTTGATTCCTGTAGCATTGTAATACAGTTTGAAATCAAGGGTGTGATGCCTCCAGCTTTGTTCCTAAGATTGCTTTGGCTATATTGTAGTTCCATCTGAATTTTAGGATTGTTTTCTATTTCTGTGGAAAGAATACCATTGGATTTTTGAATCTGTATATTGCTTTGGGTAGCATGGACATTTTCTGTTTAGGTTGATTTATTCTTGAGAGTGCCTGAGCGGAAGAGGTGCAGAGTGGGGGATGGGGGATTAAAAGGGGGGCTCCCACACTGACAGCAGTGAGCCTGATGCAGGGCTTGAATTCACGGAGATCATGAGCTGAAGTAGGACGTTCAACTGACGGAGCCACCCAGGCACCCCTGGGTAGTATGGACATTGTAACAATATTAATATTTCCAATCCAAGGACACAGGATATCTTTATATTTGTCTTCAGTTTCTTTCATTACTGTCTTATGGTTTCAAGTGTACAGAACTCTTAGCAACTTGGTTAAATTTGAGTATTTTGTTTTTGATGCTACTAAAAGCAGGATTAAAAAATTCTCATACTTAAATGTTAGTGTGTAGAAACACAAGTGACTTCTATGTGTTGATTTTTATATCCCACAACTTGATTGAAACCATTGATGAGTTCTACCAGATAATTTGGTGGAGTCCTCATCTGAAAAGACCATTTCATTTTTCAGATTCGGATGTCTTTTGTTCTTGCCTGATTACTCTGGCTAGAATTTCCATTATTATTTTTGAATTGCAGTAGTGAGACTGAGCACCCTAGTCTTGTTCTTGATCTTAGAGGAAAAGCTGCTAGCTTTTCACCATGGATTATGATGTTAGCTACATGTTTGTTGTATGTGGCCTTTATTATGTTGAGGTGTGTTCCCTTTGTACCCCAGTTTGAGAGTTTTTATCCTGAAAGGTTGTTGAATTTTGTCAAATGCTTTTCTGGATCTGTTGGTAACTTTTATTTTCATGAATATGGTATATCACACTGATTTGTGTGTATCCTTGCATCCCAAGAATAAATTTCACTTGATCGTGGTGTATAATCTTCTTAATGTGCTGTTGTTTGCTTATAGTTCAAGATACACGTTTATCTTCGGTGGCAATCTAATGGTCTGTGGTTCTTTCCTAGTAGTGTCCTTATCTGGCATTGCTGTCAGGGTGGCTTTGAGGGCCTGCTAAAATTGCTTTGAAACTTGTCTCTTCACTTTCACAGAGGAGTTTGAGAAGAACTAGCTTTAATTCCTCTTTGAATGTTTGGTGGTAGAATTTACCAGTGAAACTACCTGGTCCTGAGCTTTAGGGGAAGGGTTTCAAGTACTATTGGATTCTCCTTAGTTGGTGTTGGTTTGTTCAGGTTTTTTATTCATGACTCAGTCTTGGTATTTTGTATGTTTTTAGGAACTTAACCATTTCTTTTTGGATATCCAATTTGTTGGCATATAATTGTTCATAGTAGTCTTTTATCCTCTGTATTTTTGTGGTATCACTTGTAATGTTTCCTCTTCCTATTCCACAAATGTTTCATTTGTGTCTTTTTCCTGAATAGAGCTAAAGGTTTGTCAATGTTATACCTCCCCCAAATCCCAGTTCTTAGTTGTATCTTTCCTATTCTATTTTTATTCTGTTTTCATCTTTATTTTCTTCTAGCTTTGGCTTCATGAGTTGGGGGGGGGGTGGTGGTGGCTGGAGAGAGTCCCAAGCAGGCTCCCATACCTGATGTGGGGCTCAATCTCCTGAGGTATGAGATCATGGCTTGAGCCAAGATCAAGAGTCTTAACGGACTGAGCCACCCAGGTTCCCCTGGCTTTGTTTGTTTTTGTTCTTTTTCTAGTTCCTTGAGATAGAAAGTTGAGAACTTTTTTTTTTTTTTTTTTTTTTTTTAATGTAGAGGTCTATTATGAACTTGTTTCTTGGAACTGCTTTTGGTGCATCTCATGGCTTTTGGTAGGTTTCCATTTTTGAGGATGTTTGATTTTCCTCTTGGTTTCCTCTTTGATCCATGGTAGTTGAGGATTGTTTAATCACATTTGTTAACTTTCTGGTTTTCCTCCTATTGATGAGTACTAGTTTCATACCATCATGTTTGGGAAAGATTTGGCATGATTATAGTCTGATCTGTCCTGGAGAGTGGTCTGTATGCAGTCGAGAATGTATTTTGTTGGATGGAATGTTCTGTATGTTAGGCTACTTGGTCCAAAGTACAGTTTAAGTTTAAACTGGGTGGTTTTTTTGTTGGGGTGGTGGGTTGTTTCTTGGATGCTCTATCCATTGTTAAAGGTAGGTATTAAAGTCCTGTATTATGACTATAATGGCATTATGTTTTTCTTCAGATCTGTTGGTATTTGCTTAATATATTTAGGTGTTTCAGTGTTAGGTGTAATTGACCTTTGTCATTATATAATGTCCGTCTTGATATCATTACAGCTTTTGAGTTAATCTATTTCGTCTGATCAAAGTATAGCTACCCATGCTTTCTTTTGGGTTCCGTTTGCATGGAATAGCTTTTCCATCTCATCACTTTGAGCATATATGTGTCCTTAAAGCTGAAGGAAATTTCTTGTATGCAGTATATAATTAGGTCATGGACTTTTAAAAAAAAATCCAGACATTATATGCCTTTGCATTAGACCATTTAATGTGCTTACATTTAGAGTAATTATTGACAGAGGCAAGGACTTACTAGCACCATCTTACTACTTATGGGGTGTATAGTTTCTTCCTTTTTCTCCTGTTTTTTTTTTTTTTTTTTTTTGAATTGATGATTTTCCACGGGTATGCTTTGATTCTCCTTATCTTCTTTGTATCTGTTCTAGGATTTTGTTCTATGGTTACCATTAAGCCTTACATAAAACCTTATTGATGCTGATATCCACCTCAATTACATACAAAAACTTTACCTTTTTACTCCCTTTTTTAGTTGCCAAAAAACTTTTCATACTGTATGTTAATATTATAAATCTTTTAAGAAATTATAGCTAGCTATTATACATTTTTTCCCCTCAGCCTTTTTAGTAGAGTTGACATACTACCTAATGATTGTATTACATTATTCTTAAATTTGTCTGCTTTACAAGGGTGGTGTATAAGAACTCTTTTCATCATTTCCTGTAAGGCAGGTCTAGTGGTGATGGAATTGTTTCTCTAACCTCTTCATTTCAGAAGGCTAATTTTGTTGAATAAAGCATTTTTGGTTGACACTTGAGTACTTTGAGATCTATTGTCCCACTCTTTTTCTGGCTTGTAAGGCTTCTGAGAAATCTTCTGACATCGTTATGGGAATTCCCTTGTAAAATTATAAGCTTTGTTTCTCTTGTTTAATATTTGTCTTTGATTATTGACAGTTTCATTATAGTGTGTATTGCAGAAGATCTTGGTGAGTTGAATTTGGAAAACTAAGAGCTTCATGAACTTGGATGTCCAGGTCACTTTCCAGATTGGAAGTTATCAGCCATTCTTTTTTTTTTTTTTTTTTTTTTTTGTTTGTTTTGAGAGTGTGTGTGTATGTACATATTAGAGGGGGAGGGGAGGAGAAAAAGGCAAAGAGAATCCCAAGCAGGCCCCATGCCTTCAGAGCAGAGCCTGATGTAGGGCTCCAACTCCGGAACCATGAGATCATGACCTGAGTCAAAATCCAAGAGTCACTCACTTAACTGAGCTACCCAGGTGCCTTTCAACCATTATCTCTTAAAATACACTTTCTGCCCCTTCCTCTTCTCCTCCTTTCCTCCTGGGACTGGAGTATTTCAGACTGCTTCCCTTAATAGTATCCAGCCAATTCACATAGGCTTTCTTCACTCTTTTTTTCATTCTTTTTTGTTCTCCTATTCTTTTACTTTTGACTTCTTCTGCTTGATCCACTCAGATGTTCCTGCTCCCTATTGCATTTGTCATTTCACTCATTCTTAACCTCCAGAAGTTTTGTTCCTTGTGATTTCTAGCTCTTTGTTAAACTTCTCATTTTCATGTATTGATTTCCTGATGTCACTGCCTTGTCTGTTTTGGAGCTCTGTGAGCATTTTTAACTCTGTTATTTTGAATTCTTTATATGATAAGCTACTGATTCAGGTCTTTGGGGTTGGTTACTGTAAGATTATCTCTGGTGTTCTGTTTCTTAGAAAAAATTCTTTTATTTGTAATTTTTTAAACTTATTTATTATAGTTTACTGTCAAGTTGGTTTCCATATAACACCCCGTGCTCTTCCTCGCAAGTGCCCTCCTCCACGACCATCATTTATTTGTAATTTTAAGTTGCCGTCTTGACATTTGAAGTAGCAGTCACCTCCTTTTGTCTTCACTGACTTCCAGAGACCAATACTTTCCATCAGCCCTGCTAGGGATTGAGGCTTTTTCAAATCTATGGATACATGTGTTCCACATTTGTTTTCTTTCCTGGCAGAATTCTTAAGCCTTGTACACCTTCTCTGACCTGCAGTACACCAGAATGGGCAGACAGTTTCCTTTTTGTGTTCCCATGGGTGGTGCTGAAGCTCAAGTTTGTGGTCTGGCTCGAAGATTCTGGCTGGTTCACGGAATGTGCCAGCTAGCCATCTGCCAAAGCTTGCTCTCACTGCCACTAGGAGTACACATGGAGCTAGCCGTGGGGGCAGGGGTGTGTATGGGCCAGGATTGCGGAGTGCTGGGGTGCCTATGGGCCAGATGGGAACTACAGGTGGTGTCCCCAGCAACTTGTGATGGGGCTTCCATTAGACTCCTGGACTTCCCTAAAAGTGCTCAGCTGAGAGTAATGGTCTAACTCTGTGTTCTCCAAGGGCTTCTGGACTGCAGCTGGGAGGGGCTGGAGCTAGTTCACAGGCTAGGGTCCACAGCCCCAGGACCAAGGTTCCCTGATCTGTGGGTGGGTGAGACCCCTCCCTTGGTATATGGTGCTGGATTCCCATGGCTCCTCAAAAGGTACTTTTGACTGGGTGTTATATGGAAACCAACCTGACAATAAACTATAAAGTTAAAAAAAAAATAAAAATAAAAAAGAAACAAACAAATACTTTTGTCCATGGATGGGTGCCACATGGGGGGTGGGGAGTGGGGATAGGACAGATGACTCCTCTTACTCCTCTTACATCACTCTTTCCCCTTCTTTTCCCTTCTTTTATCCCCCCCCCCCCATATGTGGTAGCTAAACATGCTCTTGTGCACTTGGTTCTGTAACAACATGGCCTGAAGATCATCATTCCCATGTGTTTAAAGAATTTGTTTTCATGGCTATGTGGCCATGATCCTTAAATGTATGTAGGATCACCTGGAGAGCTGGTAGAGGATGTAGAGACTTAAGCTTCTTGAATCAGGACCTGGCTTAGACATTTTGATCACCTTGCCCAGTGATTCTAATAAGGCCCGGAGCAGAGCGCTGCTGCCCTGTGGCCAGGAGAGCCCTACTCTCCTACGGCTCTGTTGTATACATTTACCCAGGCCCTGCTGGTGGAAGAGTTTTTGAAGATTTTTGGAGCTGGAGTCTCAGATACCCGGGCAGTGGTGGGGAAGGCTGGAGTTAGGTGTTCATCACATGGCTTTTCTTGGTTCTGAGAAGCCGGGAAGTCCCCATCCATTCCTTGGGAGTTTCCATGGTTGTGTTTGCACCTGCCTTTGCTTCTGTGTCTTGTGTCTCAGGTCCACAGGATGTGCATCTTGTGTGCCTTGCCTCTTTCCACCTCTTTCTGTTTCTGTCCTTCAGTCTGTCCTTCCTAAGCCAGGGCAGCCATGCTCCCTGAACTGTCATTCCCAGGGTAGTGTCCAGATGGAATTGTTGAATTTCCCCACATGGGTTCTCTTGTGTGGCTGTAGGAAGTAGAAAATAGAAGAAGGAAGACATTATTTAAGAAGTATGTGAAACTTTGGGAACATGCTCAAACACAGATGTATCCAGGGCTGTAACCAAGCAGATTAGTGTTCCTCACACCTCCCTGCGGCTCTGGGGGGGCTCCTGGCCTTGAGCGGACACTGGGGGATACCTCTGTGTGGAGCATGAGGCAGGCCTGGCATAGGGTGTGAAGGAAACATGGTACACTGTGGTCAAGGAGTTTGACTTTGGATCTCAGAAGTACTTTGGGCATCTCCGAAGACCGTGGGTCTTTGAAGTTTCATTTTTCATTAAAGTGAACTATTTTCTTAGCATTTGATAGGCAATAAGATATTAAAAGATGTTTATAGAATTTGCCTGCCTTTCAGGTGTCCATTAGATACTTAGTTTCTGAATTTCATGCCCCTACTCTTTTTCTTTTTTAAACATTGGAGCTTAAACCCAGTGCCTGTCTGCTCTTGCCGTTTCCTTGATGGCAACCACCCTAATCTGTTACTGGATGCACTCTGAGCTGGCAGCCCTAGTCCTAGGAATAAAGATGGTAGACAAAGGGGGCAGCTTGGCATAGATAAGCATCTTCCTGGATATAGCGAAACGTTAATACTAATTTTCTTCCCAGCCTATGGCAGACTGCTATTTACCAGGCTTGTTAGTCTCTGTAAGAGTTAATAACTATCATTAATATTGAACCATTATGATTGAAATCCCGGTACCTGACCTATATATTTCATATTCAATCCATACAACTGTGGAAGGAGGGAAGTTTATCTTTGTAGATAATGGGAGACTCAGACCAGAGAGGTTTACTAACTTGGATAAAGTCACAGAGCTAGGAAGCAGCAGAACCAGGATTTGAGCCTCAGGGATACATAAGCACTACTGTGCCCCACGGGCATGTTCTGATGTTCAGTCCTTAAATTCCTGGAGGATCCTCAAAGGACCACTGCAGGGAGTGGATGGTGGTTTGGGGAGATCATACCCAGTCCTTGATTTTGTTCTTGAAGTCGGGAGAGGAGGTATTGGCATGCTAGGGCGGGAGTGAAAATCGCAAATGTGGTAGGTTTTGTCAGTGCCCATTGTGGAAGCAGGAGCCCCTTTCAATAAAGAATTCTGCAAATTCTTTTTGGTGGGGGGTGGGGGTGGGGAGACACTGTAGGTACAAAAGCTAGAAATGTTCTCCTCACAGAAAGTTGAGCACAGATACGATTGTGGACTGTGGTTAGCTTGGTATTCAGCCTGCTGAATAATTAGAGTGATTTGTGGTTCATGCCGAGAGTAAGTTTGGGCGTCCAGCACTGCTACGAATAATGGAGGGGAAGGCATCCCCCTGCTGTTTGGAAACTTGTGAAATGTCGCAGTATCACCTCCTGTCACTGTGACAAATAGGCTTTTGCCCTGATCCTCTGTATCCAGCTAAATGCTTTCAAACTGCCTGTTACCCCATAGGTTTTCAAGCTACAAATGCTTTTAAGGCACTGCTCAGCCTACCTTGCTAACAAAGAATAATTATGATGGTGATTTGGCTCCAGGGTACAAAGCACTGTGCTAAGTGCCATGGTGGTATTTGAATGTTTCAGGCCAGTGTCAGAAAGGCTTATTTAGTGGGCGTTTGTAGGAAGTGGAAGGTGGCCGGGGGCTCAGCACCGATTACTGTTTCATTGATTCTGATTCTGGATGTGGTTTAAGACCACTTCCGAGAGGGCTTTGGCTGCCTGTCTTATAGTCCTCCTGACATGTTCAAAGATTCCTAGTACAAATTGTGCTTGAATAGAGTGAAATGTAGCTAACACCTGGAAATGCTAGTCAGGGAGTTAATCCGTGGAGGATTGGAGCATGTTAACATTTAATGTACTCAGTTAGGAACTGCTCAGTCAATTGCCTTCCAGTATTAGTTAATACAGTGTTAATACAGTGAAGCTTTCTTTCCCCCCACCTGGGTGTCGTAGATTCAGTGTCATCCCTTTAACATTACACTCATGTGCATTTTAGCATTTTTAAAAAAATGTTTTACATTTATTATTCATTATTTATTTTGGAGAGACAGAGACCGAGCACAAATGGGGTGGGGGCAGAGAGAGAAGGGGACCCAGAACCCGAAGCAGGCTCCAGGCTCTGAGCAAGCTGTCAGCACAGAGCCCGACGCGGGGCCCTGAACTCACGAACCGTGAGATCATGATCTGAGCCAGAGTCGGTCGCTCAACAGACTGAGCCACCCAGGCATCCTTAGTATGCTCTTCTGAGAGGTGGTGGGTGGGGTGGTGTTAAAGCAGTAGCTGGGATTGTCTGTTTCTCTCTGCAGTGCCGTGAGAGTGTAGTATGTACAGCTCTAAAGAAATTGTTCAATCTTGTCTCTCTCACTCTGGGGACTTACTAATCAGTTGCAAATCCCATATGAAACATATTTTTGGTCAGTAGAAATGGTGGGAAGCAGGATGTGACAGTAGAGGGATGCTGGGGCTCACCTTGTTACCAAGGAGGAAAGCAAGGCATTTTCCCCTTCTCCCTTAGGGTCCTCTAGGAAGCTACTGGGTGGGAGGTGTGGAGGAGTCAATGCAGATGTGACTTAGCTGAGACCGGTTGGGCCTCCAGAGCGAGGCCTTGCAGGGGAGGTTTAAGCAAGAAGATCAGCTCTCAGGCTTAACAGTTGAGGTGGGTGAGGACATGAACAGGTCATACAGATAGTGGTAAGTGCTAAGTTCCCAAGCCATTGAGTCAAAGTTGACCCTGAGTCCCAGGGTGAAGTCTCACTGCTCCATCAATAGGTTGGCTTTTAAGGGATTTGGACTTGTGGCTCAGGGCACAGTTGGGGGGAGGGTTGTTGGGATTATGTGGGGTAGGAAGGAGAGGGTATATCCTCCTGCCATGAAGGACCTTCTGAAAATGTCTGGAGTTCATTTGCCCTGCTGTGTAGCAGGGGAGTGATGGCTATCTATGATCCTATTGGAGTTCTTAGAATTGTTATCTTCAGCTCCTCTTGCTCTTGGCCAGCCAGACGAAGTGGGAATTCATGGTGCAAATGAAGATGGGATGGAAAATAGAAGAGCTGGAAGTGGGATTTTTGGGTGGGCTCCTGTTATGCTGTGTATCTATGGCCTCATGCATGACGAGTTCCACCCCAGGACCTGTGTAGAGACAAGGATGGCATCTGACAGGGATTCACGGAGACTCCTTGAGCTGATGGCAGCCTCTACCTACAGTGACCTTCACTGAGGGTTGACCTGCTGATTCTTGGAAGCACTTTCCTTTTGAGGGGAATTTTTTTTAATGTGGAATAGGGGTGCCTAAGTGGCTCAGTCAGTTCAGTATTTGACTCTTGATCTCGGCTCAGGTCATGATCTCCCAATTCAGGAGATTGAGCCTTGCGTCAAGCTCTGTGCTGGTAGTGCAGAGCCTACTGGGGACTTACTTTCTCCCCTCCTCTCTGTCCTTCCCCAGCATGTGCACATGTGCACTCTCTCTCCCTCAAATAAAAAAATAATAATAAAGATGTTGACTCTGGAACAGGACATGTTAAGAACCTAGAAAGAGACTGGAGAGTGAAAATTTCAAATCATGACTTAGAATTCTGTAATGTTGGAGTTACTTAATTCCCTCCTCTTAAAAATGAAGGCACTACAGCTGGAGAAGGCGCTTGCCCAGGGTCCCAGAGCTGCTTGGTGCTGGTGCTGAGATGGGAATCGGGCTGGCCTGTGGACTCGTGCTGTCATCTTCCACCTTTCTTGTGGTCCTGCAGTCTGCTTTCTACTACCATGACTGATTCAGGGAGCCATGAGGACTCAAATGCTCCAGCTCCTCCTGTGGACCTTGGAGGGAGGAGGCCATCAGTATATCACAGGCCGGAGGAGTAGGGAAAGCAAGTCAGCTTGAGAGGAGGTGGGCTGGGGGTGGTGGGAGGTGGTGGGAGGCTGAAAGGAGATAGAGCCAGGAACAATCCTGTGCATTCCAGGTGCTTTCTGAAGAGTGGTCTGGTGATCGCCTGCAGGACAGTATGGTAGGAAGGGCACCCTTGCCCAGGCTGAGCAGTGGGCTGTCCTTTACAAAAGGACCTAATCAGTTAATACCAATGTTAACTGGTTGACCATATCCTCATGTAACAATAATTCAGGAAGTATTTGGGTCTTATTAGGGTCATGGAAAAAAAAAAAAAAGGTCCTCTGTTACAGTTCTAAGCTTTTGATAGACAATGTTGTTATGCCTTTCCATCTTAACGTTTGTCACAGGAAAGTATAGAAGGCTTGATTTTTCATCTCCAGTCCTTGGCATTGGGGACAACTCTGGGCATGCCTTTTACCCAGAGGGGTATGGGGTCACTTCTTTACCCAGGGTGTTTGATGTTGGTGGTGGCATTGAAATCCTACCTGTCTGCTCGTGGAAGGCGGGGGCGTTGTCATAGAGGCATGGTGCCTATAACCCCTACAAAGGTTACCTGTAAACCAGCTTTTCTGACTTCTAGTTCTACTCAAGAGAATTGATTTTGTTCAGTGAGACAGTTTGTGCCTCCTGCAGCCTGAGTTGTATGTATTAAAATAATTTGAGCACTAGGACTGCCTTTCAGATCTCTGATTTTGTATAATTAATGACTAATACTGGCTCACATAGGGATTTGATGTTTTTAAAGCAACTTGACATAGGTAGTACCATTTAATTCTCACAAAAATCTCTGACTAGAGCAGAACATGGCTCTCCTCCGACACCAAGGATTGAGGGTTGGAGGAAGAGGTTTGTGTCACACTCCACAGACGGGGCATGACAAGCCTGAGGCCAGAGCCCAGTGCTTCTGCTGGCTGGACCAGAGCCTTTCTTGCCATGGAGCTGCTCAGCATGGGCAAAATGATGCCTGGAGCTCAAGGCAGCATGGACCAAGTGCTGTGGGGCCACCAGACTCAGGTAGATTGGGCAGAGGAGCCTTGTCAGGGCTCAGAAGCCCTAGCCAAGTTACATTCAACACTTATACAGATGAACTCACTCAGGGTCCTGTTATAGGGGCAAAGCAGGTCACATAACCTTGCAAAAACAGTGGTTTGCGTTTCTTTATAGATGAGGTCCAGGGAAAGGTTGATGGCATCCTGTACAGATGATCAGCTGTGTTACTTTGCTTACTGGCTTAGAGGAATTTCACAAGTGGGTAGGAGGGGTCACCCTGTGCTTCCCTAGGACAGATGAGCCCTCCTGGGCATTCCTGACTAAAAATCTGGGGTGCCTGGGTGGTTCTATCAGGTAAGTGTCCAACTCTTGGTTTCAGCCTGGGTCATGATCGCACAGTTTGTGAATTCGAGCCCCCGGTTGGGTTCTGTGCTCCCAGCATGGAGCCTGCTTGGGATTTTCTCCCTCCTCCTCCCCTCTGTCTCTCCCCCACTCGTGTGCGAGCATGCTCTCTCTCTCTCTCGTGAGCACGCTCTCAGATAAATGAACTTAAACTCCGCCGAGGGTGCTTATCTCATGATTTCTGTATCCTTGCCCACCAGTTGGGTGAACACTACTGGTTTTCATTCCTGTCTCCTCCTAGAGGAGCCTTTGCCTAATGGCTAGTAAGTCCTTCTGTAGCAGCCACACAAATGGACTGTGTGTGTGTATACACACACACACTGATCAGGGTAACTTCTCTGCAGTTTTCAGCACCCCCTCTGCAAATGCTAAGGATGATTTCAGGCATCCCATCTGACTCCCATCCATCAAATTCAACGGGGCAGCTGGGGAGGTTTCTCCTTTTCCAAAAAAAACCCAAAAAACAAAAACCTGATTAGCCAGCAGAAGGTACTTGGACTGGTAATTATTAACCAGCAACACTTTGTTGAATAAGTTCTCGGGAAAAGTCACAAGAGGTTGTGTGTGTTTTGTAGGTGGAGCTGATGTGTTTTTAATTGTCTTCCCAGTGTTCAACACTTACTAATTGGATCACTAGGTAGCTGACAGCTGATGCCTTGCTGTGGATGTGCTGAGTGTTTAGGTGGGCTGGGTGACTCTGCTGCTCATCCCCTGGGGGCTACCTGGGGGGGCGGCGTTTAGCAGGAAGGTCATAAAATTTTTTCTTGTCTCCCTTTCTGCTGAAAGAAGCACATCCTGTTCATTTTAGGCACTTGGTAGTCGGGAGACAAAGCTGCTCGTGCAACTTGTAGGGCGGAGTGTCTTGTTATTGGTAGCCTTGTTATTTGCCCTTTGGAAGCGGAAAGTGGAGAATATTAATGGCTGTACTTGAGCACTGTCAAAAGGGCACAGATTTGGGAGCCAGACTCCTGCCTGAGTTTGAATCCCAGCTCTACTACTCACTAGTGATATGGAGCAACTCCCTTTATTCTCCATGCTTCTGCAGTTTCCTCTTCTGCAAAATGGAGATGACCTCTCACAGGGCTGCGTGATGGCAGGGGTGAATACAGGAAGGGCACTGGGAATGGGACTGGACTCATGATGAGCTGAGTGTAGGTGTTAGTACCTTGCCAATGTTAACCTGCTCCTAGGTCATTTGTCTGCTTTTCCTTATGTCAAATGCGGGATGATCCCTCTAGTTACTGGATTTTCTGCTGTATTTTGCAGTGGTGGTGCATGACAGCGTTAATGTAGGGCAGACGCTTGCCAGTGACTGCCCTTCCCTGGGAGGGAAAAGGCTGGGACGCCCGGGTGTTCAGTGTGGCAGTGGTCATGGATGGTGTTGGCCACCTGTGGGTCTGTAGCCAAGGGGTCTTGAGCACCAGGTGCAGGAGTTTTCCATGGAGGTCCTTGCCTTTTCCAGAGTCCTACTCTGGCAGAGCCTCCCCTGCCTGCTGCCCCCCCCCTCCCCCCCGTAGTTGGGACCTGGGCTTTTCCTTCAACTTCACTGAGTCTTCCCTGCTGCCTGGTTATGCCTGAGGCCGGCTAGGACCTTCCCATCATACATCGTTCGTGTGGAAGGTAAGGGGGTTTTGAGTGTGAGTCATCAGTATGACTTAGGTTGTTTTACTGTGACTTTAATTAGGTTCCACCTGTGTTTTATGGAAGCAGTCCTTTGCAGCTTTGGCAATGAAAAGCCTGTTTTTCCAGTGGAACACAGGCTGATAGGTACTTTCAGACTTGATACGATGGCCGTTTGCACTAGTGCCTACCTTCTCACAGGGCCACACCTGCTTAAGTGTTCTTTGACATTTTATCCTCACAATCCTTCTGAGGTAAACAAGGTGTTCCCCATTTCATGGATGGGGAAACTGAGAGGTTAAGTGAGGGACTTGGGAACTGTTAAACAATCTCAGATTCTCAGGTACCGGGACGTGGCCTTTTCCCCAGGCTGTTCGCCCTTTATATGAACATGGTGTTGAACTGTTCCCCTAGCTGTTGACTAAGTCAGAAGGAATGCTGAGTTCTCAGCTGTCATAGGAGCAAGAGGTTGCCCATTAACCTGCCCCGATGCTGCCACCTCACTCAGACACACCCATTTCCTACCTGGACAAGGACCATGGCCACCTTGCTCCAGCCTTTTCTACTTTTTTTTTTTTCCGTTTTTGTGTGATAGGAGCACAGATACCGTATGTGGCTTCCTGCATAGAAGGTCATTCAGAATCCACCAGCTGTCCTTAGATGATCCAGTCTACCTCTTATCCCTCTTGTTTGTCCTTCCCCCGCCCCCCCCCTTCAAAGCCACTTGCTCATGGCCTCGTTCGTTCATTTGAATGCGTCTTTTCATTCTGTTTCTTAGACTTGTAGGAACTAACTTCCCCTTTTCGCTTTGCCAAGCCAATGGTGTAGTGTATTAGTCTGTGTTCTCCCCAGAAACAAAACTTGGAGGGTGTGTGTGTGTGTGTGTGTGTGTGTGTGTGTAAGTAACTAAACATGGGACTGTGGAGGCCAAGCAATCTTCTGATCTGCTCTCTGTAAGCTGGAGATCCAGGAAAGCTCCTGTTCAGGGTACAGAGGCCCTGAGAACTGGGATTACCAATGGAGTACGTTACAGTCCAAAAGCTAACAAATTTGAGACCCAGGAAGGGGCATGGTTTCAATTTGTATTGAAGGGCAGGGAAAAGCAGATGTCCCAGCCTGCAGGCCAGCAGACCTCTTCTGGAGCCTTCTTACTCTATTCAGGCTTTCAGCTGACTGAACAAGGCCCATCTGCATCAGGAAGAGAAATCTACCTCACTGTGTCTGCCATTTAAATGTTCATCTCCTTCAGAAGCATCCTCAAAGACCCAGCAGAACAATGTTTGACCAAACATCTGGACTCTTGTGTGGTCTAGTAAAGTTGGCACATACGATTAACTAGCACAAGTAGAGATCCTTAAAGCCCCATTTAGGGGCACCTGTGTGGCTCAGTCAGTTGAGCATCTGACTCTTGATTTCAGTTCAGGTCATGATCTCATGGTTGTGGGATTGAGCCTCACATCAGGCTCCATGCGGAGTGTGGAGCCTGCTTAAGAGTCGGCACATCTGCTCCCCCCAGTAACTTGTTTTCTGGCTTCACCACATGTCCTGTGTAATGGAGACAGTTGGTCCTGCCCTACCTGCCTCTCGGGTCTTGTGGAGGTAGAATTAAGGTGATGATAGTAGCTAACTTTATTTTTATGTATGGCAGGCACTGTTCTAAAAACAATTCCCCACAGGTCAACTCACTTAATTCCCTATAGCCCTTGCTCATACATGTTTTCTTATTTGGCATCTGAGGTTCAGAGAGCCTTCACAATTCATTCAGGGTGACAAAGCCAGAGTAGCAGGGCTGGGGTTCCAGCCCAGGGAGTTGGGCTCTCGGTGCACACTTGTCACCACTGAGCGTGCTAGAAGATTGTATGGAAGGGTGTTGGAAGCTTGGAGACCTCTAGCTAAGACCTATTTGAGCGGGTCTGGGTCCTGGAGATGATCATGCATGACTGCAATTCCCCAGGGAGGGTGCCAGGCCTGGACTGCATATGAGTTGAGAGCAGGAAATGTGTACAGTAGCTCTTGTCAGTGCCTGTGCTCATCAGAGTGACAGGTTGTATTCACAACACGCATTTCTGACAGCTGAGGAATTTGTATCCCAGTCAGTCTCCGCTTCACCTTCCCTGCGATTTGCCCTTAGCTCTGGTCTTCACCTCTTGGCTTGTGTGTCTGTTGTAACTAAGTGGTCCTTGGTGTTAGTATCCCCGTCATGGTCGGGGCAGAGGCTGTTCTGTCCACGACTTTGTCACTAGTGCCCTGTGTCGCATCTGGCCAGGGGTCATTCCCACATCTAGAAAATGGGCATGATAGTAACGGACCTACCTAATCGAGTTGTTTTTATTGTAGTAAGATACACATTTGGAAACTTAACCATTTTAGTCATTTTAACCATCTTTCATTGTGTAGTTTTGGTTCATTAACTACATTCACTTTGTTGTGCAAACATCACCATCATCCATCTCCAGAACTTTCTCCTCTTCCTGAAGTGAAACTCGATGCCCGTTAAACACTAACCCCTCATTGCCATTTTCTCCTCACCCCCGACCAACCACCATTCTGCCATTTCTCTCTGAATTTGCCTGTTCTAGGTCCCTCTTAGAAGTGGAATACAGATTTGTCCCTTCATGTCTGGCTTATTTCTCTTAGCATAATGTCTTCAAGGTCTGTCCATAATGTAGCCTGTATCAGCATTTCTTTCCTTAGGGAACTTTCCATTGTATGTATAGACCCGTTGCTGTTGATCCATTCATTTGTCTCTGAACATTTGAATTGTTGCCACCTTTGGGCTTCTGTGACTGTTGCTGCTATGCATTTCGGTGTGCACGTATCTGAGATTCTGCTTCTAATTCTTCTGGGTACATACCTGTAGATCTTAAAGAATCCTAGGGTTGTTTAGAAGACTCAGTAGCCTGGTACTTGGCAAAGATCTTACAGCAGTTCCTGGTGTGTAGCAAACACCAGGTATTTGCTAAATGAAAACAAAACTTTCCATGTCTTTACATCAATGGGTTCCTTAATTCAGATTGCTGTTGTTGTTTAGTATTTAGTATTTAGAAAGGTGTTTGGCCTAGTATTCATTGAGAGGTAGTTTCATGCTCCCCTCCAACCCCACCTAAATGGCTTCTGTTCCTACAAGGAGGAGTTAAGAGACCCATCACCTGGCAGATGGCTGCAACCTCAGAGCAGTGGTTGGGGAGCAGCTGACAAGGGGGTGAGGGGGGCTGAAGACTTTTCTTCCAGCTGCTCATATCTGGTCCTTAATTCGAGTCTGGGTTTTAGTGCTGTGGTCTTTTTATTAATCTTTGTGTAGTGATGCCTCTGCCTTCTCTGGGGAAGTTAATACTTCTCCATTCTTTCTTAGGTGTCTGCAGTTTATTGGGGTGGGGGAGGTAATACAACATTTTTGTAACACAATTGGAGTTTACCTTAAATAGCATGGACTGCTCAGAACTTACCAAGCTAGCAGGAGAGATGTCCCAAAGCAAACAGTGCCATGAGGTTAATGATGGGAAGGAGGCGATGGTAAAGGTTTGAAACTTGAGTCGTAGGTTTATGCATTTTCTAGATTGGAAATTGGTGCAAGGATTCCATGTGGTTCATACATCTATATTTTCTGGTTCTGTGGTTTTCATATTCTTTGAATTTTTTTTTGTTCTTTAATGTTGACTTGAAAGGAGAGGTAAAGTAGAAAAATATTCACACTTCCTCCAAAGCTTTTAATAGAAGAGTATGGTGATGGCTTGTGTAATGGAAATGTTACCACTCCGTGACTTGAGGGCACGTTAAACCAGTCTTCCCCGTGGGCATGTGTCTATTCAACTAAAGATAGGACATCTTGATGAAAATGTCTGAGCCTGCGTGTTGGATGACTCTCAAAGAAACCTGTTTTTACCGTGAACTTAAAGTTTTGGGAATAACATTGTAGTTGCTGGAACCTATTTCTAAACTCAAAAACTAGTTTAAGCAGTGTTATCTATCAGGGTATGTCGGGTATTTGCAGGCAAAACATGAGGAAATTTCATGCTAATTACAGGTTAACGTGTGCTTTTTCTGAAGTTTTAGATGGCCGTTCAATCAAACTTGGAGCGAAAGCACAAGTTACATGCTAGAAGTTGATATATACAGATTACACACACACACACACACACACACACACACACACACGGTTCATGGACCTATTAGTGACTCACATGACAGCTTTCAACGGGAGGAAAAGGCACTCTCCATCAATGGCATGTGTCTGTGTTGTGTATATGCACAAACAGACCCCGTCTGAGGAGACAAATGATCCAGTAGATGAGATACCTGAGGGCAGGGATCAGTTTCAAGCCTGGCGCCTGGCACACAGCAAGCTTCCAATAGGCATTTGAGAAACCACTGAATGATGACACGTTTGTACCCTCTTTGGAAACAGGAATCTTCTGTTCTCTCGTACAGTGTATTAAAAACAATTTGAGGTGGTTTACATAACCTACAACGTATGCGGTGGAGTGGCATTTGCTACATGGACGATATTGTGCAACTACCACCTCTGTCTGGTTCCAAGATGTTTTCATCACCTACAAAGGGGTCCCTGTACCCATTTCTCCCTCCCGCTAGCCCTGGTAACCACTACTCTGCTTTCTGTCTCTATGGATTGGCTTATTCTGGATATTTCACATAAGAGGAATAATGGAAGGTGTGACCTTTTTGTATTTAGTTGCTTTAATAAAGTGCGGTGTTTTCTGGGTTCCTCTGTATTGTAACTCATGCTGGCACTTAATTTCTTCTTATGGCTGAATAATAGACCAGTGTATAGACCCTACCATGTTTGGTTTATTCCTTAGCTGATACACACTTGGATGGTTTCCACCTTTTTAGTCCATCAAGAATAGTGCTGCTGTGAACATTGGTGGAAAAGCACTTGGGGTACCGGTTCTCAATTCTTATATATGCCTAGGGGTAGACTTGCTGAATCTTGGTATTTCTGTGTTCAACTTTGTTGGGCTGCACCAAACTGTTCTCCACACCAGTGCACCAGTGTACATTAAAATCTGCAACACGTGACAGTTCAGATTTCTTCACATCCTTGCCAACTCTTATTTTCTATTTTGATTTTGGTCGTCCTCGTGGATGCAAAGTGCTTATCTCATTGTGGATTTGATCTGTAGTTGAGGACTGTCTTTAAGGAACACCAAGAACAACCTTTTTACTTACGGCAGACCTCCTGGAAGGGGTGGCCTTGAAGTGAATTGTGTGTGATCGGACCAGTGGACTTGGGGATAGATCATCACTGAGTAAATGCCTCATCTGTCTCAGTGTTGTAGTGCTCTCTGTGCATTACATTTTGTTCTCCAATCACCCTGTGTTTTATGTGTGAGGAAACTAACCCAGAGTTGCTAAATGGTGTGCTTAAGGTTGTGTGGCTACTTAAGTAGTATCTCTGGGGTTCAATTCAGGGCCACTCATGTGACTCTAAAAGCCTCGGAGAGCTCATGGTCTTTGCATGGGGAGTTTGAATCTTGGCAATAGGGAAAAAGCAACCTGTCCATTTCGAACATTTTAGTAAAAAGCAAAGCCTTCACAGATTGTGATGGAAAAGGGCTGATGTCGGCACTTGTTTGAGGTCCTGGAGTGTGGGGTGTCAGCTGCTACATCCATGAGTCGGGGCCCTAGCTGCTGGTGCATCCCTCGGCTGGCGGCTCCTGATGAAAGTGCTCGCTTCTGTTAGAATGGGGCTGGTTGCACAGTCTTTCTGTCCCAGTGTCTGTTAAGTGAAGACTTTGTAATCGCATTGAATGGTGAGGTTGAGGAAGCACACAAGGGGAGCCCCCAATGACAGTGATTTTTAAAGAACATCTTCTGTTAGGTGAGAGGTGGTTCTCAGTAAATATTGGCTGAACTAAATTGAGTGGGATTTCTGGGGGGAGAAATATCAGACTGAATCCTACTTCAAAAGCATGGTAACCTGATGTTTAAAAAAAAAATCCTTTGAATCCTGTTCTACATAACCCTTTGGGTGTGTCTTTTAGGTAAATCTGACTTTCACTTTAGGCTTGTTTAGTGTGAGATGGATCAGCATTGGAAGTTTCCTTAAACAAAACTAATACTATAACTCCTACTTATAGAGATCAGTTCATGTATTCTCACAGTGTTTATTAAGCCTCTCGGGAAATGGACAGGATGATGGTATAATGGAGGCCTCAAGAAGCTTACACATCTGGCAGTGGGGGCTGGGATGCAAAGTGTAAGCTACTAGACCACGTAGGTATAGTGGTGGTGCTCATGCTGGGGGGTTACAGTGCCCCTGGAGGAGTTCAGAGAAGCCTTCAGGAAGGTGCTTGGAGGGAAGGACAGGGAAAGAACTCAGGACAAAGACTTGGCAGGGGAGGGACCCAAGCATGGCCCAGAGGAATTTGCAAAGCTAGAAGCAGGGAAAATATTTCAGGTATGGGGGGCAGTGTTGTAGGCAGAGGCCCAGAGGAGAGAGAAAGTACAGCTTGAGTTGCCAGTGAGTTGCTGGACTTGGCTGGCCTTTTGGCCAGAGGGCAGGTTGGAGGCGGACAGAACAGATCGCTGGTGGAGTCTGGCCTGGAAGCTCCTGGAATGTGTGAGGGCTTGTAAGCAGGGTACAGGTATGTTATCATCATCTGCCAGCTGCCCAGGAAGTGGCTGTGCTCATCAACTACTTCTGAAGGTGAAGGTAGACTAACCTCGAGGTGTAAACTGGCAGGTGGACTGGCCCAGGAGCGGGTACAACCCCTGGCACATAGCATCACTCAACACCACACCAAGCAGGGGGTTATTGGCTTCCGGGACGTGAGGAACTCGAGGCTCAGGTATGGAGTGTCTCACTTAGGGGGAGGCAGCCTCCCTGGAGGAGGGCTATGGCTATACCTAGGAATGTGGACGGATCACACTGGCTGCCCTCGGCAGCCTTGAACGCTCCCTTTCCTACGGGTGCTTCTGCAACCATTGGGACCTCACAGGGTTCTGTGTGGCCCAGAGAAGTGAGGGGTTTTCCTCCTACCACCCCATCTTCTTCCATTTTGCACCCTCCATGAGTTAGGGCCACGTTTCAGCAAACAGACTCTAGGGAGTCTGCTTGCTTGCCCAAAGAAAGACCTTCTGGATAGCAGGCCCTGTGACCGGGGGTGCATGGGCATGTATGAGGCTGGTCTTGAACAGACTTAGCCTTCAGACTCACTCGAGTCTTTTCCAGCTTTTAGACCCTAAGGGTTCCCTCAAGAAGGTGGGGAAGCGTACTAGCGTCAGATGTGATACTATTGTCCCCAAAAGGAAACGATAATGAAAACTGCTCAATGAATCTTGGTTTCTTCTCCATATCCTAAAAGTGGAAGTAGGTTGCTTAAATACTTGAAATTTGGCAAATGTACATACACACAATATTCTCCCTGTGGATACACAGTGGTGTTACTTGTTTAATACCTTTTTGAATGCCCCATGAGCTTGAAAAGGGGATATCTTAAGAATTCTGTTCTTGGTGAACCTAACATTTAACTTGAGAGTTAGGAGAAGGCTGTACCCTCCCTTCCCCCAAATCCTCCCCCCCATTCTTATGTTACTGTGGGGGCAGAGTTAATCAGTTCAGTTAAGATATTTGTATGTATTAGAAGGTATTCAAAGCAAACTGAAAAATTTTCTTTTTGGCAAGATCCCTTCTAGCTAATCCTATTCCTACAACTTTTTTTTTTTTTTAGTGTTTTTATGAGAACACGAGTTGGGGAGGGGCAAAGAGGGAAGAGGGGCCGGGGACAGAGGATCCAAAGCAGGCTCCATGCTGACAGCCCAATTTGGGGACCCAAACTCCTGAACTGTGAGATCATGACCTGAGTTGAACCCGGACACTTGACTGACTGAGCCACCCAGACACCCCTTCTAACAGTTGTCTAAGAAGCCCTGGAAGAAGAACTTGAAAAAGGTCAGGAGTAGAGCTCAGTGATGTGCCTGACTCAAACAAGTTGGGTTGGTTTATATTGGTGGGTTTTTCCCCCCTTGAATGAAGGGAGACACTTACAAGGGAGATGAAGAGCACTAATTCTTCTCCCGGACTCTGGGGCTTTGTGCAAACCACTGCATCTCTAAGTCTTCCTCCTCTTTAGAGTGCAGAGTTGTCCTTTCTGCCTGAGTTTTCTCTCTGGTGCTGTCATGGGAACTAGGCAGACCGTTGAGCAGAGAGCTTTTCTGGCCCATGAGATTACTCTATCTGCAGCGACAGCAATCTCTGAATCCACAGACAAAAAGTTTGGGGAGATGGAATGCAGCTGTTGGTGTAATGAGTGAAGAGAGAAAATAGAATTTGAGGATTAAAAAAATATTAAGTTGAAAGATGTGAAGCGCCTATAGCATAATTGCTACTTGGCTCCATATTTGCAGTTGGAATAAATATTGTCCAAGGGCTCCTGTGTGTTGCAGAGCAGTGCTAACCAGAATCTGTATCCATGGTGAGCTTGCTAGAATCCAGCTTCTTGGACCTGCCTCAGACCAGCTGAATTGGTATTAAGTGGGAAAGAGCCCAGGAATCTGTGTTAGACATGTCTCCCAGCTGGTTTCTCATGTGTAAGTCTCGTGTTGGAGGACAACGTACGGATCATGTACACTTACAGGTGAAGAAATCAGCCCAGAGAGGTCAGGGGCTTCCCATGGAGGTCAGGGGCTTCCCATGGAGGTCAATGGCTTCCCATAGTTGACTCGAGCCTTGTTACCAAGTTCGTGGATGAGCAGTGGCCTAGGCCATTACTATCTCTGGGGTGGTCTCTGACCATCACTGGCACCTGGGAGTTCATCGGAAATGCAAATGCATGGGTGCCAGGCCTATGGATCAGAATCTCGCCCTCCAGGGGATTCTCAATCATGGCCATGCATGGGAACCATTAGCCTGGGCTCTTAGCTCTTCCTTGAGTGCTCCTCACACCCAGAGACAGTGATCTTAAGTTACTACTAAAGGCCTTAACCTTGTGAGATTGTTTTTTTGGGGATTCAGATTGGAAACGTGGTCCTACCTATGGATTTTTTTTTTTTTTTTTATAGCAGCAGAGTAGGATCTGCTGGTCTGAGGATGTACAGCAGTCCCAGTCTGTCTAGGACTGACATTTTCCCAGATGAGGGGCTTTCAGTGTTGAACTGGTAGAATCTGGGACAAGTGAGGACAGTTGGTCCTCCTAGCTGGGCTCAAGCATTTTTTTTTTTTTAAAAGGTTGATCATATTTCATGGAGTTACAATGATTTGACAAACTTTTTTTTTTTTTTACCTTTATTTTTTTGGAGATTGGGGAAGGGCTGAGAGGGAGAGGGAGAATCCCACGCAGGCTGTACACTGTCAGCACAGAGCCCGACATGGGGCTGGAACTCAGAAATTGTGAGAATATGACCTGAGCCAAAATCAAGAGTCTGATGCTTGACTGACTGAGCCACCCAGGTGCCCCGAAAAGGCCATTTTGATTAAGTGTAGGCTAACGTATGGCTGTCATTCATTTGAATCCGTTATCTTTCTCCACATGAGACCTGGCCATGTAGGAGGAGATGGGACGGGCAGCCCCAATTCTTGTGCCTTCTTAAGTGGCTACAGTTCTGAATTGTGAGCCCCTTGAGTGCATGGCATGTTGTGGCATGTGGTGGGGAAATTACATAACCCAGAGACCTGTTCTGTGGGCTCAGGCCCGAGGCTGAATAATAATCATGTGTGTGTCCCACATCTTTTATTATCCATCAGTTAGATGGACACTTAGGCAGGGAGGAGGTCTGAAAGAGGAAGGGATGTTTTTAGTAACCAAATCCTCTGCACTTAGGAGCTGACATGGGGGGAAGTTCTTGGGGCATTGGCCAAGTGTAGCCTTGCCTTCTCTTGCTCTCCTGGGTGGGGCGGGGCCTGCAGATGGGAAGTAATGGCCTTTTTCCTTTATGTACTTTTGTCTGGGCTTTTCAGAGCTTTTAAGGAATGCTTAGGTATTAATCCTCCTATTTTCTAGAATACAGGTTTTAGTTCTAGACAGGAAGAAAACCAGACTCCCAGGGAGAATGGAGACAATGGCATGGTGTGCAGAATAATATAATCTAGAGTTATTTTTCAAAGTGCTTAACTGATGTCTTCTGGAGTTGTTTTGTGTCCTGTGCTTAGAGCTCATGGAAACCTGTTGCTGATCGGTGAGTGGGGTGAGAAGTGCTTTTCCAGGACTGTGGAGATTGGTCTTATGCAGAAGTGTAAGATGTTGGCTCTTCCTAGAAGGACCTTGCGGAATAAGCCCAGAGATCTTACGATTCATGAGCAGGCTTGCGGAGCCTGAGGTCCTCCTTGACTTTGTTGTAGAAATTTACTGTCTTTTTGTAGGAACTGGTTCAGTCATTCTCCCTTAAGTTGCTTTTTTTTTTTTTTAACTTCCAAATTGGGACCAAATAATATATTCAAATATGCCTTAACAAAGGGTATTTTATTTATATGGAGATTTTTTGACTGAGTGCATGAGCAGAGGAGGAGCAGAGGGAGAGGCAGACTGGAGCTTGATCTCAGGACAGAGATCATGATATGAGCCGCAACCAAGAGTTGGACACTTAACCAACAGCCACCTAGGTGAAAGGGCATTTTAAAAAGTTCCTAAATTCCAGTTCTTTAGCATACAGTATAATATTAGTTTCAGGTGTGCAGTATAGTGATTCACCACTTCCATGCATTATCTGGTGCTCATCTTAATGGGTGTGCTCCTTAATCCCCATCACCTATTTCACCCATCCCCCACCAACCTCCCCTCTGGTAAACATCAGTTCTCTATAGTTAAGAATCTGTTGTTTGGTTTGCCTCTTTTTTCTTTTACTCATTTGTTTCCTTAAATTCCATGTATGAATTGAATCATGGTATTTGTTTTTCTCTATTTCATTTAGCAGGATACTCTCTAGTTCCATCCATGTCATTGCAAATGGCAAGATTTCATTCTTTATGGCTGAATAATAATCATGTGTGTGTCCCACATCTTTTATTATCCATCAGTTAGATGGACACTTAGGCTGCTTCCATAATTTGGCTATTGTAAATGATACTACTATAAACATAGGGGTGCCTGTTTGTTTGAATTAGTGTTTCCTTAGTCTTTGGATAAATACCTGGTAATGTGATTGCTGGATCATAGGGTAGTTCTATTTTAACTTGGTGAGGAACCTCCCTACGGTTATCCAGAGTGGCTGCACCAGTTTGCAGTCCCACCAACGTGCATAAGTGTTCCCCTTTGACCACATCCTGGCCACCGTCTGCTGTTTCTTGTGTTGATTTTAGCCGTTCTGACAAGTGTGAGGTGATACCTCATTGTAGTTTTGATTTGTATTTCCCTGATGATCAGTGATGTTGAGCAAGATCTTTTCTCGTGTTCGTTGGCCATCTGTGTCGTCTTTGGAAAAACACCTATTCGTTTGTGTCTTTTGCCTATTTTTTTAAACTGTATTATTCATTTGAGTATTGAGTTTTGTGAGTTCTTTGTATATTTTGGATGCTAACCCTTTATCAGATAAGTCATTTGTAAATACCTTCAATTCTGTAGGTTGCCTTAGTTTTTTTTTTTCCTCTTCGCTTTGCAGAAGGTAGTTCCAATAGCTAATTTTTGCTTATGTTTCCCTTTCCGTATGAGCCTTATCTACAAAGAACTTGCTATGGCTGATGTAAGAGAAATTACCGCCTGTGCTCTCATCAAAGACTTCGATGGTTTCAGGTCTTACATGTAGGTCTTTAATCCATTTTTGAGTTTATCTTTGTGTATAGTAAAAGCAGTTCAGTTTCTCTCTTCATGTTGCTGTCCAGTTTTTCCAGCACCATTTGTTGAAAAAGACGGTCTTTTTTTCGATTGGATATTCTTTACTGCTTTGTCAAAGATTAACTGACCATATAATTGTGGGTTCATTTTTGGGTTTTCTGTTCTGTTGACCCAAGTGTCCATTTTAGTGCCGGTACCATGCTGTTTTCATCACCACAGCTTGGTAATAGAACTTGTAGATCTGGAATTGTGATGCCTCCAGCTTTTCTTTTTCAGGATTGCTTTTGCTATTTGGGGTCTTGGGTGGTTCCATACAGATCTTAAGATTGCTTGTTCTAGTTGTGTGAAGAATGTTGTTGGTATTTTGATAGGGATTGCATTGAAGGTGTAGATTGCTTTGGGTAGTATAGACATTTTAGGACTTGAATTTTCTTGAATTTGTTTTGTGGCCTAATGTGATCCATTCTGGACGGTGTTCCAGGTACACTTGAAAAAAAGTGGATTGTCCTGTTGGGTGTAAGTGGGGTGTTAAAGTCCTCTACTATTAGTGTATTTTCAACGAGTTCATTTGTTTGGTAGATTTGGGTGCTTTCATGTTGGGTGGATAAATATTGACAACTATTAGATCTTATTGGGTGGTCTCCTTTTTAATATATAGTGCCTTTCTTTGTCTCTTGTTACAATCTAACAAGGCATTGTGAAAGGAGTTTCCAAATACAGAAATTCATATTCAGAGATGGCTTATTATCAAAGAGGATAGGACTGTTAGCTTCCTTTAAATCCTTGTAGTGGTCAGGTGTGTTATTGTGAGAAAGGTTGGGTTTTTTGAAACATGTTTATGTGTAAAGGATGTCACACATGCTGATGGTGTTTGTCACTGACATTGAGTGCTGTATCTCCCTTCTCAGACTTTGATGTGTCCCAAAATCACTAGGAGGGCTTGTTAAACAGGTTCCCAAGTCCCACCTCTGGAGCTTCTGAGTCAGTTGGTCCAGGATGGGGTCTGAGGATGTACACTAATAAGCTCCCAAGTGTGAAGAAGATGCTGCAGATCCAGGGACCACACTTCGAGTATCACTGCTCTAACTAGAGTAAGGGTTACGTTCCCTGAGTTTAGGGACTGTCTGCTTTGCCTTATTTGCTTTTGTCTCCCACCATACTCACCCAGTGCTTGACACATTAGCTCAGGAAATGCTGCAGGTCTTGTTTTGGAGTTAGAGCTGAAGCTGTTTCTGGCCACAGAAGTGACCGAACCCAGCATGTGTCCATCATGCCAAGCCTATGTCCCTGATTGGCAAAATTACATAGTTCATGTCTGAGCTTTTTTCTTGGATTTGAGAAACTGGCATCCTGTTGGCCGTAAATTAAGGCCACTCTGCCCCTACTCCATTCATGCAGCAGGAAGAAAACTCGTAAGGGGACAAATATCTCTACATATTACGTGGGGGGATCAAGAGTGAAAAAAAAGCAGCCACATCTTTCATTGAGGGCAATTGCTGTATGTCCCAGAGCTAAGAACTTTGGTCTTGTAGGAACACAGGGATATATGGCATGATTAGTGTTAGGAGTCTAGCCTCAGCCTCTCTATTTTTCTTCAACTTGTTTAAGACATTTTGAATCTCTTAGGAAAACAGCCCACTTATTAGGGAAATCACTATTAAAATTTTTTTTAATGTTTATTTTTGAGAGAGTGTGAGTGGGAGAAGAGGGGAGAGAGAGGGAGACACAGAATCCGAAGCAGGCTCCAGGCTCTGTCAGCACAGAGCCCAATGTGGGGCTGGAACCCATGAACCATGAGATCATGACCTGAGATGAAATCGGATGCTTAACTGACTGAGCCACCCAGGCACTCCGGAAAGTCACTATTCTAATTCAGTGTCTCAGCCCTGGAGAATGGGGAAGCTGAAGAGACTGGGTAGGAGATGGGAGGAGGAATGATGTTTCTCTTGTTATCTATGAGTAGTTGTGGCTGGAAACGTTCTAAGTTTGCTTTTTTTCAAAAGTGACAGGGAAACAGCTAAATTCTATCTTTGAAAAGTAACCCCCCCAACCTTACGTAGTAACACCTCTCACCAGGAAAATACTCACTGCTCCAAAAAAAAAAAAAAAAAAAAAACCCCAACATATTACAAATGCAAATACTTGATAATGCAGCTTTAAACACTTAGTGGTTCTAGAATGTTTTGTAAGAGTTCTGGAGCCATGCTAATAAGATTTCTTCTAATTGGACTTGATGAGTTTTAGTAAACCATTAGCTGAGGACAGGGGCAAGGTTGGGGAATACTTCCTAGGGCCTGGCCATGGTAGGTGCCCAATGCACATATATTTGATAAACTGGGAATAGATAGGTCACTTCCCTTTGAAGAGCACAACTGTAGACCTCCCTTACGTGAGACTAACGGAGTCTAGCGTTAAGCAGTCAATTCCACAGAATTTTTTTTTTTTTAAATAAGCCGAGGGCCCACTCCTGTCTGAGTGCTGTGAGGTGTGTGGGGGGAGAGCACCTTGCAGTGTAAGTGAGGTGCAGAGGGGCAATGAGAGCAAGCCTCAGGTGTTTATCCTGCTTCAAAGGTCAGGATCAGTAGTGAGCCATGGTCACTAACAGGGAGGTATGACTGAGCAAAGGACAGAGGTGCAGGTATGGGGTCAGGTGTAAATGATGGCCAAGAACAAAGATGCAGCACCTGAGTGGGCCACCAAATCATGGAGCCAGAATGGGGCAGGGATTTCAGCCCCATTCTTCTTTTGTACTGTGAGGAATCTGAGGCTCAGAGCCGGGAACAAGACTTGTTCATGACCCAATTGCCTGTTACTGGTAGAGCCCAGAGAGAAACCTCGGTCTTGTGGCTTTTCAATTCTTTGTCTGCTACTTCCATGACTTTCAAAGTACTCTGTGCAGGGCCTGGGAGCTTCCTGGGGGTGGGGGGGAGAGGAGTAGACAGGTAACCGTGTGCATCTTCTGCAAAAGGAGGGTTTTCTGCATAAACCAGATTTTGGAAAGCATGGGCTTCATTGGGGAAGCAGCCAGGCAAGCACACCCTTCACCTGTTGGTGTAATGCTGGTTGTGGTCTCCCAGCACCTCTCAACCTTATAGTTGCATCTTTGCTCCCAGGTACGGTGGCACCAGCCCCTTAAGGAGAAGGATGCACGCTTTGTTCCGTTCTGGTCCTTCAGGTCTTTGCCAGTTTCCCTTTAGGGCAGTGTGAGTTGAGACTTCTGAAGGAGTCAGCTGACACTTGAACATGCTTGCCCAGCTCAGACAAATGTCCGAATTGGGAACAGGTTATGTAAGTTTATTACATAAACCTGATTCTCCCCGTGGCCTCAGTTACCCCTTAATTAGAAGCCAGCTGCCCCTTTGGGCTCTTGGAGGATTTGGGTCCCTTTCACGGGGTGGGCCTTCTGAGTGAGATCTTGGTGACCGGGAAGAACTAGTGCTCTACTGCCTGGTTTGGAAGTCACCTGAGAAAAAAGTTAGGCAATTCACTGTTGCTTTGACTTTCAAGCACGTGGTTTTTCTAGTGAATTTTTTTAACCATATTTGCCAAAAGGATTGATCGATGATAGTCTGGAAATGTAATATCCTTCACTTTTACCATAGATAGTTGAAGGTAAAAGTCCTCCACAGCCTTACTGTGTTTAGTAACAGTTAACACATAAAGCACATGTTCTGTGTTAGGCTTTATGCTAATTGCTTTAAACACAATGACTGAGTCACTTAGGATCACCCCGTAAGGGCAATACTTGAGTGTACTAGAATCTCAGTTTTACAAATGCAGAATCTGGCCTCTGAGCTCTTACCCAGGGTCAGATGGGTAGGAAATGTCAAGCCCCTGCTCTGCTATCAGGTGTGCCATCTTCAGAGCCCGGCCCACACTGAACCCCTGTGGTTCAGCCTCCAGAGCCTGTCGAGGAGGAGGATAGCAGACTAGGGGGCCGGTTTGTTCCCCGGGCTGGGCTGTGGCCCCACACTGTGCTGGACTTTATGGGTGGAGGACTAGCTGCTGCTCTTTGGTCTTCCTCCTGCCTCTCTGCCTCCCTGGCTTTGTGCTCATGGAATGGGCTGCACTCAGAAGACTATATTTTTGGTCTAAATGACAGCCATTGGCATTCATTATTCCTGAACACATTGCTTTTTCTTGCTCACAATGTAATGCCTTGTGCCAAGCACTAAGGGTTTGGGGAAAATAATCCCTCATGGAAATGAATTCCATAGTTGCAAGTGCCCATTTATAAAACACTGCAGTTGGCACACTTTCCCTCCTCTTTCCTGATGCCTAGACTAATTCTTCCCCTCTGAGGTTTGTGGCACAGCAGGCAGGACCCACTGAGAAGGATTGCAGGATGGGCACAAGGCTTCTTAAGAGTCTGTTAGCTGACACCTTAGGCTGTAGTTGGGGCATGGGTTTTCCTTCCTCTTCAGGCAGCTGTGACTTGACTTTTTGTGCATTGTCCAAGTTTTACATGAATTCACTATTAACATAGTATATTTTTAAGAGAGAACCAAATCCCACCTTTTCCTTCTACCTGTGCCTTGATTTACTCTTCTGTAAAATGGTGCTAACACTGGCTTACTGCCACTATTTCATAAGGCTGACAGCAAGTCAAATGAAGTAACTGGCATGCTGGATGCCTTAACGAGGAGGCAAAGGACCATGAGATCAAGCTCAGGTGGTAGATAGATTTTAATGATATAAATGGGGCTGTGAGGCGGAAGTTTAATCTTTTGCAGTCTGCTCCCATTTGTTCAGTCTCAGGACTTGGGAAATCGATAAAGTGAGTTAATTGCGTGTTCTCTTTTTCACTGGTGTTAGCAGCTCTTTAGGCTTTGGACAAAAGCTAAACTCTGCTGTGCTTGAAGCTAAAATTGCATTTGAGATGCCTGGGAGATAAGAACAGCCTGAGCTGCTCCCATCAAAGGAAAACCATGAAAGCCTAGAAGGGAAGTGGGGAAGGGTGGCCTTTAGGAGTCGCTCCTTGATGTACTCTGCCCTGATGAAACCCTTACACCAACTTCTTTCTTCATGGGCCCTGCAGTACCTATCTCTGGGTAGCTGATGCTCTTTTGGACACTCTTAAATAAATCTTTTTTTTTTTTTTTTTTTTTTTTTTTTTTGGTAATTTCTGACCCCAGCATGTGGCTCAAACTCAACACCTTGAGATCAAGTCGCATGCTCTACTGACTGAACCAGCCACGCCCCTCTTTTGGATACTCGTAACATATGGGAAACAAACGAGAATTCCCTGTCTGAACCTGATAATTCCAAGGCCACACTTGATGTCCAGATAAAGAGAAGGAAATGGCAGCTCTCTGACTTGAATAATTAAACCGTATCAGAGCAGTGTTCCATGGCCCAGTGATGAGCTTTCCTCTGTTCCCTTGTGTCTAATCTTTAGCACAAACGTGAGTCACCTGCCTCCAAATCATGGTGAGGACTGTAGTAAAGCTGGCAAAATTTGTCATAGCAGGGGAGGCAGCAGTGACTCTTGGGAGAGTAGATCAGGCTTCTGGTTTTACTCCAAAGTATTTGAAATTGCTTTAGAAGGTTAACTTTCTGAGGACAGGTGTTTTGTCTGCTCTGTTCATGGTTCTGTGCCATGAACTTAGAGCTAGGCTGGCCACAGAGGTGATGAGTAGATTTTTTGGAGACTGTGGATGGGAGCTTTAGAAAATGTTAACTGACAGTGTGGATGGTTGGGGGGTGGGTGCCTGGGACACACCTGAAGCCATTTCCCCTGTCTTTTTGGGGAAACAGCTATAGAATCCTGGTGGTGGGGAAGTCTCCAGTGGTGCATTATTCATAAGCAGTCATGAAACTTCCATGTAACCTTAATTAAATGATTTGAAAGTTTAATGTCGATGATAGGCTGGGGTGTTTGAGATTTGACAATTGTATCACATTAATAAACATCACACTGAAATAAGTGACCCAGTTTGTTTTAATACAACTTTAGTGAAAGTACAAAGCCACTACACTGGGGCAGGGTGTTGGAAGTTGGTTCATTTTCATAGCCTCTTTACAATAGGGATTTTTATTGTCATTAGTCATTGTTATTCCTTACAAAAAGTTACTGAGCTCCTATTTTGTGCCAATTTAGAAATGTGCAGTGTGTCGTGGGTGTGTGTGGGGGGGGTGTTGATTGCTCTAATGGAAGTATACACATGGGGTGTGGGGACCACAAGGGCCTTGTGGCTAAGTGGGGGCAGATAGGGTTTTTCATGGGGTGGGGGGGCATGTCAGGTACCACACAGAGCAGCTGCTCAAAGGAAGACCTGGCTGGGGGTGGTTGGCTTGTAAAGGCAGCACGGAGTTTCTGGCCTGGGCATGAGTGTTCCTATCACGTGTCTGCCTGTGGAAACCTGGTTTGGTGGGGGTTAGGGCTTCTATGAAGCCCGCTATCTTTTTTTTTTTTTTTTTTTTTTTTTTTTTTTTTTTTTACTGTTTGTGTTAGTTTTGAGAGAAAGTACAAGCCGGGGAAGGGTAGAGATAGAGCATCTGAAGCAGGCTCTGCTGAGAGCAGAGAGCCTGCTGTGGGGCGCAAACTCAGGAACTGGGCGATCATGACCTGAGATGAAGTCCAACATACAACTGACTGAGCCACCCAGGTATCCTTCCACCTATCTTTATCTTTTTTTTCTTTAATGTTTTTTCTTGATAGAGAGAATGAATGGGGGAGGGGCAGAAAGCAAGGGAGACCCAGAATCTGAAGCAGGCTCCAGGCTGAGCTGTCAGCACAGTCCCTGACGCAGGCCTTGAACCCACGATCTGTGAGATGATGATCTGAGCTGAAGTCGGATATTTAACCTACTGAGCCACCCAGGTGCCTCTATCTATCTTTACCTCTTGATACGGGATGTCTGTGTTGGTGCTATAATTTGGATCAGTGTTGCCGTTGTTGCGTGCAGAGGCCTCTGTGTTTGTTCTGTAGCAGAGGGTCTCAGAGTGAAGCTCTGAGGGCACCTGTGCTATGGTTGCTTTGGCGGTTTATTATAAACGTGGACTCCTAGACCCATACCGGGTCCTCTAGCAAGGAGCTTCTGGTTTCTTCATTATTAGGATGCTTCCCCCCCAACTTAGTATTTACAGGGCTTGTGCTTCCTCACTTAATCTTTTCTCAGTTGTCACTCCCCAGAGTAGTCCACGAAGGCCTCTCTGTCTCAAGCAGCACTCTAGGTTCCCTTACTTGGGGTTGCTCTGAAGCCCCTCATCACACTTTGCTTTTCTTTGCAGCAGGCCTCTGTGTCTGATTTTTGTCTGTCGCCTCTACTGTTAACCAGTTCCATGAGTGGAGTGACCTTGACTTTTCCTCCACTTGAACCTCAGTGCCTAGAGTCTGTCTAGCATATTGTAGGTGCTCCGTAAACATGTCTCCAGGTGACTGTTAAGTGTGCTCAAGTTGTCTTATAGGAAGAGATGAGTTAGTAAGAGGCAATCTTTCAGAAGGTTGAAGGAATGACTGAAAAGGCTGAGACTCAGACACTGCCCTCCTAATGTTCAGTTTGTCAACTTAGTTTTACCTTGATGAGCTAACTTGACTAGCACAAACTGGAGAACTGAGGGACCTTAATAACCACTGGTGGTGGTCGCAAAACCTCGTGCACACTGCAGCAGTATAAGTTAACCCTCATGGCCATTTTCTAGATCTTGGGACTGACCCCTTGAGGAAGATGGGATTCTAGTGGTTCTCTGGTTCTTCTGACTTGTCTTAACTAGTTGAACCCAGAGGACATAGGTTTGTGTGAAAGAGGAAATCTGTCAGGAGGATTTGGTCTGGGGCATGCAGAGAGGACAAGACCCAGAAGGGTCTGGTCTTCTATCTCTTCTATCTATTCGTGTAGATCATGATCTTGAAGTTGGGTGCATATCTGTAGTAAGAAATGTTACTATAAATGGCAATAGGGAAACGTTTAGTGCTGGCCTCACTTCATACCTTCGAATTGGGAATGGTTAGGGTTGAGAGGCCAACGAGGTTGAAATTGAAGCCACAGCTTCAGCTTCTACTCTAGAAATCTTGGCACTAATAGAATTTGAATAACATTTTATGCATTTAAAGAATGAAAACCTTGGGAAAAAAGGGGGGGGGGGATGAAAACCTTAAACTTTCCAGAAGGAATATGTAACATAATCCTGAAAAGAAATCTCAGTATTATGGGAATCCCATGACCATAACCATTTCCAAGTAGCTCTCCTGTCTGCTGCGATTCTGTTGATATAGTGCACTCTGCTGTAGGATGGTTTTCTCCTGTATTTGTTAAGCAAGGCATTTTCTAATCTGAAATCATGTTTGCTGTTTTTTTACCTTTCATCTATTAGCTGTGTTGTTGGCTTAAATATATTTTCTGGTCCATATTCTACATTGATTTTCACGTGGTTAATAGCCCTAACAAACTTACTCTTCTCAATCTATGGTACAGCTATCTTTTGAAATTCTTGACTGATGGAATAAAAGCTTGATTCCTTCTATCTTCAGTGGGTTCTATACTGGAGGTTTCTGCATTTATAGCTTGTTAACTGGCTGGTTTCAGTGACACATTTTTAGAGATAAAAAGCACATTACTCATGGCAAGATTTCATTCTTTTTTATGGCTTAATAATAGGCCGTTGTATATACATACGTTGTTTTTAAAAAAATTTATTTTTCAGAGTGAGAGTGTGAGCAGGGGAGGGGCAGAGAGAGAGAGAGGGAGACACAGAATCCAAAGCAGAGTCCTGGCTCTGAGCTGTCAGCACAGAGCCCGACGTGGGGCTTGAACTCAGAAACTGTGAGATCATGACCTGAGCCGAAGTCAGATGCTTAACTGACTGAGCCACCCAGATGCCCCTATATATACACCATTATCTTTACCTATTCATCAGTTGATGGACACTCGCCATTTGCAATGACTGGGATGGAGCTAGAGAGTTTATGCTAAGTGAAATAAGTCAAATACCATAAGATTTCACATGTATGTGGAATATAAGAAACCAATGAGCAAAGGAAAAAAGACAAACCAAGAAAAACTCTTAACTATAGAAATCAGATGGTTATTAGAGGGAAAGATAGGTGGTAGGATGGGGATTAAGGAGTGCACTTGTGATGAGCACTGGATAATGTATGGAAGTGTTGAATTACTATATTGTACACTCAACTACTACAATGTACATTAACTGGAATTAAAACTGTATAGGGTGCCTACTGGCTCAGTCGGTAGAGCATGCAGTTCTTGATCTCTCAGGGTTGTAGGTTCAAGCCCCATGTTGGGAGTAGAGATTACTTTAAAATCTTTAAAACAACAACAACAACAAAAAACACACTCAGCGGATTCCAGAAGAGAGGCAGAGTGATTTAGAGCATTGCTTTGGAGAGCCATAGATCTAGGATTGAGTCCCAGCTCTGGTAATTTTCAGTAGGGTATGCTTGATAAAATTGCTTAATCTTGCCAATTATGTACCCCATTTATGTAAAATGAGAGTAAGCATTATTTTATTCACTCAAATACTTGAGTGCCTATGAACTGCTGCAGATACCTAGAGCAGATGGTGGGGGCTGGCCCTAGCCCACACAGAGCTTACAGAACAGTGAGGGAGATAACAGTGTCTAGAAACTAGAGACTACCTCGTTTAAGTGCCAGGAGGAAAAACTGAAGCCGAGAAGGGAAATACGGAATGGCAAAGGGAGGGTGGTTGGTGGTGGAGGCTATGTAGAGAAGTTCACATTTGGGCAAAGACTCGAAGCAGGTGAAGGAGCGGGCAACATGGCTATCTGACAGAAGAGCATTCCAGACAAAAGCAATACATGCCTAGACCTGAAGTGTAATGGGCCTGGTGGTTCTGAGGAACAGCAAGGAAGTCTGTGGCTGGAGGTGAATTGAGGTAGGAGGATGTCAGAGTTGACAGAGGCCGGATTGCATGGGGCTTGGAAGCTGCTGTAAGCCTTTAGACTTTTACTCTGATGTAAGGAACCAGTGGAGAGTTGGGAGCAGGACAATACATTATTTGTTCTAATTTTCACACGACTTTCTGTGGATTGACATTGGTGTGTGAAGGGCACCTGGCATACAGCAGGTGCTCTAACACAGTCCTCTACAGGGTTAGTATTGGCAGTATGAGGATGGAACCCACGTCTTGTCCTGTGGGCACTGCCACCTTTGACAGCGTTCCCATCAGTAGTGAGGTATGGGTAAGGTTGGTGGGCTGCTGGTCTGGAATGCATGTTGTATAGGACTTAACTCAAAAATTTTTCAAAAATTATGGCTGTTCATGTCCTTACTTGGGTGCCCAGTGTAGCATTCATGGTTCTTTGTTCCTGTAACAAGTTCTGTTTTCATGGAAAAGGTGGATGGTCTATTGTTCAGACTCCAGCCTTGATTGTGACTGAACTGTCATGTGCCCTCTCCTAAGGTATTGACCTTAGAAAGTTTCTCATTGTTACAGCATGGAGGAAGCTGTGGATTGGGAGGGGTAGGGGTGAGATCATGGTTCCTAGGGACTTATTTGTGCTAGTGACACCTTAGCATTGGTCCATGTAGGAAGACTCAAGGTCATCGGCCCATTGACCTTATTCTTGGTCAGAAAGGACAAAATCCTAGCATATGTGACCATTCAAAGTTGGGTGAATAATACTTTACCACATAACTCGGCTCTACATTGGAAGCAACACATGTAGCCTCATGTGAGACTTGAATAGTTTAGAGCTGGTTAGGGGCAAGATATTCACAATTTCTATTGACATATCTAGTATCCTTAGTAGTACTGATTCAGATTTAGCAAAGAGCAAGACTTTATTTTTAGGACCTATGACGATTGCTGTGCACCCACTAGTGAAGCACTGTGGATTGTTGAAGATTAAGGTTAGTAGGAGGTCCATCTCCACGATCCCTCTTTCTGGGCTTTTTAGAAACCTCAACTTAGGGCTGCTTATAGAAGTTGTCATGTTTCTGCCTTTGGTTCAGATATTTTCATTACAATCGTAATGAACTCATGGGGACTCAGTTGATTCAATGTTGATGTTAAAAACATGGGTGAAATAGCCTTCGATATTTAAAGTAGATTGAAACACTGTGACATGTCTATAAAAGAATAGCACAGAACAGCTAAACACACACAGTAACATGAAAAGATCTCCATTTAGGCAGAGGAAAAGTAGTAAGATGCAAAACAGTGCAAACTTCATGAAGTTGTATTATAAACTAAGCTCAACTTGGTAATTCAGATATTCTTTATATAAGTGGTCAACTGATAGTGAGTTGCCTCTACAGTTAGTTCTATCTCATCCTCTCAGGAAATCCTTTGCTTCTAGGAAAAGCAGCTGGAGAGGGTGACAAGCAAGTAGGCTACCTAACAAGATCAGTTGATAAGTCACCTGAGAGCTCTGTTTTATTAGAATCACTAGGATTTCAAATTTCAAAAAGATCTGGTATAATGTTAGAAAAAGTTGTTAGGTATTTGGAATCTCTGTAAAGAAAAGATTGAGATTTAATCCGTCCACCCGAAGGAATCTGAACAGGATAGGATTAGGAGATGCTGATGTTAGCTTCCAGGCAGGGTTGGACTACGAGGGTCTTTGGCCCTCCCCAGCCTCCATGGTTTAGGTGGAAAGAGGATTGACACAAACTAGTTAGAAATTGGGGACCAAAGCAGTGGTTTAAGGAATGGTTAGGCAGCACTCTTTGTCCAACTCAGGTATGTAGGTAAGCTGAGGTCCTGGCCTGGCCAAAATGCCAAGATGGCTCTGCCCACAGCAGGCTGTGGGGTGTGCTAACCATGGGAGGCTGGGAGCCCTGGGTGAGCCCAGGCAGACGGGGGTGGGGTGGTGGTGGGACAGGTAGGAAAGGAGACAGAGCCTGTTTTGAGAGCATGATAACCACCTACTGATAATTCCAATTCATTGGATTAGCTACCTCTCTCCTTCTGTGGAGGAAAGAGTTTCTGGGTAAATAGAAAAATCTATCTTTTTTTTATTTTTTATTTTTTTTTTAACTTTATAGTTTATTGTCAGGTTGGTTTCCATATAACACCCAGTGCTCTTTCCCCACATGTGACCTCCACCATGACCATCACCCCCCATTACCTTTCCCCCTTCCCCCCTCAGTTCGTTTTCAGGATTCAAGAGTCTCTCGTGCTTTGTCTCCCTCCCTCTCCCTAACTCTTTTCCTCCTTTCCCTCCCCATGGTCCCCTGTTGGGTTTCTCCTGTTAGACCTATGAGTGCAAACATACGGTATCTGTCCTTCTCTGCCTGGCTTATTTCGCTTAGCATGACACCCTCGAGGTCCATCCACTTTGCTACGAATGGCCAGATTTCATTCTTTCTCATTGCCATGTAGTATTCCATTGTATAGATGAACCACATCTTCCTAATCCATTCATCAGTTGATGGACATTTAGGCTCTTTCCATGATTTGGCTACTGTTGAAAGGGCCGCTACGAACATTGGGGTACCAGTGCCCCTATGCATCAGCACTTCTGTATCCCTTGGGTAAATCCCCAGCAGTGCTATTGCTAGGTCATAGGGGAGTTTTATTGATAGTTTTTTGAGGAACCTCCACACTGTTTTCCAGAGTGGCTG
>CM053566.1:63946911-64236701 GCA_028646485.1 Cryptoprocta ferox | reverse complement strand
AGAGAAGAAAAGAGAGAAGAAAAAGAAACAAAAACAAAAAGAAGGAAAAAAAAAAAAAAGGTGGGGACAGAGACAGCAAAAGTCTGTGGGCAGTCCAAAAGCATATAACCAGCCAAGAGGAGAGATAAGAATATGCTACAGGATATATATCTGGATGGCAGCAGAAAAGGAGAAGCAACGATAAAAGGAAAAAAAAGACAACTCCCTTGTTCCGATGTGCGTGGTTTGGCGTCAGGCCAGGTCTCGGGGGCTGCTCTCTCCGAGGCCCCGCCTTGGTGGTTGCAGGGAGAAGTATGGCGCCGCCTCCAAGTTTTGCCGGAACCAAGCGTTGCAACCGCCCTCCTGAGTCCGATCTCCCTGTGCCGCGGGGGAGCCAAACTGTAGTCTCCAAGCTCCGCCTCACTTCCAAATCCCAGTCTGTGCAGTTCAACACTGTCACCGGGGATGAGATGCGTTGCCGCTGGCGGCTGGCCTCCCGGCCGGCTTGCGCCACCCTTTTCGCGGAGCTGCCGCTGCCGCTTTTCAAGGTTCCCGCTTCCGCTGCACCCAAGGAAGAACTCGCCGGCCAGATGGGACGGATTTCTCTCCCGGCGCTCGGCAGTTATATATGGGGAGATGGGCGAGTTTTTCCTCCCTTAGAGATGGTTCTAGGTGCGTTTTCCGTCTCTCTTTCTCTTCCCCTGGTCTCTCCGGGGCACAGCGCGCTCTCCCTGTGTTGGGCTCAGGGGCTCCTTCCCCTGCACCGCCGGGACCGCCCGTCCCCTAATTTCCCAGATCACAGTCACTCACTCAGGCATCTTTGAGGTTGTCTTCTTTCTGGCGTCTGTTTCTTCTTTCCCCCACTTGCAAATCCAAGTTTTATCCCTTCAGTCCTTCTCAGTTCAATCCATACGGGTGGGCGTGCGCAGATTACAGAGCTCCCTGCTTCTCCGCCATCTTGTCCTCTCTCTTTCGCACCTCCCTTGCCTCGAAGGTGCCACTTTGAAGGTCCCGCGTAGAAAAATCTGTCTTGATTGCTCCCTGGAGAGGTCAGAAAATTCTCTTAGGAGCTGAGGCAGAAAATGGGGAGAGGAAGGAAAGAAAGGACTTGGAGAAAGTCTGGCTGACATAGGTTCATGTAATTCTTCTGCCTTGGTGATTTGGCCAGAAGTTCAGACCTTAATGTGCATGCAGAACAGCTGGGGACATTTTTATTTGGAGATTGTTATACATAGAACTAGGGTTTGGGAGATGGTGCATTTCAAATGGGCTCCTGGGTGCTACTATTGCTCCCGGTCTATGGACCCTACTTGAAGCATTGGGTTGTGATCCTTTTTTCTGGCCACGGTGGAACTGAATTGGAGCAGCCGCTGCCCTGAATGAGGGGTCTTTACTTAATATCTGCAGACTTTTCCTCTGGCGTCCTATTCCTAACTTGCTGACACCCGACTTATTTAACTTCTCTGTGGATCTCTGGGATGCTGGCCCATTGTGGAGAGTTGTCACTTGGTTTTTCTCCAGCTGGGCTTTGCATTTCTGCTGGGAGTTCTCTGAATATATTCTTTCCCTAGGATTAAGACTCAGATGGTTGTTCTTAGTGTTGTTGTTTTTTTAAATCTTAGTATATGGCAATAAAGATTGCCTAGGACTTAAGGTGAGGATTACATGGTACAGAGATGATCTGAGGATTCCAGGGTACCTGACTACTGCCTCACTAAGTACCCATCTTAAGGGATGGTTGCCAAATAATAAACAAAGTTTGATTAGATTTTGATGAGCCTGAAGGGCAGTGCCTTCCAAAGCAGAGTTCTGGGTTTTGAACACCAGTTTCATTGGTGGTATTGGGTTCAGTTTTGCCTGAGCCACATCCACATTTAGAAGTCTTAGCACACTCTAGCTGTCCCCTGCAAAGCACAGGACAGAGAGAGGGTCCGACACTGACTAGAGCTTCTAGCTCTTTGAGTTTGCTGAGGCCTAGACCTGGAAGAGAGAAGGTGAAGAACACTGTATGAGCTTTGGACCCCAGTGACCATGCCCTCATAATTGTCAACATCTTGGAGTCTAGCCAGTCAGTATTACCTGCTTTGGGGGAAGAATAAGGATGTAGGCGACAGGTGCCTTTCATACTATGCAGGCCATTTTTGACTAGAATGTAACTTAAGGATAACTCGGGTGCACAGTGGCTGAGGTTTTCTTGTTAATGGGCCTTTGTGCACAGTAGTAGATGCTTCCTAGATGCTCAGTGATGCTGGGGATTCCCATGCCTTAGAAGGTACCCTCTCCAGTCGTTGCTTGAGCAACAGAACCCACGTGATGCATCAGTGTCTTTAGTGTGACAGCTCAGGAGACAAGATCCTGATTTAGCAGAAGCAGATGTCACAGAAAATACTTTGCTTTAACCATGACAAGTGAAACTGTGAATTAGTCATTTAAGAATTTACTCTAGCGAATATCCAAACAGATGTGCTAAAATAGAAAAGAAAAACTCACCGCTGTCATTGGATCACTCCTGCATATGGTTTTATACTCTTTCGGCAGTTTCCAGACTGGGCTTTGATAACACTTAAGCTGTGAATCTTGGCTCTGCGCTTGGAAGATGACCATCAGGTTATGGGAGGTAAATCCTTGAAGGTGGTTTTAGGACCCGTGAGAGTCTGTGTGTGAACCAGGGAGGCTATGTCCAGTGTTTTCAGCCAGCCTAATAAGCTTATGACAGGCATGAGTGGCCTTGTTCAATATCTGTCTGTATTTAGTTATCCCTTTTGGTAGAGGATAAATGAATTGTGTCTAATGTTGTATGTCCATTAGTGTCTGTGAAGCTGGTTGGTTTGTTGAGAGGGATGTGCAGCTCTATCCCTACCACCTAACAATAGCTCACACCTCAATCAGAAATGTCTTCAGACCTTGTCAGTGTCTCCTGGTCAAGATCATCCCTTGCTGAGAACCTCTCGCTTATAGTACAGTCATTGTGTTCTGTGGCGTGAACCCTTGGAGGGTAAGCATCCCAAGAGCCAGCTACATTTGACTTTGCTAAGAGGCCAGGCTGGTGGCTCTGCATCTAATCCAGACCTTTAGGATTGCAAGGAATCCACAGGCACCTTGTCAAACTTCTGTTCTCTCAGAGCCTCTACTGTGTGTTCATTGCTGGACAACCTGTCCTTCAGGACACATGTCGCTAGCCTGCTCTGGGGCTGCTAATGGTCTCCTGTGCTGAGAAGCCTCTACATCCTCTGCCATTTCCCCCATTGCTTGACATGGGTTTTTTATTCAAGGTGGTTTTTTTTTTCATCCTTATATTTGAGTTTTTATTTATTCTGAGCAGTAGGTACAAAAGACAGACCTAGATGGGTGTCAGGTTGGTGTGAAACTTCAGACCTCATGAAGGAACTCCAGATTGAGACCTGCTAGGATGTGGATTGCATCTGTTCGTTTCAAAGAAGATGGGTTAAATGGAAAGGAAAGGAGAACGTCACTGAAGTTGAACAGCAGTTGGTAAGGGTCACTCTGCTCTTTGAGCTGTGCTGAGTTTGCTCCTACAGAGGACCCTGCTATCTGTTTTTCAGATTCCTTCACAGGAGGATAAAGGTGCCTGATATGGACAATTGGCTGGGTGCTGAGGGTGCTACGTAGGGAGCACATGACCTTGGCATTTTTGGGTTTCCTTGAATGGCAGGAGTTAGGCTATGGGTCAGAGGTTCAGTGGTCTGATCCACTCTCCATTAGTGAATGTCTCTTCCCTGAATGGCCACTCAGTGGACTTCTGAGTTACCTGTGGCCCAAGGGCAGGTAGTTTACACTTAGTGCTTTGATCACACAGGAGAGCTTACTACATAGTGTCCCTTACCTTTGTGTACATTAGACCTTCCTGTTTCTAAGCCTTTTGCCTGCCTTTTCCTTCTGTTTAAATCCCACCATTTCTGGCAGCCTTCACCAGTTGGTCCAGCTCCTATGCTACTGCACTTTCAATCTTTGCCACACGGTTGAACATTTAAATGTTTTCAAAGCAAAGTTGTAGTTTGCAAGCTACTTGAAGTTAGGGTTGTATTTTTTTTCTGTGTTCATGACAACTAGTTTGGAACTTGATGGTTATTTTAGTATTGATTTTAATGGAGCTCTTTGGGACATCGAATACAAATGTCATACTTTGGGAATCCAGAGAACCTAACAACTGGGTTTGGAGCCTGTTAACTCCAAAGCAATAATTACCAGTTGACATCTTGGACTTTCACCAGTTTGGGCAATGTATCGATGAGATCATACACTGCTTAAAATCAGTTTGTCTATGAATCTGTGTGTTAATGTTAACTCTTAAAGAATATTCCTAAGTCAACAAATTGACTTGCTTGATGGAGAATGTTAGATATAAGTAAACTACATTGAGGAGGAAATGTTAAATAATTCAACTGCAAGGAATCATTTACTTTGATCTCAAGACGTGGTCTCTTGTCTAGACATCATGGAGGCTCAGCCTCAGTTTTCCTGGCTCATACCATTAATGTTTCTAGCAAAAACAGCACCTAGTTTCCCCTTTGGGGTTTGAGTATCTGTTTCTTGGCTCATTACCTCCCTTTGCCAACTCTAAGTCCTGCTGTCTCCAGTTTCCTTCACTGCTTCATCTCTGTGTCACTTGAATGTGGGTTTTCCAGGGTCTGTGGTCTGCTACCCTGGCTTCTTTGTTGGTGTCTGGTCCTTTGACACCTGCTTCATGAGCTGGCAGGGGTTTGCCTCTAGACCTTGCAAGGCTTGGGACCTATGTTAGAGGTGTATTCTCTTTCCCTGATCTCTGGTTTCAATCACTTGGTGATCCATTGATGCTCATTCCTTGGGAAGTAAGCCCCACATTTTGTTGCTATACAGGGATGAAGGAGTTTTTTAACAAACATCCCAGAACTTACATGTCTAGATAGGTTTGTTGTGTGAAGTAACTTTAGGACTAATCTGACGACGGTGCTATTGCTCAAGTTTTGGAAATTCTCTTGTGATGGTGATCCAGCCATTTTATAAGCTGCACAATGGACCAAACAGGTTTCCTCGGTATAACTCAGTCTTTTTGAGCACTTTGGTCAGGCTAGGTAGTACACTAGATCTGGGAATCAAAAGAATAATTAAGGGTACTCTCATGGAGCTTTCAGTCAGGTTGAGATAAGTGGATGAGAAGCTCTGGGTCCAGCCAGATGCGTCGGCATGTCACAGGAGAGACAGGATGGGTTTGGGAGCATTTGTCTGGGGAATTGGTGTGTATAGGAGGAAAGTCAGAAGGCTTGAGTCAAGAAGGATGGGGAGGATTTCAAGAAGATGAGATAGGAAAGGGATGGGACATTCCAGAAAGAGGAAACTGTATTAGCAGCAGTATTTTGACCCATGAACCTTGAGATCATGACCTGAGCTGAAGTTGGACACTTAACTGACTGAGTCACCCAGGGGCCCCTGAGTGGGAAAGGATTTGGTGATGGCTTAGATGCCGGGTGACCACAGGTCCTTGTTGGTTCTGCAAATGCCTAATTTATGTCTAGTGACCTGGCTTAGGTGAGTCATGGAAAGCTGCTTTTCTATAGGTCAAAAATGATCAAGTGGGGCAATTTCGTATAGTTCATCCTAATGTTAAAAGTGCTTCCTTTCATTTTTTCAGATGTCCCTGTTTGGACAGTAAATGACTTGGTCATCCTAGTGGCGGAGTGTTGAGGCGCAAGAAAGTCCTTCCCAAAGTTCTGAGCTTAGTGACCAGGAGAATGGCCTGGTACTAGAAGTAATTAGGATTGTGAGGTGGGTGGTACTGATCTGCTTTGTTCACTGTTTGGGACAGACATTTCCACATGATTCCATTCCCTCTCACTACAGATAGAACACCTTTACCCCTGAGGGATATGTTCAAGCATAATGCCTGTGAAGGTCTTTTTTGTAGGAGGTGTAACAGCCATCATTTGGGATCTTGGAAGATTGCTTTGAAGGGCATTACTCACTTTGGGGTGTGTGAGGTCTGGTGGCTCTGTTGATGTGAGGCCTTCTGTACTGTGCAACATTCCTCAGAGGTGGTCAGAGCAAGTGGCTGGTCAGCCAAGGCCATTTCCTGGGTGGAAGCTTTGGCCATACCAAGGCATCAGTCCTCAAAGGATAAATGGCTTTGACAGGCAGACCATGACAGAAGGTAGTTTAGCAAGAGCACTTTTTTCATTTATATTTTTGAAATGGGTGTGCCCAAGAGCATCCCTCTGTGGGAGATGTTGTGCAGGGAATGTTTAAAACCTACAGGTCTAGGTTAATGGGCAGATCCACAGGAAGTGAGCCCTGGTTTCAGTTTTTGTTGGTCTAATAGTTAATATTGCATCAAGTGGCATCATGTGGCATGTACCAGATGCATGGATGAAGAATTCTAAGGATACCAGAGTACTCAGTCTGTTGTTAAATATTTGATAAACTACATGCGGATCATTTTTGCTTTTCTTTTCTTGTGAAGTGTCATGGGGCAGTAGTATAGGGTGAGGGCCATGTCCACAGGTCTCTCCTGGAGGGCTTACTCCTTCCCTTCAGAATGAACTACCATTTTTCTATATGTTTCATTATGCAGTCTTTAACATTTTAATTCCTTACAAGAATTCATGAGTACGCTAGAAAATCGGAAAGCTGTAGAAAACAATAAATATCCTCATTAACCTTACTCCTCCTTCTTAAAAGATCGTCTCCCTTTGTTTCTCTGTTGGATTTATCAGAGATAAACCAAACTTTGGTGTAACCTTCCCAGACCGGCCCTTCGTATACACAGACGATATATATCCATGGATCATTACAAAAAAAGGATCAGACTACATATGCTTTGTAATGATGTTTTTCGTTTAATATCACTTGATTATCTTTCCAAATCACACATACTTGTCTACTTTCATGACTAGGAGACTCATGGATGACTGCACAATGTTACTCCCCCACTGTTGATGGAAACGTTGGCCCATTCTCCATTTTTACAATTCTAAACCGTGCTGCGGTGAACACCTCTATGGAGTTCATCTATCGAGTGCTTGTATAGAAGAGACTTCTACACTCACTACCTGCTCTCCGATGTAATCCATTTGACAGTTCTGTTTGCCTATTTCCTCGCCTCTTGATATTACCAGGCTTTTAATTTTTTTGCCAAATGCATAGGTTAAACTGTATTTTTAATGGTCTTTTCTTGACGCATGAATGAGGTGGAGCATCTTTTCATATGTTGGTCTTTGTAGTTTTTTGAATCCTCTATTTGTAGATGGCTCATATTTTGTACCTGATTGAAAGGAAGTTCAAAAACAATGGGCAGTTAAGCCTTGGTTCGTTGGCGAATGTTTTTTCTTGTCTTCTGTCCTTTGATTTTAAAACTGTTGATGGAGGGTCTTAAAAAAAAAAATTCTGTCCAATATGTCAGCTTCCTCTCTGAATTCTGAATTTTATGTCCTGCATAGGCTTTCACATTCTTGAAAATGAAGTATTTTTGGAGCCCAACAGTCCTGACATTTATTCAGTGATTCAACTAATATTAGAGTATCTACTTAATGTGTTCTGTTCCTACTGACTGCAGTAGCATTTCCTCCCCCACTTAATTTCCTTTTGAGCTCCAGTGTGGCACTGGCATTCATTTATGGCAGTGGCTTTTTACAAAACTGAATGTCCCCCTGTCAGCAAGCTGACAGTTCTGGTCTGGCTCAGCACTTGACCAGCCTCTTCCAGGAGCCCTTTGGTTTCCATGGCACCTTCATAACCCTTTCATAGCTCCTTGAGCAGATCAGAGTTACCTCCGGGCCAGAACCATGGACTTAAAACAGCTCTGCCTTACTGAGGTCAGAAGCAGGCGCTCTTTGCTCTATTTTCCCTTCCCCATTAAACTGGGTCAACCTTGGGCTTGTCACTGTTCCCCCCACCCCCCGCTCTCTTTTGCTCAGATCTCAAGTGCGAGAGCCAGTGATCCCCTCCCATGCCTCTCCCATCACTGTTGGTTGGTTTCACGGTGCTTCAGAATTTCAGCTTAGGGCTGTGTCTGCTACTCTGGTTTTCTCACTGACCATTTCCTCTACTAATCTTTTCTTCCCATCTTTTGAGCCTCTTTGAAATCCCTTCAAGGCAGGCAGTTATTCGGATTCTTCATTTTTGCAGGCCCTTAGATGTGTCTGCCTCATTTCCTGGACTCTGTCTTTGCAGCTGAAATTAGAAACCTGCAGAAGCATAACAGATGCTAGAGTCTCATGAAGTAACGTGCTCAAAATAGCTCAAGTCTACTGGCAGAGGATTTGGCTATTATTCAGTGAGTGCCCACGACGGGGCTGCCTTGACCAGGTCTCTTGTTTCTCAGGCTTTTGAGGATGGCTTGAGCGCATCATCCCCTTGGCCCAACCTTTGCCTTTTCTTGTCTGATTCCCCCCCCGCCCCCCCCCCCCGCCATTTTCCTTTTAGTGTATTTGAAGTTTTGGGAGATTTTAGGTACAAACTTTATGTAAGTGGAGTTTAAATCTATAGAAGCTGCAAGCAGACCCTGAACAAGCCAGGGGCCTACGGAGCTGCATACAACAGAGTGTGGCTGTAGGTCGGTGGCTCTGGGCATGTGGCTCATTTTATAAACAGCTGCTGGGGATCCCAAGAGTCTCCTTTATCAGGAAAGCGGCAGCTTGGACCAATGGAAAGAAAGAATAAGTAGCTAGATTTGGGTTGAAGCTTGGGGCTATCAGTTACTTTCTGTAGGTTCGTTCCTTGTCTGAGTGTACCTACATCATGGGATGGTTGTGAGGATTAAGGGATGAGATTAGTGTATATTCAATACTTTAAAGTGCCGTCTGTAAATGGTATTGACAGCATTTGTATTTGTGGAGGTTGAATTTGAGACAAGGAAAGGCATCTAAATAAGTTGAATGAGTATATTTGTAAATGCCCTGGGAGACTTTGCAGATGGAGTCCCAAAGAACTACCCTCCTGGTGTAGGAGGGAAATGCACAACATTTATGTCACCAAGTGCTCACTGATGAAGCTGCCAGGAGAGGGGCTGCAAGATACTTAGCAACTCTTTTCTAAGCCTCCAGTACATTTGAATGATCCCACAGGACTCTGTCCAGTTTCCTTTGACCAGTGATAAGTGGCTGCAATGCATCCCACAGATGGGGCTGTTGCTCTTCTGTGCCATTAGATAGGGCCCCGTCTTATGAGAATTCCCTTAGGCTGGTGGCACAAGCATACCCAGACACACATCTTCTGATAGGTGATTGGCCGTGCATGTCTTCAGAGAAACAGGTTTACTCTATTCGGGGTATATAGGTTGTGTGGGCTGTCCTGGGAACCTATCACTTCGAGGATCGTTTCTATGGAAAAAGTGAATTCTGACTTCCACATTTAGAACTTAGAACATAGCTTATTTGCAAGTTGATAAAGAAAACCCTTACTTAGGGTGTAGAAGAATTTAGGACCATGTTGCAGGCCAAGTGGTGATACTATGTGGTTCTTAATGGATCCAAGAGGTGGTAACTCCCCTGTGTTGCATTGTAACACATGCCAGGTCAGTTGTAGGAAGTCATTGGTGCATAAAATGCAAGGAGGCGACTCTGCTTTGATTTTTTGAAAATAGATTTTGAAATCTTGGTTTAAAAAGAAATCAAGGATTATAAGGGAGCAGGAGCAGCTGCAGAAAACCCACTGGGGTGGGATGGTGGGGATTGCCCTGTTCGTTGTAGATGCTGATTGTAGAACATATGGAAGTTGGTTGGTAAGTTCCAGATGGATGTGGAACCAAACCCAATGAGGGGTATTAACATCCTATAGCTGTTGTTTCCTGGAATCCCCGTGTTTCAGTGGGTTTGGGCTGCTGTAACAGAATCCCACAGACTGAGTGGCTTATAAACAAAGTTATTTCCCCAAATTCTGAAGGTTGGGCGGTCCAAGATGGAGGTGCCAGAAGACTTGGGGTGTGGTGAGGACTGTCTTGTTGATTTGCTCTCATGTAGCAGGAGGGGAGAATTCTGGTCTTTTCAGCCCTGCATAAGGGCACTTATCCTGCCCTTAAGGACTCCACCGTCAAGACTCTAATCTTCCAAAGGTCCTACCTCCAAACACCACCACGTTAAGGATTTGGTTTCAAGGTGAATTTGCGGGGGGTGGGGGGAGGGAGACACAAAATTTTCCTCAGAGGAAATGTTGATTTGCCTTTTCTTTTTTTAAGTTTAAATTCAAGTTAGCTAACCTCTAGTCTAGTATTGGTTTCAGGAATTGATCCCAGTGATTCATCACTTAGAACACCCAGTGCTACTCCCAACAAGTGCCCTCCTTAATGCCCATTGCTCGTTGAGCCCATTCTCCCCCCACCTTTCCTCCAGCAACCCTCAGTTTGTTCGGTGTATTTGAGTCTCTTATTCTCTTAGGGTTTTTATCTTTTTTTTTTCTTCCTCTATGTTCATGTTGTGTTTTCTAAATTCCAAAATCATGTAATATTTGTCATTTTCTGACTTAATTTCACTTAGCGTAACACACTCTAGTTCCATTGACATTGCAAATGGCAAGATTTTATTTTTGGTCACTGAAGAGTATTCCTGTGTGTGTGTGTGTGTGTGTGTGTGTGTACCACCTCTTTACCCATTCATCTGTCAATGGATATTTGGGATTTTTCCATAATTTGGCTATCATTGATAGCACTGCTATAAATATTGAGGTGCATGTGCCCCTTCAAAGCAGCATTTGTGTATCCTTTGGATAAATACCTAGTAGTGCAATTGCCTGGGTTGTAGGGTAGCTCTATTTTTATTTTTTTGAGGAACCGCCACACTGTCATCCAGAGTGGCTGTACCAGTTTGCATTCCCACCAACAGCACAAAAAGGATTTCCCTTTCTCTGCATCCTCGCCAATATCTGTTGTTGCCTGAGTTGTTAATGTTAGCCATTCTGACAAGTGTGAGGTGGTACCTCATTGTGGTTCTGGTTTGTATTTCTCTGATGAGGGATGTGGAGTATCTTTTCATGGGTCTGTTGGCCATCTGGATGTTCTTGGAAAAATGTATTGTCTTCTGCCCATTACGTCACTGGATTATTTGGGTTTTTGGGGGGAGTGTTGAGTTTAAGATCTTTATAGACTTTGGATACTAACCCTTTATCAGATACGTCATTTCCACATATCTTCCATTTTGTCAGTTGCCTTTTAGTTTTGTTGATTGTTTCCTTCACTGTGCAGAAGCTTTTATCTTGATGAAGTCCCAATAGTTCATTTTTGCTTTTGTTTCCCTTGCCTCCAGAGACAGGTCTAGTAAGAAGTTTTTGTGGCCGAGGTCAAAGAGGTTACAGCCTATTTTCTTCTGTAGGATTTTGATTATTTCCTATCTCAAATTTAGGTCTTTCATCCATTTGGAAGTTATTTTTGTGTATGGTATAAGAAGGTGGTCCAGGTTCATTCTTCATGTTACTGTCTAGTTTTCCCAGCACCATTTGGTGAAGAGATGGTCTTTTTTTCCATTGGATACTCTCTTTGTCGGAGGTTAGTTGGCCATACATTTGTGGGTCCATTTCTGGGTTCTCTGTTCCATTGATTTATGTGTCTGTTTTTATGCCAGTACCATACTGTCTGGATGATTACAGCTTTGTAATACAGCTTGAAGTCCGGGATTGTGATGCCTCCAGTTTTGGTTTTCTTCAGGATTGCTTTGGCCATTCAGGGTCTTTTCTGGTTCCACTGACTTGATTTTCCTATCTCCACCCCCTAGAGAAGGATTCCTATTACGTAAGCTTCAGATGAACTTGAACAAACTATACTTCTTAAAAAAAAAAAAAAAAAAAAAGGCAGACTTGCCTTGTAGAAGGTTACTTCTGTCAGATGACTGGCCAGAAATAATGGATGTATTGCAGGCACTAGCATTCATGGTCTGCTGGACTGAACATTGTGGAAAAACCAAATATAATACACAATCCTTCAGAAGGAGTTTATCATGTGGATGGGTAGATAAGATGTGCAAAACAGTGACTGGCAAAGACAGTATGAAATGAATTGCTTTGCTACAAGTCATTTTTGGAAGATGGGGGATATAAATTATACATACATGAATGCATACATTTTAAATGACCATGTGCTCAAATGCCTAATCCAGGTAATTAGAGAAATTTGGTAATTTTTGAAGTACAGGCTTGAACTTGAAAGGAGGGCAAGACTGTGGGTTGTGCAAGAGGATGTGTCAAAATATAGATATTTAAAAAGCATTTCATTATTGTCTGTTGTATTCCTAATGAGCTAACCAGAAGAACACCATTTTTGTCAGACTTTAAAGTCCTCTGAAACACTTCGCCTCTGGCTCCCCCAGTGTTCCCACCCCTATTTAAGCTGCCTGGGGTGGGGACAAGAGGAATACGTGTCCCTTATTTTTCTGATGTGTGGAGTAGCTCTTCCACGACATCTGCCCAGTGAAGTTCCCTGAGGCTCAGCTCTGATCTCCCCTCTATCTGGTTCAGAAACTGAGCAGCTTCCTAGGGCGTGAAGTTCTCTGTTGGGAGCATGGTATTGAGGGTCCTCCGTGGTCTGCTATAATCCTGACTTCCTTGTACCTTCCTTTGTCCACCAAACCCATGGCCAGCCTTCAAGCAGGCCCCCTCCCCCACACTGACTGCCCTGTGTCCTAGGAGAGCATCTCTTTCTGGGACACCTGTTCCCTGTCCTTACATGTCCTTCAAAGCTTCGCTCCGGTGTTACTGTTTCCATGAAACTTCCCTTACCTCTCCAGCTAGTAGAATCCCTGCTGCCTCTGGGTTAGTGGCACCCAACCCCTACTGCTCTTGGCGCTCTTGGTACTTTTCTCCTCCGTATTGTAGGTGTACGTGGAAGTTTTTTTTTTTTTTCCTCCTCCCCACTGGAAAGAATGCAGAGTGCCCAGGCCCTTCTTAGCTTGGTGTATGTGCACTTAACATTACCTGTGCTTTCCTCAACAAAGATCTTCCTGAGAAAGGTGCCTCATAGATCAGAATTGGCAGTGAGCTTGGTACCCTGTGCTTCATTACTCAGTCCTTCAACCCTAACTAGAAAACACCTGGGCCTCTTTGTTGCTATTCTCAGATGTTCACATGGTGGCTTGGACTGAGGTCTGCATAGCTTATGGACAAACACAGATAAGCACAGTGTAACTCTATTACCATTCTGCTTTATAACCATCTCCAAGGCGTTTCATCCGAGGTCATTTCCCAGAGCAGCTGGGGATATAAACAGGCAGTTGTTTGCAACATCAAAGTCCTACTCTGGCTGTAGCTTAGGGAAGCCTTTCTCACGATGCTGGGAGAAGGCTGACATGATGGGATATGTCTTTGGTGACATGCTGTTAAGATGTTGGGTAATGAAGATGTGTGGTCACATTTAGTGTGCTGTTGGACACACTAGATGTGCCATCATTGTGGGTCCTGGTATGATAGCTGGAGAGGGCTACCATTCCCAGTTGATCTGATTTGGGGATCTTACAGAGTGACTTCCTGTTTTGGTCATTGGTTGCTGTATACAAAGCACCCCATCATTTTCATGTTTTGTGATTCTGTGGTTTGACTGTTGGCCAACTTGTCTTTGCTCATGGCTTTAGCCCCTATATGTCAACCATGAGACCTCTGGGCTCCTTTCCTAAGACTTTGTCCCTCTGAGCTCTTCACATAGATCCCATGGCTGCTGGTGTGGTCAGCAAGATTCTCCCCAACAGTGGCATTTCCACAAGGGAGCTCTTTATTTTTGGCCTACGTGCAAGAGTTACATCATTTGTTTCGAGGTCTTCAGTGATTGCATAGTGTGACCTACACAGTAGGTTCTGAGTAATGTTTGAACACTTATCAAGACTCACCAGTTGGAGAGTTGGATGAATAATGGTGTATACACACAGTGAAATACTGAAATTGGTGCATCAGATTTCTGCGTAACAAACAAGGGATGTATCAGTGGTGAGTGGGCAAAATTATGGAATGTACAGTATATGCTACCATTTGTTTCAAGTAGACAGGCAAACTACACTGCATTTATGGATATAAATTGATGTAGTCCTGGTACACCAACATGCATGTGGGGAAATCACTGTCCAGGTAATGGCTGCCTTTTTTTTTTTTTTTTTTTTTTAAGGTAGAGAGCAGTGAAATGAAGGAACTTTCAACTGTGACTTTGTGTTTTTAAAAACCTAACGAGTAGGAATAGGCTATAAAATGTTAAAACTGTATGTTAGGGGTAGGGATGTCTTCTCCAACTTCTCTGTATAGAAAATCTGCAATATTTTATATTTAAGCATTTTTAAAAGGAAAGCTGATATGCTAGACAGTCACAGAAATAAGCCTAGTGAGGCTCAATGAGAAGGTAGGTAGGGATTTCATGAGTCACATTTCTGTGCCAGAGATGAGAACCCCCAGGTGACGTGGTTTGTCCCCCACCCATTTTTCCACTGCCCCGTGTCATCCATTATACTCAAACCTAAAATGTGTGGTGAAATGTATACCTTTTCAGCCACATTGGTAGTGACTGCCTATGACAAGTGTCTCTTAGGCTCTGTTCTGGGCACATAATAGCCAGATGATATTTAGGGCCTGGCTTTGTTAGGCCAGTGTTCTGACATCTCTTTAAGGAGAATTTCTGTTGGCCTCCCTATAGGGCCTGGGGCTTCTCATAAGATTGTTGAATAAACCTCCCTGGCAAAAATACTGTGATTCCAGGGACCTGAGGGGACCTGGCCAAGCACTGGGAAGTGCTGGTCCGCTGGACTGGTGCCTGGACTAGGGACTGTCTGAATCATCTGTGCATCTGTCCTGGCACCTGCTACATTGGTGCTTAAATATTTATTTGAACTAATGGATCCAAGAATGTTTTATTAATGTGGCATTGTTAATCAGTATGGGGATGAGACCTTCTCCCTGTAGGCTGAGAGTAAGAAATGATTTAAGTTTTAAAAAGTAATAACAAAGAGCCTGGAAAGAAACCTTCCACCTGGAAGGAGTTTCCTGGGAGCAGCTATTGGAGTTCCTCTGCAGGAGACCTTGACGTTCTGACCCGAGCCCTGTGTGGTGGTGGTGATGCCTGGCTGCTTTTCTCCACTTCCTGGAGGCAGGTGGCCACAGCCCCTGCTCCTTGCACCGTTAGGCAGACTTGACCCACAGGGCTCCCCTCTTCACCTCTCCACTTTGACCACTTCATGGTCAGCTCAAACTGCAGTTTTTATGGAGCCATTGCAATTTGTGGGCTCAGGGAGGTGAATGGATAAGAGAATTGTGTCCTCTCCCCGTTTGCCATGCCTGTGTCAACAGTGGTCAAAGCTAAAATGGGAAATATGGCTTCTCAAAGGAATTTAAAACAAAGTGGGTTTCTCTTCTACTGTGAGTGGTTGCCCTTGCGTGTGGGCCACAGCTCTGTCATAAACAGCCTATGTGTGTTAAATGATCTTTGCACTTCTATGGGTGATTACATCACCAGGTAACTTAGTTTTTAAACAGTTTGGTTATCTCAGTTTCACAGTACATGTAATTTCAAGAAGGCGGTGATGGGTGAATGGCTGGTGCCCTTTGGAAAAGTAAGGCACAATAGTCTTTGTTTAGCCTGGGAGTGGAGATGGGCTGGTTATTTAGCTCATGATGACTCTCGGTGTTAGAGATTGAGATTTTATGAAGTTCTAAGAAATCTGTCTGAATGCTTTTCTCAGACTTTTAGTATGTTGGAAAAACTGATGGCCACTCATGAATAATGCAGACAGAAGCTGGGTGGGCTGGTGATGTGGCCACGTTCCCCGCTGCATGTGATGGGAACTGGGCATGGGGTGGATGTGGCCAAACGCCCCTGTCTGGAGTGAGTTCAAAAACACGGGTTCCAGTCCTGAATCTACAGTTGCACAGGACAAGCAGGTGCAAAGTCCCTTTAAACTTGCCAACCCGTCACCTCTGCCCCTTGATTTTTATCATTCCAGAGTTGGAATGATATTTACCCGACTTACTTCCCAGGGGAGTTGAGGTTCAAGCCAGATGAAGATTTAATGTCCTTGGAACTAGAAGCCAGTTCTGTTGTCATTTTCATCTTAGCAAGCATCAAGATCCTCAGGCTATATAGATTAGGCCACAAGTTCCTAGAAGGTAGGAGCATAGAGAACTCGGGAAATATCCAGCAAGGCAAACGCTGCTGTGAGTGAGGAGTTCCCCAGCCCTGACAATATGTAAGGTCCAAACTGGATTGGATAACCATCTTTCTGCCAGGGATTGCAAAGAAGGGATTTGGAAACTGAGTTGATCCTTTTAAGGGTTCTCTCTCACTCTCAGGTGATGTGGTTTAGATTCCCTGTGAAAACACTTTGGCACCTACGGGACAGAAAACAGAATGGTCCAGAGAGAACAACCAAAATGTTAAATAGAGGTTGTATTAAAAACAACAAAAACAAGAAAGATGGTGTATAACCCGAAAAGATAAAGCTAATAGAGGATGAATATTTCACTCTGTTGGAATTGACATGTAATTCATCCTGGGTAAAAGGTGAAGAGGGAAATGGAGATGTTCCATTTTTTTTTTCCTTCTCACTTTACAAAGAAGGAAATTGAGGCTCAATTTCCATTAATTGGAATTGCTACTATGTGTTAGCTAACAGATGCCAGGGCTAGTTCTAAAAACTCTAATACGTCCTGGAATCTTCCCATCTATTCCGCAGGAGGGACCTGATGATAAACTGAGGCCCAGGGAGGTTATGTAACTAGCCTGAGCTACACAGCTAAGAGGCAGACAGTCTGGCTCCAGAGTCATTTTACTAGGACACTTCTGTGGCAGTTGTTCAGGGAGATGACAAAGTCATATTCTGTAATTGACTTTAAATTGCAAATCTCCCTTGTATGGACTGGAGTAGGATGCCTGAGGATGGTAGCATTTGAGATTCCTGTTGGTCTTGTGGGTCAGGTGACGATGTTCACCAGGGGGTGTACCCCCATTTCACTCCCAGTGGTGTGTGGCCTTGGGGAGCAACGTTGCAACGGAGCTCATACATTTTCAGAATAGTTGGCCAAATGCAGGAAAGCCTTCTGAGGCTATGATTGAAAGTGAAGTTAATGTCCCTAAGCAAGGATGCATTTTTCTGTTGTGTCTTTGCATCCTCAGCATTCTGCTAGCATGTCACATGCTTGCTAAGCTGCCACCTTCTTCGTCAAATCCAAGAGTTGTCTTTATTGGGGTGGTAGCTTCGAGTTCTTAGCTGAACTGAAATGAATGTCAGTGACTAAGTCTGAGCTCTTAGACAAAGCAGTTGGGGAGGGGATCAGAGTGAAACTTAGGTCCTACTCCTACAGTTATTATTCAGGCCAGTCTCTTGAGGGTAGAAGGGATTGGGGCTTCAAAGAAGTTCTGTGATATTAGCATATTTAACCTATTGGGTTAAGGTCCTAGCTTTAAGCACAGTGAAGATACTCTTGATCTGAATTGGTTTGAGTTTTCAAGAATGCATTTTAAGTGTTGGTTGCTCCTAATACCACTAGATGACTACAAATTTTTTTGACCCAAGTATTTGGAGTTGTCTGCTAGAAGTCTTGCTGCTGGTGACTGTGTTTCTGGGCCAACCTATTTAGTCCATGATACACCTGAGTTATGATATTCCCACTGTGAAACTGAGGGAGGCCTGGGTCTTGGAGTCTAACCATGGGGTGGGGGTATGCTTCATGGTTTAGAGGTGACTGTAATGTCTGGCATTTTGCCTACCAGGTCCTGTTAGGTTTGGCCCTTTCGACAAACCTCTTCTATTCCTTGGTGCTTTTGTGGGCCCTGAGGTTCACCACTCTTGAAGTTGCACTGAGCATGCGAAAAAGATACTGCCTCTAAGAAACTGCTCTCAACTATTTGTCTCCAAAAGGCACTAAACAGATTTGTTGTAAGGGAGTGAATCCCCAATATACTATATTCTTAGAGGCTTACTTGCATTTTTTTTTAGGAAAGAATATTGCTAAAACAAATGAATCCCTTTCTAGTAAAACGTTGTTTCTAACCAAGAATTTGGGGAGATGTGAAGTAAGTGTTGATGGGGCACAAAGGGCCGCTAGGCTAGCCTAAAACCCTCCTCCCTTCCATGGTTATTTAAGAATTTCTGGAATTCAGGTTTTATTTTCCAACAGGGGGAAGATGGAGAAGGCTGCACGTGTGAATCACAGTATTAAATGTTACCAGCCCTGAAAAAACTGCCCAGAAATAGGACTCTTTCTATGAGAGTCTTTATATCCAGGATGCCCGATTCGTGTCCTTGATCAAAAACACTTCCCAAATTCCGAAACCAGCCTCTGACTATGGTAACTTGTTGTTTCGGAGAGAGCTTTTTAATTTGATCACAGTGTGGGGATTATACACCTTGACAATGAGGACGTTTCTCTCTCCTGGTCTTTTGCCCCTTTCCCACCACCTTTACAGTAACTCCTGGATGAATCACCTGTGAGTAGAGAATGTGAATAGCTGGCAGGATCCCGAGCCATCCGTCAGCTTTTGTGGGCTGTTATGCAAGTTACTCAAAAATAGATCTTTGTTTTCCCAAGAGTTTAGGATCATCCTGTGTGGGAGAATGGACTGGAGGGTCCCTCAGGCTCTGGAGACTGGGCGCCTTCACCCAGCACTGCCAGCTGGTCCCCTGGTGACTGTAGGTCAGGATGATTTATCCCGAGAGCTGCTAGCCCCAGGGGAGGGACAGAGCCACTGGAAAGGCTGACCTAAATGCAGGCCTTGTCAGGCTGTTAAAAGGTGGAGGATGAAGGGAATAGTGACAAAGCCGCTTGAGAAACACAGCAGATGCTTACTTGGAGTCTCTTCCAAGTAATTTTCTTCCAAGTTCAGGTTGCTCCTACTTGCATGAAAATTATACTCTTAACCCCTATCTCCTAGTCATTTTAGGATTAATGAAGTTTAGTATTTTAAAGTAACCCCCAACTGGAAATGTAAGCCCTTGGACAGAGAGGGATGGACAGATGCTTGACCAGAGCCCCCTCAGATACCTTCCTCTGGCTTGCAGGCACACTGCATGATGCTGGATGGGAGAGCTTTGTCCCTGTTCAGTCCCCTTAGTGTGGGGAGTGTGGCTCATCCTATAGTCCCTTGCACAGTGCTCTGTGCACAGCAGGTGTTCCATACGGTTACTGTTGAGCACAACTCCCTCCAGGGAGGCTTTGGATGAAGTATTCTTTTCCCTTTGTCTCTTTCCTTTGTCTTATTTTAACACCTACTTCAGGAGACTTTGCCTGAATGTGGCTGACCTATAAATGGCACATGGAGGTCTGCTGGTCTCTTGTAACAGCATGACTCTTGGGGGCAGCTGTGGGGCAAGTCGCCCTTGGTTCCCCCCCCCCCCCCCGCCCATACTTCGTAAAAATGTCTATGTGGGAGTAACCTGTGGATCAAAAACACTGAAGGGGCAGGTGGAGAAGTGAGCGTAGCAGTGAGGCAGCTCTTTTTTTTTTTTTTAACATTTATTTTTGAGAGACAGAGACAGATCATGAGCAGGGGAGGGGTAGAGAGAGAGGGAGACACAGAATCTGAAGCAGGCTCCAGGCTCTGAGCTCTTAGTGCACAGCCTCCAGTGGGGCTCGAACCTGCAAACTGTGATTGTGACCTGAGCTGCAGTTGTATGCTCAAACGACCGAGCCACCCAGGCGCCCCAGTATCTTCTGTTTTTAATGTGAGTCTCCCTGGTAACTAAAGTTGGGCACTCTTTCAAGGTCTCATGCACTATAAAAGTGAAAAATGTCCATCAGAACTCTATTGGGCTACTCTGGGACTTACGTAGAAAGGCTGACCTTCATACACCCACCAAAACCTGCTTTCACGCTTCTGTTAGTATAGTGTCATGAGACCGAATGGCACATGTAGATAGATGTGCCCAGCATGATGAAAAGAGACCGAGAGGGAAACTTGCTTTCCAAGATGCTCAGGGATGGGAAAGTTACTTACCAGAAGGTATCAAGCATTCATCAGTGCCTTTCACCTATAGGATCTCCACTAGCAGGATTTGCAGTTTAATAGGAGCCAGATACTTGAGCTTGGAACCTCTGGCATAGCCTCACTTGACTGGGAAGAGATGGATTGACAGGGTAAAGGGAGTGCTCCCACTTTGCCTAAAACTCGATTACTGGCCAAGCTCCCGTGTTGTAATCTTGGACTGTTCCTCTCCCCGTAAGCCCAGGCCATGCTGCCTTGTGTGCTGCTGTAAGCATGTCTTCTCCTGTCCAGTCCTGGTAACATGGCGGTCATGGAAATCCCTGGTTCAATGTGTATTGATTTGGAGACCAGGTGTGTTACTGTAACAGGTACAGACCAGCAGAGTCTTGAGATTTTGGGTGAAGAGGGTGTCCCAGAGCAGGTAGGTGGCAGAGGGGGGTCCTGATTGCCGTTTTATTTCTTTTCCCTCTGTGCCTTTATTTCCAGAGTGTATTTCATGGGACTGGACTCTTTTCTCCAAAAGTTGATTTCTTTTAGAATAAATCAGTCTCCTTGGGTATAATTGCAAAATTGTGATTTAAACTGATTTTTTTAAACTGTAGAACCTCTAATGTACAGATGAGCATTACAAATCTATTTGAAACAAAGAGGCCATACAGCATTCCTGAAGTGTTTAACCATTGAATCTTGCCTTTACTTTTCCTGATGATCTGTTAGAACCTTGCATGAGATAAGTGGCTGGGTCCAGGACCACTTTGTGTTGACAGGTTCATTTTTTTGGAAAATAGTTTCCTAATTGTAGTCAGACACATGGTCAAGTAGCAAGTACATCTGGCTTCTAGAACCCTGCTTATGCTGCCCTCTATGATGTGTTCTATAAACCTGAACCCAGAGATGAGCGGCTCCCAGACTCTGCTTTTCATACATGATTAAAAACAACAAAAAACCCCAGAACAGATGACCAGAATCTCTGTCACTAGTGTAGGCTATGTTTTTTTAAATTTGGCCAAGATAAATTAACCCTAAACAACCAAATGGATACTGTCATTCATCATCTCCATTTTTTTCTTTAAAGACCTTTCAATAAGGACATAATCTTCACATAAAGAATAGCCCCTCACATATAAAAACCATTGATATCCTTAATAGCCACAGGAAGGGGAGTATTGTAAATATATTTTTTTAATGTTTTATTTATTTTTGAGAGAGGGAGGGGGAGCGAGTGAGCAAGCAGGGGAGGGAACAGAGAGGGAGAGACAGAATCCGAAGACAGGCTCCAGGCTCTGAGCTGTCAGCAGAGAGCCCAAAGTGGGGCTCAAACCCATGAACCATGAGATCATGACCTGAGCTGAAGTCAGATGCTCAACCAACTGAGCCACCCAGGTGCCCCTATTTTAAAAAGATACTTCTAATGAAGGGGTCCCTGGGTAGCTCAGCCGACTCTTGATTTTTGGCTCAGGTCATGATCCCAGGGTCATGGGTTTTGAGCCCCATGTCAGGCTCTGTGCTGAGCGTGGAGCCTGCTTGAGATCTCTCTCCCTCTCCCCGCCCCTGCTCACGTGTGCTTTTCCCCACTCCCTCCTCCCCTCTCAAAAAAATACTTCAATAAAAAAAGACCAAAATGTTATTTCTATGGCATTATCTTGTATCTTAAAAAAAAATTTAAGATTCATTTTTTGAGAGACAGAGCATGAGGTGGGTAGGGGTAGAGAGAGGGAGACACAGAATCTAAAGCAGGCCTCAGGCTCTGAGCTGTCAGCTGATGTGGGGCTCAAACTCCCAAACTGTGAGATCATGATGTGAGCCAGAGTTGGATGCCTAACGGACTGAGCCACCCAGGCACCCCATCTTGTACTTCTTTTAATGCAAGTTTCATTAATGTCCTGGCAGGTTTTATCACAATTATTGTCAAGCTACTGGTCTTAAGTTATTTAGTTTGGAGTATCCTGGATGAACTTGGAGAACCAAACCCGAGTAGCTCCTGACTGCTTATCTGACTACTCTTGAAGGAGTTCCGGGCGTGGTGGTTCTGCTGTTAGGTTGTTAAGTATTATGAGGAGAGCTAACCAGACACTCCTGCTGTAAATCAGTTTATATGAAAAGAATGCTGCACTTAGGGGCCATCATTTCATGGCCGACTTCTGGAAGTGTTTTGTGTAGACCACCTACTGAAGCCCACTTTGTTCACTTCTAGGAATATGACCAGCTAGTGGCTGTGTTGTAACAGTTACAGGTAGGGTATGTTTCCTGATGAGGTCAGAATTCTGAGAAGCTTGGGAGGCTTGACTGTACATATGTGTGTGCCTAGTGCTTTCCTTTGCCCCTGGGGTGGTGTACAAAGTCGGCCATGTGGACGCCATTAGAACCAGAATGTGTTCTAGGTTTGGTCCCTGCTTACCCTTGCTTTTTCCTTCATTTCCTTAGTGCTGTGTCCTTACTGCAGAAGGCTGTTAACACCCAAGTGAATAGATCCTGAAGGTAGATCATTGTAATCTTGACCCATGGTTCTCACTTGTGAAGAGAGAGGAAGTGGTGACCTCTGGTTAGTATGCTATTGCTTGGAGTTAACGTACTTCCCCCAGTTTTACTCGTCTTCCCTTTTTGTTTCCCTCTCCTGCTACTCCCTTCTCACCTTCCTCTTTTTGCCTTTGTTGTCCTGAGGCAAGTCCTACCCTTCCAGCACCTAGTGCCCCTTATTGTCAGGATGTTGGAAGGGAACGCGGTGTGATGCCCATTGCTCTTGCCCTAAGTGTGTAAGCTCATAACTGGCGTCACTTTCCTTTCACTTCCCACAGCCCGGGAAATGACTGTGGCGGTGAGTCTTTAGATCTTAGCAGTAATTAAGCTCTGCCTCTGTCTGGCTAAAGACTGCTCTTTGGTACCTCTTTTGCAACTAAAGAAGAAAAGAAACATCCTGCCAAACTTTTCTCTTTGTTGTTCTCAGAGCCCTGGCTGCATCTGAGACTGTTTTTTAAATGAGATCCTCCAAGAGCTGTCAGTGGAGGGTTATTAGGGGTTGAGGCATTCTTGGATGCAGATTGCAATTTGCATTCAAACTTGCTGAACCAAAGGCCAGTCCTTCTGATCATTCTGCAGTGTGGCATGCCCCGGCCTGTTGTACATTTACTGGTAGAGCCACACATTGTCCCCAGTATTTCTCTGGGGAAACAGGTGTTGGTGGGAGGAAGGATTACTGAGAGCTGCAGGTCTTTGGTCTGGGTTTCCGGCCCCAAACTCATGTGATGGATGTAAGCTTGTCCCTCTTAAATCTAAATTGAGTGTCACAGCTTGTTTATAGGGGACTTAAGTTTCCTGTCCTATGATGCTCTTTTAGGTGCTAGTTTTCTGAATCAGAAGCCTTGGAGCTCTTGGCCTTTCTCAGGGAATGCAGTGTAGTGTGGTTGGAAAGGAAGAGACCTCACACATACTAGGATCTAGGCTTTCCGTGCGATTGCTGCATGAGATACCTGCCTTCTATGGGCTGCAGCACCCCCTCCTGCTTTAATAGAAATGGAAACCGTAGTGCTTCACGGGAAGGGTTAAGAGGAGTAAATGACCATGGATAGAAAATACCTGGTATTGATGACTATGATGGTGCTCAGAAAAGTCCCCTTTTAAAAATCTAAAGGGAAAAGGTAAACCTATGCTATGGAATTAATGCTACTCTTTTGTATCCGCCTCCCCACTGCTCCCACTCCTCACTATCCAGTAGATGCTTTTAAAACTTGGGACTCTTCAGTGTCTGTGCATGCACCTGAGATCGCTTCCTTCATTCTCTATTCTGCCGTTCTTGTGAAGCCTCCCAGACCCATGGGATCTAGAGATTTCTTTCCCTTCTGAACCTTAGCACTGGGGCAAAAACAACTGGAATGTTCCTATTTCCTCCACAGATGAAGCACCTTTTCAGATTTGGTCCCTATGCAGATACTTGGCCACATATCATATACCAGGTACTGTTCTTGGCCCTGGGGATGTAAGTGTGAACCAAGCAGATTAGGTCTCTAGCCTCCTGAAACCTATACTGATGAGCTGGAGACCAGCAAGAGGTGAATGCGATCATTTCAGACACACATAAAGAAGAGAATACAATCAGTGGTATGATAGAAAGGGGTGGAAAAGAGCCTGTTGGGTTGGTCAGGAAAGATTCTTCAGAAGGGGGGGTTATTTAAGCTGGGATTGATGACCAGACAGGAATGGAGAAGGGTTGCAAATTCAGAGGTCCCAGGAGCAGAAAAGGAGGGTGTGTGGCTGGAGTGCAGTATGGGGGGGGGGGTTGCGGCAGATATGGTAGGGAGGACATAGGATGTGACTGCTTCTATGAAGAGTTTGATTGGTGGAAGTTGAGCTTAGAAGCAGAGACCAGGTAAGGGAGTCGGAGCAGCCCAGGAGAGAAGGGAAGGAGCATGGTGAATGGGGATGTGCCCGACCCAGGATACCTTCTGGAGGCAGGGCTGCAGGACTTGCCACTGGGTTGGATGGGGGTATGATGGAAGGAAAGGCAGCCAGGACAACTGGGAGGTTTTTGGTTTGAGCCAACCAAGTGGATTTGGAGGTAGTGTTCTGTGAGATGGAAATGACTAGGAGAGAAGCAGGTGAGTGATGGGCTAGAATTCAGAAGTTCTGTTGGGGCTTTTAAACTTCCTAAAAGAAGTATCAGGTGCCAGAACAAAGACCTTAAGTTGGATATGTGGGTCTAGATCTCAATGGGGGAAGGTCAGGACTGTTCTGTGTGTGGGAGTTGACAAGATCACATCATGGGTATGTGTGTGCATTACATTTGGCTGGGTGAGGCAGCTGAGTGAGGGACCAGTAAATTCAACAGTGAAGAGGAAGTGTCCAGGAAAGGGGGAAGACCAGGAGTGTAGTCAAGAAAGCCAAGATGTCTTTCCCCCCACCCCCAACATCTAATAGTTATTTTATTGAGCTCACTTCTAATACTTTTTTTTTTATAGTTGATTGTCAAGTTGGTTTCCATAAAACACCCAGTGCTCATCCCCACAAGTGCCCTCCTTCCCCCTCCCCCTTCAGCCCTCAGTTTATTTTCAGTATTCGAGTCTCATGATTTGTCTCCCTCCTTCTCCTCCCCCATGGTCCTCTGTTGAGTTTCTCCTATTCACCATATGAGTGAAAACACGGTATCTGTCCTTCTCTGCCTGACTTATTTCACTTAGCATGACACCCTTGAGGTGCATCCATGTTGCCACGAATGGCCAAATTTCATTCTTTCTCATGGCCATGTAATATTCCATTGTATAGATAAACCACATCTTATTGATCCATTCATCAGTTGATGGACATTTAGAAGCTCTTTCCATGATTGGGTTATCGTTGAAAGTGCTGCTATGAACATTGGGGTACATGTGCCCCTACGCATCAGCACTTCTGTATCCCTTGAGTAAATCCCTAGCAGTGCTGTTGCTGGGTCACAGGGGAGTTCTGTTCATTTTTTGAGAAAGCCAAGATGTCTTAGAAACCTGGCTCCTGACAGCATATTTGTGTAGAGGAAGATTTTTCCACTCTAAGCTCATGGTCTGATTTCAGTTGCTTAGCCTCCAGAGGTCTTCTGCTTACCTTGCCAGTTCCATCTGGGTACAGAGTATTGTTAAGTGATGAAATTGATATAAATTATTCACTATCCTATCTTGCCGTTTTCATTCTGCCATCTGGGCACCCTTTACTCAGTGCTGGGCTTCAGTGCTAGGTGCCAAGAATAGCAAGGATAACAATCAGCATTTGTATCCTGCTTGGTAGCTGCACTCCTGCTTTGTCTTAGGCTCCCCACCCAAGTGACCTAGACTTTCTTGGCTGCTCCTGGGTAAAGGATAGGTGAGAACCTCCTTGGCTAGGAATTAAGTCCTCTGCTATGATGGGACTCCACCCTTTCTTTGAACTTGTCTCTCACCACTGCACCTGGTCCTGCCCGGCAGGGTCCCTACTGGGGTTCCTCCTGGACCACAAGTCAGAGTGAGGCCCCATGTCTGAAGGCAGGTGGTGCTCACTAGATGAAATCCTGTGCTCAATCTCTGGTAACCCTGCCTCCCACTTACTTTTAATCGGTGACTAAGATTTATTTCTTAATGTTCGGTCTAGTTAACTATGCTGTTAGCTTCCCGAGGGCAAACAGGTCTTAGAAGACTTGCTAGCAATGTCCTCCTGGGGCCTTATGAGGGTCTGGTTGGGGTTACTCTCCTTTGATGCCCTCGAGAGGTAGGACAGGCAGTTCCCACAAATGAGGAAGCTGAGGAAGTGAGGACGCCGTTTGTCTTGGGTCACGCAGCAGTTGGTGACAATTGTTAGGACCAACTTTCAAATCACATCCTACTTTCAACTTCGACCATAGTTCCTGAACACAAAATGATTCATGGTTGATTGTTGTCTCCTACATAAATTATAGTGCTTTTCTACTAAGATGCATGACAGACTTTGGACCCGATTGCCTCTGCTTGGTCTCTTTCCTATGTCTTTGCGGGTCACGGGCAAATGCTGCGAGTACTCTTTGACCTTTTTCCTTTGTTTCTGGTTACATAAACTACAAAGGTGTTACGGCTACTTCTTGCCGGGGCAATGGGAGTATTCCTGCCCTGCCCCCACCCCCAGCCCCATGGCATGAGAGGAGTGTTTTCTGGAGCCCACTGAGTGGTTCTTGAGAGGAGTCCCTGAAGACTTAACATGGTGTGGCTGCGCCAAGGAGACCTCCGTGATATCTGATTCCTTCTGTTTGCCTTTAGCCTAAGCCTTATGGAGGGTGCTCATTCCTAGTGATGGAAGATGAATGGCCTGTGTGACCCAGCACATCCTGGGAGTCAGCTATTGATGTCCCCCTTGTTGACATGGTAGGAGATTGGGACTTTGTGGAAAGTCTTAGATATTCCTCTGTAACTGTTACACCTGTCCTAAGGCTTATTGCTCTCCACCTTCTTCCTTTTAGCTTTAGCGAAACACAATACCCCACATTTAACACACCAATGCCATCAAAGCATTCTGAATTTCCAGGAGCCATAAATTCCCCTAGAACCAGAGTTATGACAGGTAAGACCTCAAAAGTACAGGAGCTCTTGGTGTGCTAACTCTGCAGAGAGAAATGCAGTGTCATCAGACCTTCCTGCAGGAGTTCAAAGACAAAGCTGCTCATCCTCGCGCCCAGATGTTCCCAAGCTGGTGATGGCCCTGTGCCGATGGGTTATTTAGATAGTACTATATTTAGCATTTCTGGTGGGGGGAAGAGGCTGTGGTTTCTTGCTACGGGAAGCAAGAATCTACAGCGCTGGAGTATGCCTGCCTCCATTCATCACTGAAGCAACACATGCTGGAATACTTTGCAGGCTCTATATTAATGGGACATAAAGATAAACACTTTATTCCTGCCCTATGGACTCATCTGTACAAGGGAATGTAGTACAGTTGAGAGCTGTTATAGTGAAAATGGGGGAGAGGCCACTTGGGCCAGCAGGAGTAGGGAAGCTCCACAAAAGAAACAGTATTTAAGCTGGACCTTAGAAGGTGAACTGCAGCGGGGCAGGTGGAGGAAGGAAGGAAGACATTGGAGGCAGAGGAAGAAACCTGAGCATAAATGACAGGCTGTTTTTTGGGTGTTTTTGTTTTGCTTTGGATGAGAGCTCTAGAGCAAAGGCGCTCAGCCACGGCATATTGATATCTGGAGCTCGCTCGGTACCTTTTTTGTTGTGGGGGCTGTCGTGTGTGTGGCTGAATGTTTCGCAGCATCCCTGGCCTCTCCCTACTAGAAATCTGCACCCCTCCCTTGCCCAGTTGAGACCCCAAAAATGTATCAAGACATTGCCACATGTCCCCTGGGGACTATTTTGTCCATCCTCCCCACTCTGCCCCCCCCCCCTCAGTTGAACTGTTCCAGAAGCAAACAGACTCAAATCAGTTAGAGTAAGAAGAAATTAGAGACATGACATCCAAAATTAAGAATAGATTGTAATATTTCACATAAATGAAGCCTTGAACTAAGGGCAGCAGAGCAGGAATCAAGAGGGGTTTCTGAGGAAGTGTCAATCGTTGGTAATGGGCCTGTTCTAGGCACCTGGATGAATGTAGTCGAGTCTCTTGGTGACCTACTGGAATCCCTTGGTTAGGTTTTCAATATTGGATAGGGCTTGGAGGGGGTGGAAGGAGCACTGGACAGGGAGTAAGCATGTTTCTGGGTCCATTCTTTTTTAGGGGCTTGAGTGGGGCAAGTCACTTGTGTGGATCTTAGGATCCTTCACATGTAAAATGGGTCTATAAGAATACCTGTCTTTTAGTGTTGTTGCACCCAATTCCAACCTTCTGCACAACACTAAGTAATTCTTGGAAATTATCAGGGTGTCAGAATTCAGAGTTAGCAAAAAATCCCCCAGATTAAAGGCTCAGTACTACAAGACTTGAGATACCAATTGCAAGCACCAGACTGTTACCTATTCTTCTGACTGCTTGGCTTCAGATTGGAGGTTGGAATCACCACCTCCTTGGGTTTGATTAACTTGCTAGAGTGGCTCACAGAACTTGAGGAAACATGTACATGTATCAGTTGATTAAAGGATGTGTTGAAATAAAAGAATCAAGGCCCAGATGAAGAGAAAGAAACATGAGCCAAGTGGCAAAGGAGCTTGTGTCTTCATGGAACGTGGGGCCTGACTCGGTGGCATGTGAGAGCATTATGGTTCTCGAAGGATGGAGGCTTGCCAACAACAAAAAGTTGTCCTCTGAGGTTTTTATGGAGGCTTCAGTACATAGGAGTGGGACTAAAATTTTAATCATCTAATCACATGGTTGGTCTTCCTAACAACCAGCCCTGACCTTTAGGTGGTATCCACAGGTTACCTCACTAATGTAAGAGACACACTTAATCTCTCATTCCTTAAGAAATTCTAAGAGTCTTGGGACCTATTAGCCAGGAACTATGGATGAAGACCAACTATATAAGAAACATATTTTGGTCCTCTTGAATGATGAAGTAAGTGCTTCTTAGAAATCACAGTATTGCCCCTGTGCTTCCTACCCCATGGAATTCTAAGATTTTATGCTTGTGGAAGCCCTTTGAAACCTGCCACACACTTTGTAAATGAAGAAGTGTAGAGCACCTTCCTAGCTGTAGAATACTTAGGAGTGAGGGCAATGGGGATAAGCACATGCAAGACATGGATGGAGAGGGGAAGGCAAGGGACAATGTGGCGCCTCCAGCTGCAGGCTTGTGGATGATGAGGCTGGATGACAACAGAGCTCATGAAGCCCTTGAATGTGGGCACAGGACGTGGGGACTTGGCAGGGAGAAATCTGCTGGTGTTGTAGTGATTCACATCTCAGCTGTGAGGGGTGGAACTCTGTCACAACACGGTGTTATCCTTCATCCTTCTGTCAGCAGTAAAAACAGACTCCCGAGCTAAGCGTTAACCAAAATATGAAAGTGCTGTGTAAAACACAAGCAGATGGTGGATACAGCAGGAGAGGGAAGGGCCAAGAAGTGGTCTATTTTCAACATCTGATTTTTTTTTTTTTTACCCCAGAGAACAATCACTTTTCACCCATTTCCTACTTGTTGTCAGGATCATTTTGGACTCTAAAGAGCAGTGGGTACTTGAGAGAGGCGCTAATGGTCAGGAGGCCTTGTTTCCCTCACCTAAAGGAGAGAACCTGTGATCAGAGGGAGGTCTTTCTGATGAGCCACCAACCAGGATCTTCCTATGGATGTGTTATCAGTCAACACGAAAAGATTGGTGCCACAGGCAGCCTTCTTGGGAAGCAAGGAGGTGCTCGAGGAATCTAGATAGAGTATCAGAGCTGCTTTTCACTCAGCCTGTTCACTGGGAAAACCAAAATCCAGAGGATTTGGTTTTGTTGAGGGAAGTTCTACTTGGATACTGAGGGAGACCCTGCCCCTTTATAAAATGCCTACCAGATCCAGCACACCTGCCACACCAATACGTGGTTGCCTTTGGCTGAATATTTCCAGTGCCATGTCTCAATCCTCTTGGAAAGAATAAATCTGACTCAGCCTGTGTCCAGAACTGGGATGCTTGCTTGCTTGCTTGTTGAAGGTGGTGACTTCTTATTTAGTTTTGAGAGAGAGACAGCGTGAGCAGGGGAGGGTCAGAGAGAGAGGGAGACACAGAATTCAAAGACAGGCTCTGAACTGTCAGCATAGAGCCTGATGCGGGGCTCGAACCCACTGACCTGAGCCGAAGTCGGAGGCCTAACCGACTGAGCCACCCAGGTGCTTCTGGATCCTTTTTGTTGGAAGTGTTGAGGTCATTTTGTTGAGATGTTTCCCAAGGCTCTGAGGACCCCTGGGGAAGGTTGGAACTGTAGACCTGGACAACATCCTTATTTTAACACCTAAAAGAACCTGTAAGGAGTAACTGTGACTCGAGCTTTGTCCGGGACTAGGATGATGGAACACTTTGTGTACCTGGGAGATGCACCTGTTAAAATAGGGATGCCACACCCACTGTTCATCCATCAATGCATTTGCTTAAAGCTTACTGGTTATTGGGTATGTGGAAAACATTTGCATGGAAGTGAGAATTTTGATGAGGAATGAGACTCTTGTTGTCCAAGTTTCTGAGAATCTGTGGATTTGAAGTGTTTCCAGTTTAAAAGCATCGTGTACATAACATCTGAAGAGCATGCTTGGATAGTTGGTAAGGAAAAGCCCAAGACTGGAGGTTTGTTGCCTTTCCTTGGGGGTCGCTGCATTATTAGCAGCAACAGTGGTAACTCGGACCCTGAAAAATAGCCTTCCAGAGCAGCACAGCCCACCTGATGGTGTGTGAATGCTGCTCAGGTAAGGTGAGGAGGCAGCGCAGGCAAAGATTTCCACTCTCATGTCCAAAATGAGATTTAGCAATGCCTGCCTTATGTACAGTTTCAACAGGAAGTTCTGGCGTTCTCCTCATTTCATACCACCTCAAATGGTTGTCTGTGATGCCTGCTTGGGGGGTAGAGGAGGGAAGTTTTAAGTGGGGAAGATGAACCTATCCTCACTGAGATGAAACTCCTCCCCTGCTCCATAATCCTTTAGAGTGTAAAGTGTGCATTTAAGCTTAGGTGTTCTTTGAAACTGCACCCCCACTTCTCAGCCAGACATCAAGTGACTTTTCAGTGTGAAAGCACATCTAAATCAGTCTCTAAAACACAAGCACTTAGCATAGAGGGCATGTGCTAACCGTAATGATCCTAGACCATCTGTGGCCATCTGACAGCACGTTTGGTTGGAGAGTTGTATCTAGCATTACTATCGAAGAATGTTTCACTTCCAAGTAGGTAGGGTGCATTATTGCTGACGGCTCCCCCATGATTGCTCTCAACCCTAGGATGAAAATTAGAGGCATCACTTTGAGGTCTTTGGTTGATGGTGCCTTAGGCAGCAGACACCCATTTACCTTTCTAACTCTGAAGTCAGAGTCTGTTTCATGGCTGCTACTCAGTGAGAATCTGTGTTGGTTCCAGAATATTTTTACCCTTCCTCCTGATTTCCGAGCAGTATAGATGCTTTTGTTTGCTGTTTGCTGATGTATGCAGATTGAGCATTCCCTCTTGATTCTCAGAGTTAAACTTTTCTGCTCTCGAAAACCATGAACAAGTTCCCCATTGCAAAATACAGCAGAAAAAGGTTGGAAGAGCTGGATAAGGGCGAAATAATCTATGAATAAAGAGATTCAGAAGCAGTATGAGTAGCACTAAGGTGTGGTGGAAATGGTATACCAGCAGTCCGGAATGGTAAAGCACTGAATAAATGAAGTAGTAAGAGGATTATCTAAAGAATTGCAAAGACCTTTTATTTGGGCCTAAGGATGGGATAAATGATGTCCCTGATTTCATTTGCATTGTGAGTGTTGACGTGAGGACAGGGGAAGGTTGCATGACAGAAGATCTAACTACCTTCTTTTTGAAGGTCTTTTCCCTTATAAGTCAATCTGTAAGCATAGATGTCTTTTATTTGACTAGAATTGACCCACAGTTACTGATGTGACAAGTTTATACATTATGCTGTGTTCATCACAAGTGCGGCTACCATCCATCTCAATACATCACTATTACAGTTGACTGTATTATTGTTGACTGTATTCCTTCTGCTCTGCCTCTCATTCCGTGACTTCCTCATCCCATAATTGGAAGTCCATACCACCTCCTCCCTTTCCCTCCTTTCCCCAGCCCCTTCTGGTAACCATCGGTTCCCTGTATTGGTCTGATTTTCTGCTCATTTTTTTAAAGATTCTTCATGTGAATGAAATTATGTGGTATCTGTTTTTCTCAGATTTCCTTCACTTGGCATTATATCCTCTAGGTCCATCCATGTTGTCGCAAACAGCACGATGTCATTGTTTTCTATGGCTGTGTGATACTCTAGTGTATATATATATACCGTATCTTTATCCGTTTATCTCTTGATGGACGTGTGGGTGGCTTCCATATCTTCGCTGTTGCAAACAGTACTGCAGTGAACATAGGGGTCTATATATCCTTTTGAATTAGCATTTTTGTTTGGGTAAATACCAACAGTGGGATTATTGGATCATGTGGTGTTTGTATTTTTAATTTTTGGAGGAATCTCCATACTTTTTTGCACAGTGGCTGCACCAGTTCACATTCCCACCACCAGTGTAGGAGTGTTCCTTTTTCTCCACGTGCTCGCCAACACTTGTTTTTCTGATTCTAGCCATTCTGAGAGTTGTAAGGTGACAGCTCATCATGGTTTGGATTTGCATTTCCCTGATGAGTGATGTTGAGCATCTCTTCATGTGTCTGTTGGCCATCTGGATGTGTAAATAATGAGCTTCTCATTATGCAGTTAGACAATGTCCCTTCTCGTATTTCAAATCATGTACAGTTTTCCATTGGCCATGGAATAACGTGAACATCCTGTGATGTGACTTCCATGAGTCTCCTACACACGAGTCACTAGAGCCCTTTCCCTGTATGGTCTACAGCTTGCCCATCCTGACTCGCAGCTTTATCAGTGAGTGTTGCTTCTCCCTATCCCAGGCTTGTCTACAGCTAACTTTTTAGCTTAGAATGCTCCTCCCTCCCCACCATGCCTAACCAACTCCTTACCCATGTAGGTTTCACTTCGGAACTTGCTTTTTCAGCAAAGCCTTTCCTGATAACCTGGACTAGGTGAAGTCCCCTGTTGTGCGCTGTGAATGTCAGTGCTGCTACAGCAGTTAGGACCATGGAAGTAGATGAATCGCATATGTGCTTGGATATCCTTGGAGTTGGGGACCTGTTCTTTCCCCTGCCTCTGTGTCCCAGCATCTTGCCTAGTGCCTGTCACGTGGTAGGTGTTTTGTAAATCCTCACGATGAATGAACTAGAGTCTGTTTTCTTGTTGGTAGGCCTTGTAGCAACAATTAAATATTGAAGAATCTCAAGATGTGTTTGACTACTGGGGAGAGGAAGGGGAGGCTGGCATGCTTTGTCCTGTGAAAGATGGAGAGCTGGCTTCAGTCCCAAATGCAAGTATGTAAAGCATTTAAATTCTAAGTTAGATGGATCTGTTATAGGCAAAGCAAGAACAGGTCAACATACTCATGTGTTGGGGCAGTTCCCAAAAATTTACCCAGAAAAGTGGTTGTTCTTGTGCATTTTCTCAGTTAATGTTGATCCATGAAGTTGTTTGCAGAAGAGAGCTTAGCTTGAAATTACTTCGGTGTTGGCTTTTGTTGATTAGAGGGGTTAGAGTGCTGTGGACTTACCTCTGACTTAGTCTAGGGCTGGGAGACTTTTCAATAAGTGTCACCCTGAATATCAAGACTGTTTCTCTGGGGAGAGCCATATATTGGTCTTTGGTGGAGATCTCCAGTGACTTACACATGTATGATAGGACTGTGGATTGCTTAATTCACATACCTGATCCCTCTGTACAGGGAGAGTGCTGTTCCAGGAACTATAGTCATGTTGCTGGAAGTAGGATTTTAACAAATCATTAGCTGCTTGGTGTAGGGTCCAGGCATATATTTAGCTGCATGGAATGTACTAGCTTTGAGTGAATCTTTTTTAGCATCTTCAAGCAAGTCAAATGGACTTGACGTTGCAGCCTTTCAGAACCAACTTGTCATCAAGTTGCAGAACTTGATGAACTTTGCAAAACTTCCACATGAACATATTATGTTATAGTGGTTTCTAAAGCCTCTGGTATAACTCAGTTTCCAACAACAAGTGTACTGGATAAAATGACTCAGCAATGTTCCTTGAACACCACGTACTTCCCAGCTTGGTGTCAGTTTGTCACTTGAGGATGTACTGCTTAACCTTTGAACATCTGTAGAGCAGGAAACTGGCAAAGTTGGCCTTCACCAGCCACATAGACACGTGGTTTGTTCATGAGCTTCAAATGCAGTTAGTGAATGTGGATTAAGACAGAATTGTGCCTGCTCACATAATCAGGTGTCAGAGTGGAGCCTTTGCTCAAAAGGCTGGATTGAGGCGATGTAGTGCTGGAAGCATGTTAAAAAAAAAAAAAAAAAAAAGCAAAGATCAAAGATAGGTGTGTGATGGCCAGTGATGGGAATAGATAGATGGACCTTCCTTTTGGTAAATTTGACTTTTTTGTTTCATTTCTTTTTAGTTTTTATTTTGAGAACATGTATGTGTGGGGGGGAGGGGCTGGGAGAGGGAGACTGCCAAGCAGGCTCTGCACTGTCAGCCCAGAGCCCAATGTAGGGCTCAAGCTTGCAAAACACATGAGATCATGACCTGAACCAAAACCGAGTTGGATACTTAGCTGACTGAGCCACCCAGGTGCCCCTTGTTTCATTTAAATGACAGGATATAGTGGGTTTTATTGTAACTTTGCTATTTAACTGTGTATTTTAATCCGTTACAGAATGAAGCTCAGTTAGTGGCTTTTTTCTATCCTGATTTCTCTGCATGAAGTTAAAGTTCTTCCTGGCATTCAGATTAGCTTAGTTCTCTTTCTTAGGAAAGAACATGGAGCAAGTTCATAGAGATCTGGGTTGGGGCTCGGGCATCTACCTGTGGCCCAGAATATACATGGCTTTTGAGTTCCTTGTTAGTTCTGGACACACAGAAGATTTACATATAGTTCCCTTTGGTTGTAAGAGTTTCCCTAGTGAAGAGTATTTGGGAGAGAGGGAAGGTTATTACCAGTCTAGGAAAGACTTTCATGGGATGAGCAAACAGGGAAACCAAGAAGCAGGTGTTGGTGCTAGAGGAGGCGGAAGAGGAGCTAAATTCAGGAGAGAAAGCAGAGGAGTTAGGCATGTGTTCCCGTGACGCTTCGTGGTTCTGCTGGGACTACTTGCCTGTGTGCTCCCCTAGAGAGATATCTCCATGTCTCATTCACACCCCCCGGGCCCCAGTTCCTGCTGGCATAACAGTAACTACTGCACACGTACGGTGTGCCACATGCTGTGCTAATGTTTTCTATGTGTCAGTTCGTTTAATCTTAACAACTCTATGTGAAAGTGTCTCCTCACTGGATAGATGGAGAATCCTAGCCTGTGCTTAGAAGTTAAGCTGGTACCTGATACCTGAGTCTTCTTGGGGGGAAAAAAAAAACTTATGGACATTTAGCTGACACAGTGTTCCGTTAGTTTCGGCTGTACAACATAACAATTAAACAAGTCTCTCTGTTATGCTCATCTTAAGTACAGACCATCTGTCTACGGTACAGTGCTATTGTCGTCCCTATGCTGTACCTTTGATGATGACTTACTCCGTAGCTGGAAGCCTTACCTCCCACTGCTCTTCACCCATTTTTCCCACCCCCCCCAACCTGCTTCCCCCTGGCAACCATCGGTTTTTTTTCTATTTAGGGGTCTGTTTCTCTTTTATACTCTTTTGTTTTTTCTTTAGATTCCATACATAACTGAAATCATAAGTCATTTGTCTTGGACTTACCTCACTTAGTGTAACATCCTCTAGGTCCATCCAAGTTGACACAGGTGGCCAGATCTCATCCTTTTTGTGGCTGTATAATATTCTATGATATATAAACCACATCTTCCTTATCTATTCATGTATGAGTGAATACTTCAGCTATTTCCATATGTTGGATATTTTAACTAATGCTGCAATAAACATAGGGGTGCATATATCTTTTTGAATTAGTGTTTTGTTTTCTTTGGGTAAATATCCAATAGTGGATTACTGGATTGTAGCATATTAAAAATTTTTTTTAAAGTTTATCTGAGAGCAAGAGCAAGCAGGGGAGGGGCAGAGAGGGAGGACAGAGAATCTGAAGTGTCAGGGGATGGCTCATGTGGTTTTGATTTGCATTCCCCTGATAATCACTAATCAGTGATGAACATCTTTTCACGTGTCTGTTGGCCATTGGTATTGCTCCTTGGAAACAACTCCAGTCCTCTGTCCATTTTTAAACCATTTTTTAGTGTTCTGTAAGTTCTTGATATCTTTTGGGTGCTAACCCCTCAGATACCTAAGTCTTAACCTCCTTGCTCTCCAGTTCATATTGCAGGAGCCCAGTATGAGGGAAGGCAAGACGCTGAGGAGTATACTGGTCATAGTATGGGGATATGTCATGACTTTGGTCCCTCCAGTCTAAGGGGACTAATCATCAGCCCTGGGTTCAGGATGAAGCTGGTGTCTGGGCTCATGAACGTGATCTTCAGGCCTCTAATGTGTGGAGAGGATAGCGGGTGGACCTGCTAGGTGGGAAAAGTCTAGTCTTTGTCCTCCAGACTTTATTATGCAGAAGAATGAAATATCCATTTCCTCTTATAAGGGCAGGTAGCTAAGGTGTTCTCACAGTTCCTACAATACGGCAGTACCTGCCAGGTACCCCGTACTAGTGAAACTGCTACTGTGGTGCTAAAAAGAAAATGCTGGCTTCTTTTCAGTGTTTTCCCTATCCATAGAAGTATTGCTTCAAAATGGACACCATTACACCAAACAGAGGACATCACTTATGACATCTTTGCAAAGTGTGTATTTTCCTAACCTCACTTAAAGAATGGAACTATGAATAGCTCACGTTTTTTTTTTCTGGCCTCTAGGGATTTGTAGCCTCTTAGCCCTGGTTCTCTGCTTCCCTTCCTTGCACGTCATGCCTTGGGCTCCAGGCAAGGTTGGGGAAGCAGCTTACGGTCCTTTGCTGGAGTGATCCTTCCTGCCTCAGGCAGCATCTGAGTCCCAGGCCCTGCCTTTTAACAGTTGTTTTTCTTTGGAGCCCACAGCCTATCCTCTTAAGTCAATACTGGTGACTTTCGTTGCCCGATGCTACTTTCTTGACTCTACATCTTCGCAGAGTGTTAGCACAGAATTTGTGTCCTGAGCAAATGCTATGGACTGTTTTGTCAGTTTTAGCAAAAGGGACTCCCCTTGTGCCCCCAACCAGAGCCCTGATTTTTCAATTCTAGAGCAGAGATCTCAGTGCCTGGTAACCGCGGCATCATGTCACTGCCAAGGGTACAGCTGTGAACAACGCAGACAGTGTGCCTGCTCCTGGTGCCGTAACGTGGGGAGGAGGGGACGGGCCATTTATCCAGTCAGCCATCGGGTTAGGCTGTGGGTTCCCCTCTAGTCTGTTCCCAGGAGACGGTGCCCACACTGCCTTGCTTCAACTTTCAAGGCTCCATTGCAATCCAGTCTTCAGTCTCTGTTTCTTAAAGGACCTGGTGGCTTAACTTGGCATGTCCCTGTAAGTGGCTGTATGCACTCGTTTTTGTGTGTGCTTACAAGACACTATGCCTGTGTCAAATACACCCTCAATGGGACCTGGGCTGCTGGAATCAAGTTAGCATTTCTCCACGAGGGGGCGGCAGCAGAGGACCTGAGGTCCCAGATCATTTCTCTGATCATGGCTTTGACCGTAACTACTCACTGTGAGCTTGGGCAAAATGTTCTGTGCTTTTCTACCCTCCGTGTTCTTCTCTGTGATACACAGGTGACAACCCTGCTCCTATTACTTACTTCAGTCTTAAACTAAGATGAAAGGATTAAAGTACTTATTTTAGTGCAAGGCTGTTGAGGTGGCATTATTAATAATTCTAGGGAGCAAATGTTCTCCTTTCCCTGAAGTCCATTTTGATTCTGAGACTCCTTCTGATTTTTAACCATGATTTTTAACTCCGGCACATTGATTTGAAGCCTAAGGAAAAAATACAGTGCTTGGGCCCTACTCTGAGATTTTATCTTAATTACTCAAGTGTGGAACACAGGCATTGGTGTTTCTTTTTCTTTCTTTTTCTTTTCTTTTTTTTTAGTTTGAAGCTCAAGTACGCTAGATCCAACTAATGATTTTTAGGCAAGGTATGGCTATCTATGAATCTTAATTTGCAGGACATCGAAAGGATCCCAGTAACCTGGAGGAAACCCCTTAGGCCTGCTGTTTTAATAGTCTGCAGGATCCCATTCCTGGCCTGTCCTTCCTAGATGACACAGTGTACCCTTTTACCACTGTCACTGTTGCCAAATGCTTGTAATTCTGAGGCTGTGGGATTACATTTATTCTTGGGACCACTTCATGAGGTACATCTGACTTTAGCCCTGTGTTGTACAACTGAGGAAACGGAGACTCAGAGCCACTCGTCAACTTACCCAGGCTAGTAAGTGGTGGTTAGGCTCTTACCCAGGCTGGCTGGGTGGAGCCCACCCAGCCACACTTTGGTACTCTATGATCATCCATGCAGAGGGGTAAGTGCGGGGTATCTTTCTTGACAGGGCAGATACGTTTTAGCAGGGGTTCTCTAGATTCAAGAATATTTGGGTTGGGATGTCCTGTTCAGCCACAGGTGGGTAAGGAGAGCCCTCTGGGCACATGAGGGTCTGTGGTGCCTGCAAATGAGTTAGCAAGTGAAACCACGAGCCTGCAAACTTGGGCATCGGGTACACCTGTGGAGCTTTGAAAAACGCTGCCTGGTTTGCACACCCAGGGACTGATGTAATTGGTCTGAGGGGGTTACTTAGCACGGGAAGCTCTAGAAGCTCTTCTGCCGTGGTCACTCCCTCCCTCCAGCTGAGAGCTGCCTTTGCAGCCCCTGCAGATGGACAGGGGCAGGAGGAACCGGCGGCTGGAGAAGAGCTCTTTGTGCTGATGCATCTCCATTCACAGAGACCTCTGCCTTCTCTGGTTAATACGCAGGGCTCCTTCCAAAAGAAGAAAACACAAGTTTTTCTTCGGTAATCGGGTCAGATTTCTATCTCCTTAGATATGACGGAGTTAAGCATGGTTAAAACGGGATAGTGACAAGTTCAATGGCACTATAATTGGGTTGCGTGAGTCAGCTTGTCTTTCCTCTAATCTGCCTCCAGGAAAGCTGGTAGAGGTCAGACTTGTTTGAAGGAATTCCTTGAAGGCGAGAAAATGAGAGGCAACACAGAACCTGGCTGTGGAGAGTTTCTATCTGTACTGTAGAATCGATGGTTTGCTGTTAAAAGAATGTATTTTATCTTCCCGTTTCCTTTGACAGTAGACGTTGAGGAAGCATGCCAACAGCGTGTACAGGATACTGTTGGCATCATTGGCAACAAAAACCGTTGTATGTTAAGTAGAGGTGAAATTCACATAATGTGAAATGAACCATGTAAAGTGAGCATTTCAGGTCCATGGGTACATTTGCAGGGCTGTGCAAAGGAAACCCCTTCCAAGTGCTTAGCCTGTTCTCTTGGCTGTTGACTCTGCTTTGATTGTGTCCTACCTTGTCTGGGGGTTAGAGGGGCAATGGGTCTTCCTCGGGTGGGTAGGTCTGGGGAGGGAAGGCATGGTGGTTTTTTTTTTTTTTTAATTAAGTCAGCATGTAAAGCAAAATTGGATGGTTAAAACTGCCCTTGCTTGGCAATCTATCGATTGTTCATCAAGGTGGTATGTGTGATGCTGGGTGATGAGCTCTGCTCAGTCATTTGTGGGCACTTGAAGCCGAGAATCCATGGATGAGGATAAAGGTGGGGAGGCCTGCCTGCAGACATCTGCCAATCCTGTACCACCACCGAGCAGGCTTCTGCTCTTCTCTCCGCACACGGCCACATGTGTCTGCATCATGGTGATGGAGGAAATAAGACAGTATCTAGTACAGAGCAGGCACATGTTAGATGCCCAAATGTTTACTTGATTTGAATCTAAAACTTGCTTGATCAGGCCTGTAACATACCATGTCTCTTAAAAAGAGGAGTATTGGCCCTCTGTTTTGCCCCTGCTGAATAACTATTACTCTTTAAGAATCTGTCACATCACCCTTCAGAGTATATTTTTATGAGCATTATCTGCCCAACTCGATGGTATGTTCCTTAAGGTCAGGGTATAGATCTCCATGTTTGTGCTGATTACATGGTGCTGCCCACAGTGTGTTTTCCATAGAAACCAGTGCCTCATAAGTGCATTACTTGCTGATTCCTGTCTCAGCACAACTGATGGAGCATCTGTTACATTGCCAGGGATACGGAGATGCCCAGTAGTGTATCGGAAAGATCTTGAAGTAGTGAGATGAAACTGATGTGAAAGAAATGCCTCCAAACCATGAAGTTAATTGTAGAAGGAGTTGCCACACCTCAGAGTGGGTGAGGGCTGACCCAGGAAAGGTAAGGGTTCAGTGAAGACAGGGTACTGGGACTTGGACTCAGCCCACATGCACGAGGGAGGGAAGGGCATTCTGGACTGAGGAAACCACGTGTGTAAAGGGTGGGGGGCAACACACCTTCACAGTGATGGCCAGATAGTAAACCTTTCAGGCTTTTGGGCTAATAGGGTCTGTGTCACGATGTGGTTGTGTCCCAGTACAATTTATGGACACCAAAATTTGGCATGTAATTGACATGTTATCATCTGGATACCACCCTTTTTTTCCCCTGCCAACCCTTTAAACATTTAAAGACCATTTTTAACTTGTAGGTTGCACAAGAACAGGCGGTACACTAGATTGGGCCCAGGGCTGTAGTTGGCTGACCCAGGCACAAAGGCGGGGAAGTATGAGCATGGATTTCAGGAGCAGAAGAGCAAGTACTTGGGGGTATGCAGTGATTCGGTGGGTGTGGGTGGAGGCGGAGATACTACATTTCTAACAAGCTCCCAGGGTAATTGAGGCTGAGGTCTTCCCTTAGAGCAGCAAAGATCTGAAGCATCATTCTAGTCCTCTTATGGCCCCAATGCTGTGCTGGGCTCTGTGGGATAGGAAAATAGAGACAATTTTCTACCTCTAGGTGCTTTCAGTCTATTTGAAGAGGAAACATTTATGTAGGTAGATGAATGGGCCCTCCCAGAATAAGAATTAAACCGCTAATGCCAGGCAGTGAGCCTCCCTGGTTCTGGGTGCAATGGACAGTTGTGGCATCTGGACCGCAAGGGTAAGACCAGAGGAGCCCCCACTGTGTGGGCTGGGACTGGGCCCCCTTGGCTTCCAGGATGTCACACAGCTTGATGTCCACATAGCATCATTATCTCTGCTCAGTTCTTTCTGGGATTTTCCTCATCATTCTTGATCACTCCTCCCTTGAGCCATTCCTGACACCATTTATATACAGTGAAGCCTTTGAGGAGACTTTCTTGGGTGTGCTGTACTCCCTCTGCTTGGGGAGGGAGGGGGCCCAGGTGCAGGCTCAGAGGGATGGGAGCTGTAGTGAGGCTAAGGAAAGCTCCCTCATCTGAAGCTCGGGGACAGGGCCATCAAAGTCCGTGCAGCTGGGCTGAAGAGAGGCTTCCTCGACAGCGGAGGAGGTGAGAGAGGACACCTGAGGGGAGAAGTAGTTTTGATAGTTATGGTTGGCAAATGCTGAAAGTTTGCTCTGGAGGTAGCTCTGAGCACTCTTAATGCTTTCCTCTCAAGCACTCAGGTACTATAAAGCTCGATAGCATCTTCCATAAAGATGCAATCATTCTAGCAGGATCACAGGCAGAGCAAAGATGCTGTGAACCTGGTTGTTCATAAAGCTAAAAATGACTTTGGCTTTGTATCCTGAGCAAAGGGATGCCAGGGATGCAAACTGGTGGTGCTTTGGTTTCCCACTAATGAGTGTGGATGACTTCCTCGAACCAGAGACCAGTGCGGGAAGGTCCAGGGGCTTGCTTTTTAAAAAGGGCCACTGGGGTGCCTGGGTGGCTCAGTAGTTCGAGCTTCTGGCTTCGGCTCAGGTCATGATCTCACAGTTGGTGGGTTCGAGCTCTGCATCAGGCTTTGCCCTGACAGCTCAGAGCCTGGAGCCTGCTTCGGATTCTGTCACTCTGCCCTTCCCCCTTATTTGCTCTGTGTCTCAAAAATAAATAAGTGTTTAAAAAAATAAATAAAAAGGGCCAGTGACCATTGAGAGGTAAACATGGTTAAAAACAAAACAGGCCTAAAATTAAAGCCCGCTGGCCGTCTGTGCCCAGGCAGCTGACGGGCCACAAGGTTGGGGTGTGGAGCCGTCATTCCTCAAGGGAGGTCGGTCATATTGACCCAGGCACACATTCCAGCTGGCCTTACGGTCATAAGAGCTGTTCGTTTTTCTGTGGCCGTGAAACTGTGTATGTGTATGTACATGTGTGTGCACCCATAGCTAGGTGCACTAGGCCCTGTGGCTATCACATACCTGTGAAACGGAGAAAGTTGTCTGCAGGCAGGAGGAGTGCTGTCAGGAGCAGCCACCAGCGGGTCCTGATGCCTCAGACCTGTGGTGTCCACGGCCACACGCTCCACTGACCTGTGGCTCTCTTCTGTCCCCTCTAATTCTGAGCTGGTCTGAGGCAGAACTCGGACTGGGTATCTGCACGTTCCCAGGTGATCCTAGTGGGGAGTCGGGGTTGGCAGCCCCTGAGGTGGACAGAGAGGACTCCCTCACCAAGGGCTGTGTTTTTCCCTGCTAGGAGTTCACTGGCTTAATGACCTTGCAGATCTCATAGCTGCTGGCGGAGGTGGAGTGAGATGTTTGGGCATGTTTGTGGCTCAAAGAATGTACAAATAGAGGTTGCTGACAATTTAGGAATACGTAAATACATTCGATTTGCTGACCACTTTGACTTCTGCAGGAAAATGGCTTTGTCCCCGAATGCAGCATTTCAGAGCAGAGGTCCCCGGGACTTGAAGATTGGCTCTCCTGTCTGGGTCTTGGCATGTGTGGTTGTTTGTCCGCAGCAGCTGGATGCTGCCTCTGCTGTCGCTCTTTTTTACCCCCCCTCCCTTGGGATGACGGTGCCAAGCTCTGATGGACGTAACCAGATGCAGGCCTGGCTGTTTTGCTGGCAGAATTATAATTCAATTGATCTGTGGTGTTCTCTTAGGATCTATAAAGTGCCCTCTGTCCCTAGTCCTGCGGGTTACTTCCCTGTGGTCAATGATATTAGATCACCTTGTGATTGGAAATGAGAAGGGAGGAAGATGTGTCCAGGTGGCCTTACGGCTTTTCCGGAGGACCCCCTCATAGATAGCAACACATAAGTAGACACCTGAGAGCTCTAGCTGAGTTTCTTTCAATCTTACAGCACACGAGGGTCTGGATCCCTGACCCTGATGAAGTGTGGCGCTCCGCGGAATTAACCAAGGACTACAAGGAGGGAGACAGGAGCCTCCGGCTCAGACTGGAAGATGAAACGGTAAGTGCAGGTCGGGGGTTGGGGGCGTGGGGTGGAGCATGGGGCTGGGTGGTAGATGGTGGGCTTGAATTTCCCCTGCAGAGTGGAGCCTTTGAGCCCCTGGCATCTCTGTCACTGTGGGTAAACCATAAAACTGCACTGTGGCTGTCACATAGGTGCCTGCAGCTAAGAGATCTCTGGTGGCCCAGGCAGGAGTCTGCTCAGAGGGTTCCCTTCATGGGGCTGAGGTGTCAGTGGGAGGTGACAAGGAGGTAGCTTAAGAGACAGTGCCTGGTGGAGTGGTCAGAGCACTGACTCTGGACCCCAGCCTGTCTGGGGATTGGGATCCTGGGTCATCCTTTGTTAGCTCTGTGCCTTTGGGTGAGTTAGCACTCTTTCTGTACCTGTTACTTCATCTGCTACAGGGGAGTGAGAGTTGGTCTAGGAGGGCTTAGGAGAATAAGATGACCTATGTGCCATGTCCTTAGAATAGGGCCCGGCACACAAGCACTCCACATGTGGCAGCTGCTGCAGCAAGAGTTCTTTAGTGGTTGACTTTCAGGTGGCTTCAGTAGAAAGGAAGAGAAGGTGGTTAACTATGAAAATCTTGCTCCTGTACTATCCGATTTCCCCCTTTTCATGAGCCTTTTGTGACCACCCGTCTCTGGGATGTGTGCATTCCAAAAATACTTGAATACTTGCACTGGGCTGGGTCATGGAGGTATATGTGGCCCTGCCATTTGGGGGAGGTCACAGAAGTAGAGCAAAACGTTGTGACACTGAAGCTGGTGGAGAAGGTGTGGGACAGAAAACAGAACCTGATGAGGTGAAGGTGGTGAAGGGGTCACGAGAAGGAGCTGGCAGTAGAAGCCTTGGGGGAAATGAGAGAAGAGTGTCCCGGGCAGCAGTTGTGTGTGCTGGTCGCCCCGGGCTGCAGTGGGTTCCTGTGGGGTGTGTTGAAGGAAAGGAGGCCTATGTGCCTGGGAGGCGTTGAAGGAGTCAGATGGGTGGCCTGAGGACACAGGCAGAGGTCATTTGGCTGTAGGGTTTACAGTGGCAGAGACTGGGAGAGAAAAAGGTTTTTTGAAATAAAATTTTTGAGAATAGTGGACACACAGGTTACATTAGTTGCAGGTGTACAGCATAGCGATTGGACAAGTTTCTACCTTAGGCTCTGGGTGCTCTGCTAAGTGAAGGAAGTCACACTGAGGAAGACGAACGCCATGTGAAATCACTCATTTGTTTTAGATTCCATATGAGGAGCAGGTTTTGAAGGGAGTGGCAGGAAGAAACCAAGAAGTAGCTTTGGGATGGCTTAAGTTGGGAGAGAGCTGCAAGAGCAAGCATTGCTGGGGGTTGGAGGGAAGGCGGCAGTGATGATTCTCTCCCTCTGAGACGGCACTGGTGTGAAACATTTGTACCACGTCATTTAGCCTTTGATCGTTTACTGTCTGGCTGTTTTTCCTTCCTTCGAGTATCTTGGTCTTGTCTTTCTAGTTAGTAATGACCTACTTGAGAAATGGACCTTGCCTTGCACTTTGCTCCCCTAGCACCTACTGTGGTTGGTGATTAACTCGCTGATGAGCAGAAAGATGAAACCTCGCCTCCTACCATCTCCTGTCTGCGTCCCCCTCCCCAAGCCTACTGCTTGAGAACACTGGGACAGTGAGTTTGTTAGATTTTTACACCACGGTGTGCACACCTCGCCTTACCCTTCTGTCAGGCAGACTTGGCCAGCCTCCTCTTGGTGCTGAGGCAAGGAAAAAAAATTCCCAGCAGATGGAATCATGGTTATCATGTTGAATAACTTCCTACCCCACGCCCAAAACAAAATGAAATTAGTTCACCCACTTAAAGGGTGTAACTTCTCTTTCAACAGATGTGATTTTCGTTGATCTTTTAAGTGGGTGGGTGTTTTTTAAAGGACAGTGGTCTGCTGTGTTGTGGGAACAGAGCAGATGCGAGCCTCCCTAGCTGACTATCTGCCCAGCAGGATGAATCCTAGCAGCTGCCCGGCAGCCCCCCACTCTGCTCTGCGGCCGGTCAGCGAGTGCAGTCAGAAAGGATGCCTGGAGCTCTTGAGAAGTGATGGGCTCTGAACACCTAGCTCTGTTCAGGTCACTTGCAAAATGTGGTTTGTCCAAAGCGGGCTCCCCGTGGTCACTAGGAGTGACTAACCTGAGTTGTAGACCCGGGCAGGAGGGGGACTGACCTCTGCAAGCTTGAAGAACATCTCCATAGTGGAGACCTTCCTTGATATACCAGGCTGGCCAGAAATTCCACCTGGCAGTGCCTCCCCACTGCCATCCTGTCCAAGAGTGGGAGTTTAACTGCGGTGACAAAGGACGAAAATAAAGGAGTTCTCTTCTGGAGAATAGTGTTCTTAACCCCCAGCTTCTACCTTACTGCTCACCTGTGTTCTCAATGTGGTCAAGCTCCTTAGTGTTCCTCCAAGAGGTTTCTTCTTGGCTGTTTGCCTATTATTTTCATTGTGGCCAAATACACAAAACATGAAGTTGACCATGGTAACAGTTTTTAAGTGCACAGTTCAGTGGCATAAAGTACTTCCACGTGGTTGTCACCATCCCCACCATCCACCTCCAGAACTCTTGATCTTGCAAAACTGGAACTCCCCACTCCCGGGCTGCTTTGGGTACTCCTAAAAGTGGAATCCTCGACCATGTGTCCTCCTGTGTCTGGCTTGTTTCACTGAGCACAACGTAAGGGATTTTATATTCAAGCCTGTGAGAAACATCTTGGAAAAGGATGGTGTCCTCTCTTTGTCCCCACAGCTGTGCTGGGTACAAGGCATCTAAGTGTGTCAACCCTGAGCCTAGTGCTGCTTTTAAATTGGATCAGGCATCTCCATGTAGGCTGACCTTGGGGATGCATGTAGTTCCCTTATTTGCCTCAAATAGATGCCAGGTAGCCTTCCCTCGCCTGCCTCCACCTCCCTCACAAACTCCTGCCCTCCAGTGGCAGGGCAAACTATTCCCTGCCCCCCCAACCCCATTTCCGTGGTTTTGCACTTAAATTGTTTTGTGACTGGAGTTCCTATCCAGTGTCTTGCAGCCACCTGGTGGGGGGGTACTCCCTGTGTGCAAGGTCCTGCGGGAGTGAGTGTGCATGAGAGGAACACGGGTGCACGTGAGCTTGAAGGAGGGGAACATGTTGCACCCGTGTCTTGGTGCACCCAAGCCGTGGAACATAGGTGGGGCCGGAGCCAGAGGATGGATGGATGGATGTAAGCCTGCATGTGTCTAAGAGTAAAGGCATCCTTTATCAAAATTCAAGTAAAGCTGACCTTTCTGATTTTTGAAAACGAAAACATTTAATGTATTAAAGATACATTTGCAACTCTCTACTCTTCAGTCTCCATGTCACTGCCAATGTAAAGAACCATGATCTTTAGGCGTGTTGTGCCTCTACCTGTATCTAAACAAATGGAAGGGGAACGTGAATTATTGAGAACTGCAAAATACTCCTCATGTCACGTTGCCCTGGTGGCAGATAGTGTACTAATTGGTGAGCATCCCTCCAGAGCCTCCGAGCCTGTGGAGAGGCCAGGAAGTGGACACGGGGCCTGGCCGGGAAACGATATTTCTGGGCGTGAATTTTGTGTGCACTTGTGCCCTCTTGAAAGGAAGGATTACCGTGCTCGTTTGCCTGTCGTCCTCTCTCTGCCTCTCTCCACCCTCTTTCCTGTCCAGTCCTCTCCCCACAGCCCGGAGCAGTGGCTGTCTCTGGCGTTGGCAGTGCTACTATTTGCAGACCTTCAAGGCACCTGGATGCCGTTACCTTCCTTCAGGAACATGTGGCAAGAAGCACGCAGAAACATTTTCCCCGGGGGCCAAGGTGTTTGTCCTAGGAGTGTGTGTGTTGAGGGTTGCAGAACTCAAACGTGTCCCCACCAAAGCTGGATCCCAAGTGGCAGAACAACCGTGTTGTTCAGTAAGCTTCTGGTTTAGGTCGAAGAGGATGGTGGCCTTGAAGGCGCAGGACTAAGTCTGTCCTTACTCAGGTCTAAGGACAGGGCCACATGTGTCTAGCTGTTAGGAGAGGACAGACTTGGTTCTTGACCGCAGGAAGCAAATGTTGCAGAGGAACAAGGACCCCTGCACTTGACTGTTGGTGCCCTCAGACCTGTGTGTCTTGAGATGCCCACAGGGCTGGGCAGCCTGGTTCAAGTGAGGTGTCAGCCGTGGGCACATCTGGCGAAACTAGAGCTAAGAGTGGTCGATGCTCTAGTCGCAAACTTCTTAGTGCAGGCGATTTTGATGACTGGTTTTTTTCTTTCTAATTTTTTGCTCCATTGCTCAGTAATGCACACTTAAGACAGTCTTGGGTTGGCAAGAATAACCTGAAGACCGTATTTACCATGTTTATATTGTATGTATACAGAGAACATGCAATGTTGTAAAACACATTGCAAATAAATACTAGTAATATTATTACCAATGCAATTAGTTATCTTGCCTAAGGTAGGCTGTAATTTTTTAAATTACAAATATTTTTGTCAGGGAGCCTGGGTGGCTCAGTTGGTTCAGTGTGTGACTCTTGATTTTTGCCTCAGGTCATGAACTCACAGTTCGGGAGCTTAGACCCCTGCATTGGGCTCTGCGCTGATAGTGAGAAGCTGCTTGGGATTCTTTCTGTCTGTCTTTGTCTTTGTTTCTGTCTCTGTCTGTCTCTCTCCTGCTCATGTGCTCGCTTGCTCTCAAAGAAATTAAAAAATTTTTTTTATTGTAAAGTACATGTAACATAAAAAAGGCTATCTTCACCATTTTTCTAAGTGTACCATCCAGGGCATTAAGTACATTCACACTGGCATGTAATCCTCACCACCATCTCTGTCCTTCCTGTAATTGCCCTTTTCCTCCTCTGTGTTCGTGATCTCTTCCATCAGTGAGGATATTTTGCCTGGCTGCTTCTGCTTAGACATGGGTGAAGCTGTGATTTTTGCCTCTGCTCTCCCCGCACTCCCTTCCCCACCCTGGGCAAGGGATGTTTGACGATGTCTGGGTATCTTTTGGGCTGTCATGACAGAGGAGGAAGGTCTGCCAGTGGCATACAGCAGGTAGAGGACAGGGCTGCTGCTAAGCATTCTATCGTGCACAGGGCATCCAGCATCCCCATCCCCACCCTGTCCCAAGTAAAGACGGCAGAGGCTGAAGAATCCTGGATTTAACCCTTGCAGGAGGATGGTCTGCCTTGTTCGTTGCTGAGAGACCCCAAGTCAAAAGTCATACTGAGATTCCATGATTCTAATAGAATGTGTCAGCTTTATTTCCTGCAATAAAATGAAATCAAAAGATGAACTTGGACTCCCTATTTTGATTCTGCTTATAATTTTGTTTAAACTCAAGCTTCTTAAATTTTTTTAATGTTTATTTCTGAGAGAGAGCAGGAGCAGGGGAGGGGCAGAGAGAGAGGGAGACACAGAATCTGAAGCAGGCTCCAGGTTCTGAGCTGTCAGCACAGGGCCCGACGTGGGGCTTGAATCCATGAACCATGAGATCATGAGCTGAGCCAAAGTCAGACGCTTAAATGACTGAGTCACCAGGCGCCCCTAAAATTCAGACTTCTTAATTCTGAGTTTTTGTTTATGGCCCTTTTCTTTCCTTAATTACTTATATCATTCATCAAAAAAACTGAACAATTATATACCAGGGTCTGGTTATTCATCTGTGCATCTGTGGAAATTTGTCTCACTTGTAATATAATACTTACAGAGGTGTATCAGTTTTAGAATGTAAAAAGGTCAAGGTCAGGAGTCTTTAGAAATCTGTTAGAGATTTGGTGAGATACTTGGCTCTACCCCTATGGCACCCTTTTAGACACTCCCCCAAATCCACCCTCTTCTTGAAACATTCTTCCCCCCTGCTTCGACTCCTAGTTGGGTGTCATTACCACTAGAGGGTGACGTGTGTAGGTCTTGTGTTAATAGCAACCCCTTGCCAGCTGGTAACCCTGTTTTTACTAGCTTCTCTTCTGTCTGGATGTCTTAGCTCTATGGTAGAGTAGGAGCAAGAAGTTGCCTTTATCTACCATGTCTGCTGATTATTAGCTCCAAAACTTCATGGTGGGAGTTGTCATTCAAAGATGTTTTTATGATTCTATTTATATAGTTCTGTGTGACATGGATATGAATGGTACAAGAGAGGTCATGAAAACAGACATTCAGCTAATATTTTTTGAGTACCTGGAATGTTGTCTGTCTGTATTGTCCAGCATGGTGGTCATGGGGCCCTTGAAATGTGACTAGTGTGGCTGAGACCCTGAGAGGTTTTGATGGTACTTCATTTCAACAAACATAATTTCCATATGCTACCCTATTGGAAAGTGCAGACAGGAACTAACCTTCTAACCTCTTCCTCTATATTCTTGAATTGTGGTTAGTCCCAGTATGCTAGGTGGGGACTGACTGGAGAGGCCCATCTCTTCCTAGTCTTAAAGGGGGAGGTTGAGGTTCCTTCCAGATGGGTTGACAGAAAATTGAATATTGTGATGAGTGTTAACCTTGAGCCTCCTCTTCATCCCCAGAAGCCTTGTTGTTACGTAGTGAACTCTTCTGTGCCAGATAGTGTTCATGGTCCCTGATCACATCCTAAATGCTTAGATTTCAAGTAAAACCATGTTAGCTGTAAATAAATGTTCAATAGTAACAGCAGTGTTCGCATCAAAATCCTATTTAAAAAAAAAAACAAAAAACTTAAGTCTCTCATTCCCGGCTTCCCTTGAGTCATGAGCTTGCCCCGCCTATGTCTTGGCGGCTGCTCTGGGCATTTTTATTTCTCAACTTCACTGTAACCAGTACCACTGGCTTATTTGTGGGCTGTATTTTCACAAAATTGCATATGCTGTTCCCTCTGCACTTGGGAGAGTTTTTGAGGGAAAGATTCATCTGAGGAAAGATGAAACCCCAGCACTTCTGTCTCGGGGTTTTAAGACCCTAAGCTCAGGCCGTGGCTTTCTAATCTGAGAAATGAGGGGCTGAGCTAGGTGAGCTCTGTGCTTCTGCACTTGGCTGCGTCCTATGCTGGGTACCGGGGGTGAGAGGGGAGAGGAGAGCCACACAGGCCATGCAGAGTGAACATGCTCCTTTCCCTGGGAGGGGCGGGGTGACGGACATCTCCATGGGGAAGTCTTCAGAAAGACTCAGAGTGGGAGGGTCGGGTTAGAGTCCCAGTGACACCAGTGACTCAGCCAGCGATGAAGGGGGCCATCACCTCTAGAACTTAAAATCTCAACACACTCCATTGCCCCTTGTTGCCCACCTTCTGGAAATTTTGTTTGTATCCTGTTCAGGATAGCTAGTTTACTGGTCTCCTGTATGGAGTCGATTTGATAAAAGACCTTTGTGCAAAAAGAAGGGCCTTGATGAACACATAGACCCCCAACAGGAACCTGTGCGAGGAAAACCTCACTAACATGGGTAATTGTTCATAATTTGTGGGGATGTCATTTTTTAGAGTTTTCAATAAAAGGAATCCTCGAGGTGTATGTCATGTTTTACCTTTCTGTTTATAGATTGTGGATATCTCTGCTCATTTTTTCAGACTCGGTGTTGCTAGCTCTAGCTGTCCTCTAGAAAGGTCCTTCAATCTGAACCCACAAACAGTACCCCTATTGGGCCACATCCTTCATATTTAAGGTCTTAGCCGCTTTTACACCTTTGCTTATGTGATAAATAGTGCTAATAATCTATTTGCATCTGTTTGGTTAATGACCCTGAATAGCTTTGCATGTTCCTTTGTAGCTCCTCTTGTGGCTCGGAGCTTGTGCATAATTTTCTGTTGGGGTGTTGGTGTTCTTTTCGGCTTTTTAAAACTTCGGATATTAAGATGAATTTTGTTAGGTGATGCAGAATCGTCGTCCTCTATTCTGCACACAGTGTTTTATGATGGTTTTAAAATGCCATTTACATTCAAAATAGAAAGAAAACTACCTGACTGCATTTTCTTACTGGTTTTGTTTATTTTAGTGGGTATTTTTATGTGACTTTTTTTTGGTGTTTTACCCTAAAACTTACTCTGATCTTAGATATGAGGGAATGAGAATAGAACACTAGCTCTATTCTTTTTTTTCCTAAAAAGGCTTCACGTTTATCTGCTGCTATTATAGGGGAAATTCCTCTTTAACTATTTGCTTCAGCATTATCCTGAGCAAATTTTCTTTCTATGCTTGCATTTATTTCTGGATCTGCTATTAAGTTTCACTTACCTGCCAATTTTAGCACCGTTACTATACTTGCTGGCTATAATATACCTTAATATCTGGCTGTGCATGACCATCTAAAAGTGGGAGGGATAGAGAAGGTTGATATTTAGGTTTTTAAAAAAAGTGATTCCAGTTAATTGAGGCTATGTCCGTAGCATTTGCTGACAGGCTTTTATAGAATAGTGGTTCTTAAAAATATCTATAAACCACCTGTCGCAGAACTACTTGTGGATTTTTCAAAATCTGATTCCTGGGCCCTACCCCGAGCTCCTAAACATAGTAAGTAGTGTTTGGGGAAACTGTTTTTGCAAGCACTCAGATGATTTTTAACACCACCATAAGGAACTTAGATAGGATGTGATAAACTGTAGCCAAGATTCTCCTGTTTAAGTACCAAAAAAGAACATCCTCTTTTTATTACGTAGATAGGTGGGTACATGACTCAGTTTTAAATACAACCTGTAAAAAAGCATCTTCGAGTACTCCTGTCCAACTGCTATGGTAAGGACTTAAGAGCACCTTGCATTTGAGACTTCCTGATTATACACACATATAGGTCTCCAGTTCCTATTATATGTTAGGTCAAAGTAAGATTACTGCCCTAGAGTAGCTTGTTGTCATGTTGTTGAAGAATATATGTACAGCTGGAGGGCATTTGTGGAGAGCAGTTTGTTATAAGGCAATCCAAAAAAAAAAAAAAATGAATGTGTTGGATGATGGGGCAAAGGAAGGCACCAGCATTAAATGGGGCAAAGAATGTTGGCTGCATGGGAGAAAGAGCAGTTCTTCTTCAGGGTTCAAGACTCAGTAAGTATCTTTGAGAAGCCAGTAGAACATATCATTACATCTTGTTGTGCTTCCTGAATCTCTTGTGTCATTCAGTCTTTTATCTTGATACATTGGGATTCTGTTACCAGCAAGTTTTCCTCCTTGGCTGGTGTCTTATGGCAACCCAAGTACTCTGTTCAGTCTGCCCGTCTTTGAAAGAAGGTGATCTGTCTTCATCATGGATGATCATGTTAGGGTGGTGATCCTAGCCAATGTGACAGGATATTGGATACAGGCTAGATGGTTCATAACCCTGCCTTTTTGTGTCTATTACTTGCATTTCTTTAGATTCGGGAATACCCCATTGATGTCCAAAGCAACCAGCTGCCCTTTTTGCGGAATCCAGATATCTTGGTGGGAGAAAATGACCTAACTGCCCTTAGCTATCTACACGAGCCTGCAGTTTTACATAATTTAAAGGTCCGTTTCCTGGAGTCGAACCATATCTACACTTACTGTGGTAAGTGGTGTGCATCTCTTGGCTGCATGTGTTTGAAAGTACTTACGATCTTCAGACTTGATGTGTTAAACTCTAACAGTTAGGAATCCTACTAGCATTCTCCTAAGTACCTCTCCACTGAGACCCTTGAAAGGTTTGCAATCAGTGAATGTAGCTTAATTAGGCTGCCCTACATCTCTGTGGGATGATTGGTGTTAATCACAGCTCAGCCAGGGAGGAAATGGACCACACGATGTGGCTTGACTGACTTAGGCACAGTCCTCGAGTCTGTAGGAGAGCAGTCAGTACATCTCAGGGTCCTAGCTCGGGCGTGTGCTCTCTTCACTGAGCACACTCCTGTAAACCTATGCCTGGCTGGCTTCTGTTCTCTGTCTGAGGAAGTCCTGTCTTTGTCTGACTCTCTCCCTTCCCATGTACAGACCTGGTGCGTGATGAATATTTATCAAATTCATGTGCCGAAAACATGACAAATACTTGAAAATGTCCTGAAGATCTCCTATTTGGTTTTCTTGAAACTTCTCAATTTCTGACATTCAATTTTTTTTTTTTTTTTTTTTTTAGTATTAAATGGTATGGTAAAATCTGGATCCCTGTAAACCATTGTCTGAGGGGCAAATCATTTTAGGATCTGGTCGAGGAGTCATGCCACAGGCTTCTTTGTGGGGGCTGTCTTCCGGTGAGCTTTTCTGCCAGACTTCAGTGCTTGAGAAGTAGTTTCCCCAAAACAACTTCAACTCAATTGGTAATGGCGATATTATTTGAAAAAGACCATTAATATTCAGAGGCTTCAATAAGCTGGGTTTTTTAACAACAACAACAACAACGACGACAACAAAAATCTCTCATTTTGGGAGAAAGGAGTAAATGACCATCAGCTTCAATTAGCTGTTGAGAGTGACCGATGTGGCCTAGAGCTCTGAGTTACCAGGAAACACTTGTTTCTGCTCTGAAAGTAGCCGGGATATTTTAGGAACCTGTGCGGCCTTAGAGTATAATACCAAAATTTGAACGCTACGTGAAGTAGGGTTTTATACAACTCTCTAGCAACCAATAGGACATCTAAGGCTGTTTTGAAGAATTCTCCAAGTCATCCGCCTTAGGTGGAATTTATTGGAGTTTGGGGCCTTATCTTTTGGTTCAGGTTGTCTTTTTGGGCAGACTTCCATTTGAAGACTCGGTGGGTGTCCTCTTCCTCCCTTAGCCTCTTGCCCTTAGCCTGAAATGTAACAAGATTATATCAAGTATTCTCTGGTATTTCTTTTAAAAATAGCCTTTAGTGTTTAAAGCAACTTTAGGTTCACAGCAAAATTGAGGGGAAGATAAAGACTTCCCATATAATATCCTTTCCCCCCCACACACAGACTTAGCCTCACCCACTATTACTGTTCTGTTCAAGAGTGCTACATTTGCACTAGTTGATGAAACCATGGTGACACATCATCACCAAAGTCCATAGTTTCCATTAGGGTTCCCTCTTGGTGGTGTACACACTCTGGGTTTGGACAAATGTATAATAACATGTGTCCTCCATTATATCCTAACCATAGATTCACTGTTCTAAAATCCCTTCTGATCTGCCTCCCTCCCCCACCCACCCAGTCCCTGGAAACCCCTGATGTTTAATACTGCCTCTGTCATTTTGCCTTTAGTAAAAGGCGAAAGATTTATTCGATCTGAAGAGAAACCAGAGTATGATCATTTTGCCTTTTATAGAATACCGGGGGGGGGGGGCGGTTTGGAATCCCCACATGCGGCTGTGTGCCCATTGGCTTCTTCGACTTAGTAATACTCATTTGAGCTTCATCGTGTCTTTTCATACTTTGATAAATCACTTTTTATGGCACTAACCATCCATGGTCTGAATGTATCACAGTTGATTCATTCACTTATTGGAGGACATCTTAGTTTTGTCAAATTTTGTCTAAATTTTGTCAATTGTCAAAGCTGCCATGAACATCCACATGCCAGGTGTTGGCGTGGATATGTTGTCAACTCGTTTGGCTAAATACCACGGAGTGTGAATGCTGACTCCTATGGTAAGAGTATGTCTTGTAAGAGACTGCCGAAGTGGCTCTGCCATTCTGCATTGGGCAGCAACGAAGGAGTTTCCACTGTTCCACATCCTTGTTCAGGATTTGGTGTTGTCTGTGCTCTGGATTTGGCCATTCTGTATGTATAGTGGTATCTTCTTGGTGTTTTCATTTGTACCTCCCTACTGATCGATGACGTGGAATATCTTTTTAGATGCTTATTATCCATCTGCCTTAGGTGAAGTGTCTATTTAGATCTTCTGACCACTTTTCAATCAGGTGGTGCATTTTTCCTTATTGAGCTTTAAGAGTACTTTTTATATATTTTGGATACTAGTCCTTTATCAGTATGGTTTTTTTTTTAATTTTGCAAATATTTTTCTCATTCTCTGGTTGTCTTCTCATCCTCTTGACTTGTGACCCTTTTCAAACACTAGAGGGGAACACAATGGAGGAGATCTCCCAGCTTGGCAATGACTTTTCCATTCCTCTTTTTCCTCTTCCCCACAAGCCTGGAAAAGCTCAAATTTTTTTGTACCCTTGTCAGTGGTTCTTTTGAGATCCAGAATGTGCTCTTTTGGGAAAGAAAAAGGCATGCATTTCTCTCTTGAAGATGATAGAATTTTTTTCTTTATATTCTCAAATATTAACTTATGTGCCCTTCCATAAAAGATCTGGAATGTAAGATGATTCGCTGACTCTTCCTGCAATATGTATGTATTGAGTCCATCATTGTGATGTATACTTCTGGAGGTACAAATTAAAAGGAAGAGGAAAAATAATACATCATGATGTGAGCTAATAAAAATCTAACACGCAATGCTTACTATGCAAGATGCAATCATTATCCTCAGGACGATCAAGTAAAGGTAATTACTGTTCCCAATTTTATAGTCTAGGAAACTTGAGGCATTTAGAGGTTAAGTAATTTGCCAGAATCACACAGTTCATAACTGAGTCAAGATTTGACCTTAAGATATGTAAATCATGTTACATGCTCACAATTTGTATTTAGTTAAGATAACCCATACACAAATGAAAAAATTGTTCGTTTCCTAGATTTCAATTCAGAGCTGGATGGCTTTTAAAGCCCAACACCTGTTGAGGCACCTAGGTGGCTCAGCCAGTTACGCATCCAACTTTGGCTCAGGTCACGATCTCTTGTTTTGTGGGTTTGAGCCCCGTGTTAGGCTCTGTGCTGACAGCTCAGAGCCTGGAGCCTGTTTTGGGTTCTGTGTCTCCCTCTATCTCTGCTTCTTCTCCCCCAGCCACATTCTATATGTCTCTCAAAAAAAAACAAAAAAACAAAAAACAAAAGCCTAACCCCTGTTGACAGAATTAAGCATCTTCTTCTCTCTGGTTGTGCAACATGTTTATGTATTGCAGAAGTCCCATTTGAGCATGTGTGTGCATGTACATGTGCTTATTCTATGTGCTAGGGCATGTGGAGGCCCGCTTTTTCTCCACCAGGGTCTGGCACAGTGCCTGGTCAACACACAGATATGTCTTAATTTAGTTGTGATTGGTTGTGATTGATTCCGTTTCTCATGTTTGATGGATGCCAGGTGGCTTTCTTACTCTCAGAATCTGACTACGTTGTCTGTTTGCAGGTATCGTGCTTGTTGCCATTAATCCTTATGAACAGTTGCCAATCTATGGTCAAGATGTCATCTATGCCTATAGCGGCCAAAACATGGGCGACATGGACCCCCACATCTTTGCTGTGGCAGAAGAAGCCTACAAGCAGATGGCCAGGTAAGAATGATCTCAGCCCAGGAGTCCTTCTGGGTAGTCCTTCTGGTAGAAAGAAGTTTCTACCTTCCTTGGCTGCTTTTGCCCAACAGTCAGGTGGTGAGTAAAAAGTATTGGAAACAGAACCAGCCCAGGTTCTATTTCTTACTGCATTTCCTCATGTCTTCATCTTATTCTTGGGAACCTGAACCTACTCTTGAACAGTAGCTCCCAAGACCTCGATAATTTTCTGAGCAATGAAATAAATGTATGCCTCAGATTTCACCTCTCCTTGGCTTCCTTGTGGCTCTCTTTTCTACCCTCCTGGTGTAACAATTGATTTTCTAGCATCACCCTTCATTTTGCAGATGCCACTGCAGACTCCCTTTGAAAGAGCCAGGACTCCTCCACAACTTTATTATATACCAGGCATTTGAGATAGGAATTTCAAAGTAGTAGTTACGCGTAGTATGTTGGGGTTTTTTGTTTGGTGTTAGAGTTTCTGTTTGGACACTGAAGTAAATCTCTGTATTGCTTTTTTTTTTTTTTTTTTTTAAGCTCTGAAAGATGGGTACTGGTCTGTTTCATTGGAAAATGGGATGGGTGCTTATATTAGGGTTCTGCAGGGAAACCGAACCAGTAAACCAGGGATGAGAGAGAGAGAGAGAGTGAGAGAGAATGTGTGTGTGTGTGTGTGTGTGTGTGTGTGTGTGTGTGTGTGTGAGAGAGAGAGAGAGAGAGAGAGAGAGAGAGAGAAGGAATGGCCTCACGTAATTGTGGAGGTTTGGGAAAGCCAAAATCTGAAGGACAGGCTGGTAGGCTGGAAACCCGTGGAAGAGTTGATGTATTTCAAGTCTGAAGATAGTCTGGTGTCCTAATTCTATCTTGGAAGGCCTTCATCTGATTGGTTGAGGCCCACCCACATTATGAAGGGTAATGGTAAACAAATGGTAAACAAAGTCTACTGATTTGTAAATGTTAATATCTAAGAAAATATCTTCACTAGCACTGTCTTTGGTGTTTAACCAAATGTCTGGGCACTCTGGCCTAGTCAAGTTGACAACTAAAACGAATCACCACATGGATGGTCTTGAGCTACTGAGGCATAAGGTAGGGAAAGAAAGTTTCACCAAAGTTTTGGTGGAAATGCATATTCCTGTTAACACTAACATTCTTGATCTTTTCAGCCGTGTTTCTTGTCATCTCTACAGAACACCGTATGGAGCTAGCAGTAAATGTAGGAAAGTCCTTTGTGGGGAGTAGGGCTGCTTAGGCTACTTTAGTGAGCAGGAGAATCCCATTTCAGAGTATAATTATCAGCCCAGTGAACGTTTCCAGGAAGGAAGACCACTTTTATAGGCTTGTTTACAGATTGTAGTGTGTTACTGCCTGTTGTAGAGCTCAGTATATAAAAAGTTTTGCTTCCTTATAGATCTATACTATGTTTGAAATAAGCAGTGTTGGGAGAACTGAACAATTAAACAAATAGAATGATCCATAATCATTTTATTTCTCCTAAGTGTAGTAAGAGAGTGTTGGGGGGGGGGACGCTAAAATGGTCTCAACCTTTGACATCTCTAATGCCGTAAGAAAGACCATAGACTGTATAAATCTACTTCAGGGCTTGGCCAGAAATTACTTAGCTCGATAACTTATTGCTGCAAACCTAGCTGAAAGCGTGGTTCATGGTCAGGCCAGGTGGAGAAATGGGGTTCGATGTGTTTTAGTACGTAGCCCTGTGCATAGGTTACTGTGGGAGGTCAAGTGTATGCCACAGTGGAGAGAGATCTGGGGTCTGGACAGGCTTTTATGTCTTGGGAGAATCACTTAAGCTGAGTCTTCAACTATCTTCTTTTGGAGGATGCTTTCTTTACAGTCATAACGCAGAAGGTGAGTGTGGGTTACTTGTGGCTCCCTACCATGCTAAAAGTTCTAGTAGCTCTTTGACTTCTTTTAGGATGGATGTCACTGATAAATATTTTTCGTTTCCCTCTCCTCTCTTAGCCACTTCTGCTTAGATGTATCAGAAGTTGTTATTCTTTGCCAAAGACTTCTTGAGGTGCCCTTGATAGCTTTTAGAATCTCCTAGCCTCCAGCTTTATCCACACCATAGATCTCTTGCCTAGATGCCTCCGTTCTTTCCTTCCATGCTTGAAGCTGGGTTCATGGTTCTTCTACACTTGGGCTATTTCACTTGCGTTGGGTCCTTGTTCACAACCATTAGAGGGGGATGTGGTTATACAGGGTGGTGGTGATAAAACCTGCCCTAGGGTTATGAATTTGGCAATTAAGGGGCTTGGAGGTTAAAGTTGGTTGAGGAATTGCTTCCTTAAGGGTTTTATTAAGGTTTATACTCCTGTACCCAGTGAGTCCTAGGGTGTAGCCAAATAATTTTGCTGAAATTCTTCAATTTTTTGCTCCTAAACTTACACTAGAAGTAGACCAGCACGTGGGGCCATAGGTGAGAGCTATTTTTTAACATGGTGGTGTCAGCAGCTTAGGGTTTCTGTTACTGATCTGAGAGATGCATTGGTTGTGCAGGGAAAGGGGACCTGCTGGTCAGCTGCTGGGAGGGGAAGATGGTTGCTATACTTTCAGTATAGACCTGTTCTGTCACTTCCAGAGGCTAGGACATATTTAACATTACTTGCCAACTGTGTTGGGCTCTTCCCGACACATCTGTAGTAGTTGAAATAATACGATTCAACACTGTGCCTTGAATCTGAGCCTCTGTAACAACTGGGTGAAATGAAGGTTGTAGGAAACCAAAGTTAATCACTTCCAGTCTTTGGGAGTCTGTGACTTAGTTGACCTTGGATTCAGCAGTTCTTTCTCTTGATTTACTGAGGATTTGATTTTTCTTTCTTGATACGGCTCACATCAGGGACTCTTGATGCTCTGGGTGGGTTGGGGAGCCTGTCACAGGTCAAAGGGGTAAATGCAGACCATCATCCCCATCCTGAGAGCTCCCACAGAGTGCTTTGCTGGAGGAAAGGAGGTGGAGGAGGAGACAACGATACCCAATGATTGGTCACTGTCCCCATCCCTGTTGAATTCAATAGGGCTAGACTTGAGAGTAAATGGAGATTTGCAGTGAAGAAAAAGATAAATCGTATGAAACCTCATATTCATGAGTTCTGGCCTCTGCATGAGAACCTATAGTTCTCTTTGAGAAGGGGGACAACCTCCACTGCTTACTACTTCTCCTTTCTACTAAAGATCCAGAATGGCTGCTCTTCCAGTCTGACAAACAGAAGAACTTTCCCCAACTCTTCAGGAGCACACAGTCTGGTTGGAGAGAGAAGATGTAGTAGGCCAAAACACCTGTAACAGCAGAAAGTGTATATTGAAACCGTGCATGGGTCATTTGAATTGAGTTTGGACTGTTGACTGTCACAGATGGTCCAAGAAAACTGTAGGATTAAACTGGATCTTGAATTGATGGGATATATAGAAGAAGACTTCTGGGCGGCTACAATAGGGTGACCATAACCCCAGAAGTGGGGCATCAAAGGCATGGTCACAAAACCACAGTGACCTGTTGCTTCATACCCCTTGGGAAGTGTTGGAGAGGACGTGGAGGAATTAGAATCTTCATATGCTGCTAGTGGGAATGTACAATGTGCAGCTGCTTTAGAAGAGCCTGACAGTTTTCAGTAGGTTAAACACAATTACTGCATGACCCAGCAATTGTACTTAGATAATTACCCAAGAGAAATGACAATATGTTCACATAAAAGCTTCTATACAAAATGTTCATAATAGAATTACTCATAATAGCCAAAAGGTGAAAACAATCTAAATATCCATCAGCTGACCAATGGATAAAAAGTGGTCAATCCATACAGTGAAATATTATTTGGCTGTAAAAAAAAAAAAAAAAAAAAAAACTTGATACATGCTACCACAGGGATGCAGCTTTAAAAACCTGCTAAGCTAAAGAGGCCAGACATAGAAGACCATGTGTCATCTGATTCCATTTACATAAAATGTTCATTTAGAGAGAAAGCACATTAGTGTTTGCCTAGGGCTTGAGGTTAGATGTGAAATGAGCAGTTGGATGTGGGTATTGCTTTAGGGAGGGGATGAAAATGTTCTAAAATTGATTGTGGTGATCTATAGTTCAGCAAATTTACTTAAAACCCTTCAAAAGAGTGAATTGGGTGTACTGTGATTTATTTCAAAAAAGCTCTTAAAAACCAAAGGTGTGGTCAGGAACCAATACCGATGAAAGTTTTAACCTACATGGTGAAATGGGTCTGTAGGGGGCTCTGGACTGTATAGTTAGGGGCCAGACTGGAGACCTGTGAAGGCCGGGGGTAACTTTGGGAAGGTTGTGTGCTATTAGCAGAGGGGATGAAGAGATGGTCAAACAAGCTTGGGAAACCCTGGATTGATTCAGTGAAACATAGTTAACACAGAGCTTCTCAGAGCAGTGATGTTGACACAAGTTCTGAGCTGCTGAGGTGGGGATGCGTTTTACAAGTTGTTAGATGAGGAGGTAGCAGGACACAGAAAGTTCAAAAAATGTTTTTTCCCCTCCAGTGGGCCCAACTTCATAATCTTTCTCCACATTCCTATACCATTTCCAGGGATGGGAACATCTTGTGAGCAGCTTAGGTTCTTGTAGCTATAACTTGTCTGTTGTAAATGGCCTTTCTATACTGAACGATAGGGAACTGTCGGGTGTGAGCCCTGTGGCACATATATCCCTTTCACTTGCCATAGGGCATGAAATTGATATTCAAGGAAGAACAGACGGAATCAACGTATTTATTTCTCCAAGTGAGACCCATTATCCCCACCATGCAGGCAAGGATAGAGACTTAAGGATGTTAAATAATCATCCAAAGTTACGAAGATAGTAAATGGGTGAGGCTGGTATCCAGGCTTGGTCAGTTTGCCCTGAAGCCCCTGCATTAACTTCCTTCCCTCGGTGGTACCTACTGACTGACCCAGATGGTCTTCCTGGTCCTTAGGACACCATGAGAACCAAAGGGTAGACTTTTCCCTTGGGTTTAAAAGTAAGGTTCCACAGTGAGACTAGAGTTTCAGTGCATTTTCTAGCTTTGTTGGTGAAAGTGGGCCCTCTTATTGGGCTGGCCAGGTCTAATCCCTTTTTTGAGTTGTCTTTTCTCTCTCTTTGTTTCTTTCTCTCTCTGAAAGAGTGGAGACCCTGCAAAGCAAATCTATTTTGCTAAGTTGTGGCTAATGGTGAGAGATGGGACAGCTATTGCCTGGGATCCCGGCGCGGGGGGGGGGGGGGTGGGGGGGGAGGTGGGGGTGGTGGAGTGCAAGCAGGCACACCTGTGGTCAGGGGCCAGGGGTGAATGGAATAGACTGTTGTGGGTGGGAGCCTTTCTGGAGATGGGGAGGAGCTCCTTGAGAGCAGAAAGCCTGTGTTCAGCGGGGAGAGAAGGAATCAAATTTGTAAACCCAGCTTGACTCCCTAGAGAGGGTGTCTTAATGGATTTGTGTCCCTAGAAGTATGCAGAGTTACTAGAGAACTTGAAGGTCTTCCGCGGAACAGTATGGAAATGAGTGTCCATAGTATTAAAAGGGCGCCCCAGAAACCTAGAGGCCTTTGAGGTAAGCAGGAGGAAGAGAGTTAAAGGGATAAAGGTACCTACGAGTAGAATTGAGAGGCTGGAGGTGTGTGTTGTAAGAGAAGGGAGATAAACTCGGTGTTTTCCATCTTTGGAGGTCAAAATGATAGCTTGGACAACTTGATCCTCTTGGTAATTTGAGTGGAGTATTTGTGCGTTATAGGAGAAAGAAACTCAGGACTTTGCAGGATCTCTTCAGCTACAGAGTCTGGAATTAGGATTGTTGGGAAGATAATTTTTAAAAAGAACTATATGTAGGTGGCCTAAATCCACATTTTGCTTTGAGGTCATTTTAGTTAGAATGATGTTCATTTCTTCCTTATTTTGTGACGTAAGGTGGTTGTTACTCAGGATTTTTGTATAATTTGGGGGAAGTTGGGGATGTGAAATTTGTTGGCTCCTTTTTTCAGTGAGAGCACGGTTATTCTGAGGAGAGCAGAGCCAGGTTTTGTTTCACTGTGAATTGTTTGCTGTCCAAGGTCTGTTTCTGGTAATGTGGTCCGTGGACAGACGCTTTGGCCTCTGTGGTTCTCTGTGTCCTAACCACCCCCCTTTCTTTTTCCCTAAAGTTTATTTAAAAAAATTTTTTTTAATAATACTTTATAAAATTTATTTTTGAGAGAGGAGGCAGGGGAGGGGCAGAGAGAGGGGGAGACCGAATTCCAAGTGGGCTCCAGACTGTCTGCACAGAGGCCAACTTGGGGCTTGAACTCACGACCTGTGAGATCATGACCTGAGCCGAAACCAAGAGCCACATGCTTAACCGACTGAGCCACCCAGGCGCCCCTTGGTATCCTCACCCTTTATGAGAACATTGGCTCTACCTCAGGGACTTGGACCCATAGGAAATCATGAAGAGCCTTGAAAAGCCATTGAGCACTGTGAACATTTGGGGTGTGGATGTTGAAGTTCATTGGCTGTTGAGTACAACGAATGACAGAATCACTGGGAAGGCCAGTGAGGAGCACTGACTTGTTGAATTTTTACAATAAACTTTGAAATTATGACTTCAGTCAACCCCAATTGACGGGTGAAGTTTTGTTTTCCTTCCCATTCATTATGACTTCAAGTCAGGACTGGTCAGGACTAGATTGCTTTAGGACAAGATCTAGGAGATGCTCAGGATGTCTGGACCCAAAGGAATAGCTTTTAATTTCTTCTCTGACATTATCTCTTATTTCTAGAACATGTCCTGAGTAGTTCCCCTCTGTTCAAATTCTTCCTGGGATGTTCTCCTTACCTCAGGATTACCCTTTGTAATCTCTTAGGTTTTATAGTGTTCTATATCCTAGCTATCATGTTTAAAATTCTAGCTTTACTGTTTACATTTCTGAGTGTAGGGGAAAGTTCTTTAAGTGTGCAGTGAATGTGGTTAATAACATCCCTGTGTTAAAAGAAACAGTGTAAATGTATACTCTCGGCTTTTGAAATGGCAAGTTTAGAAAAGAATAGCCCTGGACTTATTAGTTGTCCCTCTGCAGTGTACCCAACATGCTTGGCGAAGTTAAGGCCCGTATCAAAACTCATAGAGCTAAAAGAGTCTTCAGTTTAGCAATCCTGACGCTTTCTCTTACCCGGGGGAATCTAGCATGTTGGAAGGAGAGAGGGTGTAGTCCTGTCGTGGAAGTCGGTTGTGCTGTGAGAATGCCAGAGACTATGTCCCACCAACTGGTCCCTTGGGTGCTGCTTGCACCTCCCCGGTGCAGGGAACTGTCTCTAAATGTTGCTGTATTTAATGGCTTTTATCGTCCAGAGTTTCTCTGTTATCCAGTGCTCTGCTTGGTCTCTATTTGCTTTCACCCACAGGTCTGAACTCTGTGCAGCTGTGCGAGATGGTGGGCATTTTCTTAGGGCGGCCCCAGGTTGAGGCCAGATCCTGGCTGCCACACCATGCCTGCAAGTGTGGTTTTCAGACCCTGTCCCAGGGTGGCCACTCTTAGATACCATTTGGTTTTTCTGATACTGGTGCTCCTTGGACGTAGTGTGCCAGATGAGGTGAAGAGTTGATTTTCATACAGAATTTGTTGGGGGTGCCTACAATGGCATCAGCTTTTGGCAGCCATTTCCTACTGTTGGATTTTTATAAGTTTGCAAGCCGTTAAAATTCTATGCCTACTGCACCAACCTGCTCACATATGCCCAAGAACTACTTTTTTACAACTTTAACTAGATCTAATTGACTAGTAGTAAAGTACATATATTTGAAATGCAGTTACAGATGTACATCGCATGTACAAGTAGACACATCTTGACATGTTTATGTACCCAAGAAATCCTCACCATGATTCAGAAAAAGAACGTTTCCTTAAGTTGACTTCTGTTCCTTTGAACTCTACTCCTCTGATCCCAGATAACCACTGATTGTTATCACTATAAATTTAAACTTATTTTAAGATCTGTTGCCCTCACTCTGCATTTGCACAATTGGTTTTGTAGGCCCTGAGCAGGGTTCCAGTTAGTTACCTGTATTAAATTTTATCTTGGTGCCTGCACTTCATTCTAGTGTATGTTTTTGAATCCTGATTTTCACATCTGATGTGGTACCTCCCCCCAGTTTGATACACATGCAGATTTACAGAATCTGTTGCTTCTGCTCTTATCTGTTGATGAAGAAGTGTTAATCTGGGTGGACTCCTGTAACATTCTGGGAGCCGTTCTTTCTCTAGATACTAATAATTGAACTAAAACGTACGCGGGTGGTTGCCTGTATTTTTTACATCTTGTTAAAACCTGCACACATGGGGCTGGCGAGAAGTGATCTGGGGAGTGCTCCCGTGTGAGGAGGTGGGCTAGCACAGATCCCAGTTAGCATCATCCCAGCCTCACTGCCTCCTTCCCGTGTTTCTTCCTGGGCAAGTTCTCTCATTTAAAGCACCTCCATTTCCTCATCTGAGAGGGGAGGATACATGTGTGCACTTCCTTCTCAGAATCTGTAGCAAATAGACCAGCTCTGGCATGTGGTGCCCCACATATGGAGTCTGCACTGGGCAGTGCCCTGTGGCCGCAAGCTCCTGTGGTTGCTGACTACACACTGTTCTTGTGACACAGCTATTTTTCTGACACCAGAGTCAAACTTCCTGCCCCCACATAGGTTTTTTCTGGAATTCATAGTGGTGGTGACATGTGGATAGGGATTTAGTTTTTCCAAGGTGTCTGCAATAATTTTCGGTTACAAAGCTAATAAAATGTGAAGCCTGGCACGATGAAATGGCATTTCTATTTACATTGCAGTAATGCCTTTCACGCCGTGTTAACCACTTTCTTTTTCACTTTGAACTGCGTGTTTTTACATTTCTATCTTGGAAGACAGAGCAGCTGTAGACCATCTTCCCATGTGCCCGAGTCGAGTAGGAAAGGGAGATGCCATGAAGCAAAGGTGGCTTGGTGTTGGTGTCCGGGGACGAGACTGCCTGGCTTTTCAGAGCTTGGCTGTGTGACTTTGGGCAAGTGAGTTAAGTTGAGCTTACTTTGCACCAGTGTCTGCATCTCTAAAATGGGGATGAATAGAGTGTCTAACTCACAAACTTGGAATTCACGAGTTGATTTCATTCCTATGTGGAATTTAAGAAACTCAACAGATGAACAGATGGGGGAAGGGAAGGAAAAATAAGATAGAGAGGGAGACAAACCATAAAGGGACTCTTTGAGGGTTGCTGGAGAGAAGTGGGGGATGGTTGATGGGCATTAAGGAGGGCATTTGTTGGGAGGAGTGCCGGGTGTTATGTAAGTGATTAATCACTGGGTTCTACTCCTGGAGTGAACACTACACTGTATGTTAACTGACTTGAGTTTAAATAAATAAAAAAATTCATATGAGTTGATGAATGAAAAGTGCTTAGAATGGTTTCTGGCACAAAGTAAGTGTTGAATAAACGTGTCACATGGTGATGGTGGTAATACTGGGATAATTAATAGGTGAAATCCTACTGTCCAAATGCAGAGCTGGAAAGAGAATTCAAAGTTGAGTGGGATTCTCTTCATAGGTTTCCCTCTTCAGGGCCAAGTGAATGATGCCAATCCCATGTGATTACAGAAGTTCTTTGGGACTTTTTTTTTTTTTAAATAGGGTTATGTTTGAAATTGTAAAAGTTGATAGGTGGTTGCCAGTCTGTTTAGAGGAAATGCAGCTTAAATTGCATCCTTCTGGTTGCCTCCTGAGCAGCCCCTAGAAGAGGGTTAGAATGTGGACACCACCGCCCCTTTGGTGATGCCCCCTGTAAGCTTTGGCAGCGGGAAAGGAATACAGGAAGCTGTAGGAGGTAAGCCATCCCGCGATGATTTCACAGGCGATCAAGAGATGGCCTGCCAGGTGCCACTCACTGGGCGTTGGGTGCAGGCCGGGAGCAGAAAGCAACGTGTAAATCTATGTGCTCCTGGTTCTCCGCATTGGTAGAGGTGTGTGTTCCAACGGGAGGACAATTTTAGTGTGCAGGGCAGTGTCTAAAGTCACAGATGCGATTAGTATTTGTGGACTAGTTCCTGGTCTGCAGGGAAGCAGTCCCCCTGGCTCTGGCTGCAGGGTTCCCGTCAGTGTGTTAGGGAAGGATGTGGCGGGAGGTGGCTGGCTCGGTGCAACCCGTCCCCATCATGGAGTCATACCGGAGAGTGCTTAACTGCTGTCCCTCCATCCGCATCCTTTTTCTCGCCTGGGTTCAAGAGCACTGCTTTAAGTACCTCTTTGATCACTATGAGCACACAGGTTATACAACAATGGACAGTGTTTTGGCTTAAAAAGAAGAAAGCCTTGGGGAGGTCCTTTGTCATGGAGGTAGTTAGAATTGAATCCTAGTGTCTGACTGGGTCTGGTCTTGCCCATGGGTGGAGTAAACAGGTTCCCCTAAATAGCTCTGCCTCAGTATCCCTGAGGGATCTACTGCCCTCGTCCCCCCACCCCCAGTGAATCAGAATCTCACAGGTGGAACCAAATCATTTTTTTTTTTTTTAACTCGAAGTGATTCATGAAGGAGCACGGTCTTTGGACCAGTGTTGAGGAAACCTGTGGAACAGAGCATCTGATCTGTGGGAAATGTTGGTAGTTGTGAAGCTCTGCATGGTTGCTTTTGACAAGTCAACGTGAATTAAGGATTTGAGTGTGGGTTTGGATCAATGACAGTAGTTGGAGAATTAGAAAGCCAGTTAGAAAGTAGAGGACCCTCCAGTTGCAGCGAACGTGTGGCCGCCTCTGCCAGGACGCTCAACCCTGGGTGCTTGGGAGAATCCTTGCAAGGGCTTCAAGCTGCCCAGGCCTCTCCTGCAGAACTCGAGCTAATCAGTCAAGGCTCAGATGTTGATATTTATGAACAGCTGCCAGGTGCTCAACTGTGTGAGGCAGGGGTTGAGAGCTTCTTGGAAGCCACCTGTGTGGCCAGATACTCGACCTGGTCTTTGTCAACAGCAGGGTTTTATACTCTGCCTGAGGAATGTCACGGAAAGCCCGTAGGCCATGCGGCATGTCCAGGAGCAAGCTCTGTAAATGTCCTTTAGACCCACGGTGGAAGGACGGACTTGAAAGCAAATGCCTTCTGAGACTGCCTGGCTCCGGCCCCCATTATATAGACCCATGATATTGGAAGCCAGAAGAGGGGCACCTGTAGCCAAAAGATGACGGAAATCATTTAGGTCCTTTGTATTCCAAGAATTAGAGAACAAAATGCCTTGTGATCGATGGCCTGCTTTGAAAAGGATGTCCTTTTTGGTTAGAAAGGGAAATTAACTTTCTTGAGAACAGCAGGTACCAAGAGTACTTAGAATTATGGGATGTCTTTTCAGAAAATTCCCTGGACCTAGTAGCAGAGAGAGAGTGGGGGTGGAGTCCCGGTGACTTCTCTGATGAGCCACCTTTACCAGCCAAGAAGAGCTGTTCGTCTAACCCTGTGTTTGCTGAGAGATGATGGAGGACCGGACCTATCAGTATAGGTTAGAATTGTAGAGGTTGATAGGTGGTTGCCAGTCTGTTTAGAGGAAATGCAGCTTAAATTGCATCCTTCAAACTTCTTTATTCTCCTACACAGAAAACTGACAGCTTTCTGTTTTGCCTAGAGAGTAAAATTGCATTCTGGTTGCTTCCTGAGCAGCCCCTAGATGCGTGAACTACTTAACTGCATTGGTCTGAATGTGTAGTGTCAAACTTCTTTTAGGGTTTTAGGGATCAATACGCGTGTGTGTGCACACTCCAGCTGTCCTGCTTCCCTACTGGGTCACAGGGCTCCTAAAGCTTAATCCCATTTGTCGTTGCACATATTGATCTGTCGTAATTACCTGATGTGTATAAACTCTAGCTCAGCAATTCAAAGCAGAGATTTTTCTTTCTATTTCTGTGAGGTTGTCATTTCCACAACTCTGTTCATTTTATCTTCTTTGTAGAGCCCTTTGTCTCTTATTTTGCAGAGTACGTGTTTATGAAATCCCTAGAAAGATTAAGAATTCCTTTCTTCAAGTTAGAGGTCCCATCTTGTATCATCGGGTTTCCTTTTTCAGCATCTTTAGTTTTGTGACACGAAGGCTGGGCTAGCAACATCTTCCTTCCTCAGAAGGCAGCCGTTCCACTGTTGGAAACCCTTAGAGGAGGGTGGCTACCTCTCTCCCCTTAATCCCACCCTATGACTCAACTCCTGGAGACTTCTCTGTGAATGCCCAGCTAGTCTTGTCTTCTCCTGCCAAACTAATCCAGCCGGGCTAGCACTCCCCATGCAGCAATTCCTTGTTCTGATTGCCTCCTGAATATATTGCACATTTAGAATGTGGCCCCATGAACTATGGCATGACAGTGGCCAGGAGTGGAGGGCTTGACTGACCAGAGGAGTAGCCCGTGGCCCTCTCCTGGAACCTGAATCCTTGGGGACTGCATTAATAGAGGTTAACCAGTAGCTTCTTGCTGTGATGGTTGATAATGAGCCAACCCCAAACACTGGAATGCTTCTTACCTGCGCTGTGGTCACAGATGATCAGTTTGGTGTAATACCCCCAGAAGGCGTGTTTTGGACCCTGTCCAGACTGTAGAGCTAAGTGGCAGCACCTGTGTTGGCCCCCAGCTTTCCAGTGCTTTCCCCTCCCATGAAGTTGGCCTGCTGATGCAATATTCTTAAAACTAATGAAAGATGTCTTTACTGTCATGGTAGTAAATAACCAAAATTCCTTTTTCACAAGAAGTTGAGAGTTTCTCACATTGGAGATCTGTAAGAAGAGAATACATGGTTCACCCTTGAAGGCCTCTGGAAGACTGTTGGAAACCTTGAGAAATGATAAGTGAATTCTGCTTCCTGTCATCCCATAGCCCCTGTGGGTCATCAGTTGCTTGCTCCACCAGTACTGGTACACTGTGCATCTTGCACCAACGATGCCAGAGCTGAATGTGGGCTCCCCCACCCCCAGAGGCTTGGCCTCCTCCTTAATTAATCCAATAGGATCTTCCTAGGCTGGGAGGTGGGGGGAGGGAGTGGTGAAGGGTCCAAACTGGGAATAACCCCACATGGTTCCCTTGCCCCCATTGTGTCCTTCTCCCCAGTCTGCCTCTTCTGGTTTTTCTCCACAGGTAAGTCTTCCCTTCATATCCTGAGTTCCCTCTGTGGTTTAAAAATGAAACTGATGTCCAGACCCCCCCGGGCCTGGCTCTTGATTTCTGAATGAAAATTTAACAAATTGTAAAAAAAAAAAAAAAATCCCTTTCTCCACACCAGCAGGCAGGATTTTAAGGCACTTACCATACTAGGAACTCAGAAGTCTTGTTTTTGATAGTCAAAAGGTGAACTTTGGCTCTTTGTCTTTACCTTCCTGTTTTAATTGAAGGAGAATGCTGTGTTTAAAAGAAATGTAAAGTATATTGATGTCTCAAAAGTATTTTCCTGCTTTGAAATGCATGGTAATAAGGAGGAATGTTTCTTTAGATTATAAGGGATATGCAAGCATTACCTGTCATAGCAGCACTCACATTCCTAACCTTGTGACTTTGCCTGAGTGTACTGCTTCCCCGGAAGAGAGGACACCTCGGGTTCTGGCTTCAGTAACTATGTGGAAGGAAGTTTTTTGCTGAGACCAGGAAGGTGGAGGAAAGGAGGAGACAGTCTGGGCGGTTGAAAATGAGTTGATTAGGGAATTGTTTCATCCACGATCCCCCACCCCACCTTCCCCAGACACCCAGATAGAGCAGTCAGACTGAATCGATGGAGTTGACAGAGGTTGGCCTACAGATGGTACTTAAAGCCTTGGGAATGGATGATGTCCTCTTGTGAGAGAGTGTTGGGGAGGAGGAAAGCTGGCAGATCCAATGCCAAGTAAATGTAGCATTTAGAGACCTGGTGGAGGAAGAAGAGCCTGGTAAGGAGGTGCGAGCCATGGCTCCTCTGATGGCAGTGGGAGGAGAGCTTTCTGTTGGCCACGGAAGGGGGTGGGAGGCAGGGGGGAATGCTGTGCAATGCCTGGGCACGGTGGACGAATGGCCCCTGCAGTGTGCAGGGCCGTCCTGTGCATGTGAGAGCTGCCTCTCACTGCTCCTCGTCAGATGCCCAAAGTGATCTTTAAACATTCTTTGTGGCTCTCATTTATACTGTTCTTCGGTTCTTAGGCTGTTTTATGGTCTCCCTTACCTCCTGGCTTCTCACCCAAATGACGAGTGTGGAAGGGCAGGCTCTATCATCTCCCCTGGTGAGAGCTGAGGCCTTGAGAAGTTTAGCCAAAGTCACCAACCTTGTATGTGACGGGCTGGTGTCCTGGAACTGATTCTTATCCACTGAAGGGCTCTTGGTGGCCTTCTTTTCTGTGCCTCTGTATGGCTTGAGTCTGGAGAACTAGGTTTCCAGCTGAACTCCCACAGGGGTGCTGGGCTTGCACCGGGTAAGAGGCTCCATCCAATGGGGAGAAGCCACTGTGGCTGCTGCAGGACAGGGTCTCCAGGGAGGCTGTGTGAGCGGCCGTGCCGGACCCTGATTGCTGCTCGGTGGGTGGTCACAGAACAGGTGAGAATTGAACCTTGCCAGGCTCCCGTGTACATATTCTGGGTGCCGAGCTAGGCGTGGATCTCAGGCAAATACATTCTTTGCCTTTCCCTGTCTTAGTATCGTTTTCATACTTGCTGTACCCCACCTGCATGTGTGTGGGTGACTTCTGGGTGCACGTAAGTTGTGAGCTGCAGGAGGGGACCGGGTATCCGTTCCTGCCCTGGAGAGGACAACAGCTCTTCAAATTCTGAGAGTAGACAAGTGACAATGTACTAGTAATTAGGCCCTGTCCAAAGAACCTCCTGCCTAAAACATCCATCTCCCTGGCCTGTCACTTCATTTAAAGTATTACCTTTCTTCTGAGCTGAGCCAAAAACTATTAAAATATACTTCTTATCTGAGAGAATGTTCTGTGTGTCAAAGCTTTAAAATGCGACTCGGGTCTGTTGGCTCTGATTCCAGCCCCTGTTGCTGCAGTTGAGAGCTTCGTCCTTCATTTGGGTCAGTGCTGCAGCCTCTGAACCAGTCTGTCTTGACCATGTTCCTTCTCACTCCCAAGTCCATCCTTTGTGCCGCTGGAGAGGAGGGAGAGTGTGTGTGTGCGCGCGCGCGTGTGTGTGTGTGTGTGTGTGTGTGTGTGTGTGTGTTTTAAGGTAAAGGGTCTCAGAATGTTAAAACACTGGCAGGGAGGAGGCAATTTGGGGGAGGGGAGTATGGGAGCAAAGCAAGGGGATAACTGGTGGAGTGGAGTGCTGGACGTGGGGGCGAGGGAATCCAGGGCTCAGGTGGTGACGTTTGCCTCCTGGAGAAGGAGGCAGGACCCTCCTGTTAGAGAAGGGGAGGAGCAAAGCCAGGTGCTGATGAAGCAGGAAAGTTGGTAGATGGGGTGGCAGGAAGTCGAACTGTTCTAGGGCTTTCTTTTGGATTGCTAAGATTCCTATATTAGCATGTGACAGATACTGACATGTTGGGCGAATAATGCACGGATTCCACACAGGTCTCTCCTAGTGGAGGTGTCCCCAAGAAAATCGCTGGGGTGGGAACAAGCCCTATATCTGTGGGGAGCAGATACCGTCTGAACCTGCAGGGTGTGCTGGGAGCTAATGCACCAACACTGCAGAGGCAGGTGGGTGGCCAGATGAGAGGACTCTCTCCTCCTGGCCCAGGTGATGGAGAGAGGGTGGCCAGGGTGCCATGACCTTTTTCTAAGGAGCCTGTGGCAGGTGAACTTGTGAGTGGGTGTGATACCCTCACGGACCTGTTACCTCTTCCCTGGTCGGTGGCCGGTAACGGTCTTTCATCCGTGCGGTAGAGCACGTAAGAGAATCCAACTGTGACAGCTGCAACGGTCCCTAGATAATTTTGGTCCAACTCCTTTATTTTACAGAGGGTGAAACTGAGTTCTAAGGGGGAGGCAAGGACTTGCTAGGCCCTGCACCAAGTTTGTGCCAAGGCCTCCAGGGTCCTCAGGCCCTAGTCAAGTGCTTCCCCTAACCATCAGCGGAAAGGCCAGCTCCCTAGGCCACAGTTGGGCCCCCATTTCTGCTCAGTGTATTTTGATGCAAACTAAGGAAGACCTCAGGCCCAAACTTCCTTGTGCCTTGGCCAAGATGGAGCATGTTGAGTCAAATAGTGGAGACCTCCTTCAAAGCAATGGCTGCCTGAATGCTGGACTCAAAGAGGCAGGACTGCAGAGCAAGTGAGTAGTAAAGGACCCGGTAAATCTAGAGCAGAGGATAGTGTCTTCTGGAGCAACATAGAATGGCTGATGACAGAAGAGCATGTGTGGTGGGATTCTGGAATGATATGGAGAGAAATCATGAGGGCAGCAGGCACAAACTCGAACCCTGAGTGGTTTGTACCTTCTCATTTGTAGGCTAGCAACAGCCCTTTGGCCTTTTACAAATCCTACCAGAAAATATTAAGAACCTTGACTTCTACAAATTCAATTAGGTAACAGATGATGGTTCCTCCACTAACAACTTGATAATAGTGTATTTTAAAATGAACTTTGCTATTTCAAACGTCCATCAAATTTTATTTTGGAGTGTGTGTTTGCTTTGCTGTCTTCTCTCCCAAGTGAAGAATAAATGACTCTGGAGTGTAAAACGGCTTCACATTTTTCTTTAGTCAAGTTGAATAATGTGCTAGCTCGGTGACCATAACAGACTGGGGAAAGAGGGTCATCTGAGCCGGTTGGAGAAAAGTGTTGCCTCTTTAGTTTGAGATACCTTTCTACCTACTTCTCTCCTTCCCTTCCCTCATGTGACTCATCGTGAAACTACTTATTAAACCTACCACTTATTAGCTTGAGAGTGGTAGTTGAAGTGGTTACACACGGAGATGACTGTGTTAAGATCCCACGATGCATTGGCCACGCCCACATCCCGGAGGCAGCGCCGTGGTGCTGAGCACGGCTGCCTGAGCCTGCTTCCTGGGTCCTAGTCTCATGCCACCTCTCATTGGCTGTGTGACTTGGGCGAGTCCTCTTGCCCGGTGCCTGTTTCCTCATCTGTAATGTGGGGATGATCAGAACAGGATCTTATTCCCAGGAGTGTTCTGAGGATCAGGTGTTGGATATGTGGAAAATGCCTGTATGTGGAAGGTGCTACTTGAGAATTAGGTATTAGAATTTTTTTTTAAGCATTCCATGATTGACCAGATCTTTGAACAATATCTTCACGTCGATACTTTAAAGATTGCAAATGCGTTACAGGTTTTGACAATGAGTTCTATAGTACGGAAGGAATGAACAGTCTAAGAAATCAAGATTTTAACATCTTTGTGTAAGACATTAATTTTTTTAGAGCAGTTTTGGCTTCACAGCCAAGTTGAGAGGATGGTAGAGTTCCCATGTGCCCTCTGCCCCCACATCTGCACGTCCTTCTGTGTTAACTGTATCCCCCACCAGAGTAGTACGTTTGTTATAGTGAACCTACACACCCGGTACAATCACCCCAAATGCAGAGTTTACATTCAGGTTCATGCTCGATGGCTGTATGTGTGATGACACGTACCCATCATGGTTACCAGTAGTACTTGCTGTCCTAAAAGTCTGTGTTTTGCCTGTTCCTCCCTCCGTCCCACCCCCCACCCCTCGCCACCACTGATCTTTTTCATGGTTTCCCAAGTTTTGCTTTTTCCAAGGTGTCCTATGTTTGGAATCCCACAGTATTGCAGCCTTTTCAGAGTGGCTTCTTTCGTGTAGTGATACATGTAATGTTCCTGCATGTCTTTTCATGGTGTGCTAGCTCATTTGTTTTCAGAGCTGAAGAGTACTGTGTGGGTATAGCACGGTTTATCCATTCCCCTTGCTTGAAGGGCATCGTGGTTGCTCTCAAGTCTTGGCGACAATGAATAAAGCTCATAAACACTTGGGTGAGGTTTTTATGTGGACTTGAGTTTTCAGCATCTTTCAAAAGCAGAATAGAAATATACTATATGAAAGGAATGTGAAGTTCTTCACAGCTTAAGGAAAGTAGGTATAATCATGCAGAAGGGCTTCAGTGATGAGGGAAAACCCTCTGCGGGCAGCCCACTGGAACTGCTATTTGACATCGGATGCGGGAAACAAATGAGAGGACTGCCTGGATAATCATACTGAAATCCTCAAATTGAATTATCCACGAAGGGATGGTTGGGTTTTTCAAAATTACCCTAAGCAATTAAAATTTAATGTTAATTGGTATTTCTAGGAATTGGGAAAGTTGAATGAGTTCACTCATCAGGATTTTCAGAATTTAAACATTTGAGGGGGCACCTGGGTGGCTCAGTTGGTTAAGTGTCCAATTTCGGCTCAGGTCATGATCTCATGGTTCATGAGTTCAAGCCCTGTGTCAGGCTCTGTGCCGACAGCTCAGAGCCTGGAGCCTGCTTGAGATTCTCCCTCTCTCTCTGCCCCTCCCCCACTCATGGTCTGTTTCTGTCTCAATAATAAACATAAATTTTTAAAAAAAAATTAAACATTTGATAAGCATTTGAAATAAAAGGAAGGGCTTTCAATTTGTCTGATAAAACACCTTAGAGTTAGGGTACTTCTGTTCTAGCTTGGCTGCTTTAAAAAGTCACCAAATATAACTTACTACAGAATAAAGTAACTGGAATTGTTCCTGAAGAGTAGGGTGTGTCTCATCTTCTTTACAGAACAGAGCTTAATAGGCACTGAAAATCCCTTTTACTTCAAGCTTCACAAAGCTGTTTATAACCCAAGAAAAATGAAAGCCTGCTCACACAAAACCCTGTACATGAGTATTTATTTTTACTCCTAATAGCCAAAAAAGGGGCAACAACCCCAACATCCTTTCCACCTTAAGATACATGCTACAATGTGGATAAACCTTAAAAACTTCATGCTACATGAGAGCAGCCAGTCAAAAAATCATGTGATTCAGTCTATATGATAGTTCAGAATTCGGGAATCTATTAAAGACAAAGTAGATTAGTGAGTGTGTTGGAGGGAGGGGGACGGATGGACAGGCAATGGGGAGGGGCTGGTAGTGAGCACAGGGCTGCTTTCTGAGGTGATTAAAATGTTCTGACATTGATTTGAGTGATGGCCGCACAATTCTGAACGTAGTAAACCCTGTTGTACACTGGAAATGGGTGAATTGTATGGTATTTGAGTTACATCTCAATAAAGCTGTTAACCCTTCCCCCCAGTAATAAAAGTGGTAGCAGATTTGGAGATGCTATTTTAGAGAAGGTGAACTGGAACTTTATTTCCTAGATGGTATCATTTGAGCTTAGGCTTGATAAAATAAGGCTGTGACAGGTGGGGTGTGGGCAGGGAGGCAGGTGTGAATAATACGCTGTTGTAAAGAATCCTGTCCAGAAAGATGTGTTTCAGTGGGTAAGCATTACCTGGAGAATTCAGTACCACACGTGCTAACTAATATGTCTGCAAACCTATTTTACTACATAAAAGGTTTTTCCAAATCATAAGCCAATCCTTTAAACTTAAGCTTCATTAAAATGAGGACTTAAAAAAACAGGTGTTAGGGTATCTATAAGACTAGATCGTATAGATACCCTAGATAGATCTACTAGATATATGGTGGCCTTGACAGTCTGATGCAGCAAGGAAATGAAGCAGAAAGAGAATGGGATGAAAGGAAACATCTGGGCAGCTGGGTTGCAGGTTGCACAGCCCTCCAATCTTGCTTCCTGGGTTCTGGAGGCCTGGCCCACCTGACACCTTGTCTTCAGCCCTTTCTCTGTCCCTTCTCTGCCAGCCAGGAAACCAAAACATGGCTCAGCAAAATGTACCACCCAGTTGTGGTTGCTTAGCTGCTTGATGAGGTTAGCGTCCCAGTTGGGCATGGGAGCCTGTTAGTATTCCAGGAGACCAGAAGTGGAGAGGACTCCTTATGTTCCGGGTCCGCATGTGATGAATACAATCATGGCGCTCATGGCAGAGAGCACCTAGGAGGGTCTGATGCTCACGGAACAGCTATTTGCCTTCAGTAGACAGCACAGAGAGGGGGAGCCCTGTGAGCTGCCCCAAGAATCCTGTGGGAGAAGAGCTAGCACAGTGTGACTTTTTAACGTATCCTCAAGGAAGATAACTGGTAACTCTGAGAAAGCAGGGCTTCCCTCACCCTGGGCACACCTCCTCCAGGAGAATATTTCTTACCTTAAAATCTAAAACTATGGATTTTGACAAGTGATACTAAACACTAAAATACATGATCTTTGGGGGTTTTACAATTGAGGAGGGACTTCAAGGGGAAGTCCAACAAGGTTTTAAAGATAAACAGCAAGTACAAATTTTGGCCCTGGGAATATTTGAGGATTGCTTTAATTATATTATCCAGCCCCCTGAAGCTTCAGAACCCAAAATCTTTTCAAAGGAGTGGTCAATGCTCTGCATTAAGACAGCTCCTCTGTTCATAGGGTCATTGTTGAATTTGTTAGAAAAGGAGTTTGTTTTGACCTGGATAGTTTTTTTGGCCCAGAGGACAAGGTAGTTACATAATTGTACCCCCAAAATTGCTGTACCAGGAAAGACCAGGAAAAGCTTTAACTTTTCGGTTCAGCTCTCTGGCCCCTGTTCCATGACCGCACTGCACAACCAATTCCCATCTCTGAACTTGTAACTCTGGGTCAAGGTCAATGTTAGGGTTGCTAACACTGATGTGGAACAAGGCTCTATGGGGTCTTTGCCCAGGGTCTCAGCCATCCCTGAGGTCTCCTTCTCCATCTGAGGCTGTTGGTCTTTTGTAGGTATTTCAGCACAAATGCTGTCTTTCGTTTTAGGTGTGCTAGGTGTCACTTTCTTGTCTGTCCTTCAAGGGAGCAATTTCACATACATAGATGAGTTCAGTGTTTTACCCCATGTAGGTGTGCAGTAAAGAATTGCCATAGGACAGGTGGGCAGCTGAGTCCCCCTTGTCCTTTCCTTTTTCCTCTCCTTGCTGATGCTGAGAGGCTTGTAGGTGCTCGAGTAGGAGTTAATTCCACTTCTGGGGTCCCTGTTGACCTACCACCCATGCCCAAGGGCATTTGGGCTGTAACTTGTGGAAAGTACCCAGTGCCCTGTTCTCTGCTGGGCTTGGCAGTGGAGGGGGAAGGAACAACACCGGGCTCTGTGGAGGAAACCCTGATTTGGATAAATTACTTATACTTTGTACTGGTTATTGTGCCTGTGAAGTAGGGGGTGGGGGCGGGGGAGGGTGTTACCTGACCTGCCTCACGGTGCCAGTGGAATGCTAAATGGAAATTTCAGACGCGCTTGCATAGTAGGCTAGAATTGATATAGATTACTGTGAATTTTGATGATGCCTGTTGTTTAGATCTTCTATTTTATTGCTAACTCCTCGCTGCTTGTATCTGTGCTGTATAAAAAGGTATTTTATAGGAGGTAGGGAGGTTCTTATTGATTAATAAGAACTGTCTGTTAGAACCAAGATCTTAGTTACTGTCTTGCCCAGCCCAAGTAATGAAGGATCCTGTGACCTCTCATGGCTATTGTTGGTCTAAAAAGCTGCTATTATGGAAGTTCAAGGCTTGACCTCAGAAGGGTCTCTTCATTCACAGAAATGGTTTCATTCATTTACAAGATTAAAATCTCCAGGAGTGGGTGCAAGTGGGGAGGAAGTCTTGGCCGACCTCCACCCTGAATACTATGAGGAGGGGGTTGGCCCACATAGACACATAGGTGGGATTTCCCAGATGGTGCAGATCTGGGACTTTATCAGAGGCTGTATGTTGAGAGAAGGGGGGAGTAGCCAGCCCTACAACTTTAGTTTTCCTGGAGATGTTTCTGTGAGCCAGCAAGTTTTCCTGACAGCCTAATGAACGGTTGATTGGCTTTCCATTATTAAGTTTTTCCAGCCCATTAAAGCGAGTCTTTGTTTTGAGGACTCAGATGCGTTTTGAGACCTGATGGGTGTAATTCATTTCTGTCTCCCAATCCACAGACTTGGGGGACGTGGTGCCAAAGATACCCACCACTGATAAATAACCAGAGCCACCATTCCGTGTGCATTTGATCTGAGTGCGACAGTTCCTTGAATGACCTAAGCCACATAGGGGTGGTTCTGTTTTCACTTGGACCTCTTCAGTCTGAAGCAGATGTTTTTCCCAAAGCAGCCCCTCCTGTGGCTGGGTGCACAATGTGTTGGGAGGGTCCCTGCCCTCTTGCAGGAAAGAGCCCTGGACTGGATGTCCCAGGCGGGGCTCTGCAACTCGGAGGGGCTTTCAACACACTGTGTGGCATCCTTGCCTTGTTTCCTCCATGGGGAAAAAGAAAATGGTAGGAACACCTACTTACAGCTGGTTTTTCAGCACTGGTTTCTTAGCAGATGGCCTTTGAACTGGTGTTGAAGGGAAAGCCAGGGTTTGAAAGTGAGGCTGAGGGGAGGCGATGGAGAAGGAAGAATTCTGTGTTAAGAAAAGGCAACAGGAAGAAAGATGAAGAAAGCGTGGGAGACATGGACAGGTCCATCTGACTGGAGCTAAGATTTTGTGTCCCATGGCACTGATGACTTGTCATCAGTATTTGCTCCCCCCAGGTGGTAGTTGGAGCTCATGGGGTCGAGCTGATTCCCCACTCTGCCGGATGTCTCAGGTGTCTTTGCAGCTTGAAACCCTTGATTTCCTAAAACCCCACTTCCCACAACCCTAGATGCCCAAGTCTGTCCTGATAGTGTGCCCGGTGGGGCTCAAGAGTGCAGAGCATGGTGGGAATTCTCCCTCAAACCTAGCTGGGTGGCTGCTTCCTGTGGCCTCTGCTCTGGAGCCAGCTGAGGAAAACCTTTGGTCAAGTGAGGCCCTTCCCCCGTGCCACATTCTCTTTCCTTCTGCTTCTGTACTCTCCCCTTGGGCCATGTGAGTGAAGTAACTAAAAGCTTGAAGCAGGAAAGGGGGACTGAGTAGAAGCTAGAAAAGAGGATGGTGAGCGGTGAGCTGGGATGGACAAAGAATGTAAAAAGTGAAGAGTCTGCTCTTCTGTAACCTAGAGCTCATTGTGGACATGGTTAGTGTTTGTTGCTTGAGGTCCTGGCTACTTTGGAGACTGCTCTTTGTCCATGCTGTATGGTGTCGAAAACAAAACAACAAAAACGCAAAAGCCTATATTGAAAAGCAAATGCTGCCCTTTATTTTTCAATTCTGTGTTCTTTAAGAATCCTGAACAGACCCTCCTTACCTAGGAACGCCCATTGAAGAGAAAAGGTTAGAAAGCTCTTACCCTTCAGATCTATTAGCAGAATGTGGATGTTGACCTAGCTAGCTGCCCAGTTTTGCCACCAATCTCTCCACTGACTTTTGCCTTTGAAAAAGGCATGAATCCTCTTCCCAGTATCAAATCCCCTGTCCAGGATCTCTTGGAGCCTTCGTTCATCTAGGGAAGCCTGTGATCTGTTAGCCTTGTTATTTTTTTTTTAATTTTTTAATGTTTTGTTTTATTTTTGAGAGAGAGAGACAGAATCCGAAGACAGGCTCCAGGCTCTGAGCTAGCTATCAGTACAGAGCCTGACATGGGGCTCGAACCCACAAACTGCGAGGTCACCACCTGAGCCGAAGCCAGATGCTCAACTGACTGAGCTGCCCAGGCGCCCCTGACGGAGAAATCAAGTCACAAATACTTTCTTTGACCTGAGCTTCCCTTATTCCCTTAGCATATCTTTTTCTTAGAAGCTTTGCAATTGAACTTAATTGGTGATTAGGTTCTGCTGCATTTTCAAATTCACACCTCTACAGTTTCCCTTCCTGTACGGGCCTCTGGGACTCTTGAGTTTAGTGGTTGGAATATTGAGTCATGAGTGAGATTCCTAAGGCAGTTAGCTTCCCCATGTTTCAGGTCTGTCGATTTGTGCCTAGAATCAGTAGTCTAATTACTTAAGCTGTATGGGCAAAACTCTATGAAGGTTGAGCATGCATTTTTGTAATCCAGTAAAGCCTGCAGCAAAATTAGTCTAAGGTGATCAATAATCATCGTAATCAAGGTACATAACTGAGGCATAAATACTAAATAGCTGACCTGAATGACCACAGTTGACAGTACTTTTCCATAGCCAAACTGGGTTCTCTTTTTGCCCACAGTATCTATCCATTCATCATGAACTATTGAGCAATTGGGTGCCAGCCTCTGGTTTGTCCACAGTATGTCTCGGGGCCCTCGGTTCCCACCATCACCCAGTGCTGAGCGCCTGTCTTCTTTCCCTACCCTGACCCAGTCCTGAATGTCTCGTCCTGAATGTCTCACACTTGAAGGATTGAAGAAACTGTTTCTAGACCAGGAGGCTGGGGTTGCTTGTGTTTAGGGGTGGGAAGGTATGGAGAGAACACATAACGTAAGGAGAGTCTCTGAATGGAAGCGTGTGGGAACCAGAAGCAGCGATGGAGGGTCAACAAACATGGTTTCCTTTGAGCCAACCCCTTACTGTGTGGAGCAAGTTCCCCCAAATAACTGAGGCAGGTTCAGCTTTAGATCCAGGTGTTAGGATTTCATGGCCAAGGAATAGAATCATGAAATACCAAAATAGCAAAGGGTTGGAGAAATCTAGTCTAGTGATTCTCAGGGTGCCCAGACTAGCGTCACCCAGGAACTTGTGAGAAGGTACATCTGAAAATTGTTGCATTCCCAAGGGACAGTATTGGCCTACAGAGGGCGATAGGATGCAAATGGTAGGAGAGAATCCTTTAACTTCTGATAAGCCTCCATTTCAACGCTTGGAAGTTTATATACCAGCTTTATGGCTAAAGCTGTTTTCTAGTGAAGAGAACCTTGCCCCCATAGCCTGGGATGGGGGGGGGGGGTGGTTTCTGAAATCTGCCTCCATCTCCTCCAGCACAGATAGTCGTGTTTCTGATTGGCCTTTGGGAAATAGAGGGCCTAATGTAAGCATGTTTGCCTTAAAAATTGGTGATTAGTGCTGTGTGAAAAGGCATGGTTTTGCAATTGGGCACAGGAAAAAAAAATCTTTGAAAAGAGAATCAGGGGTACTTAACCTTTTTTGTTCCACCTAACACATTTAAATGTATCAAATATGTATACAATTATAGAAGAAATTGATTATCTTGAAAGCTGCCAGAATGTTTTAGGGAATTGTGATATAGAAGATATGAGGGATTGTTTATTAATGCATTCATGGAGATCTAACAGCTATCACTTTGTAGTAAGGAGCGTAAATATTTGGTGGCTGCAGCAACAGGGTTGATCTGATAAAGCTGGGGGTTTTTTGTATGGTTTTTTTTTTTTTTTTTGCTCTATTCTCAACTGAAGGAAATGTCAAAGTTTTTAGAATGGAGTAAAACTGAAGATGTGGTTTTTATTCCATCTAAGTTTGTGGGTGTCTGCATTCTATCCAGTGGACCCCAGGTTAAGCAGCCCTGAAGTCAGAGATAGTATGAAACTGTGTTTATTTTTCCCAACTGCTGGCATTAGACACCAGCATGTTCTTTGTATTACATGTCTGTCTGTGCCGTTACTTTAACTGTGTGTGGGTACTAGCAATGTAAATCCAGTTGAAGAAACTTTAATTTCTAGGTGACTGGCTGTAAGGCATTTTCCAGAATACTGGAAATTAAACATGAAGGCTTCCATTGTCTGCACCCAGAAAGAATTGGTTCAAGACTCTGTTAAGCTTCTTAAAGCTAATCTTTGTTTTAAATTCAGTGTTGCACCGTATTAGGCTAATGGTGATAGATGTAAGTTACAGGGTATTTGAACTGCTAATACCTGAACATGTTTATATAGTGACCCATTTAATTAAGCTGTTGAGTCTACAGCAGTCGTTCTTAACCTTAGCAGGACTAATGTGGCAGAAATGTGGAATTAAAAAAATATCCAGGCCCCACCCCACAATTGGATTGTGATCCGCTTGGTTTGGTGTGGGATCCAGCTAAGGTTGGTTTGTGAGCTCTGCAGGTGTTTCTAATGCACATGCATGGTTCGTGAACAAATGCTGGCTCTTTGCAGAGCATTGCCAAAGACCCTGACTTGCCTGTTGGGATCTGATTGTCCTAAACTTGCCATCTTCCCTGAACACTGCCTGCCCTTTCCCACCTTCTGCACAGCCTGACGTCTCTGCTTGGGATGGTCTCTGGGAACAGATCATCATGAAGGGCCTGGCACGCTGAAGAATTGACTGCATCCTTCAGGCCACAGGGTGTCACACGCAAGGGTGCTGAGTAGGGCCTGGACACATTTGATGAATGAGTGTTTTAGAAATAGCTTTCCAGAAGCAGTGAGGGGACCAGATAGAGTAGGTGGTAAAACTGGCCCGGAAGACCACCTCTGGTGCTTGGGGTGGATCTAGGAGAGAAGGGGTGAGGAATTGGAATAGGGTCTAGATGAGAAAAACGAGGCAGTACAGCCAACTTTGCCTGATGGGGTAAGGGGGAGAAATGAGTCAAGGGCCATTCAAGGTCCAAACCATCCATGCGGGGGGCAGAGTGGGGAGCTGCAAGAGCTCAGTTTTGGATGTGCAGGCTTCCGGAGTCCTGTGCAGCCTCCAGAACTACTTGCCCCGTGTGTGTGGGCGGGGGGCAGGGGGGTTGGCGCTGGTGCTGGTGTTTGGCTCCCAGGATCAGTGTGGGTGGGGAGCTGTATCCAAGTGTGGACAATTTTGGGGTGGCAGTTAAGGGCACAAGGGAAGAGATCACCTTAGAAGCAGTCTGGAGAAAGGAGATGCTGAAATGGACCTTCACGGATGCCCTAAATCTAAAAGAGGAGTGAATAAAGCAATTATCTATGGACAACCATAAGGGACCTTGTATCTTGCTGGTAGCTTGGCAGAGGCTGTGTGGTACCAAGAAAGGGCTTTAACCTGGGGTATTCACATGCGCCTGGCCTCAGGTGCCAGCTGGACTAATGAAAAACCATGTAACTGAATTAACTAGAATGTGTTCATTCACAGTTTCCAGAACCAAATAAAATAGTTGGAAAAGTGATACCTACTTGGCACTGCGTAGGGTACAACCATGTGTGGATCACAGTTCACGCCACCTAACGACAACGTTTAACCAAAACAAGCTTATAAAGTGTAAAATCGCAGAAAACATTGGCTTCTGGTGCTCCTCCTCCCCTAACCCCCCAGGTTTGAGTTCCAAAATGTTTATGACATTAGTAGGTAATCGTGGTTAATATCGAGTGTATCACACAGCTCGACCCTAAGCTGGATCTGGAATCACGGAGGGAGTAGCGGGAGGTCTTAGGAATTGTCTTCCAGCCCCTTATGTTAAGAGCAAAGAAACAGGCACATTCCCATTTGCACGGAGGAGCCCCTAACCAGTTTGTCTCCCCCTGCACCTGCTTATCTGCCAGTGAGATCCAGGCTTGGTTAAGCTCTTTCTGTGATGCTATCACATCCGAGAGGAGACAGCCTCTCTCGGGAGCACCAAGTAAGTGGAAGGCATGGATTCATTTTGCTGCTACCTGTATCATGCTACACCTCGGAGGTTTATAAATAGAACCAAGCCCTCCGAGGGCCGATGTGAAACTGGAGTGGGAAAGTGATACTTGGATGTTAAATGCACTGAGTACTTCTACACCGTCAGAAGGTTCAATTTCATCTTCCCAAGGAGACACTTGGAACTCTGACTGATAAATACAGACTGAGCAGTTTCTAATGAATATTTTTGATGGCCTTCCTGAAGGGCTTGAGTTCAGGACTGTGCCTGAGCACGAATTTCCTTATCTGGAGGAGGAGGAGGAGGAGGAGAGAGTGTGGCAGGCAGCATAAGAAATTGGCCCCCTATGGCAGAGGGGTTTGCTGTCCCATCTGCCTTGCTCCCTCTAGGAACCTGTCACACAGATATGCTCCCACCAGGTGCCCACGATGTTTGTCCGCCTTCCCACGTGGAGGTTTGGCTCTCTTGTTGGACGGGGTCATAGAACCTCTTGCTTGGAGCTTCCTGGGCCAGCCTCTTGTCACACAAGATTGTTCTCCAGTGTCCCCACCTTGGGAGGAAGCCTTTGACTGTGGATGCGCAGTAATTGTGTGGCTCTGTTTTGAATCCAAATCTGCCTCACTCTAATTTTCTGTATCCTTCTTGCCTTAGTCTCCACCCAAACCTCCCTGTCCCCCACCCCCACCCCCTGCCATCCTTACTCGTTTCTCCCCCACAGAGCCCTGTGCTGGTTCTGCCTCCCATGTGACTTTACCTAATTTCTTCACTCTAGGGTTTTTTTTAATTGTTTTTTAATGTTTGTTTATTTCGGGGGGCAGGGGAGAGAGCAGAAGCAGGGGAGGGGCAGAGATCGAGGGAGACACAGAATCTGAAGCAGGCTCCAGGCTCTGAGTTGTCAGAGCCCGACACGGGGCTGGAACCCACGAACTGTGAGATCATGACCTGAGCCGAAGTTAGATGCTTAACCGACTGAGCCACCCAGGTGCCCCACCACTCTAGGGTTTTGATATCTTTTTGTTTCAATATAGCTGTGGGTTTGTAGCCCAAAACACTGTATTGTTTCTTTGTATTTGAGTTTCTAGAGACACTATACTATACCATTGTCACTTTTTTAGTTAGCATTACTTTTAATTTTCTTAGCCTCTTTCCCAATTAGGAACTCTGTACATGGTACTGACACAAATATCTTTACTGAACAAAAATTCTTAGTTAAAAATGCTTTGGATCCCCTTTCTCTAGCATAGTTTTTTTTTTTAAGTGTAGTAGATGATCTGTGTTATGATGAGGGTGTTGAAAATAGAGACTCAACAGACAGGCAAGAAACAGTAGATTGATTATCCCATTAGTGAACAGAATATATTCTACTGACACCCAGATTTTTGGATGATTTGTCACTAGAGGAGGAAGCGATGGAGGGGCTTAATGATGTGTTCAGAGACAGGGTGTCCTTCCTGCCGCACCCCAGCCAGGCCTCCCCTCCCTCCCTCTCGGTGATGCCTCTGCGTTGGGGGGCTTTGGCATGTTTTGTTCCCACCTCATCTTCCTTTCTGAGCGAGAGCCTGATTCAGGCCAACAGTTGAACCTGACTGAGGCTCAGTCTCCTGCTGTCCCTTGAGCACAGGGAGGGGACCACCGAACTAGGTTTTGTGGGCAGTAAACTGCACCACCCAAGGCGGCGCCAGTTGCTGGGCACAGCCTGTATGGTTGTCCTTGTTGGGGGTCTGGTCTCCACACAGTCCAGGTGCTGGCCCGCCCGTCCAGGCCCAGGGAATCTGAGCTCAGCTGTCATGGGACTCGAGTTCTGGTGGGAGAGACCAGGGTGAGAGGCAGGGAAACTGCCTACAGTAAGCTGCCTACAGTGACTATTGTGGAGGAGGGCAGTCAGGGAGGAGCTTTGGAAGACATCCCGTCAGGTTCAAGCTGAAGAGGACATAAGCCAACTGGTGCTAAGGACTCCTGATTCCCCTCTAATCTCTTACATTATGCCTGGATTTGTTCCCAGGCAGGGAACGTGCAGCTCACTGAGAGACTCGGTCTTCTGCAAGGAGTGTGATGATGGTGGCGTCCGTGAACAGCCCACTGGGAAATCGTGCAGACAGAACGAAGCCTATGTGGGAGTTTGAGCTCAGTGTATTTCTTGGCTTTCCTAAACTTTACCTCTACCTTCTTTAAAATGGGAAGACTGGCATCCAAAAGTCTTAGGAATCCTAAGCAAAGGGTATGTGGCTAACGGTTGTGTGTATCACCTGAGCATGATATAAATAGGTGGTAATTAATTGCACTGAAAGCAGTAATACAAGAGCTGCCAAAGGCAGAGTGGGAGTGAGTACCAGGTCTTATGAGTTGTGAGATTACATACAATTAGTTTGAACTAGAAATGCTTTAGGCAACTGTAAAGTAGGAAAGGGATGAAGAAGCCCTGTGTGCCTTGAACTTGGCAAACAAGGGGAGAGGTGTGACTGAAATAAAACTGGGCCTGGAACACAGCAGAGCCAGGCTAGCAGAGGATACCATTTCAGGGCTGAAAGCAGGGGAGAAAAGTGATCCAGTGTATGCACACAGCAGGTCACAGGAGGAGGATGTGCCCAAGGGAGGTAGGAGCGGATGTCAGAAGACTGCCCTTGTTGGGGCGTCTGGGTGGCTCAGTCAGCCAAGTGTCCAACTTTGGCTCAGGTGATGATCTCACGGCTTGTGAGTTCGAACCCCACGCATCGGGCTCTGTGCTGACAGCTCAGAGCTGGAGCCTGCTTCCGGTTCTGTGTCTCCCTTTCTCTCTGCCCCTCCCCTGCTTGTGCACGTGCATGTGCTCTCTCTCTCTCTCTCTCTCTCAAAAATGTTTAAAAAAAAGGCTGCCCTTATCACACATGTCAGAGGTGGTGGTGACTGGGACTGAGGTGTAGAGAAGAGGACACAGATAATGCCATAGGACATGCCAACGTGGGGCTTGAGGGAAAGTGAGGGATTCACAACGATCCCTAGGTTTGTGGCTATAGTTGGTGAGTGGAGGCTGGTGCCACTTACGTGGAGAAAGCAAGAAAGAAAGTGGGGGAGGGACAGAGAGAGACTCTGGTGCCAGGACATCTGAGGATTCAAGGGTGAAGTGAGAGCTTGCCTCTCTGAGGTCTTAGTTCAGTGATGAGTGGGCGGACCGTGGCTGCTAGAACACAGGGCCAAGCATGAGGACCGGGGTGCCCCACAAGCTCACCGGTGGCGCACCTGGGGGTGCCTGTCACATCTAGGATGGTTGCTCTGGAGGTCTTCTGGGGTTTCTCTGAGTCGGCTGGAATGGCATCTCCCTGAGCATTCCGTGTACGTGTTGTTGATTGGGAGGCCACAGGTGACAAATAACTCTTCACAGGAAACCCAAACAAGACCGTCTTTCAGCAGGATTTCTTAAAAACGAAGTTCCCACAGTGTCTGGCTGATGAGCAGGCCTTCCCTTGAGTGGAGCTGCCTCAGGGGCCTTGAGGAGGAGGCACCTGCCTCCACTGTCCTTCCCAGGGGACCCCAGCCAAAATGGGGGGGGAGAGGGGACTGACCTTGCTCAGGGAGCTCAAAGCCTTACACCCATTTAGTGGAAAATGTGTTCAGGAGGTGGTTTGGCAATAGTCCTGTCTCATGGGCATCCACTGTGAACTGGGGAGCCGCTGTGTCTGTTGGTTGGGCGTGTTTTCCCTGGTTGCCAGAGGCTGCCTGCGTGCCTTAAGATCCTGTGCTCTTGCCTGAGGCACAGGCCTCCGGTGGGGGGTGGGGGTGGCTTTTCCTGTTGGGGGTAATGCATTCTTTCCTGAGACAGCCTAGACCTGAATAACTACTGGGTATGAAGGCCCTTGGCCATTGGTTTCTTTTTCTAAAGGGGATTCCACTGGGATTACGAGAAAAAGATTTATTAAAAAGCAAATTGATCCAAGTTGGTAGCTAAGTCCTGTTTATAACTGGGCTGAATGGATGGATTATGTTCTTGAAGGATATTGGGTAGAATTCCATGCTTACAAATATCTAATGCAAAACCTGCCCTAAATAACGGGGATTTGAAATGGAGCGCTTTTACCCACCCGCCCTTCCTAATAGGACTTTGGTGGCAAAATCCTCCCATGTTGGAGACAAGAGGAAACCAGTCGGGGAGTCCCAAGTCACAGCCTGTTCTCTAGAGGTGAAGAGACAGACCCAGAGAAAAGTGACCCAAAGTCACATAGCAGGTAAAATGACATCAATGCAAGGTGGAATTGGGGAAGTAACGCCCTGCTGGGACTCCTGAGGCAGGATGCAGGGGGCTTTGCTTGGTAGAGGGAAATCCATGTACAGCATAGTGGAAAAGTGCCCAGTTTCAGAGACCAGTTAGCCAGTTTGGCTGAACTCCAACACCATCATCCCATAGCAAGTGTCCAGATCACCTCCTTTAATCTTGCAGCAAACTGGGTAGATGGGCATATGCTCTGCAATGTGGTGAAGGGTTACAAAACTCCCGCTGATGGCAGAATCAGGCCACAGGCCGGATCCTTAGACTGAAAGCCTAGCGATCTGTCTGTGGCATTGGTTTGTCACACCCATTAAGGGTTTTAGTGTTAGGGGCAGGCATTGTAGAGGGGTCAGACGCTGGACTTGATTCAGTAAGCAATGAGAATAGTTTGAGTGGGAAAAACCTGACAAGAGCTGCACTGTGGACATTCTGGCGGGAGTTGGGGATGGATCAGACACACAAGGTGGCCACGTAGATAAGCAGGAGCATAGCTGCGGGTCATAGTCATGAGAGACTTGGCTGGGAAAACCAATGGTCAACTAAGTGAACGACCTTGTCCAAAGTCAGCTAGCCAATCCGTGCAACTGAGGTTCAAGTTTGTTTTTAGTGCCTGTATTCTGGTTTCCAGTTCTTTGAGGTGGAAGAAAAGTTAAGTACATAACAAGAGAGTGCTACTACACACTGTTCCTAAGACCAGTTCATGAGCAGTTACTAAATAGTGTATGTGCACCCCATGTGCACCCAGAGATGGGAGCAGGCAGTTACCCCCGAGTACAGTTGGAGCTACATAAACATCGTCCATTAAAAATATTTTAAAATTTTTTAATGTTTGTTTTTGAGAGAGAGCACAAGCAGGGCAGGGGCAGAGAGAGAGGGGGAGAAGGGATCTGAAGCAGGCTCCAGGCTCTGAGCTGTCAGCACTCAGGAACCATGAGATCATAACCTGAGCCAAAGTCAGATGCTTAACCGACTGAGCCACCCAGGCACCCCTCAATTAAAATTATGTTAGAATGGGGGTGCCTGGGTGGCTCAGTCGGTTAAGTGTCCCATTCTTGATTTTGGCTCAGGTCATGATCTCCCCTCATCAGGCTCTGTGTTAACAGTGCAGATCCTGCTTAGATTTTTCTCTCTCACCCTCACTCTCTGCCTCTGCCCCCACATTCTCCTTCTTGCTCTCAAAATAAACTTAAAACGTTTTAGAATGGTCTAAGTTAGGCTGTCAAAAGGTACTTGTTGGTCTAAGAAGAGGGGAATTTGGGGCACCTGGGTGGTTCAGTCTGTTAAATGTCTGACTTCGGCTCAGGTCATGATCTCGCAGTACAACAAGTACATTGGGCTCTGCACCGGCAGTGCTGAGCTGCTTGGGATTCTCTCTCTCTGTCTCTCTGTCTCTCTCTCTCTCTCTCTCTCTCTCTCTCTCTCTCTCTCTCTCATACACACTTTAAAAACAAAGTTGAACTTACCTGACTTTAGCCTACATGTCAACATCAGATCTGATATCCATCAAATTAGACAACAGTTATCACTACTAGCCATTGTCCACACATTTGTCATGCCCCAGAGCCTTGAATGGAAAAATTTTTTTAAACTTGGGGATATTTATAGCCTGTTAATATCTTGTCCATATACATGCATTTTCATTAGAGCATCAGAATTTTCCTCCTCATCCTGCCAGTTTTGTTTCCCTGCCTTGATTCCTTCTCGTTTTGAGTTCCTGACACTTTGTTGACACATAATCCAGCTCCCCTTTTGGAATTTCTGGCCACTTACCCATTAAATAGCCTGCTTGCTCTTCAGACTTTTCTACTTCTTGCAGATGGTCTTTCTTAAGCCAGTGCCTGACTTTAGTCCTTTGCCAGTGATGCACAGGGCGATCCCCATATTGACACTGCAGGTGAAAGGAGACCAGTGTCACAGGTCTTTGCCTTCTTATTTGTGCCAACTGTACTATGTTCTGTGTCTCCGGTTGGCTGTGTCTGCTGCTGCCTCAGGGAGCCTGGCAGCTCTCACCCCTGCCCCCACTGCTCTGGCTCCTTCTCTCCTGACATCCATACGTGGCTCCCAGAGAGCCTTGAGCTCTTTGGGCAGTCTTTACTTCTCCTTTGCGTGTGACCCTCTGCTGAGGACTAAGACTCAGGTACATCCTGTGCTTACCGATTTATTTCAGGTCGAACATAGAGATTTGAGCCAAAACTCCAAGTCTGTGGGTGTGGCTCCTGCAATTCAGTTCTTCTGGCAGTTACAGGTTGTTTTAAAGATGGCGTCAAGCTTGGGTCTGTTTCTGAGTGTTCACGGTCGAGGTCTGGAGGTCCAGCGATCCAGCTGCTAATAATTCTTAATTGTCTGGAACGGTTGTGCTTCTGAGTTGTTTTCTAGGGAGTTGATAAGTATTGAGAAGAAATGTGGCACCTGTCATTATCCCCAGGGTCCTGTAGGGGTCCTATAAAATTAAGTGAACATGGGAAATACAAGCATCATATACAGGCTTCTTTATACACCATCTTTCAGTGTAAATAAAGCCACATCTTTTTCTTCCAAATATTAGGTGGGATTTACATATGTTGTCAAGTAATTGCTTATGGAGCCAATTTGGAATATCCATTCCCCCCCCCCATCTTAACAGTGTCTACTAGCCAACAATATTCACTCACATCCCTCCCCATTTGATGATGACAGTTCCTGTGAGCTGAGACCACATTGATCTTTGCTGACTTTGAACAGTGGCTCTGGGTTAGGGTTTCTTCAGCCCAGCTACCACACCTGAGCCTGCCTGGTGCTCCCACGCCTAGCCCAGATCTCTCCTATCTTTCTAGTCCTTCTCTGGTTGACATCAGTGTCATCACGCTGCTTTCCCACTTCTTGGCTATTGGCCCAGATGAGAGGCAGGGCCAGTATTCGTTCACCTCTGTTGATAAGCCGAAATCTACTTGCTTTGATAATTAGCAAGATGGGGCAGGCAGCCTGTGGTGGCTTCTCTGTTCCTTCCGCTGTAACCCTCTCTGCCCAGGCAGCCGCATGAGCTGGTAGTGGGCCAGTGCCAGGAGGCCTGTGTTTTAAACTCCCTTCCACATTCCTAGGTTTTCTCATCTGGAAGGGGGAGGGATGGTTAATCCCTAGGAGTATATATTATGTGCCATGTGCTGTACACTTGATCTTAGGCAAAAGGCTGAGGAGTGATGTGCCATGCACTCTAGAGGGACTGGAAATGCAGAACAAAGTGTCCTCCTGTCAGTGGATTTGTGAGCTGGATGTAGAGGGCCGAGGATAGCCCTTAAAAGCAATTCGTTTGCCAAATCTGTGACCCATGCATTGGTCCTCTTTCTCTGCTTGAATGTCCATGTTCCTTAGAGGTCTGAGAGGCTGCTCTCTTCATTACTTGTCACTCATTCTGCTATCTGTTTTAAAGGGATAAATATAGACACATTTATCTGATGGAGAGTATCTTCTTTCCACCTTCCATTTAGTCTTACCAAAATCCCTCTTACTGCAATTGATAGCTGTTACCTCTCATTTCTGATAAATGTGGAGCAAGATCAGTCTGGGGGTTAATAGCCTGCCTTTTATGATACATACATATGGATAAGAAATTCAAAACTGTATCTTCTGGCATGCTAAGCTCAAACACAGAAGACCCTTGTTTTGGAAAATCATAATTTTTGCAGTGGCGCAAGATGGGCGTGTTATAGAATTAAAGGTGAGACTGTATACCTGAAAAGGTATATATGTAAACTCTCAGGATATATATGTGCGTGTGTGTATCTACATAGAGAAGTGGTTTAGGGGGTGCTGCCTCCGGAGAGGAAGTGAAAACGTGACCAGCTGGCTGCGTCTCCCTTCTTGAGAGCCCATAGGAAGGGTATGTGCCATTTGTAAGGCCTTTGCTGAACTCTTCTTTTTCCTACTTGTGGATTCCGTGCAAGCCTGTGAGGGAGGGCAGACTATTCTAGCAATTTGCCTCATAGTTATCCTTAAAGGAAGGCAAGAATCTCTTGCTAGGGCTCAGGCCCTTGTCAACAGAGCCCCGGGAAGGCGACAGAGTTTGACCACAGCGAGCAACTGACCAGAGCTTTTTCCTTCCAGAGATGAGAAGAACCAGTCCATCATAGTCAGCGGGGAGTCTGGAGCCGGCAAGACCGTGTCAGCCAAGTACGCCATGCGCTATTTTGCCACAGTTGGTGGCTCAGCCAGTGACACCAACATTGAAGAGAAGGTCCTGGCATCCAGTCCCATCATGGAGGTAAAACCTTTCCAAATGCACTTGGCTTCTCTGGCTGGAATTCCTTCCTCTGCCAGCAAAACTGCTGGGTGTCCAGCCTTGTGTGGTTGCCCACAAGAAGCCTTGGAAAACAGCTCGCATGGCCCATGTTCATGCCTTCCCCTGAGAGTCCGTTGTCTACTCTTGAGGAAAAAATTCTGAAGTTGCCCCTAAGACCCCAGAATTGGGAGTACTCTAACCTGCTAGTGCCCTTCAGGTCCCAAGTATCGAGTGGAGTGTCCTCTTGATGTCCTCCTTGTCCCTTGACTCCTCTGGATGCTCTAGTGAGTGTCCTTCTGTTCTCCCTCCCCTTCTGCCACTGGTCCCCTCCCCTCCTGCCATCATGTGTCAGCAAATCTGCATTTCACCCAAACCATGCAATGCTTTGAAGGCCTGCTGGATCAGGAGGGCAGATTTAGACATTTTATTTGGGGGTGAGCGGTGGGTAGAGCTAAAAGCTATGTAGTGACCCAGAATTTGTTGATCTTGAGAAAGCAGTTACCTATGATGTCCTGAACTGGCCAGGGAAGGTTCTGATAAAGACTCCTCATCCCCAGCCTCAGAGCACTCAATACAAGTACAGGACCAGAGAGATTTCCTAAAACTTAGATCCTGCTGTAACACGTCATGTTTTAGGCTCAGAACTACATTCTTCCTTTCTCTTTCCTCCATAAAAAACTCAATTCGGATAAAGTCGATCTAAATGGGCACGCAGACTGGGTTACAGTCTGGTTGAAATCGGCCCCCTGCCAGTTTGGGGCAGCTCCTTTGTTTTAGGAAAAAGAAATTCATTTGAGACTGAAAGCTGCCAAAGTAGCATCAGATTTCTCTGCAGTGCCTTGAGCCCCATCGATTAAGACCCAAGTCCCCAAGATGGTTTGTCTCTCAGATTGTTTCGGAGCTGGTGGGAATAGGAACCTGCCTGGACCTTCCCAGATCCCCTCTCTCTCCCCCTCTTACTTTTCCAAGTGTGGGAGTAAATGCTAAGTCTCAATTCATAGGAATTCATTGCCTTTGCAGGCATAGTCTCCTGACTACATGGTCCAATTATCTGTAGAACTTTCATTCTCTTTCGACTAACAGGACACAATATATTCATTAACAGTTAAACAAAAGCCAGTTTCCGTATCTGTTCTTATGTGGATTGGGAAATGGTCAGTACAGTTGGAGGCATTTTTATCAAACAGATATAAACAGGAACAATTTTATTCTGTTACAATGGTTCTTAATCTTGACTGCGTCGGAATCACCTGGAGGGTTTGTTAAACGAGATTGCTGGGTTCACCCACGGTGTCTCTGATTCAGAAGGTCAGTGTAGGGGTCCCCAAAACTTGCCTTTCTATTAAGTTCCTAGGTGACAGTGATTCTGATGGTCTGAGTACCACAGTTTGAGAACCATTGGCCAATGAAAAAAGTAAGAAGGGCTCACTGGAAAATATGGATGAGTAAAAGGAAATAATCCATCCCCCCCCCCCCAATCCTACAGCTTGCTGAGGGTTGTTCGACATTTGGGTCTGTTTCCTTTCAGTTTTTTCACTGAGTATTGCAGTCATAAGCCTTATCCCCTATATCATTGAGCTTTTTTATGAACTGCCTTATTGGCTGCAAACATACTAATATTGTGTCAGACGTTCAACTCGTTGATAGCCTGTTCGCTTATACACTTATTCTAAGCCCAAGGTGGTGGCCTGGCCATGGCTTCATTTCAGAATGTGATGGTAGACCTTAGCCTTGGCCTACCCTGGACCATCGATGGCACCTATAAATTGAGGCAGCTAAGATTGTAATCTACAATTACCATTATGTTTCATCTCAAATGGAAGTGAAACCAGGCTTTCAGCCTTTCTTTTGCCCCTGAGATTCAAAACTCAGTTCATTTTTAAGGTAATAAGTTTTCAAAGACACAGTGTTGCTTCTCTTGGAAGCAGTAGGTTTTTTTCTTTCTAGGCGAAACAGAGAAGGGAAATCCTCTCTGGTGACTGAACAGAGTAATTTTAGTCAAGATGAGAATTTATGAGGGTAGATCACCACATTAAACATGTTCAAGACACAGGAAGATTGTTTAAACTTGTTTTATGGTAGTTAAACATACATAAAATATACCATGTTAATTATTTTACATGAACAATTGAATGGTATTAAGGACATGCCCAGTGTTACGCAACCATCACCCCCATCCATTTCCAGAACTTTTTCATCATCTCCGTTTGTACTCATTAAAGAAGAACTCCCTGTTCTGCCCCTCACCCCCAGACCCTAGTAACCTCTATTATACTTTGTGTGTCTATGAATTTGCCAGTTTTAGGTACCTCATATAAGTGGAATCATACAATATTCTCTTGTGTCTGGCCTGTTTCACTTAATGTTTCCCAAGTTGATCCATGTAGAATGTAGGAGTACATTGTTCCCTTTTATGTTGGATTATATTTTGCTGTGTGGGTATGCTTCATTTTGGTAATCATTCCTCTGTTGACAAATCATTGGGCTTTCACCTTTTGGCCAGTGTGAATAATGCCACTGGACGGTAGCCTGCAGGCACTGGAGTTCCTACTTGGGGAATGTTTTTTAAATGATAGTAATCTAAAAAGATCTAACATTTCAATATCTGTTATGTCCTGAAGGGGCTGGTGCACTGCTGGGAATTCAGGGTACTTTGGCATGGGAGAAATGTGACAGCAAAACACAGAAGATGTGGTGCAGTCACTGAGGTCTAAAGGAGGGGGAATGTATTCACAAAGCAGCCTCCTCACGCACGATGTCACATAACCAAATGCTACGGTGGTTGGAGCACACAACATTAAATTTCTGCCTTGTGCAGAGTGGTGCTTTGGACACCATCTGGGTAATTCCTTAGGGCTCAGTCTGTCAAATTACAGAATTTGGTCATCATAGGGACTGTCCCTTGACCTTTAAGTGTTACATTTGGGAGAAATCTTGGATATAAACATGGAAAGGGAGAATCCCAGCCAGGAAGAACTCTGGGTGGGTTAGGAAGTGTTGCTGAGCGGAGGAAGACCAGCAGCTTTCTGGTCTGTGACCAACTAAAACCTAACTTTTTATGAGTCTGGAGTATAGCTGGGCCCCCACGTCAGGAAGCCCAGTCAGCTTTGTGACTCCTCTGAGGGTTATAGGCAACACAAGGCTTGTCTTCATCAGGGGACAGCTGATGACGGATGACTCTGCCTCTGTCTCGGCTCAGGACGGCACCTCCTGGACAAGCAGTCAGTTACGCTCCTGTGTCATCTCATTATTTCTACACTCTGGCACTGCAGCCGCCTCCTGGGGAGCCAGAGCTGAGGACAGTCGGAGCTGGTGGAATCCCCAGCCAGCTGCGCTAAGTGGCAGTTGTTTGAATTAAAGGCGACTCGAGGGTAGATTGGGATGATTTACTCTCCGTGCCAGAGCTCTCTGCATAAGAGCTTGCCGGCATCCGGGCTGTGATTTGTTCACAAGTCTGCACTGATTAGAGGATATTGGTAATCAAGAGACTGTCAGAGCAGGGGCAGAACCAAGTCCAGACCAGATGTGTCATGTGGCATCTTGGGGTGACCAGAGTCTGCACGCACACAAGGTCGGGGGCCAGGGGCTGGGGGTACGGTGAGGAAATGCAATATAAACTAAGACCATTTACTATGTAATCTGGGGGATTTGACTTTTTTAGGCTCAAGAAACCAGGCTTACGACTATTAATCTATTCGTAGAAGAGTCTGCACCCAAAATAACTTAGCCCGTCTCCTCACATCTCATGTGTCAACACACTCGGGCCATTCCATACTCTCAGGTGTGTTGTCCCTTTGCTCACACCATGTCCATAACTAGAACCCCCTCCCTCCCTTAAAGACCTTCAGTTTACACTCCTTAAAGCCATTCCGGTAGTACTGGGCATGGCTAATTGCTCCCTTCTCTGGGCTTCCACAGTATTGGTATGCGTCCCTTATTATTATATAAGCCTAAGCCTACTGAAATTATTCCAGTCCATTTGGTCCCACTACATATTGGCATATGCATAAATAACGAAGAAGGTTGTCCTCTTATGTCTATGTGAGTGGTAGTGTATTCTGCCAGACATTTTCGGAACTTCAGCTTTTAAATTTATCCATGAATCATGCTCTAGCTCACACTATGCTTTATCTGTTCCCCTATTAGTGGACATTTAGGATGGATTTCTTTTTAAATACAACCTGCCTTGAACAGGTGCACTTAGGGACTTTTCCAGGTGATCCCCAGAGGTAGAGTTGCCGACTGTTAGGCACGTGTATATTCAATTTTACTAGATGGGCCCAGGTGCTTCCCAGAACGGTTTTTCCGGTTTCCATGTGAGCCGGCAATGTAGGAGGGTTCCTTTGTCCTCACATCTTTCTCATTCTGTAGTGTCAGAGTTCTTAGTTGTGGCCCCTCTGGGCTGCTGTTTAAGTCTGCAGTTCTTTGATGACCGCTGAGGTTATCTTTTCGTAGGTTTATTGGTCACAGGAGTTTCTTCTGTGAATTTTCTTTCTCTAGCATTGTTCGTTTCCCAGATTTTAACCACTTGCATCATTTCTGCTTTTTTGTGGTCGTGTTGGTCTGTGGGACTCAAGGTTAAAACCTGATTTTCTGTTATCTTTAATCACTGGACTTGGTTTCCTTATGCATCAAAGCATTTTCCTGAGTCAGGAGGTAACCAGAAAAACCCAGCCAGAAAAATCAAGGGTTTAAAAGATGAAGAACTGCATGTGAGTCCTTTACACCCAGAAGTTGAGAGTCCTTCCTACCCAGGTTGAGTTTATGGGTTTGGTGGTAATAATCTTTTTGTGGGTGCTGTTACATACTTTTTAAAAGACTTAGAGATCTGTCCTTTCTCAAAACAGCCTTTGTGAGGTGAGGAGGGATAGATCTTTTGACTGTGATCTTCAGGCCTTGGGCAAGCCCTCCCTAGGCTGCTATGGTAAAGGCCCTTGTTGCTGCTTTACAAATCATGGAATTTGACTATGTTGATATTTTGAAATTGAAATGCATTTATGGAAACTAGATTGTCTTTTACAGTTTTCCACAAACTGGACTTTGCTAATTGTATCCTCCTGATGTTGATGACATGTTCCCTTTTCCCCTATGTTTCCTGTAAGAGGGCAGTAAAATTCAGAGGCTTGATTAAATTGAGGCTGGACTGTTGGCACACATCTGGGACTGCACACTGGGTGTATTTGGATGGTGAGTTGGATATGTAGGGCGCAGGCGCTCTTAGATTGTTAGGCTTAGGTTTCTGCGAGTGAATGGTCGCATGCCTGAACGCCTCACTTGCCTCACCTCAAAAATAGGAATGGGATGTTTTCATGAGCATCTATTACTGTGATCTTTAAAAAAAATTTAATGTTTATTTTTGAAAGAGAAAGAGCATGAGCCAGGGAGGGTAGAGAGAGAGGGAGACACAGAATCTGAAGCAGGCTCCGAGCTGTTAGCAAAAAGCCCTATACTGGGCTCGAACCCATGAACTGGGAGATCATGACCTGAGCCAGAGTCAGCTGCTCAACTGACTGAGCCACCCAGGTGGCCCTCTTACTGTGATCTTTTAAACAGTGATTTGCTTTCAGCTGTGTTGCTTGCCTTATTTGTCACAGATGCCAGCTAAGCAGTATATAGTTTTAGGATGTCCAGAGATCCCAGTAGTTGAGTAACTTGGATTTGGCTGAGAAGGGGTAGAGGGTGGAATGGGATTTTAGATTTTTTTTCAACCTCTGTGTGCCACAAGTTTCCTCGACAACTGAAAACGAATAGTGGATATTTTTCAACCACCTAAGAATGCACACATGTGAAAGGAATTAAAATATTAATATATCCATTATCAATTGATTAGCAATGTGATGTTTCATAGAAAGCGAATTATCATACCAAGTTATTTAGCCTCTCCCTTCTTAAATTATCCTCTGGGGGCACCTACGTGGCTCAATTGGTTAAGCATTGGACTCTTGGTATCAGCTCAGGTCATGATCTCACAGTTCATGGGTTTGAGCCCTGCCTTAGGCTCCATGCTGACAGTGTGGAGCCTGCTTAGGACATCAGTTTTTCACAATAAATACATAAACATTAAAAATAAAAGATAAATAAATATCTGCTATTTTGAATGGTACCCCTGCAGCTGCATAAGAAATGGTAACGAGAGGGTAATGTCCTTCTGATTTGATCTAGTGGTGAGGTGCAGAGGGGATGGTGTTGATCTTTGGCCTCTTTCTAGGAAATACAATTTATCAGTTGGGAATGACATTTGACTGCTTAGTCGTGGAGGCCTGATCAGAGCACATGAAGGTTCTCAAATTTCAGAGCTCTTGGATACTGGCATTGGTTTAATAGCTCAAGTGTGTCAGAGTAGTGCTCTTGGTGATTCTCTAGACCTTTCCTTCATGTAACCATCATATGCACATTCCAGGTAGGATAACTTGACAGAGTTCACCAATCAAGTCCTTACTCGCACTGTCTGTCCTTAAGACTAAAGGAGGCAAGAAATGAAGTTTTGTTTTTAGCTCAGCTCATTGTGACCCCAGCAGTAGGGAAGTCCTGTAAGGAAGGGAGAGAGGGGAAAAAAGGGAGATGCTGCCACAAATCTACAACCTTGAGATCAAGAAAGCTTTCCTGGTTTTGCATTACTTGTGTTTGTTCCGTGCAGGCCATTGGAAATGCAAAAACCACTCGCAATGATAACAGCAGCCGTTTTGGGAAGTACATTCAGATTGGCTTTGATAAAAGGTACCACATCATAGGAGCCAACATGAGGACCTACCTGTTGGAGAAGTCCAGAGTGGTCTTTCAGGTGAGTGGTGTGACTTGGGCCACTTTGTACTATGCTTACTTGCCCCTCACCTGCTCCCTGTGCCCAGAGAGCACCTCCTCTTTTGGATGTGGAATTGGATACACTTGTTCTTGTGGTTTTCTTTCCTCTCATCAAAAAGTGTTTATTTGAATGCTATGGGCATCGGGACTGAGAAATCTTCTACCCAATATTGTTATGAAGTGGGTATTGTTTTTAGTTTCAGTCAGCAAACCTAATGAGTGCCTGTTAAATACTAGCCCTGTGCTAGATACCAGAGACCTGTGAAGAATAAGATAGTCCTGTTCCCTGTGGATTGTAATCTTAGGGGAATGTTGTACGGGGTCTCTGGGCTTCAGCTTTCCCCAGGAATCTTCTTACTTTGTAGGTTATAGTTTTATAAACCCCCCAAAACACTACTTGAGACATGCACCTAGCCCTAAAACAGTCCTCCAGCCCCCTTTCGCTGGTCCTGTACTTGAACTGAGAAGGTGTGTGTCCTAGTCTGAGCCAGCCACAGAGGGGACTCCAAGACAGCCTCAGCCATTTCCCAGAGATGGCCTTCTGCATGTTGATGCTTAACAAACATCTAATGATTTTTTTTTACCCAGTTTTATTAGGTTTTTTTCCCCCTTTTTCTGTTCAGGCTTTCTCTCCACCTCCCAAATTTTGGTTGGACAGCCCCATATCCTTATCTCACTGCAGCAAAGTAAACAGCCTGCTCTGCTAGGTGCAGGTCTGATCTGGCTGTGGCTCTGGCCAGACTCTCCTCTGAATGTTCCTGGAGCCGCCTTCTTCCTTTGCTCAGGCCTCCTGAAGCTCCCCCCATCCACCCCCACCACCACTCTGCCAGCTTCAGGCAGGTGTAGCCCGAGTGTCCGCTCGAGGTCCTGCCTCCGTCTTGGACTTGGTGTGACTGCCCCAGCCTGTCCTGATGGGCAAGGGCGTGTGTCTGACTTCTGAGCCGCCCAGAGGAGAATGGGAGCCTCCTGCCGGCAAGTCACGCATCTGTGCAGCATGAGCCAGGCAGCACGGATAGCTGAGCAAGTGTGTGTTGTCTGACCATTCGTGGTCAACTTCTGTTGTGGGAGAGCAGTGATGTTCTGTGTGGGAGAAAAAATACATAAGAGGTTAAAAAAAAAATCTCCAGGCTTGAAGAAGTCCCCACAAGGGTGAATGGGAAATCCGGAGGTGGGAAGTGAAGGTGGCAGAGATGTGGAGGAAAACCGTGAGCACACCTGTTCCTGACCTCTGTCACCCTCAGACGCGGGGTGAGAACGCATGAGGGGATGATCTTGGGGGTCGCTGCCCTAAACCTGTTTAACTTTTTCCCTCCTTCAGGCGGATGATGAGCGGAATTACCACATCTTTTACCAGCTCTGTGCTGCTGCCAGTCTTCCAGAATTCAAAGAGCTTGCCCTAAGTATGTACACGTGCCTTGCCTTGCCTATCCTCGGGTGGGCCACTGCAGCACTAGGTGCTACGTCTGGGGGCCTGGAGAGGAGGAAGGGTGCTTTGCTCAAAGCCCTCTGTGGTGGGTCCTTGTCCCAGCTCTGCCTCCCACGGGCCTGTCCCCCCAGACCTCTTTGAGTGTCAGTACCTAATCCATAAAACTGGGCTCATTTTACCCAGGTAGCCTGCCACAGAAAACATTTGAGAGGATAAGAGGCAGGGGGTAGAAGCCTATTTTGCAGAACACAAAAGAATTTCCATGCATTATTTTGAAAAAAGTTTCCACTTTAAACTTCATAAAAAGTGTGTCCCCACCGTGAGGATCTAGAGATTTAGCTAAGGTACATCATGTAATGGTGGCCAGTGAGTTTTAGGTCCTTCTTAAGAATGGAGGGGGAGGGAGAGGCGGGAGCAGGATAAAGATGGACAGCTGGATGGAATGGAAGATGATGGCTGCCGAGTGCTCTGGTCTCTCCTGAGCAGCTGTGGCGTGCGCACGCTGGGCCGTTGTGGGGTGAGATGGAGTGACTAAAAGTGCCTCTCAACTGAGTCACCTGGTTGTTGCCATCAGATAAAAAAAAAACAAACACCTTTCACTTGTCTGCTAATGCTGTGCCGCGGGCTCTTGGCAAGTATAGCTTGCTTGGAGACTATTGACGCGTGGAGCCAGGGCAAAGCAAGAGGAGTGAGCAGGCTTTAATTCTTGACCCCACCAACAGAGGGCCTCGGGGCCTGGGGCCTTCCCCTTCCATGCTCTGGGACTATGTAAGGCCGGAGTCCTCAAAGCCATCCCCTGAAAGATGTGTGATATGGGCAAGCCTGGGGGCCTCACAGCATCCTGTGTATGCCAAGTGTCCTGTCTCTGGCCTCGTGTGTGTATTTTAGGGAGGGGATGGGAGGTTCGGTAGTAGCAGATGGTGTGACGAGTTGGGTGTCTAGACAGAGGCTGGTTAGTCTTGGTGCAACTGTGAGAGAAGTAGACTGCTGAGGCTGGGCTGTCCGTGACCTAAATCCTGGCTGTGTTGAGGGCCCAACCCCAGATCCACCTCTGACATCTCCAGCCTATGCTCCTAATAGCTAAAACACACCAAGTGATTTGAACCTCAGGTTCCAGTCTTAACTCTGCCTCACTTAGGAGTTCCTGCAGCATTTGGTATCTGGGCCATGCAGTTCAGCCTTGGGTCCTTCGTTTGTTCGTCAAACTCTACGTAGGCGGTGTTAGGTACTGTGGATGTTGTGCCCAGCAGAACCTGTTGTGGGCCCTGCCCTTGGCTTACAGGCAGTTACAGCAGAGAGCGGTAAGGGTGTGCTCAGTGCAGCATAGTCCAGGTGGGGTGGGAGGTTCCCGAATTGAGACTAAAGTAGGAATCCTGGGATGGCATATGTTATGCTGGCTTTCTGCTGTCCTCTGTTCAGTGTTGGCAAATCTGAATCAACCCCAGTGAAGCTATAAACTCCTTGAGGCCAACGAGTGACAGGTACAAGCCTTGTTTGGTGAGCATCTCCCTGAGCTCGCACCTTGGGTTCTGATATTGGCTTATGGCCACAAGCAACCAGGAATGTAGGCCACACTAAGGGTCTTTGACACCCACCTGTTTCCTTCCCAGCTATGGGGTGTCGATGAGCTCTTATGCTCAGGGGTGAGGCTGTGAGCTCTGAAGCTGGACCTTCACTTCCACTGAAAACCCTTGCTGAGTGGCTGGAAACATGACGTAAACGAGGGACTGGCCAGCGGTTCCTAGAGGATATTTAGACTCCTCCTTCCCCCTTTTCACCTAAAACATGCTGCTCAGCTGTACAGAAGTCTCTGCAAGACCCCTGGCCCAGCAAGGGTTTGTGCATTTGAGCATGGAGGAGCAGATTTGTGGCCAGTCATCCATATTTCCCTCTGCCCTACCCTATCGTTGGTGGCCTTTTGCATTAAAATGACCTCAGGATGAGATTTAAAGAAATATACTCCAATGAGTGGCTGCAGTGTGAATAAATGATGGTAAAAGGAGGTATAATGGGCTTATATTTCTTTAAACACACCCTTCAGGTAATGAGGAATAAATTCTTTTTCACTTATATCGATGTATTGTTAGTTTTATAAAAAGCCTCTCTTGCACAGTTGGAGCATAGCCTCCCAGGTGAGGTGCAAGCCCTCGGCCATGGCCCCTGATGGCCCACTGCTCTAATCACTGGGCTCATGCTTCCTCTGTGGTCCATACACTGTCTTATCCAGCATCTGCCTGTTGAGCCCATTACTAGGGGAATTTGTGGTATATCTCTCCTTGGAAATGCTGAGTGAAGAGGGAGCCAAACTGGAGGACAAGAGATGTTGCTCAGATGAGATGGTCAGTGATGACTTCAGAGGCTGGAAAGGAGAGCCAGGATCCAGGGCGGTAAGCAGGTGGCAGAGAACCTTCTCCTATTGGGATGTCTCTTACCAGGGTCTAGAGTGTGATGGGGACACAGGTGATTGCAGAGCTAAAAGGAGCTGATAATCTTGATTGCACTCAAATCATTTAGTAGAGTGACCTGTGACTGACCCAGGGGGGACCCCCCCCCCCCCCGCAGTGATGAGCCTGGGCCAGAGGAAGTCCCCTGCTGGGCCTGAGTGTGGGAACTGGCAGCAGGGAAGGTGGGTGGTTGGTCTGACTCAGAACCTCAGGCCGTAGGGCCCTGGCTGTTGACATTGACGGGTCTTGGTAGATGCTAAAAATGTCTCCTTTCCTCCAGCAGTGAGGTCGGATGCCCTTCGTTGCAGTCTCAGGTGCCTATTTTTCTAGTGTGTCAGCTGACAACTTTTGACAACGAGTTAGGTTGTATTTATGGCAAAACCATGTCATAAACCACCATCTCCATGATAGGGTGATCAAGTAATGGGCCCCCAGGCCTAGCCAAAGTCTGGGGGAGTCCCAGTGATCCCATCAAGGCCTATGTCCCTCAGTTTGCCTACTTGAAAAATAGGAATAAATATGTACAATCATCTTCATGTGGGGCCTGCCAAAGTCATCAAAGGGAGGTAATCATAAGCCTTGGAAACTGTTGTGTCCTGTCCAGACCCTGCAGGGTGATTAGATGTGAGAGGTAAATATGCCACCTTCCACAGAGACCTGCTGTGACTTCCTTCCTAACAGTTTGCTTTTGCTGTGGCTGCCAGCAAGGCCAGGGCTCAAATCCTTCCTCTCCCCGCTCAAGTGCCTCTAGTCATCAGTGTGTGTTTGGGCTACTCCTCCAGGAAGATAAGCTATGACTCGGCTCCCTATTCCTATGGGCAGTGCAGGTCCTGGCTCGGACTGTGTGGGACAGGGCTCGGGTCTGAGTTCTGCCACTTCCTTGCTGGGCCTGGCAGCGTGCACTTACCAGGTGAGTGTGGCTTGGAGCAGGGGATGCAAGGTGGGGAATGGAAGAGACCAGAAAGGAGAGGTAGGCGGGGCTGCTGTGGTCCTGGACCTGGGGTAGAGCTGAGGAATGACAGTGAGGAAACCGTTGGATCTGAGACCAGAGATAGGGAAGCAGTCCTGGGTCCAGAGGGGCGGGAGGAGCCTGTGGCTGCTTCACAAAAGGCCCTGGACGTTTCTTCAGGGTGTGTGACCTCTGTCTTGGGGGCATTGGGGTGGGAGGGGGTCTCTAAAGGTCTCTACGTAGGGTTGCAGTGGGATCAGAGTTACTAGCACTTTGAAAGTGGATTTGAAGGGACAGGAGAAGTAGGGAGACTGGGTAAGTCTTTGGCAACAGTCCCCAGACAGCAGTTGCTGATGGTCAGACCCAGGGGATGATGGTCGGAATGGAGCAAGGAAAGAGGCTCAAGAAATTCTGGGAGGACTGGGCATCATAATGAAATGGCCTCTGAGACTGTTTAACTGATGCACTCTCAAACTGTATGCACTCAGATCAAGCAGTCACTTGACTGGTCTTTACAGGAGATGAGGAACACCAGCCAGTGTCCAGCTTTGTCGTCTTGTCAAAATCAAACATTGTACACCTAGACATTCCAAACAGTGGGTAGGGTTGTATTCCACAAAGGGACTATTTTGTGGAAAATGTGATGTTCTGAAGTAATTCTGATGAGGTGCCATTGTTACCCGAAATGCCGATTTTCCACCCTGTCATGAGGATTTTACCCAGGGTTTGTTGCATTTTTGCCCCCTGCTGAGGTGGACTCTGAATCCTAAGGCAGAACCGGGGCCCCTCCTCTCCACTTGTCCTCCAGGCTGTTTTCAGAGGACTGAGGAGGAATTGAACTGGAGGTGAGACCAAAGCACAAAACAAGGGTCTCAACTTGCTTTTGTTCACATGTCTGAAGAACTCAGGGGTGCCCAACTTGGTAAAAAGGAACAAAAACCCATGTCACCTTGGGCACACAGGTACCCCTCATTTGTTAAGTGAGGCTATCAGACTGAGATTAATGGTCATGGAAGTCTGTGATGTTAGGGTGGGTGTACATCTCACTGTGTGTCAGATCCTTTTGAAAAGTAAATCTGTGGCGAATCCTGCAAATTGAGAACCTATGACTTGTTTATGTTCAGCTGTTTTTCACATGCTGGTTTTATACAAACACAACAATGCATTTGGTCAGCATAGTGTAATGTTCTGTGTTTCCTTACCCAGTTTTCTATTTGCCATTGTCAATAACAAATGACCTCTTAAAGCCTTCCACATCCAGCTGGGAATAAAATTTCATCTGGGATGGGTAGAAATCCTCTTGGTTCATGATCATGGTAACCTGGGGATGTCTTTTCTCCTCTCCCGCAGCATGTGCGGAGGACTTCTTCTATACCTCACAGGGAGGAGGCACGTGTATCGAGGGTGTTGATGATGCTGAGGACTTTGAGAAGACTCGGCAAGCCTTCACACTCCTTGGTAAGCAGCTTCCGAGCGGGAAAAGGCCCGGAGGATTGATTTCATTGTGCTGTGGTCTGGGTTCAGAGGCTGTGTGTTTTGGCAGAAAGAGCATCTTTCCGACCAAATCACCCATGTACCACAGCCGTGGGATCCAAGTTGCAAACAGACTGTATAAAGGTCTGGGAGGGCTCTCCTAATACAGGGTCACTTCTGTTATCACTGTTTCTGTGTAGAGTGTATTGGGAAAGAGGAGCCCTAAGTGGTCAAGTAGAAGGCAATTTCAATTTCCCTTTTTGTTTTTAATTTTTTTTAATGTTTTATTTACTTTTGAGAGAGACAGAGTGAGCAAGGGAGGGTCAGAGGGGGAGACACAGAATCCGAAGCAGGCTCCAGGCTCTGAGCTAGCTGTCAGCACAGAGCCCAACATGGGGCTTGAACCCACGAATCGCAAGATCATGACCCGAGCCGAAGTCGGACGCTCAACCAACTGAGCCACCCAGGTGCCCCTGAATTTCCCCCCCTTTTTTTTTTCTTTTTACATTTATTTATTTTTGAGAGACAGAGATCATGAACAGGGGAGGGGCAGAGAGAGAGAGAGAGAGAGAGACAGAACCTGAAACAGGCTCTGACCTGAGCTGAATTCGGACGCTCAACCAACTGAGCCACCCAGGGGCCCCGTGAATTTCCCTTTCTTAACTGGGAAATTGAATGAGTCAATTCCTGGGACCCACAGCCAAAAAAAAATCACAAAGCTTGGCAAATCAGCCTGAAATTCATGAAGTGGCTCGGGATGGCCCTTGTGTTTTTCCCCAGCCTCTTCTGACAGAGGTAGCCATTTGGCTCGTGAGTCCTGTGACTACCCCAGAGCAGCGTTTCTTAGGTTCTTTGATGGGAATCTGGCAAGTCTTACTCAATGTCCAAATAAAACATGGCCAACCAGGGAGTACTCTAATCTCGATATTGGTAGAACCAGGACTTTTTGTGCTGAAATCTCAGCGCTGTTCACTCGTCTGGGTAACCGGTGGGTAGACAGTTTGTCTTTTGTAACCCGTGAAATGATCAGGACATAAAAACCACACTGGTTACTCCAACAGTTGATGATTATTAAAAGGGATATAGGAGGATTTTAGGGGTGCATAAATAGCAGGTGCTCAAAAATAGCTGCTTCCTTTAGGTTGAGGAAGAGCGGCTAATAAAAGAACTGTTGCCTGGCTGAGCGGTCAGCCACTTCCAGGAAGCCGTGGTTACTACAAGATCAGGTGAAGAAACCTGCCGGAGGGCGTGGCTATTGCTGGTCTGCCAGGGAAGCCTGCAGGTGCCCCAGGGTGTGGTGGGCCCAGAAGGTCTCAGGGCGGCTGCTGATGGGGAGAACGTGGCCTGCGGGCATCACAGTGGCTCATCTGGGTTGAGCCAGGTTGCTGTGTTGCTGAGATGAAGAATAATGATAGTGACCAGCATGAAGAACAGGCCTGTCCCCTTGTTGCTCTTGCATCATTGAGTCACTACAGTGACTCTTTGACCAAGCTGGACATTCCACCAGTGGGCAAAGGGGAAAGGTTGTCAGGGTCTATCTGCTACACAGGGTAACAGTCTGCCCAGTTTGCCAGGAGGCCCCTGGTGGCTGCCCCTGTGTTGCTGCTGTGAGCAGTGGGCACGCACTGCTCCGAAGATAAGTTGGTTCCCTCCAGGGCTCTAAGGATCCTGGGGACTTCTGTTCACAAAGCAAATGCCTTTGCAAATCTATTGTAATAAGCCTTTCTTCTTTACTCTTCAATAAACATGTCCACGTTTTTTTTACTCAGGGGTTGGCAAACTTTGTTAAAGGACAAGATTATAAATATTACTTGGGTTTCTTTAAGTCATGTGGTTTTTGAAGCAGCTAGTCCATTTTGCTGCTGTGGTGTGAAAGTAGCTATAGACAAAACATAAATGGGCTTGACTGTTCTAATAAAACTTTATTTACAAAAACACACCATGGGGTATGTGTCATAGGTTGCCAACCCCTGTTTTACTCCTTCAGTTTTGTTTGATTTTTGTTTACTTGTCATAGCGAAGTACTATTTGAGTTGTGTATAAAGATGCCACTCTATGGTAAGTATAGTGCAGGAATCCTAACTATTAGGGTTTAATTGTCATTTGATATCTACTACTTACATTCGTAGCATGACAGGGCTGTGAAGTCTTTGGAAGTTGACAAAGCATTGGGTCCTAAGGATAAGTGAAGGTGAGAGAAAAGCGATCTATCCTCCGAGCTCTGATCCAAAGCCTGGTACTTTACTCCCCACATGGCTGTGCAACCTCAAACCTCCTGTCTTGTCTGGGGTGTCAACCCATGACTTTAGCCTATCTTTCTTCCTTTCTTCAGTCTTACTCAGTTACAATAAATTCTTTGGCCTCGAGCTGTTTCTTTTTTTAATTAGATTAAACGAAACTAGATACTTGAAGGCTCCTGCGTTTCTGTAGACATCTGGGAATACTGGCAGTCTGTCATCACTTCACCTCCATTATTCATGTTCCTCAGCACCTGTGTGCCAAGGCAAGAACAGAGATTGATTACATTAGGGCTATTTTTTATATTTTACAACTTCATATTAAAAAAAATTAAAAAGTAAACCCCTGCCCCTATGAATCTTGAACAGTAATGGTCATCCATCATTAGGAAAGTCTAGAGTCCATTTGTCCAGTTCATGCTTGGCTTGTCCACTTTGTGGATGGTTTTTCATTCTAGTGGGTTGCATTTTTACCTTCCATTTATATAGGTGTCACTTTTTTTTTTTTGCCCGAGTAAAGTATTACCTTAAAAATAACTGCAGCTGGAGAGAAACATGGGAGACCATTGTATTTCTTAAACTGTGTGGTAGGTTAACTAATCTTCTGTTATTCTGTGGCCTGTTTTTTTTTATAGGTTTGATTTTGTCATTCAAAAATAAATGATAATGCCTTAAATATAAAGATAAATTTTAAGACCTCATCCATGTCTTTGATAACTTAGGTGCTCAAATAAATGTGGCAACAGGCATTGGCTGCCACAGCGGCCGCAGGTTAGGGGTGTCCATCACTGAGCCAGCTGGCTGTCCAGCCCCAACAACTACACTCCCAGAAGTTTCTCCTCTTCCTATCCCGGGGGCACTTGGGATGTGGGGCACAGATGTTTGCTGGATATTATGTTTGGAGAGCAATGACTGCAGATAAAGGGCCATTGTAATGAAACTCATGAAAACACCCATAAAGTATTCGGTCGAGATGGAGCCTAAAATGAGTCTGAGTGATTGCTGTCTTTCCTTCACTCTTGGAGAAGTTAAAACGGTAGCGTAACCCATCTGGTTTGATCAAGACAATCAGAGTGAGGCTACTTCCCTTTGAGTCCACGGAGCCCCTTTGCCTTCTGAGCTGTTAAAATGAGTGGTAATTACCTGGTGAAGAGCCTGGATCATTTTAGGAGTCATTGGCCAGGAGAGGAAAATCAACCCCCACCTTTTTTTAAAGTCCTTAAAAAAAGGGTAAAATGCCCTTTCTATCCTACCATGGATGTTGAGTGTCATTCATTTTTTTTTTCTTTCAGGAGTGAGAGAGTCCCATCAGATAAGCATTTTTAAGATAATTGCTTCTATCCTGCACCTTGGAAATGTGGAGATCCAGGCTGAGCGTGATGGTGATTGCTGTCGTGTATCAGTAAGTTGCACACCAGCACCCAAGATAAAACCTACACCGTTGCCTCTGCTCTTACAGTCTTATACAACTGAAATGTGTCTTTACACTCAGAGGACACTCCTAGGTTATTTATTCTTAACAGTAATGGTTTCTGTGCTTGCTGATAATTTTTTTTTTAAAGAACACATCCTCTTCACATCAGCTGCCATCAAATTTCTATCACCGAGGGGAGGGAATTTAGTAGCTATTAAATATTCTTTTTTTTATGGATTGCTTTTCCGAGTACGCTGAGGTCCGTGGACTTCTACAAAGTGTTACCAATCCATGAGTACTTTCTGAACTCCTGAGGTCCATGCAGCAAGGAGACAAAGGCCTGTTGGCCATCATGTTTGGTGACTGTCTCCAAGGAGCTTACAATCTAATTGGGTAGACAAAAGATGACCACACTTGGCAGGATTTTGACAGTATGATGCAGAATATTGAGACATCTATGTGAAAGTAGTATAAACTGTGAATTCAAAAATGATGCTCACAGTGACTGTTATTTTCCTGGTGCCCAACGTAACACCAGATATGTGCCAGATAAGAAAATGCCTGAGTGGTTGGATGTTGGCGTGGGTACCAGTGCCGTCCTAGAGACAGCAGCTGGGGTGTGCTCCCTGGTATTTGGGTCTGTCTAGGGCCAAACCAGTATTCCCTTAATAAGTGAATCTGCAGTTGTGGATTATAGACCTTTCTTATGCCCCTTAGTGGCTAAGTCTTGGGGAGGTATAAGTATCATTCTTGTTCCCAAGGACTTGGTTTAACACGAGTTTAGAAACCTAGATCTTGGGAAAAGATAGAATACAATGTGGGTATGTGTCCATGCCACTCACAGCTGATGCTTTTTCAATTGAACAGATACTTTCTGCTGTTTGCCTGGAGTTAGGGCATAGCAGAAGTTGAAACCGGCCCTGTCTTTAGGGACAGGAAGACCTGAACTATAGTTGGCATCTGGCATCCCCTCCCCAACTGCCCCATACATTTTCCCTGAAAGAGAAACGGTCCTGGGGGTGGGAGGTCTCCTGGGCCCATCAAGGTTGCCACCATCCTCTGCGTGGAATCTGCCGCCTCCTGAGAGCTTTGAGGCTTGTGCACCTGGGCCCAGTTTGAAAGAAGGGAATGTTGGAGCTGAGTAGTGTCGGGTGACCATGGATGACATTGGGGTGTGTATGTTGGGTGGGTGGGCAGTGAGGTTGGCAGTGATGGTGCTATGAGAGCCCCTGGGCAGTGCAGGGAGGCCCTGTGCCTTGGCAGTATAGATAATGGGCCCCCGGTGCAGGCTAAGCACTCCCCTAGTCTGAGGCCTTTGGGCCAGTGAAGTATTGCTCCTGTGGCTTTTTCCTCGTGAGGAAGGCATAAAGGGTCTGTGCCCGGGTGCCTGGATGACTCATTTGGGTAAGCAACCAACTTCGGTTCAGGTCATGATCTCACGGTTCATGGGTTCGAGCCCCGCATCAGGCTCTGTGCTGACAGCTCAGAGCCTGGAGCCTGTTCCCAATTCTGTGTCTCCCTCTGTCTCTGCCCCTCCCTACCTGTGCTCTCTGTCCCTCAAAAATGAATAAACACTAAAAAATTTTCTAAATGGTCTGTGCCTAACTCACACACATACCCCAGTAAATGCCCGTTGGTTCCGTAGGGCAGCCACGTATGTCCTGGTGTCAAGGACAACTGAGATTAGGAACATTTGGGTTGGTGAGGTACAGGAAAGATGACACATATTCCCAACACCCTGCCCCTAGTGTCCTCCTCCTCCATCATGGACTCTTACAGCATCTGTACCTGTTCCACATGGTGCCTAGCATGGTTGCAATTTTGCATTTTCTGTGGGCTGGTTTGCCACATGTCTCTCTCCCTCGTAAGAGTCCACAGTCTACAAAAGGTGCTACTGTTAACTTTTGTATCTCTAGCACCCAGGATGGTGCCCAGCACTTGGTAGGTGCCTGATGAATGGATTTTTGATCAATGCTGGTTTCCCCCACTAAACTCAAGGGCCGTGTCTAATGTGCTCTCTTTCCCAACCTTGATACGTATTGGCACCCACTGTTTCTGTAAACACTGCAGAGAGGTGGGGGATACCGAGGCTCACACTGGAAGAGTGGACAGAGGACCCAGTTATGGAGGGGAGGTGGGAGGAAACCTGACAGGTAGAAGTTGGGATATCAAATGGGGCAGTAGGCCCTATCTCTTAGGGTAACAGGAAGTCAGGTTTTTGAGCACAGGTACTTGGTCTTTGATTGTCCTCCTGAGTGAGTGCTCTGAGTCAGGACTGCCAGAGCTAACTCCTGCTTCTGCCACTGATAGTTAACCCTTCAAAGTCTGCTTCCTCATCTGTGGAGCGCAAGTGATATGACCTACCTTAACGCAGGGCTCACGTGATTGAGTTCTTGACTGTTACCCTTGTTATTAGAGCCAGCATGGACCTACTGGGTAACCCTGTCACTTCACAGGGTTGGAAAAACTAAGGCCCAGAAAGGAGATAATGACAGTTAATGACAACGCCGCATTGGGCCCCAGCCTGTGTTGTTTCTCCAGTATCACTGCCAGCCTGGCTTCTTCCGCTGCCCCCTGCCCCGGAGCTGAGGCTGTCTTCCCCAGGCACCTAGTGCAGTGCTGGGCCCATGCTGCGTGCTCAGGAAATGCTCCCCTGGTGCAAGGCCCTCTCAAATGGGTTTTGCTTTATTCCTCAGGGATGTGGGGTGGGGCCCCTACTGGAAAGGCTGTCTGTCCATACGCAGTATGCCTTCTGCTCAGCTGTTGTTTTTAATTAAAGCATGAAAATGTGTTCCATGGCTGCCAGTTACCTTGGAGAGGCAACAGCATGCAATTACTTGGACACCAGAGGCAATTTGTTTCTCGAATTTGGCAATATGGGCCCACGAAACCTAATCTACCTATGATGCTGGCTATTTTTAATGGATTTAGCATCATTTAATTAAGCTTAAATGTAATTGCATGATGTTAAATCAGCCTCAGCACCTTTAATCACCAGTCAGGAGGGGTAATAGAGGGGCAAGCCACATCCCACTGCGGCAGGTGGGAACCTGTCCTGAGGCAGTGATCCATCCATTCCAGAACTGGTTCTTTCTCCACTTCGCTCACTTGGAAGGTGCCAGGGAGCGAGTGAGCAGGCCTTGGGCGGTTGGGTTTGCTGCCAGCAGGCCATCTACGTGTCAGGGAATCCAGCTGCAGTGCTATGCCTCGCAATTAAGGAGGTCAGATTAAGAGGTTGGACTCTGGCCACCTCTGGACCTGTTGCTTGCCAAGCGATCACCAGTCATTTAACGCTGCTATATATGGCTTTTTGTCTGGGGGAGAAGGCAGGCAGAGAGAAAAGGGGTTGCCCTGGAGAAGCAGCCATGGCAGCCCCACCTGCTGAGTGAAGAGACAGGCCCTCCCCCATGGCCACCCAGCCCAAGCTGAATCTCTTCCCCAGCTGGATCAGGAGCCCTGGGCCGCAGTCAGGGGTGCCTCCGTTCCCATTTTTCTCCACCTGAAAATAAGGGGGATTGGGTTAGAATGCTAGTGCCCAAGGAATTGTCCTCTGAAGCTTAGCCCTAGGAAAATTTTTAAGAAAATAAGGGTTCTTTGGTCAATTAAGCTCAGGAGATGCTGCATAAAATACGTCTCTGTGTGCTTTCAGGGTTCATTAACAAGGGAGTTAGGCTGTGTCTCCTCAGGTGCTGTCCCTCTGGCTCTCTTGTTAGATAAAGCCAATTAATGTACTTTGGAACTATTGCTCCACAGACCACGTTTTGGGGGGAAAAGGTGGCCTTACTGACTTTTGGAGGTTGTCTCTTGCTCTGACGTTCTATTTTGTAATTGTGTTTGTTTTGGCTAGATGGATTTTAAATATCTGTGGGACAAAGAAAAAAAGGCCTGGGGAAATGGTGTTAAGGGGGAAATGGTACAGTTATCTGTGTTAATTTTCATTGAACACTTAAGCTCTCATTTAAATTCTCCAAGGCAGCCTCTTCAGAAAATGAGTCCCACAAGCAATGTAAGGCCATTATAGAAGATGGCACATCATGTTCTAAAGGGTTCTCTTTCTGCCTGAGTTAATAAGCAATCCAGCAGGCTAGTGGCTGGGTTATCAGCTTTCCCAGGGAGAGGATTTAGATGAGGGAGCAAAGAACAGGTTTGTGTGTGTGTGTGTGTGTGTGTGTGTGTGTGTGTGTGTGTGTTGTGGGGGTGCCCTATGTCAAAAGGAGTATCTGACTTATACAGGTGGGTGAAATAACACCAGACCTGTGGGGATGTGTTTATCAGGGACATGAAGGCCAGGTGCCATGATGGGGACTTTGGGTAAATGAGGGTCAAGGTCAGAGGCAGCTGGGTTCACTGGGTAGAAGGCCCCTATACTGGGCCTATACTGCTTTGCTGTGTAGAGAAGGGACTTCATCTGCACGAATTCCTAGTTTTCCCTCTAGCTGTAAAAGGGTGGTGTTACCAACTAACAGTATTCCAAGTGGCTCTTCTTCTCAGGTCAAAGTTCTGTATTCTTAACACTTGTCCTACCTAGCTTTCCACCTTGATGGGCGCTTTTTCCCCAGGTAGAAAGTGCTTTAAGAGTATAACACCAAGTGGGGCGCCTGGGTGACTCAGTCAGTTGGGCCTCTGACTTTAGCTCAGGTTATGATCTCACAGCTCATGGGTTTGATCCCTGAGTCGGGCTCTGTGCTGACAGCTCAGAGCCTGGAGCCTGCTTCGGATTCTATGTCTCCCTCTCTTTCTGCCTCTCCCCCATTCGTGCTCTCCCTCTCTTGCTCTCTCTCAAAAAGAAACAGTAAAAAAAAAAAATAGAACCCCAAGTATGTGTTGCTTGATATCACTGAGGCTAAAGTAGCTGTTAGACCAGGTGCTGGTCAAGGTTAGTGCTTGCACATGAGGACTTCTTTCTGGGTTATGGGTTCAGCACTACATGTGGGACTCTGCGGATGGAAACTGTATATAATTACTGCTGCCTTTGGGGTCCTCACTGGATTATCCGTCCCTAAGTTACCAATTCTCATTCTGCTCCCTTTGCTCCAGGATTCTCTCCTGCCTGTCACTAGGCACCCGGCTGGCCATGGAGGGGACGGCCTAGGAAAAGTTGAGGAAGGCTTTTGTTTTTTAAAGCCTTGATAACTTGGTGTAATGATCAGTTGGAGCAATATTCTCTGGGCTCTGCTTGTCCCTCTGCTCAGCTGTGTGAGAGCGTGTGAGCCTGCTCGTGCTGTGGCTAGGAAACACATGGTTCCACCGTGCTGGGTGGCCCATTCTGTCTTAGGGGAGAGGGCACAGTGGTGGGCTGGCCCTCCCCTCCCCTCCCCTCCTGAAACTGTCTCCCGTGTCTCTTCCAGCCCCAGGATGAACACTTGAACAGCTTCTGCCGACTGCTAGGGGTGGAGCACAGTCAGATGGAGCATTGGCTATGCCATCGAAAGCTGGTCACCACCTCAGAGACCTACGTCAAGACCATGTCCGTGCAGCAGGTGGTCAATGCCCGCAACGCCCTAGCCAAGCACATCTATGCCCAGCTGTTCAGCTGGATTGTGGAACACATCAACAAGGCCCTGCACACACCTCTCAAGCAACACTCCTTCATCGGAGTCCTGGACATTTACGGGTAGGCCTGCACTCATCCTCCTACACGCCACCTGCTGGCTGTGAGTGTCTTCCTGCCAGCATTTCAGAGTTGGCAGGGGGCCTTGGAGCGCTCCCCAAGCTTCCAGGATTCTCAGCCCGGGGGAGTGGGAAATGTAGGCTAGCATTTTTTTGTTGTTGTTACAGTGACTGGGGTCTCTATTGGCACCTAGAGGCCTCAGGTCAGGGATGCTAGGTGTTCTGCAATATATGGAGGAAGGTTCTAAGGAAGAATGGACCTGTCAAAACCCCAGTAGCTTTCCCATTGAGAAACCCTGTAGCCCCCTTCTTCACAACTGGGCAACTGGCCCAGAGAGGGAAGTATCTCACCCAGCATTGGGCTGGAAGCTGCTATGAACTTAATTTCGGGCCCTGACTTACAGCTGTTTTATTCAAATCTACCATCTGAGCTCATTGGCGCTATGACCTGTCTAGATGGTTCTCATACTACCACTGTTGTTTATAACTGTGTATTTTGCAGGGAAAGGCCATATGGCCCAGTGGAAAGTCTACTTGACTAGGCCTCAGGAGATGGGTGTAACTCACAGTTGTCACCAGCTCGCTGGATGGTTCTCTACAGATCACAGCCCCTTTCTGGTCTTTTGTTTCCATAGCTTAAAATGAAGTGTGGAGCCACGGTCTTTTTGAGGTTCCTTCCAGATACTTCTAGAGTTGTTGGAAATCACATATACTGGTTTGCAACCTTCCTTGGCCATCTTTTATGATCAATGCCTTGCCCTCTTTAAGCTAATAATAGATTGAACCCTCCTGGGTCTTTATATCTCAGAAGTCATAGCTTCTGTCTTAGACTAGAAATTCAGATCCATGGAGGTGCAGAGTTGTAAGAACAGGAATGCTCTAGTGGAAACAACTGCTGAGTGGGCTGATGAGCTGGGACTTGCCTTATGGTGAGGCTGTTGTAAAGGAGAATCTCCTGGAAGTGGCCACTTGCCCATGCAGAGACAGGCTGTCCTACTTACGTCTCTGCTGATCTTGCTCATTGTTGGGTTTCCAATCAAACCATGTTGCATGGTGTGGAGGAAATGGAAGAAGGAAACTTGATTTTTTTTTTTTTTTTTTTTTTGGCATCACAAAGGCCTCCTGCTGACGAGTTAAGTCACATGCCTGAGCTGTGTAACACAAGAGGCAACAGAAGAAATTGTGGCAGAGTCTGGGGGGCAGAGGAGGGTTGAACAGTTGGTGCTGGGTGAGTTTCAAGGTGGGAGTGGGCACACTTATCAGCACCATCAGGGAAAGCTTAATCTGAAAGGTGAGGTCTGAACTGGGTCTTTTAAAGGGAGGGAGTAAAATACGGGAGGTGGGGCAGACACCTTTGGGAACATGAGCACTAGCAGCAGGGAAAAGCACAGTGTGGAAGGGAAACCTTCTAGCTGATGAGCAAATAGTAGAGCATCACCCAAGGGTGGGGAGGAGGAAGATGCGTCTGCCCCAGGGCGCTTCGGGGTTTTAGCGAACAGCTCCTCCTCCTCCTGGCCGGCTGAGCTCCTGCTTTGCGCTCCAGCCGATCTAGTTGCTCTGTGGAGAGCGCAGAATAGTCTCTGTACCCTGGGAACATAGCTCCTAGCTGTCAGTAACTCTGCTATTCTGTCATGAGCATTTTCAGGTAATTGGGTTTCCCCCAGAAAAACTGACCTTTAGTGTTCCCTTCTGAAGTAAGACCCAGAGAAACTCAGGCTGCAGCGTTTGACCTGATTCCCTTAATAAACGTGGGCACGAATCTAATTTTACTGAGTTTTTGATCTGGGAAGACGAACATGTAGACTCACTGTTGTGGATAACAAGACTGTGAGATCACCATCTCACAGTTCATGAGTTCAAGGGACTCTACGCTGATAGCACTGGAACCTGCTTGGGATTCTCTGTCTCTCTCTGTGTTTCTGCCCCTCACCCCCTCTCAAAAAGAAATGTGCTCCTGACACTCAGCTCTGTTTTGGCTACCTTACATAGACGGTTATCCCTTCCCTGGGATCCTCGGTGAAAGGCGTTGCTCATTGGTGGGGTATCGTGCTGCTGGGTCTAGAGATGCTGTCTGGGCTCATTCAAGCTGGCATTTTGTGCTTATATTTGCCATTTACTTTCTATAATTGAGTCTTTTCTCTCTAAGGTCCTGTCACTGCCCACAGGGGACAAATCATTTTCAGGGAAGGCTTGTCTGTGGTTGGAGAGGTAGATTGGGCCGTGGTGTGGGTGGGAATCCTGAGAACGCTGTCACTTCCTCTCAGGGGTGACCGTGGGTTTCTCTGGGAACATCTGATAGTTTTCCAATGAGAGAGCAAGGTCCCCTACTGTGCTTCCTTCAGACATGCTAATCTGCTCTTTTCTCTTTTTTAAATCCTTGTTCTTTCTCAGGAGCTAATTTCCTTTTTCAGACTGCCACAATTTACTCTCCTCTTGCAGAGACAGAATGCCATGTTCCTTCATATGCTCAATGTGGTACCACATTCATGCCCTGCTTAGGTAGCTTCAAGATGGCAACTGAGACCTATGGGGTAGGTTCAAAGTTAACAAGCTGGCTGTCTATCTAGGCCATTTGTTGCCAAGAAAGCACTTAGAGATGTTTGCCAAATGTAAATAAGCGTGCTCCTCAGCAGTCGTTGTCTGCCGAGAAATTACTGTCGAAGTTTGCACCGGCCTAGGCTCTTTTCTGGCCAGTGGATATGTAATGAACTCCTAGGAGGTCAAAATATTTATTTATTTATTTTTGAGTTTTCTACCCAAATCCCTGACTACCGAACACTGGGGAGGGGGGAGAAAGACCATCTCTGAAATCATGGTCTTGTTTCTCAGGAGACTTGTTGTGCATAGAAGATGTCCTTGGGGTGACCTGAAGTCTTTGTCTTATTTCTTGTCCTCTGTGGGCAAGAAGGGTGGCATGTGGAAGTTAGAAAGGATGGGAAGGATGGTGGGGATGCGCTTCTGAATATATTAAACCCCACTCAGTTAAGAAGAAAGGAATCCGGAATTATCTCCTCCTCAATCAGGTTACAAATTTGCAAAGCTAGCGAATGAGAGTAGAATTGCTTCCTCCTCCCCAGCTAGTAGACACTAATTAATAATTAGTGGGATAACTGTCCCCAGCTGGACTGTAGCCCCTATTTAAGGTTATTGACTCACCAGTCAAGCTCATTCTGGAAACACCTGAAAGGAGTTCTGTAGCGTGGGTGAGCCACTCCAGAATTTTCTGTAAATGTTTAAAATGTTACCATAGAATCAGCAGCCAGAGTGAACACTCCTTTCTTTGTGTATAAGAAAACAGTGCGCTTAGCCAGCATCACCGGGGTGTCTCCCCTCATCAAGGTGTCCCAACTGGTAGTTCAGACTGTAGAAAAGGCCGTGAACCTGACATAAATGGCATGGGCCTCAGCGGCTCCCACCTCAACTATTCTGAGCCCCTAGGCTGTCCTGAACATTGCCCGACACGCAGTGTCCTGGCGGAGGAATGGCCTCCCTCAGACCTCCTCCCCCACCTCTGTTCCAGAAAGTGCAGAGCAGGCTGTTGAGCCACCCTGAGACCAGCTCTCGTCCTTAACTAAGGATCTGTGAAGCTGCCCTCGGGTGTCTCTTCCCAGGCAGGGGATGGAAGTTAATAGGACAGCGCCAGGCAACTTTTGGCCGGGGGTTTCCTTTTCATGTTACATTAACCAGCGTTTGCCTCTACAGGCTTGAATAATTATAATTGTAATCCTTCATTCCTCTCCCCGGCTCAAGGCAAAAAGAAATGGATGGCTTCAATTTGGGGAAAAGGCAGTTATTTGTCTTGGACTTGAGCCTTCGAAGTGCCAAGGTAGAAGGGGCCTTGGCTGTGGCCAGCTCATTTGGGTGAGAGGACAGTTGGCCTAGGAGACTCTGGGAGCAAAGCAGGTGTATCAATGAATGCTTGATGCTGAGGAGCAGACGGGGAGAGGAGTGGGGAGGCCCCAGGAAGCAGGAAACAAGGTTTGCTGGGATTTTCTATCCTTCTCAGCCCTCACATTACTTGGTGTTTCTTGTGGCATTTCCTAACTTTAACTTAGCATCCCACTCTAGTTAGTCCTTTTTAATGATACTTTAAAAAAAAAATTTTTTTTTAAATTACAGCTAGAAAAGAACATAAGACTTAACATCCTAACCGTTTCTAAGTATACAGTTCAGTGGTGTTCATTAAGTATATTCACATTGTTGGGCAACTCCTTCTTGTTGGAAAACTGAAACTCCATACCCATTAACAGCTCCCACTTGTCTCCCGATGGCCCTGGCAACCACTGCCCTGCGTTGTTTCTGTGAATGGGACTACTATCCTAGAACATTTTTTTGTGACTGGCTTCAGTTACTTAGTGTAATGCCCTCAGGGCTCATCCATGCTGCAGCCTGTGATAGAATTTCCTTTTTCAAAGCTGAATAATGTTCCGTTGTGTTTACCCATTTTGTTAACCCTGGCTTCTGGGGATGGACATTTGGGTTTTGTTACCTCTGGGCTATTATGAGCAATGCTGCAGCAAACAAGGGTGTGCAAATATCTCTTCATTCTTCTGGACATATACCCAGAAGTGGGATGGCTGGATCACATGATAATTCACCTTTTAATTTTTTGAAGAACCGCTGGCTGGTTTTCCATAGTGGCTGCACCGTTTTGCATCCCTAGCAATAGAGCACATGGGTTCCAGTTTCTCCACATACTTGTGGTTTTGATTTGCATTTCTATAGTGACTGGTGATGATCATAAATGTTCAAGTCCTTTGTGCAGTTTTTGAGTTATTTGTTGAGTTGTAAGAGTTCTTGGTATAGTCTGCATATTCACCTCTTAACAGAAATTTGCTTTGCAAATATTTCCTATTAGTAGGTTGCCTTTAGTGATGTATTTTAAGTAAATTTCTTCCTGGTGTTTGCCTTCATTTTAATGGAGATTACTTCAAAATAGACTTAATTTTATAATTCCAATTTAGTTATTCAGAGAAGACTACCCAGCTCTTCTCTGATCTGTATGAAGAGGTTTCACAGAGAATGGGCAGGGGGGGGAAGTCATGGCATTTTCCTTCCAGCCTGTGAACAGTGGACCAGACTTGGGCAGCCCAGAGATCGCTGGCCATGGCCTCTTCAGGGTAAACCTGCATGGCTGGCCCCCATATTCTCAGATCTAGCAGATCCCTGAAGCCATTGGGTTTGCTCTGGAATCCCCGAGTCTCCCAGGAGAGCCTTATAACTGTTCTAAGGTCGATCTCAACCTGGCAAAAGTTCTCTGAACTAGCTCTTTGGAGTTTTTCTGGAGTCAGACACCCATGCATACTCCTAGGGCTCAGATAAAGTGACCATTTTCTATATCTGTGCCATCACCCCTGTGAGCTCAACCTCCATTAAAGTCCTATAGCACAGGAAATCTCTGTTCGTTGGGAGGCTTCATACACTGGGTTCCCGTGGTCTTCCAGATAGCTCTTTTGGGTAGGGACTATGCCTTGCTGCTGCTTGCAGCCCTTGCGGTTGACTGATGGCCTGGGAGAGGATTTCCATTTGGTGGGCATTTTTCTGTCCCTCACTGGGGTTCCTGGCACAGAGGAGGAGGCAGGGAATTGGAGCACACTGCCAACTAAACAGACATAGGTCCTCCAAAAGAGTAACTGTTCTTGGCCTTGGGATGTGAACAGTGCCTAGGACTGTGCTTTCCCTGAAGGTCAAGTCCTGCATCGGGGCATCTAGTTACAGTGAAGCACATGGGCAGAGTTCAAGTCCTGCCATTGTCAGGTGCAGCCAGCATCCCAAGACTGTTTAGTAAAGAAATGAGAAGTGTTGGCCTCGCTAACAGACCACAGGGTGCCGTTGGGAAGTTTCATGGGCTTCAGGAGGGAAAGAGACCTTGATGGATGGGACTTGTCTGACTTTTAATAACCATTCCCTGGAAGCCTCCATATCCAGCCTATAACTCATATCTTACCATTCGGCCTTCATTAGAAGGGTAGAGTGTGGTCTTGGTAAAAGAGAGGAGACTGAGTTAAGGAGTTTAGTTCGTTTGAGCCATTCTTCAGGGGAAGAACTGTTTCCCAGCCTTCAAAGCTTTACATTGCCTCTGCCCTGGAGTGAGAGGTTTGTGGAGGTTGATAATTAACTCAGAGGGACAGGTCGGCTTCTTTTTATTGCAGTTTCACTTTCAGACAGACACTACCTTCTTTTGAGAGACTTTGTGGCCCTTCCCACACCGTGAACTTGGAGCAGAATGAGGAGGAGATTCTGTCCTCTTCTACAATTTGGGGATCGGAGGAAAGTGAAGTAGGGGGGGTTGGTTGTACCACCACAAATACAGATCTCGGGTCTCCGCGTCAAGTCATCTTTTGTGTTTTGACCTTCCTCCCACCCAAGTATTCTAGTCTATATGTTCTCAACATTGATTTTACGGGAGAAATCCAATTCACTCTAGTATATAAATTTCTTTGTGACAGTTTAATATTGTGAGCTATAAATTGATCCATTGTGTTTATTTTAAAAAATCATCTCTGTTGATGGGAAGAATTACTACTGAGATAATTCTATTGCAGAGAAGCTGCCCTATCTTCCCTGACGGTGGCTTTCGGAGGTCAGTTAAACATTTTCTAATCTACCTACACCCCTCCTTCATCTCTAGCCCTTTGGCAGGCATTACAGTAATTACACTGGATGGCAGAGGAATTGTTACTAGATAACATCTTAGAAATAGGGAAATTAGGAGCTAATTTTAGGCCATCTTAAATGAATGAGAATGTTCCTGGTGGAGCGCTTACCAACATAAACCTTTAAAAAATGACAAGTGGGAGATAATGAAATCCTTTATCTGTGGGGCTCAGTACAAGCCCTCCAAGAGCACCCAATTGCTATTATCTGGCCATTTTCCAGGCTCTTTTAACTTCCTTCTAGGTTTTATTACGTTTCCTTGGGGGAGAGGGGTTGCCAGTGTCAGGGACCTGTCTTGGGGTGCAGTGGGGGGTGAGGGAGGAAATAAGGATTTAAGTGACAGAACTCCATGTATAGGACCATCACGTGGACTGAGAGGGCCCCAATGCAGCCTAACGGCTGGCGGACACTGTACCCCTGTCCTGTGTGGTCTGGAGTACAGCGCCTGCCTGGACTCAGCATCTCTGATCTTGTTTTATTAACTTACAATTATTTCCCCTATGTGGGCATGACCAAAGGCTGCTTTTTAATGTGGTTGTCTCCAAACAGTTGATTCCTTTGATCACAGAATGACTTTTTGGGGCGCCTCGGTGGCTCAGTGGGTTGAGTGTCTGACTCTTGACTTCAGTTCCGTTCATAATCTCACAGTTCATCAGTTCGAGCCCCATGTCTGGCTTTGTGCTGACAGCATGGAGCCTTCTTGGGATTCTCTCTGCTGCTCCCCTGTGCTTACATGCTCGCTTGCGCTCTTGCTCTCGTGCTCTCTCTCTCTCTCTCTCTCTCAAAAAAAAAAAAAACTTAAAAAAATGACTCTTCACTTCTCCACGTCTTACGGAAGGTGGGCGCAAGGAGTAGGAGGAGTCTGGACACTGACTTGGCCCTGTTGGGTGTGTGACACATGTATTCTGCAATGGGTGCTACGTCTCTAATACCGCCAGCCACTGCCCCCACCTTTGCGTGAATTGGAAAAAGGCAACCCTCTGGATGGAGTGCCCCCCTCCTAGGCTCGAGGGACTTCTGTGCTGGAGTTAAGGGTGGGACTGGATTGGCTGGGGGAGGGGGCGGGGAGAGATGAGGCAGCCTTGTTGGAAGTCCCAGTGATTGCTTCCAGTAAGAGGAATGTCTTTCTGTCCTCTTTTCATTCTGCAGGTTTGAGACATTTGAGGTAAACAGCTTTGAGCAGTTCTGTATCAACTATGCAAATGAGAAGCTACAGCAGCAGTTCAACTCGGTAGGCTCGGTTCCTACCCAGGGTTTCCGGGTGGGGACACCTCTCTCCCTGGGAGCAATGGCCTGGGGCACTTTTCTCCACCCCAGGTCAACCGGCTCTAGCTCTGCCCCAACCTTCTCTTAGTTTCTTGGCGGTGCCAAGCTTTGGGAAGGCGTTCCCTCTTGCTCAGGAGGAGGTCCAAATGGGGGAACGATCCTTCCCTTGGGTTTGCTTCCCATACCCCCTGATCCTGGACTTCTCAGGTATTTCCTGAACTGCAAACCAGTTGATTACTAGAATATTCTAGAGAAGGGGTCCCATGGGAATGGGGATCACTTAACTGTGCTTTCCTTTTCTACAGCCATGTCTGTGACTTCATGCCCAAACTTTTTTTCTGATGGGTATACACCCTTCACTGGGACTCCAAACTCACGTGGTTGAACCTCAGGAGAGATGAACATCAGGGTGTGCCTGCAGTTCACTAACTTTGATCTTTTCACTTCTTACCCTAGCATGTATTTAAACTAGAACAAGAAGAATATATGAAGGAGCAGATCCCTTGGACCTTGATTGATTTTTATGATAACCAACCCTGTATTGACCTCATAGAAGCTAAGCTGGGCATCTTGGACCTGTTGGATGAAGAGTGTAAGGTAAAACTGATGATGCACTCATTGTATTGGTTCAGTTCAGGGCCAGGGGAGGAACAGGGGACAGCTGTGTGGTACAAGGGAGCATGAGAGGCCTCAAAGTAGCCCACCTTTAGTGTGCTGAGAGAAACCTTGGTGTCTGTTCTACATGCTGGAAGGTAACTGTTGGTGACTGTGTACTTCTCTTAGCAGAGACTGGGTGGTGTGGATTGGCACGATATAATGGTCATCTGGATTTGGTGCTGCAGATATCCCATGTGCTGAGAAAAAGACCCCGACATCTAAACAGGCATCCCCAAAGAGACAGGGTCAAGAGCCCACCACCACCCAGTACTTGGTGGCAGATGAGGACTTCTAGCTTCCCCCTGATCTAGCTTTTTGTGGATTCTACTTCATGGGACAGGAGTGTTGAGTTGCCAGCCTAGGGAGAACCAGGCCACCTGGGAAATGTGGAGCAGGGGGGAGCTGGCTTTTACGAATCACCCAACTTGTTTGGCCTTTGTTTTCCTGCTCTATGAATTAGTAGGGTTGGATCTGATCTTCAGAATTTTGCCTGGTTTGAAGGTTGCTGACGAGAGGGTAAATGTATACCCAACCCATTCCTCCAACAGTGGAAACTGACCAAGAAGGGGTAGAAACCACACAATTCTTGGTATTGCAAGGGAAGAACCCAGTTAATTTTACTTTCCAGTCTCCCATGTCTTGCCTCTAAAGGATTGAGTGTGGCTTGATGGTTTGGAGGATGAGGTATTTCCCTTCCAGAAAGGCACTCCTAGTTTCATTGCCTTTGATGATGAAACGGAATGGTTAAGAGAACAGGAGAAGACCAAGTGAAATAAGCTGAAACCCACAGCTTGTGCACCTTTATTTTTTATTTTTTAATGTTTATTTTGAGAGAGACAGAGTGAGCAGGGGAGGGGCAGAGAGAAAGGGAGACAGAGTCCAAAACAGACTCCAGCCTCTGAGCTGTCAGCACAGAGCACAACGTGGCGCTTGAACTCAGACTGCGAGATCATGACCTGAGCTGAAGTCAGACGCCCAACCGACTGAGCCACCCAGGTGCCCCTTTATTTTTTTTTAAGATTTTTATTTTTATTTTTTTAATTTTAGAGAGTGTGCACGAGCAGGGAAGAGAGAGAATCTTAAGCAGACTCCAAGCTCAGTGCCAAGCCCAGTGCACTTTCTGGATTCGGTGTCCACTGCCAACAGCTCCCTCTGACACACAGCAGGATGGTGCTCTCCTCCTCCAGTTCCTCGGGGGCTGCTGTCAGTAACCACCTTCCCCCCCCCCACGGGCAGCACCATGTCCTTGTGTCCGCCCCACCTGGCTCTGGACATTAGCCCTTCATTCCCTTTCCTGGTGGTGAAGGGTAAGGCCATACAAGGCCCTGAGGAGTCCCACGAAGCAGGCGGCTGACCTTGCGCAGTTCTACCTGGTTCTGTGATGAAATGCTAACGAGAACGTAAATCCCCGGCACATGGTCTCTCCCTCCTTGTGTATACACACCTCTCAGGAAAATGCCTGATGCTTCAGGATGATGGATTCTGTGAATCAAGCAGCTGCCTAACTGATTTTCAAGGCTTTCTCCTGCCTTTAGCAGGCAAAACGAGGGCCCTTTGTGGGTTTGTTTTGGCTTATGGTTTGGGGATCTGAGAGGTGCCACTGCCCAAGAACAGTTGGGAAGGTGACCTCCCCGAGTCCCTGCGCCTGGTGGACGTGGATATTCTCAGGGCCGCCTTCCTACTGAGTGCAGAGAACCTGGAGGAGTATCCCTGTTGGAATCTGTTTGACTTTTGAGAAGCTAATGGAAAATCTGACTCCGTGTGGATGATTTCTGCCTTAATGTTCTGCGGAGCCTTCTCTCCAGGTCAGATTCATAAAATTAGGTGATTTCAGCTTAAGACTGCACCAGCCTTGGGTTCCTGCCCCTACAGTCTGTCGGACACCCAGAATGTATTATGCACCTGCTGTATGCCGGCCTCAGGAGAGGAGGAAGGGTTCTCCCTGCTGGCCAGCAAGGACAAGAAGGGACAGGCCTGACTGTGGGGGTGGGGCCCGGGCAGGGGGCTTACAGAGCAGGCTGGAGGAGGCCTGGACTGCAGCCCAAGGGCAGCAAAGGGACGGCTAAACAGAATCAAGGGAAGGGGGATGTCGACACAGAAGGCACATCGTTCGTTCTCCTAGGTCTCGTAGCTTCCCTATTGCCTAGGCTTCGTGGAGGGGTGGGTCTGAGGGAAACCTGGATTTCCTGCCAGTCAAGCTGGTGTGGAGAGGAGGCGACGCTGCCAGTGGGACCCGTTGGAACCTCACTGGCAGCTGAGGGCGTGGGTGGAGCAGGGCAGGCAAGGTGAATGCCAAATTAAGGACTGCAAAAGCCCCAGTGTGGAGACCTTTTCCTACCAGGTTTAATTGCCCTGGGAGTTGAGAGTGAGTCAGGGCAATCTGATGCAGCTGCTGGTAGTGGGTAGCTTTTGCACCAACCGGTGTTACCTCCGTCAGACCTCCTGGACCCGTACCCTTAGGAAGAATGTGTTTTCCTGTACAGAAATCATACTGCAGTAACAGTAACTTTATGAAATAGGCTTGCTGGTCCGCTGGCTCTGAGCCTGGGCGGGGTAGGAAGTCTCCTGGAGTTGGCCCAGACCAGGCGACCTGGCGTCCCTCGGGACTGTCCTGTGGGACCTCCTCAGACATGCTCCTTCCCTCTGCTGTCACTCAGACACACTGTGCAGAATGAGAAAGAATAATGAGATCGCACCGTGAAGAATTGGGTTCTGTGACCCCCATGTGACAGGACACAAAGCCAAATGAAGGATTGGACTCATGGTATAAAAGCAGCCAACGGGAAAATCACTTTTCCCAGAGAAGACACACCGTGTCAGGCAGAGCCAGTGAGCTGGGATCTAAATTAGAAATAGGGACATGGGGGGGGTGGTGCCTGGGTGGTTTAGTCAGTTAAGTGACCGACTTTGGCTCAGGTCATTTTGAGCCCCGCATCGGGCTCTGTGCTGACAGCTCAGAGCCTGGAGCCTGCTTCAGATTCTGTGTCTCCCTCTCTCTCTGCCCCTCCCCTGCTCGTGCTCGCTCGCGCTTGCTCGCTCGCGCTTGCTCGCTTGCTCTTGGTGCTCGCTCTCTCAAAAATAAACATTAAAAAATTTTAAAAAGAAATAGGGAGATGGGCTGGTCATGGATCTCAAGGAGCAGCACACAGGGAGCTCTCTCCCCAGAGCCTGTGAGGGGTGCCCGTGGCTGCACAGGGTACTCACGCAGGCTTCCTTCGGGTGCAAGAGACTTTCTGCAGCCATGGATTTACAGTCAGCCCCAGACCCACCCACAAACTACAGCTGCCCCTCACTAACCAAGGGATCAGGACATGGGGGGGTTGCCGGCAGGAAAGGCTTATTTCCAGGCTGCTTTTAACAAAACTTTCCCATCTCCAGTGCTCTCTAAGGCTGCTGTGGGGCTTGAGGGCTGTGTGACATAAGCCACCTTCAGACGGGGCATTCCCTGCCTTCCCCGTGTCCTAGCCATCAGTCCCCTCCATCTCAGAGGAACCAGTTAGGGCTGAGGGGAGAGGACAGGTCAACGTTTGTTTCTTCCTAAGTGATACTTGGCATCAGTGGGAACTTTCTGAAAATGGTAACTCCTGGAAGCAGTTCTTGTGCATGACACTAAAGATACTGGGCAGTCAGTGCTGGGGCAGGAGGTAGGGTCTACCCTGAGTGGGTAGGATTCTTTCGTTTTTAGGGACCTGGCCTGGGAAGAGCTGCCTGAGGGCAGATGGCAGAACTTCCAGTAACTCACTGTTGAGGCAGTGTAGGGAAAGGACGCTGAAGGCCTCTGCTTCCTCACCTGGGTGCAGCCTGCTCTCTCGAGACCTTGCTTAGTATTAGGGTCTAAGGGTTCGTAGTTGCTTAAGTTGCCCTAGAGGTCCCCTTGTCCCCCATGTTTGTGAACAGGTTGAAACCTTGAGTAAGGGAGGCCTTCCCATGTCTGTCCGTTCATCTGCCCAACAAACCGCACGTTCCTATGTAACCACCGGACTCCTTGCTCTCACCTACCTCTGCAGGGTCAGGCAGTCACCACAGTCCCCACTGAGGAACAGGTGACTGAGGGGAAAGTGTTGTAAGAGACATCTCCCAGAGGACTTTTGAAGCAGAGGAGTTGGAGTGTGGGGGTGGGGGCTCTGCTGGGCAAAGGGAATGTCATGTTGAAGAACTTGAACTGGTCTGACTTCTCCAGGCAGGTGAGGCTGGAAAGCAAGAGCCATCAGTACGGGAGACTCTGTCCGGAGGCGGTGTTGGGACTGGACTCTGGAGGCTCTGGGGATGCAGGGCTGTGAGGCAGGGAGAGGCATGATCAGATGGGAATAATTCCTCGGGGGACGTCACTGGCCACTGTGTGGAAGCCAAGCTGGAGAGAGAGAATGAGGCAGGCAGGGAGGCATCCTGTAGTCCAGGCAGGGAAGACAAAGGCTTGCAGGGAGAGGCAGAGGGGGTCAGGGAGGAGCTCAGTGCTGGTGAGGGGCTCAGTGGTCCCGCCTTTGGCGGCCGGCCTGTCAGTTAGAGACTTTGGTCAGGGAGCTGTCTGGGCAGTGAGGAGACAAGGTGAGGCAGCAAATTTGAGCCCCTATGTACAGGCGTGGCTGTGAAAGGGAGCGGGTGAGAGGACAGGTGGGTAGTGGGTGCACAGGACCTGGCTGGGGAGGAGGGGTAGGGTGGCCGTGGCTGCATGTAAGTTTTTGCACATAAAGCAGGTTTCCTGCTTGTTGGCAGCCTCCGTTTCTCTATGAGGTGGGATGTGAGGCCAGTGCAGGCCTGGAAGCTGGGAGAGCATGCAGACGGAGGGCAAAGGCTGTCCTGGCAACAGGGAAGAGAAATAGCAGCATGCACGGACTTGTTGGCCAAGTTCAAAGACCATCCATACAGAGAGAGGAGCTGTCAAGGCCAACTGCCTATTTAGATCTGGGCACAGTGGCCTGATGTGAAGAGGTGCAGTCTCTTGGTGAAACGCGATGGTATCTTCTTAGGCATCGACACTAAGTTATAAGAAATGACCAGCAGGACTTGATGAAGGAAAGAGGGGTTGACATGGTCTCAGGCACCCACGTGTGGGGGAAGGACCTGATGGTTAGTGGCTTGGTCTGGAGCGGGTGTTGTGCTGAGCACACTTGGGGGCGTCTGGGGAAGGTGGAAAAATCAAGTCCTGGAACGGACATTGTGGGTGGCAGCCAGGAGGGGAGGAAGGAGTCTGAGAGAGAGTGCAGGGAGCACCTGGGCCCCAGCGCATACAGCGCAGGCTGCCCAGGACCGGAGGACTCTCGCTTATCATTTCAATAACAGTAAAATCAGGGATTAATGTGCTTTTACCAGCTTTATTGAGATGTAATTAACACACAACACTATTTGCTCATTTAAAGTATACAATTCCAGTATGTTGAGAGTTGGACTACGAGCCCCACGACAATCAATCGATGACAGGCTTCTGGTCCCCTGCCCTCTTCACATCATTTTGAGAAGAGAGTAAGGCCACTTGCTTGAAGCCACATGTAGTGTTTTGTAAAGGATGTGTTTCAGCATATTTCAGAGCTGCTGATCACACAGCCCAGATTTTATCAAAATGCAAGATGTGCTTTCTTTCTCTTGTGTTGGATTCGAATCTGTTCTGGAGATGACTGCCTTCGCCCTACCCCTGTTTTGGGGGCTGCCTTTAACTCTCTGTTGTCAGGCAGGAAAGCACAGGCTCCAGGGCCAGCCGGTCCTGGTTTGAACCCCGGCTCTGTTACTTCCCAACTGTGTGCCCTTGGGCAAGTTCCCTAATCTCTCTGTGTCAGCTTCTTCATCTGTAAAATTGTATAAACATAGTGCCTAGCTGATAGGATTCTTGTGAGGATTAAATGAGTTGGTACTTCTAAAACGTATAGAAACCTGACAGGTTGGAAGTGCTGTGGGCGTTCTCGGTTAGTATTATCTGGGAATCTTAATTGTCGTGAGTTCCTACCGGTCCTTACTTCTCATCGCGGATGGTGGTTCAGAAAGGAGACCTCTGTCAGGAGATGTATACATACTGTTTTTCTGATTGGTTGCTGAGTTAGGGAATATGTAGGATTATGGAGTCTACTAATGGAAGTCCAATTTCATGGTCAAGACGAGATGATTTTGATGCTGGCAAATGCGTTGACCTAGGTGAGTCTTCTCTTCACAGTCCTGCCCTTCCTTTTCTCTCCGTGCCGGTGCTGCCACTGCCCAGCCCACTGTATTCCTGTCCTTGCTCCAGCAGCCCTGCTGCTGACCCTCCTCCCCTGTACCTGGTGTTTCTAAACACAGAATACTTGAAGACCAATGTAAAACCATATGCATAAAAGTGCTGAACCAAATGTATTTTGTCTGCTCGACACAATTAATAGCCTCTGTCAAGGAAAAGTTTTCTTTTTTCGAATTACCTACAGTGCTTAGCACTGGATACTCAATAATAGTTACATTAAATCGAATATTGAAAAAAAATCTGTTTGCTTACTCACTGAGAAATTTGTTTTTAAGCCTATAAGCATTTTTCTTATGCCACAATTGTGTTAGTTTACGAAACAAAACCCTGTTTAAAGGACTGGAGTTGTTGCACCTGGGTGGCTTAGTTGGTTAAGCATCCGAGTTTGGCTCAGGTCATGATCTCACGGTTTGTGGGTTTGAGCCCCGTATCAGGCTCTGTGCTGACAACTAGCTCAGAGCCTGGAGCCTGCTTCAGATGCTGTGTCTCCATTTCTCTCTGACCCTTTCTCTCTGTCTCTCAAAAATAAAAAAACATTAAAAAAATTTTTTTTAGTAAAAATAAATAGAAAAAAAAAATGACCGGTGTCAGGGTTACCTTCAGCCCTGCCTCATCCACACGTACAGTGTAAACTCATGAAGGGCAGGCCAAGTTGTGACCCAGGGCTGAGGAAAGGGCGTGTGCGGTGGTCTTCAAGGCTAAAAGGGGGCTGCCCTTCAGACTGCTTAACATAGTGAAACTTGTAAATTTGGGAATGGCAGAGAGTACTGTTTAGCTCATTTGCTAGGTCCTTTGTACATGGTGTGTGCCCAGAACCCAATTCTTTGAGAGAGGGAGCAAGTGTGCGAAGGGCAGAAAGAGAAGTGGGGCTCGTGTTTTACCTGAAGTGGGGCTCGAGCTCACCACATGCAGGCTTCAGCTCACAAACTGGGAGATCATAACCTGAGCCAAAGTCAGATGCTTAACCGACTGAGCCACCAGGAGCCTGCCCAGAACCCAATTCTATTTTCTTTGAAGGACAGGTGAAAAATCAGCAAGGCATACTCCTTGAGCCCAGCAAGCTTACCCTTTGGACAAGGACCAATGATGAACTGGATTAGTGTATGTGTAAGCACTTAATCGTGAGGGATTCCAAAGTGAGATCAACAGTGGCCCGGATAGACTTCAGAGATGAGGACAGACTTGAGTGGAGCCTGGACGATGGTGTTTAGATGAGCATATGGGCTGTGTGAGCAGGAGCGTGGTGCTAGTGGTGGACATGCCCCATTCATGACCCTGAAGCCACTGGCCCAACTGGAGGGAAGACAGAGTCAGATTTGTTCCAGCTCTGCTCCTGTGACCTTGGGCTCCATGCTCATGCTCTCCTAACCCCTTCAGTGTCTACCAACCAGCAGGGTCTTTGAGGCTCAGCGCACTCCTACGGGCACTACTGGAGCCTACCCACGTGGCGTGCTGAAAGCTTGGCGTACGGGATCCAAAGTGTTCACGGCCGAATCTTGTTTTCCTTATCTAGTTAGGGTCCAGGTCTGAGAGCTGAATCCAGCACCTGTGCGGTCAGCTTACCAGTGGACTCCCATCACCCTAGGCCGTGGCTCTTGGCTTGCTTTTTCCTTTCCACAGAGCACTCTGCCCTCTTCCGTGTTTCTGCAGGTCCCTAAAGGAACGGACCAGAACTGGGCTCAGAAGCTCTATGACCGGCACTCTGGCAGTCAGCACTTCCAGAAACCCCGCATGTCCAACACAGCCTTCATTGTGGTCCACTTTGCTGACAAGGTGAGCATCTTTGTGGGCTTCGTGCTCTGTGATCCCCCCCCCCCCCCAATTCACAGGTTCAGGGCTAACAGGGAGTGGTCTCTTTTCAGTTCAAGTGGCCTAAACGCTTCTTAGGGTCCTCATGTACCCTTTCTTGCCTTCCCCACACCCCCTGTGTGATCCATCAAACTGTCACTACATGGGAGAGCTGGGGTGGGGGTGGGGGGTTCGAGGTACCCAATGATACGCTTAACAGTATTTATTGAGTGTTTCCTGGGAATGTAGGAGCTGTAAGATAGTCGTGTTCTCCCCTGGGCAGAGGAGGAGGATGTGAGAACAGAAAGCTGCTCTTCTTTGGGCGGCTCCTTTCTGAGGAACTGGTGTACACAGAATTCTCCTACGTGGACCTCTGTCCTGGGCTTCCCAAATTTTAATCTGACATAAATCATCTGGGGTGTCATTAAAATTCAGATTCTAATTCAGTGGCCTTTTCAGCTCCTGAAGGATGCCTTAGGCCATCTCATGGGAACTCCTGTTTTAAAACAATGTTTGTCCACAAAATGAATACCCCATTTGTTCTAAGTCCTGATCACATCTTGGGTTTGCATGTTAAATGGCAACATCTGTGGGTTTCCTGGCTACTCACAACTCGTCAGGAAACCAGTGCAGATGAGCCAAAAGGATTTAAGTGCGCAGAGAGCCTCAGAAGGTGCCAGATCGGGCTGAAGTGCTTGACTCCTGTTTCTGTTTCCCTCTGGGGCCCCAGGTGGAGTACCTTTCAGATGGTTTTCTGGAGAAAAACAGAGACACGGTGTATGAAGAGCAGATCAACATCCTGAAGGCCAGCAAGGTAAAGGGCATCAGAGACAGAGCCAGGACAGAACCATCCATGGCCAGGGCTGCGTGCGGGTGGTGGGGGGCCCTGCTCTGGAGCAGGGGAGGGCAGAGATGGAGGCAGGGGGAAGGTGAAGGGGCTGGTAGGTTATTTCCATCTGAAGACACTTGAGGATGGCCTGCTGGAGGGAAGAAAGCAGGAGATAGTGAAGGAATGGGGTGGGGCAACTGGGAAAGATCCCAGCTAATAGAGGGACATTGTGGGGCAGAGGCGGGGCACCAGAGGGGGACAATCGGAAGAGGGGACAGCAGTGAGTGTGTTTCCATGAAAATATCACTGGCATCCATTATGTCTTTTGTCGTCATGCCCTATCTGCAGGTATAAGCTGATTTAAACCCTCTAAAATTCTGGTATCAGTGCCTGTCATTTCAGCTTAGCAGCTATAGACCTCTGTATAAGCAAACACATAAATGGAATAGAAAGGGGCACCCAGGTGGCTCAGTCGGTTAAGCGACTTGGCTCAGGTCATGATCTTGCGGGGTGTGAGTTTGAGTCCCACGTCGGGCTCTGTGCTGACAGCTCAGAGCCTGGAGCCTGCTTTGGATTCTATGTCTCCCTCTCTCTCAGCCCCTTCCCCACTAGTGCTCTGTCTCTCCTTCTCAAAAATAAATAAAATTTAATTTTAAAAAATGGAATAGAAGGTAGGATTTGAGGGAATGTTAACTGTCTTTTGGGTCCTTAATTTATTTCCTTCTCATGAGCATAACAAAAATAGCAAATACTGTGTGCTACAGGCAGAGGTTACAAGGCACCAAGTCACCTAAGCAAATATTAAACACCTGCCTTGTGAGGCACTGCCCCCCTGCCCAGCATCATACAAAGGTGGATAAGACAGATTTTACCTTGTAGGTGCTTATATTCTAGTGGGCTGTGAGTGGCAGGTAATGACACAGTAGCTGAACAGAGGGGAGATACAGGGAGAGGGCCCTGCGGCCTGTGAGGCTGGGGCACTGCCTTTCCAGGGGCCAGAGTACTGATGCACGTGCTGTTGGCGACTGCAGCCCTTCAGTGAAAACCCAGAAATGGACTCACCAGGATGTGGGAGGGTTTGTCCCGGACCTCATGATACTGCTCTCCCTGCAGCCACCTGATAACACTAAACGGTTGCAGATGAATGGCCTGTTGTGATAAGCTTCAGACGAATGCAATAGGGTGAGATGCTGGAATGGAGAAAATATCCCAAGCAGAATGGTCCCAAGGACAGAAGGACCATAAAGCCCGTTAAATCACATGGTCCCATGCGAGGGGTCTAGGGAGGCTTTGAGTTTGTACCAGCACATGGGCGGCTCAGGGCAGACCCCTGCTCAGTGTCCTCTCTGGATATCCGGACCATCCGGGAATTAGTCGTTACTGAGGGAAATGTGGGTAAATGTGCATATCACTTTGGAATTCAACACAAGGTCAATCTCTCAGCTTGCCAAGTCTGCAGTTGTGTAGTCCATGGTGGCTAATAGGACTTCTTCCATTCTGTGAAAGGCAGGTGGCGACAGAGGAGGCACAGGCCACAAGGAGAAAAGAAGTAGGGTGAACTACCAAGGCGTGAGCTTTTGGAGCACATTGCCTCATCGCGAGTTTCTGACACGCTTGGAGCCCTGTGACCTCCTGTTAGTGACACAGTGGCCTCAGAGGCTGGGTGAGAAACTTCACTGTCAGAAGTTTCTCCTTCCAGGTCAGAGTATGAGTGAGGGGTGAGTGGGGGAGGGGGCACAGAGAGAGTCTGGTTACTTTGCATTTAAATACAGAGTTTGGTTCTGCCATTCTATTGATTTTTATTTTGAGGGTCTCAGATCTTGAAAACGAGGAATCTCTCTCCCTCTCTCCAGCAGATCGTCTTTTGTTAGTAACTGAGATTTTTTTGCCCCTTAATTTTATTGGGTCTTTGTGTGTTATGTAGTGGTAACGAATACATATAGTTACGTTCATGGATCTTACAATCTAGTGAAAAAGATAGGAATTTTGGTGATGCTGTGAAGGTCGAGAAGGGGGGTATGGAAAAAACAATCTGTTGTGAGTCCCCAAGACCACCCCCAAATTCAATTATTGGCTAGTAAGTCCCACAAACCCAGCAGATAGTCATAATTCAGGCTATGACTTACTAGATCACAAGGATACAAAGCAAATCAGCCAAGGGCAAGGTGTGTGGGGTGAAGTCCAGAGGAAACCACGCCCAAGGTGACAGGAGTCCTTTCCCAGGGACACAGAATGTGCTTCATTCCACAGCAGGGAGTCGTGCTGTGAAGTACAGACAAGGGCAGCTGGTCTGAGCTCAGGCATTCAGAGTTGTTATCGGGAGTCCGTTATGGAGGCACCCTTTGCCTGGCACGTACCACAATTTCAGACTCCCAAAAGGGAGGCAGGAGTTCGACATGCACCCTATTGTTTGCATGAACCTAGTAGACCCAGTGAACCATTCTTACCAGAGTTTGGTGAAAACCATCCCCAAATCTAACTTCCCAGCCAAGGGTCAACCTTATAAACAGGCCCTCCCAGGGGTAGTGGTCTTAAGCTTGCTGTGTTAAGCCTTTTCTGTATAGGAGTGTTGTGATAGTTTGGGGGTACTGGGTTTTTATTAGAAATGAAATAGAGACTCGTAAATTTAAATAACATAAAGCATTCTCTGCCATTCCTTGACCCACCTTTTCATCAGTTACCATTGTGCATAGGCAAGCATGTTGGTACATCTTTGTAAGATTGAAACGAATCCCATTATACATAGTTCTCTCTGATTTTTCACTTATTATATCTTTGCTCTCTTTCCACATGACTATATCTCTTTTAAGAAAAAAAAGTTGGTATTTTGATAATTCAGATAGTCTACAATGAATGCCCTTTGCATATATCTTTGCTTTGTACACTTAGATCAGTCAGGTAAATTTTTAGAAGTGAAGTCGATGGCTCAAAGAGTATGCCCATCCCATTTGCAGATGATCGTAAATTGGGAGTGTAGGATAGGTCCGTGGTCTCCTCTCAGAAGATCATGGTCCTTTTCCCTACCCACCTACCGCACTCCAGCTTTCTTCTTCACCGACTAATCTTTCTAAAGAACCAAGGACCTTGTTGGCAACCCCCAGCCCCATCCCAGCCCACCCTCACAGGTGCCTCGATGGTGGCCAGCAGCAGCAGGAAGGGGGGCTAAGAACTCTCCACCATGAGCCCTTCCAGACATCCCAGAAGGTAGAAAGCAAAGATTGAAATTAGGTCACTGTAAACCTACAGATGGGCCCGACACAGACCGCGGCTACAAATCAAAGAGGGGCTCCAACTGTGCTTTAAATCCTTTGGACAGATGGACATGTCTGGCAGCACCAGTCTTGGTAGCATTTTTGAAGCTCATCATTCATTGAGCCTCTATCATCTTTAAAACTTTGTTTTTATAGCAGTCCTATAAAGTTTAGGTTTCTAACTCTATACCACAAAGAGAAAATTACCTAGAAGGGTATAAAGCCATATGGCATAGAGCTAATGCCCACTTTTTGTGTTGGTTTTCATCTCCCTAAGCATAAATAAATCTCAAATCTTATATGTAAATTCATAATTTTATTTAAAGTATTTTTATTTTATAGGAGACCTATTAGCTTTTTTCCTTTTTTTAAATGTTTGCTTATTTTTGAGTGTGACAGTGCACGTGGGGGAGGGGCAGAGAGAGAAGGAGACAGAATCTGAAGGCTCCAGGCTCTCTGAGCTGTCAGCACAGAGCCCGATGTGGAGCTCAAACTCACAAACCACAAGATCATGACCTGAGCCAAAGTCAGACACTTAACTGACCGAGCCACCCCTCCTATTAGTTTTTTTTTCTTTGGTGTGGCACCCCTGATAAGAAACTAAGAAATCATTGTGAATAGTTAAGCAGTATTGGATGGAAGACTCCCGTGTACCCTACCAGCCAAAGGGATGTTTAAAGAACTCCCACCAAGAGCAGTGAAATAAAACAGTGTTAATGAGAATGTAATTAGTAAAGCCAGTTATACGCCTAAGAGGTTATAATGTAGTTAATTGCTTTCTCAGCTATTGGAGAGCTATAAATACTCAGGAAATACTTCTTTAAAACATGACTTTAAGTCCTTCACAGTACTAAAGATGGGGTTTTCTCCCTCCCAGTGTTTTATCTGGGGGAGGGGGGGAACCCTCACAAGCAGCACATGTTTAAGATTTCCTTAGGCCGAGGCAGCCCTGAGTGTAGGTCAGAGTGATGAAGAGCGGGTTGGGAGTCTGTCAGTATGTGCCCGGCGGCAAGGGCCATGCTGGGCAGGGTTCCCAGGCAGACAGTCCTGAGGCCGTTTCTCCCCTCCTCCCAGCAGAAGGGCTCTTGAGACCAGTATGGGGCAGAGGTGAGGGAGACTGTATTGGCCCAAAGCCACCTACTCTGGGCCACAGCAGTCCCTGAGGTCCAAGAGTCACAATGGTGCACCTCAGATAAGGCCCACGGGTGTGCTCTGTGCATCTCCTTTCTAGTACTTTAACTTCAGCTTCTCAAGGAATGGCCAGGTATGTGTCCATTGTTCCTCTCTGATATGTTCCTTATCGGTTACAGACACAGTCCATTTTGAGAAATTACATTTAGTTGTTTAAAAAGTATTGTTTTGGGGCGCCTAGGTGTCTCAGATGGTTAAGTGTCTGACTTCAGCTCAGGTCATGATCTCACGGTTGGTGAGTTCGGGCCCCGCATTGGGCTTTGTGCTGACAGCTTGAAGCCTGGAGCCTGCTTCGGATCCTGTGTCTCCCTCTCTCTGCCCCACCCCTGCTTGTACTCTGTTTCTATCAAAAATGAATAAATGTTAAAAAAATTGTTTTTAAAAGTATTTTTTGGGGTGTCTGAGTGGCTCGGTTGAGCATCCGACTCTTGATTTCTGCTCAGGTCATGATCTCCTGGTTTGTGTGTTGGAGCCCTGCATCAGGCTCTGCACTGATAGTGCAGAGCTTGCTTGCAATTTTCCCTAGCCCTTCCTTGTGCTTTCTCAAAAAAAATTTTTTTTAATTTTGAATTTGTTTTCATTTTCTGTGAGTAAATACCCAGTAGTAGAATTACTACATCATGTGGTAATTTGAATTTTTTGAGGAAAGACCATACTGTTTTCCACAGTGGCTGCACCAGTTTGCATTCCCACCAACAGTATATGAGGGTTTCCTTTCATCCTCATCCTTGCCAACACTTGTTATTTCTTGGGTTTTTTATTTTAGCCATTCTCACAGGTGTAAGGGGAGATCTCATCGTGGTTTTGGTTTGCATTTCCCTGGTGATTGGTGATGTTGAGCATCTTTTCATGTGTCCGTTTGCCGTTTGTGTGTCTTTGGAAAATTGCCCATTCAGGTCCTCTGAATTAAAAAAAAAAAAAACTTTTTTTTTTTTTTTTAATTTTTGTTTTTTGAGAGTGCCCTACAGTGCCCAAGTGGGGAAGGGGCAGCAAGAACTGGAGAAAGAATCCCAAGCAAGGTCTGTGCTGTCAGTGCAGAGCCCAATATGGGGCTCCATCCCATGAACCAGGGGATCATGACCTGAGCCAAAACCAAAGTCAGATGCTGAACTGACTGAGCAACCCAGGTGCCCGTGAATTTTTAAACACTTTTAAGGGTATTTGGAGTGCTTCCTATTTAAAATAAGTTGGTGTTGGTAGTTAAAAAGATTCCCCCAATATTTAGAAAAAACAGGTCACTATGTAAGAGAACTTTTTAGTCGATAAAACAGTATCATCTTCCCCTTTCCAATACAGGAAAGTACACCTTTAACGTTAAAAAAAAAAAATACTGAGGCTTATGGCCAGGTTTTAAAGATAAGGTTTTGGGCAAGAGATTCTAATCAAACGGTTATTCGAGCATGTCTTTGAGTTTCACGTGTCTGTTTTAAAGGGAAGATATTTTATGTTCTTACAGAAACGAACAGGCATGATTTCCAAGGTAACAGCTATGTAGATAGCTGTAATTGACATTTTTTAAAAACTATCAAATGGTCTTTAAAAATTGTTTTCATACTTTTTTAATCCCTCTTCAAATAGATTTGCCTTAGGCTTTTTAAAATCTATCTATAGACTTAAATAGCAGAGCGTACCCAAGCCAGTATCTGTGGACACTTGGAAATAAGTGACAATATCGGGCAAGTGCTTAGTTTGTTTGAAGGTATTATCTGAGTGTTTTCTTGGAGGGAGCAAATTTGCAGAGACCCCGATGGATGCTGCTCCCTAGAGCTGCCCTACATGAATTGTTGTCACTGCATTATTGGTTGCTCAGCTCATAAATAGACTTTCCTGTGCTTCTAAAGCATAACTGAAGTTAGTCAATTAAAAAAAAAGCTTTCTTGGAAATTCATTCTTTTGAGAGGATTATTAAGCAAGAGCTTGGTGTAACTACTCCTCATTGAGACTTGAGGTTGGTTTATAGTTGCGGCACTGCTGAGACCAGTCTAGCCCAGTTCCCTTGTCCTGCTGGATGGATGGGGGTGGGGTGGTACAGTCATCAGTATTTCATGTCTGTTCTTTCACTGCTGCCTACCGCCCAAGGTTGAACACATGGTCCTGTGGTCAAATTAGGTGCCTGTGTATGATCTCGACTTCATAAAATTCTGAGTAGAACGTAAAGCCTACTCCTTTTTTTCCTAGAGTTGATGTCCCAACAGACTCCTTTCCCTCTCCATCCCAGATATCCCATGGTTTCCAAAGGCAGTCTCAAGAGCCAAGACACAGAATTAAAATACAGCTTTTAAAATAAAATGCCCATTCTCCAGACTAAACCTTTGTTGGGTTCTTTCCCAAACTGTAGCTCAGGGCCAGCATGGGAGCTTCAGATGGAAGCAAGAGAAAGGGGCTTCAATTTTAAAGTATTCATGCTGTTGAATCTTATTTCACAGTTCCTTGTGTTTTAATACATTCTCCTGGCCTTGGAAGTTAATAGATTTTTCAGAGAAAAAGCCACTATTCATATTCACGATTTCTGTAAATTAGACTCCTGAAACCGTGTAATCATGCATGTGGGAACTTCTACCCTTGACTCGAGCATCTTGTAAATCCATTTCAGAAAGTATGTGAACTAGAATAGTTAGTATTTTGTTTCGACATGACAGACTGAATGAATCTGTGATGTCTTTCAAATGTCAGCCAGCTTTTAGCTGCCAATTATTTCCCTGTGGAAATTTCTCAGTGCCAGCCTGACTGGGCACTTGACCCTTCCTCAATATGTGCCTTCTCTCTCTGGCATCAGACCCCCTGCCAACCCTCCTGTGCCCGGACTGTCTCTCCCCATCTCCCAGCCTCTTCTGTTTTTGCCACTCCTCATGTTCTCAATTATTATGTGTGATGGTGGCTTTCTGCCATTGTCAGTGAGGACCCACGAATCTTTAAACAAGGAGTTGCTGGATACAAGGTTTGTATTTGGAGAAGATTCTGGCTTGTAGGAAGAATACGTCGGGATGCAGGTGTGCCTGGGGGAGGGCATTCAAATTCTAGGCACCTGCAGTGACCTGAGGGATCTTGGATGGACTTGAACTAGGGCAGCAGCATTCTGGTGATTAAGGACTGTTGGACCCTGACCATAAACAGAACTTTGTAATTATTATTAGAGTAGGAATTGCTATTTTGGCAGGCTATCTAATGTAAATTTGGGAAGTTGGGGGTCCCTGGGTGGCTCAGTCGGTTGAGTGTCCGACTTCGGCTCAGGTCACAATCTTAGGGTTCATGAGTTTGAGCCCCACGTCTGCTGTCAGTGCAGAGCCTGCTTCTGATCCACTGTGTCCATTTCTCTCTGCCCCTCTCTCTGCTTGTACTCTCTCAAAAGAGATTTTGGGGGGAAGTTGGTGGGTGAGGGCTGTTTGGGCCATGTCAAATTTGGAGTTTCCAAGGGGAACACCCACAAGGAGGAAGATACGGAGCAGATAGTTGGCCCTGCGGATCGTGGGTGTGGTAGAACATTAAGACTGGAGAGACAGGCTGGGGTGGGGGGTTAGTTGAAGCCACAAGCATGAGGAGACTGTCCAGGGAACCAGTGTTAGAAAAGATAAACAGGATACTGTCCTGGGAAACAGCAGCAGAGAGGGGAGATGTCCAGGGAGATGGGCCCGTGGCAGGGAAGAGGGCCTCAGAGAGGAGGCGTGGGCCCTTCAACAGCATCAAGTAGGACCAGGAGTGAAGCTGCACCCCTTCCAGCCACTGGATTTGGCAAGTTGGGTCCCCAGAAGGCACTCAGGATGTATTTCTGCAGTGCGGGGGCAGATCATGGAACGTGGGGTGGAGGCAGGTCTGAGGAAGGATGAGAGAAGATGGTGTCTCTCTCTGGACACCTTGCCTGAGATGGGGTGGAGGGAGAGCCAGCTGGCCAGGGAGGAACTAGGCATGGAAGGAACTTGAACATAGCTACGTGTTTAAGGGAAGGAGCCTGGGAACAGTGAGAGATTAAAGATAGAAAATGCAGGAGTCTAGGTTAGGCTTAAAGGAATCATCTTATTCAATTCCCTTATTGTTACGAATCGGAAAATTGATATCTAGTAAGGTTAAGAGGTTTGCCATGGGTCACACAGCTAATGAGGTGACAGTCAGATCTAAAGGGTCTCCTGACCCTAGCTCACTGCCCGTTCTGTAGCACCTCACATCCTAGATAGCTGCTGGGTTATTGGCTCTTGTGTCTCGTAACGGCTCTGCTGTAGGGCTGCGTTTGCAGTGGACTTGGTCTCTTTGTCACGCTGCAGCTAGAGAGAGCTTTCCCAGAAGATCACTGGTCGCTGCTGCCTTCTGTTGTATGGGCTCTGGAGCCAGGCTGTCTGGGTGCAGAGCCTGGCTTTGCCACTGACTAGCTCTGTGATCTTGTGCCCAGAGCCTCTGTTTCCCATCTGTAAAATGGGTTGTAATAACCAAGGGGTTATTGGGAGAGTTGGGTAAATTTTCATACGTTTTGCACCTTGAGATTTCCAAAATCTTCAACTGAGGATTTTGTATTAGCTGGTCCTCCTTGCTTTCGGGTATCTAGGAGTTCCCTGGATGTGTAGATACTTCCTGCCATGCTTTCCTATCCTCCGAATAATGGACCACTCAAACCTCCCTTCCTAAGAGAAGTCTTTCCTAATTTCTGCTCTGTGTCCCTGATTCAGTCATGGGTTTCTGTTGTTTAGTTCCTTTGGGATGCTCATCATCTTGTCATTAAGCTTTTAATTGTGGGGTTAATTGATTAGAGTTCACCTTCTATGCTAGATCATAAACTCCATGATTCATAAGAGGCTCTGTTTTTCTTTTTGTGTTCCCAGCCCCATGCACAGTATTTATCTGTTGCATATTTGGCGGTCAGTTAAGTATTGGTAAATGAATGGATGAACCAGTCAATGTCACAAACATGATGGAGATGTAAGGGAGTGATCTGGGAAAGTCCATGGAGGATGCAGGGCTGGACCTTGAGAGATGGGCTTCTTCTTGGGATGAGCAGAGAGGAGAAACTCTAAATTCTAAGAAATTTGCGTTACTCCGTAAAGAAGATTCTGTACCTGTTACCACTTATTCTGCTTTCTTCTCACCCAGCCCCTGGCTGCCACTCAACTATTTTCCATTCCCTGGACCTTTCTTGTAAATGGAATCATGTGCTACAAGGTCTTTGTGTCTGGCTTCTTTCACTTGACATGTTCTCAAGGTTTGTCTGTGTTGTAGCACATATGAGGACCTGCCTCCTTTATGTTGTCAAGTAGTATTCCATTGTACAGAGCTTCTACATTTGGTTTGTCCATTTATCAGCTGATCCGTATTTACAGCGCTCCCACTCTATGGCTGCAATGAATAATGTGGTTATGGACTTGGACGTTCAAGTTTTCGTGTGCATGTGTGTTGGCAGGTCCCTTGGGTATGTACTGGAAATCTACTTTGAAAGAGTCAAAGCATCATGAAGTCCGAGAGATCCTTGTGTTCAGAGTTCTTCCTGTGTTTGTTTCTAGTTCCCACTAGTGGCTGACCTGTTTCATGACGACAAGGACTCTGTTCCTGCCACCACCGCATCTGGGAAGGGCTCGTCCTCAAAGATCAACATTCGCTCCGCCAGACCCCCCCTGAAAGTCTCCAACAAGGAGCACAAGAAAACTGTGGGCCACCAGGTCAGCCTGTGGCAGGAAGCTGCGGGTAGGGGTGCCTGTGGCAGGGCCGGCCTCTCTGCAGAAGAAAGATGGAGGCAGAGTCCAAGGGGGCCCGGAGTAGCCTCAACATCTGCTCCTTTGAAGAAGGAAACTGCGAAGCCCCCTCTAGAGGGAGCAGACAGGAAAGAAGAAGAGAAAGAGTATAGCCCCAGCAGTGCATTTAATCCCCCTGGTTGGACCACACACACCTGGTAGAAGAGGCAAGAGCATCTAGAATCTGTGGGTTGGGGAGAGAGGCCTAAATAAGCCTCAGGTCTAGAAAACTGAGACACTTTCTGTGTCCCTTTGTGGGATTTTTATGTCCACTGTGTCTTCCAAAAGAAGGGAGTTCCTGCCAAGCCCCGGCAGCCACTCACCTTTCTGTTGCAGAGGATTTGCCTGTTCTGGGCATTTCAGTTTACTGTAACTACCAGGATGTCCGGCCATCGGATGTTGGGGCTCTAGGGCCTCAAGTTTAGGAGTAACCAGCCTCCAGTCATCATAGCAGGTGGGCTCTCCTGGTGTGGTTTGAAGAGCCCTAATGTCAGAGGGACTTGCTTTTGGATCTACAGCAAGGCAGGGCTAGAATCTGACCTGAGTCTCTGAATATCTTTTCGTCCTTAATAATAACTGTGACAATAACACTATTACAACTACCAGCACCAGTCTGCAGGCGTTTCTTTAGGTCTATTATACATGTACAAAATGTTAGAGGTAAATCAGCAGGTGCTGACTTGTGTCTCCCCAGTTCCGTACTTCCCTGCATCTGCTCATGGAGACCCTGAATGCCACGACCCCGCACTACGTGCGCTGCATCAAGCCAAACGACGAGAAGCTCCCCTTCCAGTAAGTGTCTGCGTGGGCAGGGCTGGCTGCCTCTCAGGTGGAGTCAGGCCACTGGCCTCTTCATGCTTCCTTACAAGTTTAGGCAGAACTGACAGGGGCACAGCCTTGACGGGTCTGCAGCAGGATGAATAGTTGCTCTTATGCTTCACAGATGGTTTCCATGCTGAATACAGGCCAACAGACATGTACCAAGTTCTGCCTATGTGCTGTCTAGGATTCAACAGGATGAGAGGTTACGCTTCCCTAACCCATGGAGTCTGCAGTGGTGTTGAGGAATCAGAGAACCGCATAAAAGTGTGTCCTTACATGCAGGTGTGCCTGTGTCTCAGGGCAGATGTTCAGTTCCGAGGTGATAGGGTAGCTGGAGTGGCCAGAGGAGACTTCTTCCATTGGGGAGACGTGACCTCAGGTGACGTGTCAAGTGAGGAGACCTGAAGATTGTTCTGTTTCTCACACGCCTTCTACCACTGAGCTTCCAGTTACTCCTGCCTGCTCTCCTTCCTCCGCCCCACTCCTCGGCCTTCTCTGGTCTCGATTCTACTTCTACCCCTATCTTGGAAATTGTCTTCCAGCTTTATCCATGCCCACGTGATTGACCCCACCCAAATCTGTACAGCAGTGACTGTTCAGTATTTGCGTTCATCTCTGTTTTTTGCCAGATTCCAGACCAGTATTTCTGAATGCCTGCTGCATTTTCATTGGCTCACATCCAGCATATCTGAAGTCAGCCTCCTTGTCCCTCCAGAAATGGTCCCTCTTTGTTTGGTCTCTTATGTAGTAAATGGCATTATCATTTCCTGACTGCTCATTTACGCCACCAAAGCTCAGAGTCCTTCTGAACCAGTGCTGTCCAATAGAACTTTCTGTGATAGATGAAACTGTTCTATAATCTGCATTGTCCAGCGTTGTAGCCACAAGTCATGTGTGGCAATTCTGTGCTTGGAATGTGGCTAGTATGACTGAGGAACTGAATTATGTCATTTTAATTACATTCAAATGCCTGTAGTTGGCTGATGGCTACCATATTAAATAGCATAAGCCTTGATTCTTTCCTCTTCCTTTCTCCCCAGTGTCCAGTCATTGTCAAAGTCCTATAGAGTCTACTTGAAATTTTCTTAGATGGGTCTCCCTTTTTCTCTTCCTTCTGTCACCTTGTTTTAGACTCTTGCTTGCCTGAAATACTCCCCCAAGCCTTTAGAACAGTCTCTCCCTTACCTCTGCAGCTTCTCATTCCATTGCCACACAAGTTTTGTCCTCTGGCCAGAAGAGGTATAATTCTAAATTTTTAAAGCACCTTATTTCCAGCTTTCTGACTTCCTTTTTGGACCTAGCATAATTTCTGTGAAATAATTTTGGCAACTCTGTCAGAGTCAGTATCTGAGCTTACCCCCCTGCTGTTCCTATTATTTCATAAAATTTGACCTGCATTCAAATGGGCCTTGTGCTGGAAAAGGTCAGGAAGACAACACTGAGTCAGCCTTCCTTGAAGCATGCTGACTGTTGACTCTTCTCCCTTCCTCCAAATTTCCACGAAGTGGTTAGGAATTCCCTCCGTGTGGCATCTGTTTACCAGCTGATTCCAGGAGAAGAGACGCTATTAGAAGGGCAGCATGCGTGAAAGACTTTGATTATGTGTGAAGGGCAGGAGCGGTGTGCAGGGGCCCCAGAGAGGAGAGATGGGGGCTGGGTACCAGCTCTGCCCTCAACTAGCTGCGACCTTGGGCAGTTGGGTCCTCAGAACCTGGGGCTTGCCACATGCTGGGTTCTCTTGCTGGGCTTCCCCTCAGATGAGAGGAGATGCTGGGGGCTTTCATAGTGTCTAGTCCTAACGGCCCATGTTTCTAAAACCTTCCTTTTCCTTCGGGACTGAAATCATCCTTTTAATAAAGTGGGAAGAATACTGAATCAGGTCAGAGCACTTGGAGTCTAGACTCAAACCGATTGTTTGGCTGATCCACGAGTTAGCCCTGTACTGTTGGCCTCATTTCTTCACCTGCTAATTGTTAAAAATGATCATCCTGATGAAAAAATTCAAGGAGATAATGTAGATTATTTGTGAGAAGTATAAAAAATTTTTGACGAGCAAAATCTATAGTGTCATCTAAAATAAATAAATATGATCCTGACATTCTAGAAGGAGAGTTCTGTGGGCCTCCTCCCATCTGTTGGAGGGAGATGACTGCTTTCTCAACCTTGGCACCCTTGACATTTTGGGCCAGGTTATAGCCTATTGTGGGGGGCTGTCCTATGCATTGCAGTTTGCTAGTAGCATCCCTATCATTGTGACAACTAAAAATGCCTTAAGATGTGCGATGTTGCGAAACGTTCCTTCAAGGACAAAATCACACCCCAAGTGGAGGGGGCAGCTGTCCTAGACTAAAGTCTTTTTCCCTTTGCTGTTTTATTAAAAAAAAAACAACAACAACATTGATCATACCCTCTACTCGCTGGACACTGGGCTAGGACAAGTGAAATGACTGTCAGACATGCCCCTCATCCTTCAGGAATTGCTGGTCACAGATCACCACCACCAGCACAGAAATGGTCAGTGGGGGGCGTGGAGGTGCTGTCAGAGCAGAGGAGCGAGCAGGTGGTTAAGTGTCCAGGAAGGAGGTGCCTGGAGGAGTGTGATAAATCTGGGGTCGCTGGTTGGAGGAGCTGGCTGGTCTGAGGGCCAGTGCCCTGCTCTCAGCAGTGGACATTTCTGAGCAGCTCGGGGTCCTCAGGTATGACTCCGCACGCTGCAGAGCCTGAAAAAGGGGTGGGAGCTGGCCGCTGGTGCAAAAATCAGTAGTGGCGCGTCACTGCTGACGGGGAGCCCGGGGTTCTGAGCTTCTAGTTCTGCTGAAGCTGCACACTGATTGGGAGGAGAGAGTGGAACCCTGCATTTCAGCAGTTTCGACCCTATATATCTTTGGTGATTTTTGCAGTCTGGAGTTGTCTCTTGTCCTCAGTGTGGTCTTCCAAAATTTAGTAGATAGGAGGGCTGGTTTTCCACTCCCAGTCACCTGGTAACATGGGCAGCGAGGCTGGTGAAGAGATACCATTGACAGTGAGCTTTCTTTATTCTCAAAGAAGAGAAGACACGGAAAGCTGGCTGGCTGGCTTTACGGCCCCCTGGGGCATGTGAACAGGGAAAGAGGATGGCAGTATCTTCTTGGTGTAGCATCTGCTTGATTCCTAATAGTGTTGTTCTTTTCTATTGCTTAGTCACTGCAACAGACCAGCAAATTACAGTTGGGCAGGTATTCTCTGCGTCTGTCAGAGAAGTGAGGAAAAGAAGCTACGGGGAGATTGTGTGTTGCCTGGAGGGGCACTAGCTGTTGGTGGCCATACCAGGTTTTTTCTGGTTTGCCCTTGCTCTTGCTCCCCATCCCACAGGGAAGAGAATGTTGCCAACTCAGGAGGAAAGTGCGAGCGTGGACAGGGAAGTGGGTGGAACCACAGGTGCACCTGCAGCCACAAAGGATGAGGCGTCACAGGGGCTTGCCACGTGTGCTGCCCGTCCCCCCCACCCCCACAACTGCAGATGGAAGCAGACCCTGGCCTGGAGAACATAGATGTGGAGAGCCTCCGGGCGGGTGGGTGGAGGGGAGTGCAGCCTACAGAACACCTTCGCCAAGGCGCAGGCATGTCCACTGTGCATTCATAACTCAGGGCCCAACCGGCCACCTTGGAGATGAGAGAAGCAGACCCATAAACAGCAGAGCCCATGTTGCAAGAAGCTTTTAACGTCCCATGTTGCTGCTTAGACTCCTCACTACCACCCCGTCCATATTGGGTAAGGTTTCTCTTGGATCCCAGAACTGTGCTGCGTTCTGGTGACACCTCAGGAAAACTACACAGGGGATTACCTAGTGAAAGGCTCCCACTTAGGTTTCCTTTTGTTTTCTTTCACCCCTATAAGCTCTTCCACTGAGGGGCATTTTGCCGACTTTAAAAAAAAAAAAAAATGAAATCAACTCTGCAAAGTAACGGCCTTGTTGTTCAGGACTGTGCAGACTCAAGTGCCTGCCTGTCCCATACACGTTCAAGTGTCAGGGACACCCTGGGGCCGGAGGGATCAGGCAGACTATGGAGGAGCTGGCTGTCAAAAGTGGCAGGACTTGGGCAGGTTTGGAGGGAGGCAGTGACTGCCAGGACACCGAGCCCCAGGGCTGACGTGGCACACAGAGAGTTCCTGGACTCCAGGTCAGCTCACGGTCTTCAGTCACTTGGAAGGTGCCTGCTGACCCAGGCCTTCTGCCTTGATGGATTTCTGGGTTCTCAATGTCCGACAACAGCCAGTGCTAGGACCTGAGCATGTCATATAAATCGATGTGAGGGAAGAAGTCATTAGTGGAGAGCTGCAAATCCAGGTGTGGCAGGTTCCAGCCCTAATCCATCCTGCAGAGCTCCAGAAGCAGCTGGGTAGAGAAGGCCCAGGCTTATCCGGGAGGCAGCAGACCAGGGTGGCACGAGGCAGCCCCCCGGGGTCCTAGACATAAAGAAGCTCCCCGTCTGTCTCTCTCTGCCCGACAGCTTGGCTGAGGGCTGTGCTAAAGCCAGTGTGATCCCGGGAGCTGGGCCTCCGAGCTGCCCGCCCACTTCCCAGAGTGGAAGGAGAGCAGGACGCATGGCCCTTGGCTCTAGCCAAGCTGAGAAACAGCCAGAAAGAAAGGGAGCATGTACTTCCCATCCCTTCTTAGAGTGAGGCAAAGGTCTTAGCAAACTACAATAGGGATTAATTCTAGTCCAGCTTTGTACCTCCCTCATGAAGCCTCCCTGATTACCCCAGCCAACGTTACCATGGTTCTCACATGCTGCTTCTACACACTTCTCCAGGGTGGGGACTGTTCACCCAGACCACGTCTGACTGCTGATTCTGCAGCGTCCTTGCTCAGCTTAGGTGTTGGAATAAATAGTGGTTTTTCAGGGTTGAGCAGCATTGGAGGGGCATATGAGTTGTTGAAGATGTGGTTCACATCTCTGAAGGCAGATGGGAAAATAGATTTCTTTCTCGTAACCAGGCAGCTGTCGTGATAGCAGCTAACACCTGCATCCTAAAGTCGTGCCAGGTGGTGGTCTAACTGCTTTTGTGGGCTGTGATGTTTAATCTTCGCCCTAACCCTGAAGAAGGGACACTCCTGTTATCCCCATTTCACAGGTGAGGATATTGAGGCCCAAGGAGGTGGTGTTGCTTTCCCCAGATTATACACGCAGCTGGTAAGGGATCATGTCACAATTCAAATCCAGGTCTGCCTGACCTGAAATCCCTCCCTGCCTTAACTCCTGAGCGAAATACTGCGTGTGGTGGCAAGTGTCTATGATTTGGTCTTTGAATGAACACAGGTGCACCCATGGATGGAAATAATAAGGGAAGGCTCTAGAGAGGAGGCAGGAATTGGGTCTTGGAGGGTGGACAGAATTCAGGTAAGCAAAGGAGATGCAGCCCAGGTGAGAACAAGAATTCTCATAGAACTGGGCTGCTGAAATCACTCATTCACCTGCTGGTCGGTGTCTTTTAGTCTGTGCTTGGCTCCTGATCTTGAGCTCAAGGTGCATGATGGTCTGTCTCCCAGTGCAGGAAGAAGTCCTTTTTCCCTCCCTACTGTTCCATTTCTTTGGCAGCACAGCCATGTATGGATTATCTTACTGTTTTGCAGCTTTGACCCGAAGAGAGCAGTGCAGCAGCTCAGAGCGTGCGGGGTGTTGGAGACGATCCGAATCAGTGCGGCTGGCTACCCATCCAGGTAATGTGCTCACCAGCCATGTCCTTGTGGGACAGCCAAAGGGTGGCGCCCTAGGAAACCTGTTTACGTGCTGTCAGCCAAAGACCGATCCTCCAGAACGTTCCCAAACACTGCGGGTCCAAGCAGGATGCTGACAGAAGAATGTCATTTTTGGCCTGAGAGGTATGGGAGTCAATGATGGTGTCCTCTTGGGCAGCTTTTCAGGTTTCAGATTGCCATTGGTCTGGGCATCGCGCTAGCTAGAGTTGCAAAGGGGATTTTTCCCTTTCCTTTTTTTAATTCAATTTTTTTTTTTTTTTACTGTGGTAAAATGCACCTATTTACTGTCCGAATCATTTTGAAGTGTATAGTTCAGTGGTGGTAAGTAAGTACATTCATACTTATGCAACCATCTCCAGAATTCTCTTCATCCTGCAAAACTGAAGCTCCATCCCCATTAAACACTAAATCACCATTTTCTCCACCCTCCAGCAGCTGGCAGCCACCATTCTACTCTGTCTCCATGTTTTAGATGACTCTATGTTCTTTATATAACTACAGTCCTCCAGTGGTGGGGACTGGCTTACTTCACATAGTCTAATGTCTTTAAGTTTCACCCCAGTAGACATGTCAGAATTTCCTCCCTTTTTATGGCTGAATAGCAGTCCGTTGTATGTATAGACTATATTTTGTCCATCCGTTTGTCAATGGACCCCTTTACCTTTTAAGATAAAATCAAATCTATGATGGAGGATATAATTTTCAGTTAAAAAAAAAAAAAACCCCACTACCAAGATCTAATTTGCATTGTGAGTAAGTGATTGAGCCACCTAGTGTCTGTTGAAGCTATTTCTAGACTGGATCCTTCCTAGATGCTTGCTTGAAGTAGGAGTGGGGTGTGGATGGTGGCCAGCTTGCTCTCGTGAGGTCACACTGCGTCCCAGTGTCACAGAGGCCAGGTATCTTCTTCCAAACCCAGCAGGTTCAGGCATTGTTCTGAACGGTCTGCTCTGGCCAGGATGGAAGCCTGTTAGTATTTTCTTTCAATCACCTTTCTCCCTGCTCAGAAGAAAGACAGGGAGTATCCTGGGGCTCCATCTCCCTTTTCAACCCCAGGGTCTGAACGCAAATTGCTGACAACTCCATGATTAATGAGGTGAGCCCTGCTTGCCCTTCTTGGATGAGGGCTTTGTCTGCCCTGCAGTGCCCAGCTTCAGTCTTTTGATTGAGGGAATGGGGCTCGGGCCATGGGCATAGCCGTTCAGTCTTGAGTTCAAAGAACTGTAGTCTAGCCAATTGGATCGACTTTCAGTGGCTGCTCTAAGCACAGCATCCAGATCAGTCATGGTTCCTACACCTTATGAACGTGGCAAAGACCTTAGGGAGCTGCCCAGCCATTGCCTTTCAAAGGGAGCTCCACAGGCAGCCAGGCCCCGCTCCTGCTCCTGCTCTGTTGGCCTCCCCAAAAGTCTTTAGTCTGCTGTCCTCACTGTTTCTCAGTATTGCTTCACAGTCCATTAGTGGCTCAGGAAGTTGATGTGACAGGTCATGATCAACATCTTGTTTATTTAATGAAATAACTGGGGATGGAAAAGAAGGCAGTTTGTGGTAGAAAGGGATGTTACAGTGTGACCTTACTTGAGCTTTATATATAGACCCGGGTGTGTCATGATTTAAAAGGCACTTTTGCTGATGAGGCTCACAGAAGGAAGTGAACTGCTCAGGGTGGCCATTGGCTGTGGTTGAGTGAAGACCTAGACACACCCTTCCTCTGCCTGGCTACGTGGCGGTTGCCAAGCATCTTTGTGCCCACATTAGAGTGTGGACATCCAAACAGGTTGAACAGGACTGAAGAGTAGAGCAGGGTTTGATGTTTGCCCCCTGGGGCTGAGCCCAGACCTGAGGCTTGGTGTGAAGCTGCACCCTGCCTGCTCCGGCTTGTACATAGAAGTCCAGATTGCAGAGCTGTGCACAGGGCCAGAGCCAGAGGACGCTGATGGTTGAAGCCTTGGCCTTTGTGGAGTCAGGCCTGGCTTCCATGGTCAGCTCCCATTCTCCTTGGCTAGGTAACCTTAACCGAGTAGATTGACCTCTGAGCCTGCGTTCCCTGATCACTGAGTGATTACATCATTGCCATTTGTAACGAATGACATAATGCCTCTCAAATCCTCCACACAGTGCTGGGCGCTTAAGTGTTTAATAACACCTTTATCACTCATTGAGGTATGAGCAAGAAACTACATGCTTATGGGTGCAATTATCTGGGTAAAACAGGCCTGTGCCAGAAATACTTAGCTTTGTCTTTGTGAAATTCCCAAGTGTCTGATTACCTCAAAAGAGCATTTCAGAGTTCTCTAGGGAATTGAAAAGGTCAGGCTAAGATTCTCTAAAGTCTGTCAAAACTGGAGCCGAGTAGTCCCCTGTGACACTGTTGAGGGTCCTTTTACAAGAAACTTAGGTATCATGGGTCCTCACAGCCACACCTGTACGGTGCGGCACAATGACCCCCAGGGGAGCCCAGAAGCCCATCTTCGTCCATAACATATAACAGGGCTGCTGGAGGGCTTGCCTGGGAGGCGTGAACATGGGGACCATGCCAAGCCCGGGAAGAGGCAACCAGGGACGTGCATGAAAGTGAACTATTCGAGGGCAGGTGGAACTGTGGGGATCCGTCTCCACATGTAAGGAGCCACATGTTTTCACCAAGAACTTTCTAACACAGGACAAGTACCTATCAGGACAAGTGCTTTGTAGGGGATGTGAACCTCTTTTCTTGGAGAACATCAAGGAGGGGGCTAGAAGTCTGGGTCTGCTGTGGTCAGCTCTAGACCATGCTTCAGGCCAAGGTCCCGTGCCTCTCTGCTGCCTCGCTTTCCCCCTCCACGCCTGCTCGCAGCCTCGCTGTGAAATCAGAGCGACAGTGTGCAGCGGCCGCATTCCTCCTGGTTGTGCTGCCGCAGCACAGAATCCTCTGTTCTCCAAGGTGGAAGAGGAAGCAGGGGGAGGATTTGACTCTTATGGGCTCCCATGAGCTGCTGGAGAATGAGAACTTCATGCCATCCTCCCCTGTTGACCCAGCTGCTTGCTCCACGTCCCATCCCTGTTGAGCATCGAGCTCTGTGCCAGTGGTTGGGAGGGAATTAAGGATCTAAGTCCCAGCCCCTGTCAGGAGCTCAGGGTCTGGGAGAAGTGCTAAAAACCTAGAACAGAGAGCAACATACAATTAGGTGCAAACTGGAGAAGAAATGTGGCTTCGTGAAGGAGGTGAGGTTTGAGGTGGGCCTTGAAGGGTGAGAAGGCTTTGCATCAGTGTGAGGGTGGGGGACAGTGGGTGGATACTGCCAGCCTGGAAGCAGGGCCGTGTCCGGGACAGAAGGGACGAAAATGTCTCCTGTGCGGTGATCAGGGAAGAGGCCTGCTCTGCCAGTCAGTTCTCAGTCATCCTTTCTGCTCAGTCTTCGATTCTTAGTATCCCAGATAGGCTTTTCTCCTCATCCAGACAACCTCTTCCTTGGCAGCTGAGAGTGCATTGCCTCCAAGTGTGTAGACCCATATGGAAAACCTGCCTCTTAGTGGACAGCCGGTGGATGTCCTTCCCTGCCTCCCTGATGGGTCTGCACCTCTTTCTAGGAGGTGATTGTGAGGGGCATCTGTACATCTGGTTTTCATAATTGCAAGTATTATGGAGAGTGTAGGGAAGGAAGGAAAGACTGGGATTTTCCAGTGTCATAAAAAATGTTACTTACTGCTGTGATTTGAACATTTGGGCTTAGACCCAGAAAGCTGCCTTACCTTTGCTGTCTTAGCAGATTTTGCTGAAGGCTCAAACAGCAGATTCCTCCCCAAACTGCCGTTCAAAATACTACCTTTTGGAAAGAGGCCACCACCATAGTTGTATGGCCCTTTTGTTAGTGCTGAGGTAGAGCTGGATCCTACATTTTGCTCCATTTAGATCCTAATCCCCTTCGCCCAGCCACAGGGCCCAGGGTGGGCTTTCTTTGAAAGCTTAGGGGTGGGGAGAGGGCTGCAGGGCAAAGCTACCACACCTGTACCTTCCTGACTCCGTCCATGGCCTGCCAGTTCTGCACCTGCCAGTCAGGGTGACCATTTGGAGCGACCTCAATGGTTAAACAAAAAATCTCCCTTCCTGCTTCATGCAGGAGATAGGCATGTCTGCTGTGTCTGGGGATCAAGTAAATGAGGTGTTCGAGCTCCAGGGTTCCCATTGAGGGGTTAGCTCTGGAAGGAAGTACCATGGACTCATGTGTATTACCTCAGAATGTAGAGTTGAGCAATCATTCTGTCACCCAGATGTGGGGAGACCTTTGTGAGCCCGGAGGGACCTGAGTGGATTGGGAGTCATCCCAAAAAGAATTCATCTCCTTGGCGTTAAGACCCAGCACAGCAAAGTGACTTCACTTGGTTTAGCTTGTCAGGTAACCACAACTCTGCGCAGCTGTTTTCCACAGGAAACTTTAGTGCCTTCTTTGATGAGGGGAGTAAGGACTTAGAACATTTTCCTGTGTTTCCAACTTGAGTGGTCAAAGGGCACGTGCTGCTTTATGGGGAAGAAAATGCCAGAGGAAGACCGTGCATGGCCCGGGGTCAAGGTCATCATAAAGTGTCCAGAGGTCACGTCCCCAGGAGCCCAGGCAGAGGGCAGCCCTTTTCAGCCAAGACTTCAGCCTACTGGTGTCCTGGTCACAGGCCGCTTAGCCTTATTCTGAAATGGACACGTGTCCTACGCCCCCAAAGTCCCGAGAGCCCGAGAGGCCAGACACAGAGTTGGCAGGCCGCTGGTGGCTCTCGGGGACACCCTTGCCCCACCCTCAGGCTCTCTCTCTAAGAATTATGGCGTTCTGGGAGTCTGACTTAAAATGAAAATACATCATTCAATTTGAAATGTGCTGCCGTGGCTAAGAAATATGTCCATTATCGTGCACATAAAGCACCGTGATAAATGCCCCGTCTGGGAAGAGAAGCTCGGCCACCGTCACCTGGCTCCTGTGCCCTCCTCGGGCTCCCTCTGGGGGGTTCAGAGCAGCCTTGTGTCCCAGGGGATTTGTGAAGCATGCTCCATTTAACCCAAACGTGTGTGTCGGGGTGGGGGGTGTGCTTGAATATGCAATGTTTATATTTTAAAAACAAAACTCACCATACATCTTCATGCATCTCCCGTTGACCTTAGAAAAAGTCCGTGGTGCTTTCTGTAACTTCCTGTAAAGACTTCGCTTTTGCTGGCCTCCAGCCCCTCAGCCCCCTGCGGGTGAGACTTAGGAAGTAGATGGAATACGTGAGAAGTTGGCTTGGTTCACCTTTCCATTTAATTGTGATTAAACAGACACGTAGTTACCTGCCTTGCTATTTAAAATCCCGCCAAAGCCTCAGTCGGTTAGGCGTCTGACTCTTGATTTTGGCTCAGGTCATGATCCCAGGGTGGTGAGATTGAGCCCCATGTCGGGGTCCATGCTGGGTTTGGAGCCTGCTTGAGATTCTTCTCTCCCCCTCTGCCCCTCCCCGGCTTATGTGCACACATTCTCTCTGTTTCTCTCTCAAAAATATTAAAAAGCTCACCAAGAGTCAACTTATTTTGGACTGAAACAGTTTTCTGTCAAGATCTTATAGCCTTTAATTCTGGCTTTTGGAAACCCTCCCTTGGAGGCAAGTGTTGGTCACTGGTCAGCTGCAGACACTCGTCTGTATCTGGGCAGCGCTAGGACTGATGAGATTTTCTGCTCCTCACTTTGTATCTCAGCTGCAACTCAGAGCCGATGGGGAAATTGCTTTACAGAGCTCCCCCCACCACCCACATGCACAAGCCTCATCTCATTTGTTCATCATGTTGACTCGTTTCAGTGGTTTTTGTTATATTCTCAAAATCGTACAACTATCACTACTAATTGAGAACATTTTCTCATCCCGGGGAAGAAACCCTATTTCCACTGGTGGGTCACTACCTCTTTCCCCTCCTCCTAGCCTCGGTGACCGCTAACTGACTTTCTCTTTCTATAAACTTGTCTGCTCTGGGCATCGCATACAAATGGAAGCATATGATAAGTGGCCTTTTGTGTAGTCAAGGTTTTAACATGTACCAGATCTTCATTCTTTGATGTTGCTTAATACCATTGTACTGTAAGCATACCCCGTGTTTTATCCCTTAATCAGTCAGTGGACATTGGGGTTAGTTCCACCTCTTGGCAGGTCTGAATCATACTGCCGTGAATATCCATGTATGTTTTTTTGTGTGAAGATGTATTTTTATTTCTCTTGATTATATACTTAGGAGTGGGATTGTTGGCTCATATGGCAACTCGGTTTTCCCTTTTGAGGAGCTGCCAGACCGTTTTCCACAGTGGTTGCCCCATTTTAATTCCCACCAGCGATGTATGTGGCTTCGTGTTTCTAAGTGTTCTGGTCAATGCGTATGTTGTCTGTTTTATTATGGCCGTCCTAGGGGGTGTCTGGTGGTATCCCACCATGATTTTCATTGTATTTCCCTGAGGACTAATGATGAGCATCTTTTCATGTGCTTATTGGCCATTTGTATATCCTCGTTGGAGAAACACATTCAGAGTTTTTGCCCATATTTTAATTGGGTTATTTGTCTTGTTGGTACTGTAGGAGTCCTTTGTGTTTTCTAGATGCTAGTTGCTTGTCAGATGAATATGTTCCTCATTTTCACCCTGATCATGACCTGACATGCCATCTTCAGAGGGTTTTCCTGGTGGCCTGCTGTTGTAGAGATGGTGTGATGCAGAGCCTCCTACCCTGGTGGTCTTAAAGGGACTCTTGGAGTTGGTCTAATCCAGCCAGTCTTGCTTGAGGGAATCTATTCGGGGGAAGGGAAGTGCCAAGTACTACCACTTTGACAGATCCACTCTATCTGTTCACATTCATCCATTCAGGACCTTGCAGGGAGACATGTTCTCTAGAAAGTTCCCTCATGTAGACGGTTTAATCTAGTATTGGGCTCTAGATGGGACCTCAGTCAACAGAAACGTCCCCCTGCTGTGTCTGTTCCACCATTCACAGCAGCAGTGTTTACCATGTGCTGTCGAGCCTGGGGAGCTTCTTACGAGGAAGCATCTGTCCAACCTTGCCTCTGCTTCTGATCTCCCCATTCTTACCGGGAGGAATCACACCCCCAGCTGTAACTACTCTACCAGATCTACACATCTCCCTAGCAGGCTAGGGGCACCGAGGGTGAAGCACGCCTTTATTCCAGAGGAAGCATGACCTTGAAGTCCAGGACATTCAGCCAGGCCCCTTGCCTGTGAGTCCAAATCCAGGGAGAGCAGGGATGAGTGTGCCATCTGTCCCTGAGGCCACTATAACTCTGTATAACCCAGGGCTGAGGCCACTGTTGGGACCTAGTGTAATAGACTAAGGATGGGAGCTCTTCTCCCACCAATAATGTGAAATGGGAGAGCAGCCAGGCCCAGGATTAGCTTAAAGGATACATCCTGACCAGTGATCACACAGCCATACTGCGAGTGGGGGAGGACCTGTCCAGGGCCACCTGAGGGAGGGCAGAAGGAGCAGGAACAAAAGCAGTGGACTCACACTATACAGGCAGATGGTAGGGTTGGTTCTTAAGACAGTGGTTGTCTAGACTAACATTATGTTCTAGAATAAACATTTTGCAAATGCACACTTTTGCATATTTCAGTGAATGGAGTGACAGGTAATGCTCTGAAGATGTTTTGTGTCCATTCGAGCACATAAAGGATTGTCCTGCCCCAAAGCCAATAGTGCCCTTTGGAGAAAAACACCAGTAGAGAGAGAAGGTTTAATGTTGGGATTCCAGCCATTTTATTGGTCAGGAAAATACCTATTCTTCTAAAATGTAAGTGTGTATAAAGATACCATGATAGGTGTTGAGAAATTTAAAAATGTATCTTCACCCAGCCAAGGGAGGCCAGAGTCTAGCAGACAAGCTAAGAAATGTATAAAAACTATCTTGTAGAGAAGGCATAAAGCTCTGTACCCCACATGGGAACAGGAATAGTGAAAACGCTGAGGGAGGGAGATTCTGTGGTGGTAGAGTACCTCAAGCAGAAATCCTGGACCCCCTGTGGTCCTATAGAGGGGTCTTCCCTAATTTTACATGGCCACAAAAAAGCTCCCATCCAGATGTTCCTACCAAATCAGGAAGTTCTGTTAAGAAACCCTACTTTTGGAAAACTAATCACATATCCTGTTTAGCTTCGTTTGGAAAGTTTTCCTTCTACAAGTGAGGGAGCTTTTCATGCAGAGACTTCGTCTAAGAGCACAGAGTTCCATGGAAAAGGCAATCCACAATTGATTCCGGGTCCTTGGCTGAAGGACACGTACGTGCCCCTTTGGTAGCTCATGAGGGAAGCTCTTCTCAGCAGGTGGTCTGCTCCGGGCACACTCCTCCCCCATCAGTGCGCCCCGGTGCAGGTATCCAATGAAGCCTTTGTAAGAAAAGGGGGAGAGGGTCAGGCGGAAAGGGACAGTGACTTAGATCTCAGGAAGCTTTCTAAGCACTCCACATCCATGAACTCCTTGGCCACCAAAGTGTTGGAGGTACTTTGTGAGGCAGTTGATGTTCTCTCCGTTTTGGAGACATCCGTGTGGGATGAATCCAGGAGGTGACTTCCCTAAGGTCACACTACCTGTCTGTGTCAGAGCAGGCTTCTTGGCTTCTGTACTCCAAGCTCGTTCTGTACCAGCCTTGGTGTCTTTGCAGTCACATCTCCCTACCGTCTTGTCATTTCCTTGAGCCTGTAACCTCCCTGAGTTATGGAACTGTCAGCAGTAAGAGAGCTTCAAATTAGAACCGTTTAAGGTTTTTAGCCCAGCTAAATGCTGCTCTGATTATTTCCCCAGAGAAACTGCAAACTCGTAGGGAGAAAGACGACGAGTGAGCACACAAATAACTGTCTTGCAGGATGGGGTGGGGTGGGGCTGTACAAAGTCACATATTGGGTATGGTTGCACAACTTTGCAACTAAAATTTTATGGCATGTGAGTTATCTCAATAAAACTGTTATATTAAAAAAAAGGCATAACGCCTAAACAGCACTTATACAGGGTGAAAAAAGTAAGGGGGAGAATGCTTGTTGTTACTTGCTTTTAGGCTTACTCCCTAACACCCGTAGCTATGTTAGAAACCTTCCACCAAACCAAGGTAATTAGTGACTGAGGCGGTGGGGAGGCCGGGAGCTCAGTCTCCATTTTCCTTTGCCTCCCAGGGCGCTGAGGAGCATGGCCTGGGAGGGAAGGGGACCCGAGGCCCGTGCTGGCGGATGGTTGTGGAGCCCAAGGAGAGGCCCTCGGAAAGAACCAGCTTCCCAAGCGTGTGCCATGGGCACCACCCACCAGGAGTGCCTAATATTCCACTGTGCTCCACTCCTTGGATGAAATTTCTGAAGGGACCCAATTTAAAGACAAATGTGCTCCAGGAGAAGGGGTATAATCCATTTACTCCCCAATAATACTTTTTGAAAAATTTTACTCTGCAAACATTTTTTAAAAAATTTTTAATGTTTTGAGAGAGAGAGAGAGAGACAGTGAGACAGTATGAGCAGGGGAGGGGCAGAGAGAGAGGGAAACACAGAATTCGAAGACAGGCTCTGAGCTAGCTGTCAGCACAGAGCCCGACACGGGGCTCAAACCCATGAACTGTGAGATCATGACCTGAGCCGAAGCCGGACGCTCAACCGACTGAGCTACCCAGGCACCCATGCAAACATTTTTTAACGTCAATTTATTATGAGAGAGAGAACATGCACTAGTAGGGGAGAGAATCCCAAGCAGGCTCCATGCTCAGCATGGAACCCAGTGCAGGGCTCAATCTCACAAACTGGTGAAATCATGACCTGAGCTGATAGCAAGAGTCAGATGCTTAACCGACCGAGTCACCCAGGTGTCCCCCACCTCGGTTGTTAATACGTGAGAATGAGTGAGATGAACAAGCCCACTGAGTGGTCACTCAGCCAGGCCCCAGATGCACAGTCTCGAGGCGGCACCTAAATGATTTCCAAACAGGCGATGGGGATCGCGTGTGTTCCCGAGGACAGGGCATGTGCAGCAGTCCCCTGATGCCTCCAGAGGGGCCAGCCGGTGCTGCTGGACGCTTCTGCCAAGGACGCAGAACCAGTGGGAACCGATGGCCAAGCTCACCTGCAGTGGGGTTTGGATGGGAAATGCGGCCTCCTTAGAGTAGAATTGTATGGAAGCAGAATGTGCGGTGTGAGGAGGTTGTGAGCGTCCCCTCTGGAAACGGGGAAGGAGCAAGGAGGGTCAGAGTGACATCTGTGTGAACGAATGTTGCTTTCAGGAGAAAGGGGGCAGACCCCGCCCAGGAAACCGTTCACTTCCTGAAAAGTTTGCATGTGTTTAGAGATCTCTTCAGAGGCCAAGAGCCCAACCTAAGGCCTACTGAAAGATTCCCTTCCAGAACATACCAAAGCACACTTACTGAAAAGAGGATGGGATTGTGAGTGCTCTTCATTTTTTTTTTTTTTTTTATGGGAGCTGCTGAACACTTCATTCATGGTGGGCTCGCATCACTCTAATGAAATGGGGAAAATCCTAAGTGAAATCTACTCTGTGACTTTAGGTCATATCATGATCTCATGGTTCATGGGTTCAAACCCAGCATCAGGCTCTGTGCTGACAGCTTGGAGACTTGAGGCTGCTTTGGATTCTGTTTCTCTCTCTCTCTCTCTCTCTCTCTCAAAAATAAGCATCAAGAAAAATTTTTAAAAAATTCCTCCTAAAGTATACCAAAATGTGTGAATGGTAGTAACACTAGGTGTTAGGATAAGGCTACCTTTTATTTGCTAATGTGTATTTTCTGCATTGGCTCAGTCGGTTAAGCTTCTGACTCTTGGTTTCAGCTCAGATCATGATCTCACAGTTTCGTGGTTCGAGCCCCGTGTCAGACTCTACACTGACAGTGTGGAGCCTGCTTGGAATTCTCTGTCTCCCTCTCTCCTCTCCCCTCCCCCACTCATGGTGTCTCTTTCTCTCTCTCTCAAAATAAATACACTTTTTAAAAAAGGTTTTAAATGGGAAGTATCAACTTAATAAAAGAAAACCAACCTACATTCCAGGCAAAGCTCTCCTCCAGCGGCAGAGGGGAGCTCCGTGCCTTTGCCTGGGCAGAAACCCTGTGAGTGTTTCAGCCTCTGGTCAGTCCTCCCAGAGAGACCCCCAATATCCCCTTTTTCCCCTCTCCTGCTCGTGATGGTATAATTCAGCCGCACAGTGAAATTCTCAGATTGGAGGAAGACGACAAGCCCCAGCAATGTTTGTTGTTTTTTGTTTTTTTTAACCGCTCTGAGAACAGCTTCATGCCAGGACTAGCGACCGCGTGGGGCACTGTCTGAGATGGCTGCGGCCCTTGTGTGGCTGGGAGGCAGGACCTGCTGCCTGACCCACCTACTCTCCCTCCAGGTGGGCCTACCATGACTTCTTCAACCGGTATCGGGTCCTGGTCAAGAAGAGAGAGCTCGCCAACACGGACAAAAAGGCCATCTGCAGGTCTGTCCTGGAAAGCCTCATCGAGGTGAGCTGGGCGCACCCTCCGGACGCTTACCTGGAATGCCCTGAGAATTGGGGATTTGGGGAGTTAGCAGCCCTTTTTGGTCTTCATCTTTATTAAAACTGTTTGAGATGTTCATCCATTTTCCACCCTCAGCGACTCTAAAAGAGAAGCCCCTTCACGTACACAGAGTACTTTTTTCATGTCTCGGCCCATGTAGAAAGTAAAAATGTACAGCCCGCTGGGGTTTGTGATGAGGCCGCTGCCTGCCGGCTTGTGATTCTGGGTTCTCTGAGGCCCGAGGCTCCATACATCTGCCCACACTGCCCACCTGCCCGGGGGCTCAGCTTCGAAGTCAGCGTTTGGGAAAGTAGGTGCGCTTTTCCTATCTTCTTGCATAGCTGCCTCAGGCCTTCCCCTAAACATTCCTTGTAAATAAGGCAACAGATGTAATTAACACAACCTGAACTCAAACCTGAGCCTGGAGACTGGAGCTACTCCAGGGCCTTCAGTGAGGGGGCATATCCTGAATATTAGCTCCACAGGGTGTTCAGGGATTATAGTGGGATATGGTAAAAGTGGTCTCGATAAAGGGATTACATCAAACATCTTCCCTTTCGAAAGGTAACATCATGGAGGGAACTACATCAAAAAATTTTCAAGTATGGTTCATTCTCACACATTGTAGGCATTAAGGGCATCGACACCCACCTGCCCCCAGCACGGTAAAAAAAAATCCACATATAACTTGGAATTTCCCGAAAGTGAACTACTAATAAATAGCCTCTGTTGACCAGAAGCCTGGTGCCTGGTGTGCTGCGTTGCAGACACTTGTGTCCTTTATCGCACAGGACAGTCTTTGTATTAGTGCCCGCCCCTGGTTATAAGCAGTGAGCCTAACACAGCCAGGAGCGTTTGGAACGGGTGAACTAAGTGAATTCCCTAATGAGAAATTATATGAACATGTGCTGTTTCCTTTGCTTGAAAGGCGTTTTTCCTCTTCCCATAGTCTGCCTAGGTTCTACCCTCCTTCCCAACTGGGCTCTTAAAGTGCCTTCTGGTCTGTGAAGCCCGTTCTGACATCCCAGAAGGAGTTAGTGACCCCATCCTCTATTGGCCAACAGCACTCTGTTTCTGTCTTCCGTTACTGCATTTATCCCCTGTCTTGTTCTGTTCCTGGCACTGTTACTGGTTCCTACAGGAGCTCTGAGCTTGTGCAGGTGGCTGTATGGGTGACTAGCTGGGGAGGGGGGGGAACCTGTCATAACTGTCACCTGCCAATAACGGCTCATGGTTATGAAGCACGTAGAACTTTAACTGTTTCACATCCTTCATCTAATCTTCCCAGCACCTTAGAGGGATGCAAACATCTTCCCTGTTTGATAGATGAGGACACTGAAGTATAGAAAGCCGGTGAAAGTTTCCCAAGGTGTTACAGGTGGACCGGCTCAGCACCCCCCCAGCCACAGTGCCCACTGAGCCAGTCGGATGGATTGACGGCACCATGCATAACTAACCTTTCTGCAGAAAGAATAGGGATCAGTGCTTCAAGACTTCTCCGGGGACCTTGTATTTCCTGTTTCCCTCCCCATTCGGGGGCCACATTTTCTAGTCACCAGGGCTGCTAGGGTGAAGCCACATGTTAGCCCAGAAGGGCACCTGCCAGCATCAAGAAAGTGCCCAGGGCACTTAAGAACACAGTGACTAGGAAAGGAGCTGGTGGTCTGGGGGCCAGACAACAGGTGCTTAGTAGTTGGGAGTTTAATGGGAGGGAGGCTTGAGGTTGTTCATGAGTGATAGTCTCTTTCTGCAGGCATTGTATCCCATCACCCCCAACCTGAATCTGTTTATTTAATCCCACCAGTGTGTGTTGCATTCTTTCTGTGTAATCTAACCTAGAGTGGTCACTCACTGTGAGCCTTATAAAAGAGCATAATGCATGCCCCGTGCCCTCCAGGACTACTACTAATACCTGATGCGATTATAGACCTCACTGTAGGGAAACAGATTATGAAGACCTGAACCTTGACCGTGACAGGGGAGCAGAATATTAGCAAGCATCTACTAGGAGCCTAGGGAGCATAAGGAAGTATGTATGTGAGTAGTGCAAAGAAGAGATAGTATTGCAGAGTGGGCGTGGGGCAGTGAGAGACCTCTGGCCCAGGAGTCCTGGGTCTTCATGTCTCCAGAGAGACCTTGAGGAAGTCACTTCATGCCAGGCTTTGGTCTTGCTATCTGAAATAAAAGGAGTGGCTTGGGATGGATTGCTGAGATTTCTTTCTGCCCCCTCAGTCTAGGATTCTTAGCCAAGAGTTCTCAAAAAGATCACTCCAGTTGATGGGTATGTGAATGGTGTTGTCAGCAAGTTCAAGGAGTTAGAGAAAGCAGATCTGAGGTAGGAGATGTGCCCCAGACACGTGGGCTAAGACTGTGGCTATCAGGCTAGTGGTGGACTGGTCACAGCAGGTGGGACCTTTGGAAGGATCCTCATTTGTGCAAACAGTGGCTTTGCAGACCAAGTCTCACCACCCTTTCTGGTGGTTTTTCCACAAGAGGAGATGAGCATGTGCTCTCTGGTTCCCGGCATGCAGCAGATCCCCCCCAGGCCCTGGCTCTGCTGAAGCCTGAGCAGCCGGGCTTCCTTCCTTCCTGTGAGGGCTGAGCCACCCTACTTTGGCTCCCCGCCCCTCTTCCCTGAGAAGCAGCCCCTGCCAGCAGGGCAGTGATGAAGCCTGGGCCTCGGCTGCCTGGGAGCATCTCCCCCTCATCCAGCCTGTTCCTCCCAGCATGTGCTGAGGGGCCGTTGGGCTCATGGCCCTGAACGGAGACAGGGATGAGAACCAGGCCACCACCTCACCTGTCCCAGCTTCACCTGTGGCCTGGCTGTGACTGGGGACGGTCGGTGACAGTCCAGCTGGATGCCATGTCCCAGCTTAGGCAGTTCCATCTTCCCTGTGTGAGAAAGCCATAAGGTGTGGTGATTCAGCATTATTTCAGAGCCATTTGTCAACCTGAAACATGTTATTGTATGTGTGTTTTTCTTAGACCTTGGCTCATTATTTCTTCCTTAGGGTCTTCATGGTGATGAACAAAATTAGGTAGAAGTTTATCTACAAAGAGTACTCAGTTGCAGAGGGTTGACTGCCAAGTGCTCTACCCCAGCTTGTCCTCTAGCACACTGCTGGGTCATCTTTCCTTATCCACAGGGGTGAGCACAGGGAAAGGTAATTAATATTAATCTAACTAGATATTTTTAAGATGGTAATTATATGTCAAATCTCAAAACCAGGTCTGAAGTCCAGTAAAATTCATTTGGAGAGCGATATGCAATCTGAAATCATGCATACAATGGTGTGACCATTTCGGGATAATCTTTGTAAAATGATCTGAGTGGGCCATTTCCTTGCTCAGCACCACCGGGGGCTTCCCATCCCAGTTGTGTACTGTGGCCTGTGAGGACTTTGGTGATTTGTTCCTCCTGCCCCCACACTTAAGCCTCCTGGGTCTCTTGTTCCTCAAACATACCCAGCTTTTGCTACCACAGGATGCTCGCATCTGCTCTGCTCTTCTCCTGGAACTTTCCTCTTCCCAACATTTCCCAACATTCTCTTGGGAATGCCTCTTTTAGTTTATTTAGGTTTTTGCTCAAATACCACCTCCATAAAAATGCCTTCCTGGATTACCCTATTTAAGTATCCCCATCCCACGCTTAAATCCCCATTTTTATTGTCTTCATAATCTTCACCACTGTCTGAAAACCTTGCTTGCCTTTGTACTCTCACCATGATGTCAGTTGCTTGAGGACAAGCCTCTTGTTCATTGTTGCATCCTGGACACCATAGCCTGGGTGTCTAGTAGTAGGGACTTCGTGGTCTGTCTAATGGATGCTGAGACTTGGGGTGTGTCTAAGGAGCAGGTGTATGCGAGCTCTGACCAGGGAACTCTGCATGGAGGAACCAGATGGTAGGGCATGATACCTCACTGATGCTCCCCTCCCTGCCTTGTAAAGGATCCTGACAAGTTCCAGTTTGGCCGCACCAAGATCTTCTTCCGGGCAGGCCAGGTGGCTTACCTGGAGAAGCTTCGGGCTGACAAGTTCCGGGCAGCCACAATCATGATCCAGAAAACTGTCCGGGGCTGGCTGCAGAAGGTGAAATACCGCAGGCTGAAGGCGACTGCCTTAACTCTGCAGAGGTATTGCCGAGGACTCCTGGCCCGCAGGTGAGCCAAACTGGGGCACATCTGATGTGGCAGATTCTGGGGAAAGGGGATTTGGTTGGCCTCTCTCAGCCTCATGAGAGTGGTTCCTCCCAGAAGCTGGGCACATGTCTCCCATGCCCTTCTCACCTGAGGGAGTAAGTCTGGCTCAAAGTGTCCTGGTTCCCCGAGTCTGTCCCCATCCCACCAGTACTAATCTAGGATGCTGTGTGGGCCGCAAAACCACTATTTTCCCTTTGCCTAAATCCCAAAGTTATGTTTTAGAAAGAGACCAATTCAGCCTTCACACCTTCCACTAAGCTTCATTATTTTACAGCACCAGTTTCCAAATCCCTCGGGAGTTTGGGAATGAGAGCTGGAAAGATCCTGGAAGGTCTCTATGTAAATTCGTTGCAAGGAGCCAGCACTGAGGGTAGGACTTTAACTACAGGCAGTTCTGCCGGGGCCGAGCCTGGATGCCCGTCAGGCCCCCCAGCTGGGCACCATGCAGCAGAAACTGCTTCCCTTCCCACCTGGTCTGGTTGGGTGGATAAAGCACCAAAACAGAGTGAGCACCTCCACTGAGAGGACACGTGGAGTTCGTGCCCCAGGAGACATGCAGGACCCACATAGGGAGAAAGCTCTTACGAAGAGTTAGACTGTAGAATCAGCCTCACCTCAGGCATGGTGGGGCTGGTGGGTCCCCTCCTCCTCCGGAGCTCCGCTAGAGGACTTGTGAGAGCCTTTCTAGCTTTTAACATTGAGACTCCGAGCACTGGCTATGAGCCTGGCACCAAACAGAGCCCTGAAGGAGGGTAAGAAGTGTCAGACTGACTTAGTCTTACTTGGGGGGTGCGGTGGGGAATGTAGAAGTGAAACAGGAAAGTCGGTGCCTATGCATAGTGTATCCCTGGGTGGAAAGGGCAGGGGAGACGAGAGAGCAGGGAGATAGGAGTGCAGGCCTGCGAAGGTCTTACTCATTCAGCAGATATATAGAAAGACTTCTCAGCATGGAGGAGCTCATGCTGCCGTTCAGAGCCTGAGCTTCAGCTGCCCGTGCCCTTGCTGCGTTCTGTGAGGGTGATCAGTGTGGGCTTGGCCGGAGTGTCCAAGCAGGGCTTAGTGGGGAGAGGCTGGCGTTCACACATGGCTCTCAGGCCTCTGTCAGCAGGGCCTACCTGCGCTCTCCCTCCCCAGGCTGGCCGAGCGTCTGCGGAGGACGCGAGCCGCCATCGTGCTTCAGAAGCAGTACCGCATGCGGAGGGCCCGCCTGGCCTACCAGAGGGTCCGCAGGGCCGCCATCACCATCCAGGCCTTCACTCGGGGCATGTTCGTGCGGAGAATCTACCAGCAGGTGTGTAACGGGGACTCGGGGGCTTCAGGCCAGGAGCTAAAGCAGCAGCAGACGTGTTGTCACCACCACAAACATCATGGGGGTGCTCCTAACTTTCTTCTAAGTGATTTCACACCTTTGCTCCCACTGAAACCTTTCCAAGTCTCATGAGGTATAGTGTTGTTAGTCTTCTAGAGAAATGGAACTGTGTGTGTGTGTGTGTGTGTGTACATACACATATGCGGGGACTCTCAGGAAATTGTCCGCATGGTTATGGATGCTGGGAAGTCCCATAATCTACCATCCATAAGCTGGAGGCCCAGGAAAGCTAGTGGTGTGATTCAGTCCATGTCGGAAGGCTTAAGAACCAGAGGAGCTAATAGTGTGAACCCTGGTGTGAGTGCAGGAGAAAATGAGATGCGAGGCAGGAGGAAAAAGCCTTTTGTTATCTTCGGGCCCTTGGGAACGATTCTCTCCACCACTGGGGGAGGACAGTCCACTCATTCAAATGCTCATCTTCTCTAGAAACACCCTCAGACACACCCAGAAGCAGTGTTTAATCTGGGCACCCTGAGACCACTCGAGTCCACACATGAGAGTAACCATCCTAGGTCAGAGGGGTGCGTATCGTTGGGCCCCTCTGACAGCTGAGATGCTTGGGGAAGCTGTCACCTGGCCAAGGGCGCTCGGTGAGCCAGTGGCAGAACCTGGTGACCTGTTGTGGGCTCGTTCAGGCTTGAGAGCAGGGAGCGATATAAGCATCATCAGGTCTCAACCCTTCGTTTAATGGGTTCAGAATCTGAAGCCCAGCAAGGTAAGACCAGGATGGCAGGACCCTGACCTCCCTGCCAGGCTGTACATGATTCCAGCAAAACTGAAATACTCAGGTACCTGGAGTCAGGGCACAGCCATTCCAGCGTATCACCCCGACACAACTGAGCTCAAAGCTAGGATGAAGGACAGATCAGAAGGAAGTGTCTAAAATATTCTTTTTTCCTAAAGAGAACATTTTTCTCTTTTATGATCAGAGAAGGTATGATTTTCTAAATAATAAAACACTGAAGTGATCGTGAAAAACCTAACATGATCAGACACTAGGGTGGAGCCCAGCAATGTAATATGGGGAAACCAAGGTCATGTGGGAGGTTGTTCTGTGAGCGTTCCTGGGAGAGGAGTGACATCTGTGTGATGTCATCAGGGAAGGGGCAGGTGACATTTGGGAGACACTAGGCTTGAACCCAGCTGTGATGCTGGGCGTGTTTGCTCATTTATTCATTTATCCCACAGATGTTTATTTTGCAGGATATTAGGGTAGACACATCGATGATCTCATTTTCTGAGTGGTTGTTAACTTGATAGAAAAAAAAGTGAATTACGAGCCAAATTTGTACCTGTAAGTCATTGGCTCATCGTGGACTCTGACTAGAGAATCTCATCCCCCGGGCTCCATCACCCCATCACCAGAGAGGGGATGTGAATCTGCCGAAAGGGAAGATACTGGCAGAGTTAATCTTCAGCCCCCCCTCCAACTTGGGAGGTTTTGATGCCGCGGTTCCTCAACCAGTAAAACAGAAAGTAAAACAAACTACTAAAAACAAGAGTTTAACAGCTGCTTCTCTGCAGGTATATATAGGCTGCTGCAGAACTCAGTTGAAACTTGTTCATGAAACAAATGGCCACCAAAACTTTGTATGTTAGGGAGGCATGTTCTCTCCAGATCTCCTAAAACTGAGGCCAGCCTTGGCTCTCCCTTCCTCCAGGCAGTGTGAGAGCCGCCCTTATTCCTGTCCTGCAGTGCAGACCCACCAGGTGTGTGCTTGTCCCCTGCCAGGTCCTCATGGAGCACAAGGCCACCCTCCTCCAGAAGCACGTGCGGGGCTGGATGGCACGTAGGCGCTTTCGGCAGCTGCGGGGCGCGGCCATCGTCATCCAGTGTGGCTTCCGCACGCTTAAGGCCAAGCAGGAGCTGAAGGCCCTCAAGATCGAGGCCCGCTCAGCAGAGCACCTGAAACGTCTCAATGTGGGCATGGAGAACAAGGTGGTCCAGCTGCAGCGGAAAATTGACGACCAGGTCAGCGTCGTGAGCTCCCTGCCAGGGGTTGGGGGTTGCGGGAGGCACCAGGGGGCGCGTTTGAGGGAAACCCCCAGGGAATTGCTTGTGTCCCTCTGAGCCTCAGTCTTCTTATCCATATCTTATCCATAAAATGGGGCTCTTAGGGCTGTAAGAGACCTGAGGGAGCACAGACATCCTGAGAGTATCCCCCTACTCTGCAGGAATGTCTACTGACTGGCAGACAGAATCATGCTCCCCAAAGATGTTTGCACCCTAATCCCCGGGGCCTGTGAACATGGGACCTCACATGGCAAATGGGACTTCAGGTGTAATTAAGGGTTCTGTATGGGGAGATGAGCCTGGATTATTCGAGCGGGCTCAATACATTCACAAGGGTCCTTGTAAAAGGGAGGCAAGAGGGTCAGACTCAGAAAAGATGTGACAGAGGTTGGAGTGAGGCCGGGCCATGAGCCCAGGATGCAGGCAGCCTCTGGGAACTAGAAAAGGCAGAAACATGGCTTCCCCACTGGAGCCTCCAGGAAGAGCACACCCCTGCTTTGACCCCTTTTAGGGCTTCTGACCTCCGGAACCGTAAGGTAATGGATTTGTATTGGTAACTTTATAATGATTTGTTACAACAGCAAGAGAAAGTACATGCAGTAGCCCAAAATCATGGTGTCCTGCCCTTGTAGACGCAGCCTGAGGTGGTGATCTTAGCTGATGTTGATGGAGGTTTTGTTGCCTGCCAGGCACTGTCCTGGTGCTTTGTATTAATTCCTTTAATCCTCACAACAGCCCCATAAGGTGAATAGTATCATCCTCCATTCTTTATAGGTGAAGGTCACGGTTCGAACCTCACTGATCTGGCCCTAGAGCCAAAGTTCATTACTACTTTGCTCTTCTGCCTCTGTTGCATTGTGTGGTGGGAAGAGCACATGCTTTGAAATCAGAATCTAATTCACCTTCAACTCTGCTGCTTAGAGGTCAAGTGACCTGATGCCTTTGAGCCTCAGTTTTCTTATCCATAAAATGGAGCTGTTAGGGCTATAAAAAGAGTAAGTGATTGAATATGCACGGAGGATCTGGTATGCAGCAGGGAGCCCAGGAAATGGTTACCACTATTTATGCTTTTTCCTTTTCCTGCCCCAACCACCTTCTCATCTAGTCCCACAGGTGACAAGTCATTGGTCGCGTCCCTACAGGTAGGTGTGTGGGGTATTGTGCAGGGCACTGCTGGAATCCAAAACAACCTCAGGATGCCCGGCCCTCTCCACCAGGTCGGAAAGATGAGGCAGGCACATGTGCTCACGCTCTCACACACCCACTCTTCAGTGGCTCCTGTGGCCAATCTTCCTTCATCCTACACTTTGGAACAACTTTATTTGGTGCTCGATTGTTTCTGGTGCTTAGGCTTTTGGTGAACAGAAGATGACTTTGACACCCATGGACGCTGTATTGCAAGGGAACGATCTTAAGCCAGTGTGGCCGACGGCGTCCACTACCCTGATGATTTCCTGTGTACTACCACGTGCCACGCCCTGGGATCGGTGTTTCATGTTCACTCTCCTTTGATCCTTCAGCAACTTTGTGAAGTCATTTTACAGATGAGGAAATTGTGGATCAAGGACATCAAGTACCTTGCTGAGGTCACAGAATTAGAAAGTTCGAGAACCAGTATTCCAGCCCCCGGTCTGTCTGAGCCCACAGCCATAATGAGGGCGATGCTAGTTTTCTTAACCCCAAACAACACTAAACTGTTAGTCCTTCCCTGTATGTTGTCCCTGCTAACCTGGGTTCCCAGCGTCACAAGCAGGCTCGCAGTTACTTTGCCTCATGCAGGGTAGTAAGATGACCATAGGAGCAGGCTTCTGCAGTGGACTGGAGGGTTTCAAGCACCTCCTGAGAAGGGACCACTGGGGAAAGGGAGGGAGAGAACACAGAGAAGGTCACAGTGTGCTTGTGCAGTGTGGAGAGAGAATCCGAGTTGGAGTCACCAGGCACTGCCCTGGGGGTCACTCCATTGTATTGCATCTATTGTAGGCTGGGCGTTTTTTTAAGCTTCACATGACCCTAGTAGGGCAAGAAAACAAATAAGCCATTTTATACCTAAAAATGTCCCTGCTTCTCTGCTCTTGCAAAAGACCAGGCTTCTCAAGAAGAAGCCGTTGTCCTGGATCTTTATGTTCCTGGTGTGAGTTCCACAGGGCATCTTGTTTGCTTGAGTACTTAGGAAGCAACACAGAAAGTTCAAGTGCAGGGTGGAGGACACTGGGTACCTGCCCTTGGTTGGCCTGCAGTGATAATGCCCAGTCATGGAGGGAGGCACACCTGCCCAGACGGACAGGAGTGGAAAGGATTGACCGTTTGAAAAACTCAAGTACAGGGAGGACTTAGGTTGTATTATTATTAGTGTTGTTGTGGCCAGTGATGACTGACCACAAAAAACATTTGCATAGTTAAAAATTGCCCATTATCATTTGCAAAATTAATTCTAAAAATTAAACTGGGTCCTAAACAGGCAACAAAATTTTTAAATGAATTTACTAGTAACTTTACAATAAATATTTAAATGAATCAAAAGATAAAACAACTTATCACTGTATTATTTTTTTATAGAATGCATTTTCAGAAATGTTTCATTAGAAATGGTAGCTACAAAAATAAATATAAAATATTTTTAAAAAATCTTGCCAATTAACCTTCTGAGTCAAGTGTAGTCAGATAGACAAGTGGCTTTATTGGCTACCCTGTACCCTGCCAGGAGCCCTGGGTACTGCCCAGTCACCACAGCCCTCCATTTCCAGCCCCACGGCTCTGCACTGGCATTGCTGATTTCTGAAGTTAACTTGAGAGGTTAAAAATAAATCTGATATTTTACAACCCACGTGCTGGAACATCAAAGGGAAGCAGATTTAAAAGGCCTATTTTTAAAAAGAGCTTTTTGCCTTAAGCTTCCTGCTTGACAAACATCTGTGAGTGGTGGCAGGTGCTATCCACCCTGGGCAGGGTGCCCTATGTGCAGAGGGTGATTAGAAGAGGCAAAAGGGGTGGATTTAGATCCCACTTCCTGGTACCCCTTCCTGTGCTGCCCCACTATTCTCCTATATTAACTTATGTAATCCTTACCATGACCCTAATGAGATCATCTCATCCCCACTTTAAACTGAGGCACAGAAGCTAAGCAGCCTGTCCAAGGTCACACACTAGTAAGTAGCATGGCTAGGCTTGAAACTTGGCAGTCTGACTCCAGAGAAGGTTCTGCCCCCAACCAAATGATAGAATGGAGATTCTTTAGACATAGGAGAACTCCTCAATCCAAGGAGGACTCTTTATTTTGGGTTCATTCACATATAGATGGCATTGTCCTTGGACCAGTTGGCCTTCTACAGTGGGGTGCGTGACCTGGTGTCAAAAATCCTTGACACTCTTGTCGTGAGAGGAGGCATCAGCATAATCTTGGCACCGGGTCTTCAGAGATGTTTGTTTATTGGTCTCTTGGCAAATGGGGCTAGCCATTTGGAATTGAGTGTCTTTCTGTTCTTTGTGTAACTCCTGGAGACCACTCTGGTCACTGCTCTCCTGACACACAAGGTTCTTAAACCCAAAGGAGAGGATAGGCAAAGACATCCCCAAAGTATTTGTCAGAGCATCATGGGGTAGTGAACAAAGTCCTAGCTGGATGGAGGCCTGACTTCTGTCTCAGTTACACTTGTACCAGAGTTGACAGCTTGGGATTATGGCTGAATCTGTAAGTGAATATTGGCCTAAGATTTGTAAAGTAACTTCTAGCTCAAAAATTTACTGATACTACGATGTAGCTAAAGTAGTGGTTTCCAACTCCAGGCTGCAGTGTAAAATTACTTGGTGGAGTTTTTTTGTTTTGTTTTAAAAGTATTCCCACTGCCAAGAAGTCAGCAAAGGAGGAAATCCAAGGTTAACAGGGCAAGGTTAGCGCCAAAATTCATGTCTAAGGTTTCATGCACCCAACTAAAGTGACAAGACACAAAATTGGCACCAAGTTCCCAAGCAAACAGAAAGAAGGAAATAGGGTCACTTGAGAGCTGAGGAGGATTGGAGCTGTCCCTGGTGCTGAAACTTTTTCCTGTGGGTTTTTGAAATCTGTGATCTCATAAACCACTCCTTCAGAATATCTTTCAGCAGTAAATACAGCAGCATTTCCTGGGACTGTTTCTTACGGTGTCCCTGATGCAGGCCTGTGCTGTGACATTTTTCAGCTTGGCTCTCTACAGTTCTGGCTTTCTTCAGGTACAACATGTAGAGTGAGTAGCCGTTTGCATCTACAATTTTTCTTTTATAATGAGGGTCAAGTTTCAGACCTTTAGGAGTACAATGTTGTGTTTAAATGTTTTATCTGAAAAAATATGACAGAATCATGTGGATTAATTAGTTGATGTTTTATGATTCACAAGAGCATCGAAGTACATTTGAAAAATAGCGTAATTCACAGTTTTCTGGCCTCCAGTGCCTCAGTTTCCTTAACTGAAATGGGGATATTAATCAGCCTCACTACATAGGATTTTGAGGAGTGGATGAGTTGGTATATGTGAATTACATAGTACAGTGCCTATCCCATCATAAGCACCCAGTAAGTGCTGGTAGCCCATGTGGGACATGTTGTTTTCCATTAATTGAGAACTACTTGAAGCCTCTTCCATACAATTTGGCAGGTTGTACAGTGCACAAGGATAGTTGGCCATGGGGACAAGTAGGACCAAAGGCCATCCTATGCTCATCTATGAGCCCTGGAGTCTTGCTGCCCCGAGGAAGCTTTGCACCCGAACCTCCTCCTCCCCTCGGCCCAGAGGTGGTCCTCTTTCTGGTTTATAGAAAAGTGCAGTGGAGGCCAGGACAGGGCTTTGGGATCACAGACTGGAGGAACAGATGAATGCCATATTATTCAGGTGGGGTAATACTTCAAGCCTATAAATCTTACCAAGCAAACCTTTGAGAGGAAAAAAAGCTTTTGAAAAAGTAACAAATAGGAAAGAATCTCAAGTTACCTTCCCAGACAAGTTTCTTGTTGGCATTTGAGGCCAGACCTGTTCCCTTCAGTAGGAGGGGCAGTGTGAGCATCCTCTCTGGATACCTGAGGAACCTGAGAAGAATAGGGGTCCAGAAATCCCCAGATCCTGGTGTTAGGAAAGGGCCCTCACTGGAGCAGGACAGAGTGGGCCAGGTCTCTGGGTCACACTGACAAAGGCAGCTCTGAGGAGCTTAGCCGCCATTGCAGGGAAGGTTTCTGGGGTCTATGGGGGAGCAAGTCCCCCACACCACCCCCCATGTTAGGGGTCTTTAAGGGAGCATAGTGTCCCCCCCAACCCCTTGTGTCAGGCTTGGCTGCGCAGTCATGGGCACCTGATGTGGACCTCATGGCATGAGGACAAGATGGAAAACTGCTGGGCTCTTCTTAGGTCTTCCTTTCTGAAATCATGCCTGCGGAGCATGAAATGTGCAGCTGCATCGAGTCTGCAGCGATGGTTTTTGGATGCTGATGAACTAGGGAGCTGTCCAAGCGCTGCTCTTAGAAATCTCCCCACCACCTCAGGTGGCCAGCCAAGAGTTCGGAGCATCTCCTGCTGGGACTGCCTACAGAACTGAGCAAAGAAGACAGCTCCCATTTATGGGGCCCTTACTGTGTGCCAGGCACCAGGATCTCCCTGAATCTTGATGAAAATCCGAGGAAGGACTTACCATTGCCCCCCTTTCACATATGAGGAAACTGGGGCACAGAGAGGTGGAACGATCTGATCAGACGTATGCAGCTGATCAGGCATAGAGCTAGGATCTGAACACAAGTCTGTCCACCTCCAGTTACTCCTAACATCCTGAGTTCCATGTCCGCCTGGGTGTCAGCATCCACAGAGAGCAGACCTCCTAGAGAGTCACATTATCTTTGTATGAGGGTGCTAGGGTGTCCTCTGTGTCCGTAGTAGGATGCTATCATCTGCCGATCTGCTGAACATCATTCTCCCTGAGAATCTTACAGGGGAGTGGGAGGTGCCTGTGCCCCTTGCCACCACCACCACATTTTGTGTCTTCCTTCTATACCCCACACTAGCTCCAGCCAGAAACCCCCGGAACCCAGTCCTCTGCTCCACTCTCATGGTGATCTGAGCCAGCTCTGCCACCTGGAGGTGACTGCTGGGCTGAACCTCACTGCCAGTCCAGAGTGGGGAAGAGTTAACATGGCTAATCCACCACACACTCCCTCCCCAAGCCCACTCCCCTGTGGAGAGAGACCCTTCAGCCTCCAGGAGGGGCACCAAGACCGGGGCAGGGGTCCATATAGGCAAGATTGAGTTTTCTAAATGGATGCCACCTAACTGGATTTCTCATGATTACTTCAAGGCTGGCTGCCAGACCAGACATAAGTGTATTTCCCTGGACTGGAGGAGAGACTTCCTGCGACATGAAAGCAGGACATGTTCTGCTGGGACACCATTAGCAGGTCCCAGGCTTGAGGTCCCACAGCCATTCTTTGGCTGTTCTTCATGGCTTTCCGTGAAGCTTAATTGCTGATGTGAATTAGTAATTGATTCCTGATGCCCCAGCTTATTGGTATTTTTTTTTATTTTTTAATGTTTATTTTGAGAGAGAGACAGAGTGTGAGTGGAGGAGGGGCAGAGAGAGAGGGAGACACAGAATCTGAAGCAGGCTCCAGGCTCTGAGCTGTCAGCACAGAGCTTGATGTGGGTCTTGAACTCACGAACTATGAGATCATGACCTGAGCTGAAGTCAGATGCCCAACTGACTGAGCCACCCAGGTACCCCCCCAGCTTATTGGTATTTTAACCAGCAGCTCTGGTATGCTTGGAGCTCCCACAGAGAATAGCAATGAAGAACAATCAATGGCTGTTAGTAGCTTCAAGAGCTGCCTTCACTTTCCCCACCAACTGCTTTCAGCGGATGCTCTCAATTCCTGCGGCACCAATTTTTGCCCATGTTGACATGAGCAGTCGACGTCAGCCCTACGTACCTTTCCTTCATGTTTCCTCTGTGCGAGCCTTTCTGTAGTGCCCTTCCACACCTGCACCAGGTGTGTCAGGGGCTGGAGGATGCTTCTCACTTCCCTTTTCACTTGGGTGCCCGGTCTGCAGGGGCCCAGCATGGACAGAATCTGCCAGGACATCAGTCTGTGGAGTCAGAGTCTTACAGGGTGAGGTGACAGGTGGTGAGAGGGCTCCTTGGAAGAGGGGATACTGAAGGGGCCCTTTGTCTCTGAGCAGGCGATTAGGTTGCAGCTCTTTGTGCCAGCAAGTCCAAGGGTAGGAGGGCCCTGTGTGAAAAGGGAAGAAAACCTGAAAAGCAAAGGCTGCAGATCCAGCAAGCCAGCTACGCTGTTTCCGCAGCTTAAAAATTGGCCAACGGATCTGTCCAGCCCAACATCGACTAACTGCTGTTCACCAGCTTCCAGCTCTGCCACTGCCCAGGAACACTTCTTGAATGTCAGCTTTGGTGTTTTTTTTCTTTTCCTGTGTTTCTTCTGGGTTCACAATAGAGTTCTGTTAGGGGGGATGCCGGGAAAGCACTCAAGCATGCGGTGATCGTGAGATTTAATTCCACCCTAGAAGTTCCTTTTTTTTTTTCTTTCCCTAACTGCCTTCATGTTTGTTTTTTTTTCCTGCCCCAACAACCTTACTCTCTACCTCACTCTCTCTCCCTCTCTGCTGGTGCTCTCACAGAACAAAGAGTTCAAGACTCTGTCGGAGCAGTTGTCGGCGGTCACCTCCACACACGCCATGGAGGTAGAGAAGTTGAAGAAGGAGCTGGCCCGCTACCAGCAGAGCCAAGGTGGGGACAGCAGCCTGAGACTGCAGGAGGAGTTGGAGGGGCTGCGGGCGGAGCTGCAGAGGGCCCACTCGGAGCGCAAGATCCTGGAGGATGCCCACACCAAGGAGAAGGACGAGCTGAGAAAGGTACGTCGAGGCCAGAGGGAGCTGCTTGGCAGTGGCCCGGCTAACAAAGCACTCCCTCTGAGACCATTTCTTCTCCCACCTGTAAACTTGCCATAGACTTTACCTGGGCTTCTGCCCACAAACCGTCCCTCTGCGTTTAGATGTAAAGCGTGTATGCTTTGGGGTTAACTCACATGAGCACGTGCCAGTCACTGAACAAGGGTTGCATTTCACTATTGGCTGAACACAGTGGCATCCGCTGAAAGGAGTACACCTGTGAGCCTTGGGGCATATTTCTTTTACAGTCTAGAAAGAGCCACCATGTCAACTTTGTGGCCCGAGCCCTTGTTAGCAAGAGGCACGGTACAGAGGTAGAGGCTTTCCTTCTTGACATCAGAGGGACTGGGGCAACCTCTAGATATCCCTACTCGTGATTCTGTTTTGGGGACTTTGCCTTAAGTGACAGTGCTGATGGCTTCAGCCGGACTTGCTCATTCTGGTTGGCGTGCTCTGAAGGTTTTCTCTCTACTGCTTAAAAACAAGACTTCTTGGGATTGGTCCCCACGCCCCCATCTCAAAAGTCAGGATACAAAGATTTCCTTCTCCTCTCCCAAGATAACTGTTCAAACCGGGGATGTGCCAAGTGCCCATGGGAGAGCCCTCCATGGATGCAGGGCACAGCCGTTTGCTCTCGCATCTCTGCAGTAATCCACAAACACAGCACAGGGCAAATAGCACCTCGCCCCGTCATTCAGTGTCTTCATCACCGGAGAGTCACAGTGGGTTGAGAATCTATGGATAGAGGGAGGGATTCAATGTTCTGAATGTTCAAATAACAACCTTAAGTGTTTAAAAATTGAAGCAGGCTAAATGCTGCCACAGAAGGCGTCCTGGGGTAGACATTGTAATGGCCAAAGTCTTATCCTTGTACTGCCATTGCCAAGCCCATGTGGGAAAGCTTACTGGCCTTAGTTCTCTCATCTGTCTGTCTGTTTCTTAAAAGCATAGATCATCTCTCAGGCTTCTGCTGAATGTGGCAAGTGGCCAACTCCATGAGATGCTATTTGGTGGCCTCTAGAAAGGTCCCCAGCCCTACTCCGTAGTGCTTCCCTCTTCCTCTGCCTGCTACCTTCTCCTGGCCTGAGGGTCCCACGGACACCTCTAGGGAACATACAGACTGCTGTTAGAGATGACAGCCTACCAAGCCGGTTGGGCCAGCTCATGTCGAGCTTGCCTACCTCGTTTCCCTGTCCCAGGCAGAACTTCTGCACCACCAGCCACTGCTTTCCCTGATCCCGCAGATTTTCCAGGCATCAGAGATGGGGTCCATGTGGGGACTGGGTGATGAATGAAGTGAGATATGGGGCTTCCTCGTGGAGGCAGTTAGCCTAGCACAGAAAAGTAGGAGCTTCTGTGTCTGTCACCCAGATAAACCTGTCAGCTCCCCCACCAGGAGGCCTGAGGTGGACTTCATTCTTTGGGATAAAGCATGGAGTGCTAGGAAGCTCCTGTTACAATGTAGCTGTAAGCCTGTCACCTACAAACCATGGAATTCTGCCCTTGTGGCCTGTTAACCATGGGAACAAAAGGACGATAACCCTTCTATGTGAATAAAAAGTAAGAATGTGGAATCCAAAGGCAGAGAGGAGGTCAGGATTAGGACTGGAAACCCTTGAGATTGGTGACCCTGGGAGGTAAGGCAAAGTAGGTTCCCTGCATGTGCACACCAGTCAGATGACACACCCACAACACTGGCAGTCTCCGCCCCCACAGAGAGCACTTGACTTCTCAGCTCCCCGGCCACCTTCTCTGCTTCCCCTTAGGCACTGTGATTTGAGGACTTGGTGCTTTAAAAATGTCCAAGTTTCCATCCGAGGGAGCCCGAGGGTTTATATATGAAACTCTTTCTGGGCAGGGCAAAACAGAAGAGGCTCCTTCCTTTGCTCCTTCAAAAAACTAGTTTCCTAGGAGTGTGTTGAGCTAGGTCTTAAAAACAGTGAGAGCTTGGAACTGGCAAGAAGAAAAATCTCAAGGACACTGCATGAAGGGGAAGAATAGGTGCAGAGGCAGGACAAGAAAAGCACCTTCTCCGACTCCAAATGTAAGCAAATCCCAAGCTAGCAACATGAGAAGAAACTGGCCTAAGATGATTCATTAGGTGCAGTGTCCACCTGTCTCCAGGAAGAGAGAAAGTGGAAACAAAATGGCCTCTTCCTCTCGGGTCTGGAAAACCTTTTTATTCTGGTGGCTGTTAGGGTGGGTGGGTAGCAGGGCTAGCTTCCCCCCACCTCCCGCCCTTCGTCCTGTGTGCCTGGTGGGGGTTTAATATTTCTCAAAGGCACCGTGTCCAATCTTAACAAATGCTGAATAATCATACAATTGGTTTCCTCTCGGGCTCGTCTAGAGGCTGCTCTGCCTTGAGCGAGATTGATGAGATGGTCAGAGCACAGTGAGGAACTGACTGCTCGTAGGTGTTAATTAATGGGTTTGATATGTGCGTCAGCAAATGCTTTATTGGAACTGGCATCCTGGAAAACATTGGGCTTCCCGCTGCTGACGATATCCATTGTCTGGCCACGTGGCTGCACTGCCCTTGTTGGGCTGGGGGGGTGGGGAGGCTGTGTCTCCTTGGGGACAGGACTTCCCCACTGTGGCTGCAGACCCGGGGCAGCCCCCCAACTGCATGTTAGTGGACACCCTCTCTGCTGAAGGCCTCTGTTGTTGTGGTCTTCTCCCCAGAGCAGTTGCACCCAGGCCTTTGGCCTCCCCTCCTTTTAGCCCGTGTGATGGGTTCTTCTGTAAAGCTATCAGTTACCCCATGCCAACTGTCATGTGCAGCTATGCCATCTTATACAGTTGAGCTGTTTTGTGTCCATGTTGAAAGAGATGTGGTGCCCAGGGCCGCCCTTGACACAGAGTCATGGCTTCTTGTCCAGAATCTGCTCCAAAGGCCTGGCTCAGTGCAGGGTTGCGGGCAGGTGAAGAAGAGTGGCTCCCAGCCATCCGCCTGGCTCTGAGCAAGGGTCCTGGACACATGCGAGTGATGCAGAGCAGCCCCCGGGCCCAAGCGTCCAGCAGTCGGGGCCGCGTGTTGTATTGCGTCGTCTGTCACCCATCTGCCAGCCGCTGCTTGCTTTACCTTGGGTAGTTCCAGTATAAAGGTTTGGGATTTTTCCAAATAGAAGTGGAGAGGTATCGCGGGGATAGTGGGGTTCTCGCAATGGGGTGTTTCAAGTCTTTCCCTGAAGGTGCAGAGTAGACTTCTCTAGCCAACTAAGACATGGAGTTGTGCTCCCAGAGCTCCAGAGTTTGTGGTTTGGAAGGAGGCTGATGTTATCAGAACAAGTACCCCATGCCAACTGTGTGGAAGAACATCACCTCACTGAGGAAATCATGGAAGTCCAGGCCCTTCATCCATTCAGAGATAATTATGGGCTGCCTCTATTTGTTAGGCACCGTTCTCCACACTGGGGCAAAAGGAAACGATTTTTGAAAGTCCTTCTTGTTCTCACGGAGCTCAAATATTTGGGATTATGAGAGAATGTACAGACAGGAATCGAATACAAATTATCCATCAAGTGCCATAAAGAAAAATAAAGCAGAGTGAAGGGGATAGAGAGGGTCGTCTGGGTGCAGGGAGAGGTATGGCTTCACTTAGGGCAGCCTGAGTTTCTGTCTTTGAGAGGACACCCTAGTGAGGGGCTGCTGAACCATGGGCGTTTCCAGGAAACAGGTAACAAGTGTAAAAGCAAGTGCAGTCAGTGGGAATAGGCTGGGTGGGTGGGAGGACCAATAAGCCCAGAGTGAAGGACAAGAGGACTCAACAGTGGGCAGATGATGAGCCTTTTCTGATAGGCATTGTCCAATCAGTTGGTGCTGTGGCTTTCTACTAGAAACCTGGCCACTTGGCTCTTTATATAGTATAAATACCCAACTTGATAAAACAAAATTGAAAAAACAGAATCACAAGCTCAGAGCTACATTTGTATCCCTAAAGATTAACTAGTAAAGGTAGTTCTTGAGCATGAAGCTGGGATATTTGTTTCATTTAACTTACCAGGGACGAAATTAGCCTGAGAGTGATAGGATTTACCCCCAGTGTTGGTTCTGATGATCTGTCCCAAATAACCTTTCAGAAGAAAACGCTCCAAGTAGTAATGTGGCCTGCGAGAGTTAAAAGATGCTCCACCCCTTGCCCCTGCCCAAGAGAAAATGGGAGCAGCTGATTGTGTGAGTTCCCAACCCTAGTGAAGGTGTTGTCATGCTGAAGGGAATGCAGCTGCCTGGTTCTGTATTAAATCTCTCTCACCATTCACGAAAGGGAGACCATTTAGCTGCAGGAGTTTGTCACCTACTGTGCCTGCCAGCAAACAGCCCGTGTGCGAGCCGGCTGGGAAGACTGAGGGGTGACCAGTACCTGGGGAAATGTGATAGGGAAGCATTCTCTGCCCCTCCCCCCACCCCGCCCCGAGTACAGAGCCGAGTGCAGGACCTGCCCCTCCTGCTGCTGTTCACGGAAGAGCAGGAACACGGGCCCACATCCAGGGCTGTTCAGGCAAGGAAGAGAACAGAGCTTCCCGGTGACACTTTGATTTATGGCTCAGAATAACAAAGCTGAGTTCCTCAGAGGCCTGCCTTCAGGAATCAAAGCCTCAGGGTGGGGAGACAGAGGGAAGACACGAAGCTCACGCATATTAGACGACTTCAGGCTAGGTACATGCTGTTGACCATGGCTTTCTCAAACTAGTCTTGCCTGAGATTCTCCATCATAAGTGATTGCAATAAACTTAGACTACGTTCCTAGGAATGGAGGTCTCCGGTCCAACCTAGTGGTAATGGCACACACACTCTACTGGCCAAGTGCTGTGTTGCATTCCAGAAGGATGTTGACTGTAGGAAGCTCAGAGAAAGTAATGAGGATGGTGAGTGATCTTGGATGCCTTCATCAGGTGACTGCATGCTCTGTGAGCCATCTGCATATTCAGAGGGTGGTTAAGGGGGAAGCAAAGGCCTCATTGCGTGGTAAGGGCTGCTGGTAACCTGACACGCATTGGCTTACAGTCCGGAAATTCGGAGGTTACAGCCTTGAGCCTTGTGCCTTGTGCCTTGTTCCTGGCTGAGGGTGACTGGAGTGCTGCCCTCAAGCTGTGGTGCCAGGTCGGGCTTCACTGGAGGCCCCGCCAAGTCTTGCCTTTGTAGAGACACACGCCTTGTCCTCTCTTCAGTTGGCTGTTTTCAGCTTGTGCATCAAGGAACGTGAGAGCTATTTTTACTATTTGCCAAGGTGCTCATTGGGTGAACTGTCTTTAATAACAGAAAATTAGATGCACTTGAAGAGTATTTTTTCCCACATTGTTTCTGAGTCATTTGATTAAGCAACTCTTGTTTTAGATGTTTTAGTCAACCACAAACCCATTCATTAAAAAAAACACACAAAATTAAAGGGACCCTTTTTTTTTTTTTTTTTTGGACTGAGAAAAACACAGGCCCCTTAACTGGATGTGTAAGGCCCCTCCCCTCTGATGACATGACAGCCCAGATGGGACGCCTGGGTGGCTCAGTTGGTTAAGTGTCCGACTTCTGCTCAGGTCATGATCTCATGGTTTGTGGGTTCAAGCCCCATGTTGGGCTCTGTGCTGACAGCTCAGAGCCTGGAGCCTGCTTCAGGTTCTGTGTCTCCCTCTCTCACTGCCCCTCCCTCTCTTGACCTCTGTCTCTCTTGCTTTCAAAAATAAACATTAAAAATTTTTAAAAAATTAATAAATTACCTTATAGCCATGGTTCTCAACAAGAGGCCCACAGGGAACATTGGACGAAGTCTGGAGACATTTTGGTTGTCACCACTAGGTTGGGGGGGAGGGCAGAGTGGGTACAAGCCAGAATGCTGCTGAATGTCTGAGGACAGCACCCCTACTGCCCCCCCCCAAAAAAACAATGACTTTTCTAGCCTAACATGTCAGCAGTGCTGAGGCTTAGAAACACTGCTTTACAGAACTCAGCTGTGACCCTTACACACGTGTCCCTCACTCCCGTCGGGCTGAATGCTGTCAGAGGGCAGCCACCTCAAGGCTTTCTTATTTTCTCTCTCTGGCTCCTGGCAGAGAATCCTGTCAGGAAGCATTTGATGGGTAAGTGACAGCCTTGCCCTGTGTCATCCGCGGGGCTAGAGCGAGGCTTGGTGAGTGGCAGCCTATGGCTGTCAAAGGGCATCACTCAGCGTTTTTTCTTCATCTCTCACCCTCCCCACTAAAAAAGATTTCAGTCTCTGCAGACACATAACACCAGTTGTGTTAATTGTAATAGGCAATAACTTTTTGAGCAAGAATAGTTTGTTGTAATTAGTTATATGCATATCTTTTTAAAGTTTTTTTAATATTTTTGAGAGAGAGTGCACACAGGGGAGCGGCAGAGAGAGAGGGAGATACAGAATCCAAAGCAGGCTCCAGGCTCTGAGCTGTCAGCACAGAGTCTGACGCGGGGCTCGAACTCCCAAAGGATGAGATTATGACCTGGGCGAAAGTTGGACACTTAACCAACTGAGCCACGTAGATGCCCCACATATGCATATCTTTTTACCAGCCTTTTCTCTTTTGATATCCTGTGGGGAGACAGAACGTGCCCCTTGGCCTGACTCTCCATGGAAGGGCTTATCTGCCTGGTGGGTGAGGGCTCTGCTCAGTACCCACAGTGGTGTCAAAATGACCCACATTGGTCAGAGCCTCATTCCCAGAACTCTGAGCAGTACATCCACAGATAAACTTGGGGTAGAAACCAAGTTTGTCTGAATTGAAAGAATGAAAAGCAACCATGCCCTGTAGCAGAGAAGGGACAGTTTCCTGGAAGGTAGTTTTGAGCCACATTCTGAAGGACATTGAAAATTCTTCAAAATTGAAAGACACTGGATTGTGTCAACAGACTGTTGACAAAGTACTTGGAGCTTTTGGTAAGCCTCCACAGGTAGTGCGTATGTGCAGTTCTCTGCATGCAGCCAGAGAGAGGAAGCAGTCTGCAGATCCATCAGCTCCTCAGAGTAGCAGAGGCACCTGTGTGAGTCTCTGCCTTCCGAGCCCCTAAGGAAGGGAGGGTGACCTTGTTCCTGGACTCTAGCCTTGTTGGAATTCTCTCCTGACTCTTTTCATGGGATGCTGAGGGTGGGGGAAACGTACTCTTACCTCATCTTGGCGCCTTAAGCTGAATTTTAATGCTAGGGGGAAGGCAAGCTAGCATTTACTCATAACCAGTTGAAATTCAGACATCAGGAAGGTTCTGCCCTTGAGCCAGTCTTATGGGTCCATCAGGGATCTATCTCCTAGGTAGCAGTCCCGGTAGGTCACCATCTAGTCTCAGCTGCCATGCACATGTTGTTGTACTAAGAATGTTTTTCTACACAGCCCTCCCCAGCCCACCCCCTACAGTAGATCGTGAAATGTACCAAACATGGCTGGAAGTGAGGACTTGAACCAGGGAGCAAGCTCATTAATTGTGTCACTCACTAGAATCTTGCAGGTGTCTATGGAGAAGCTTATCACTCGGACCAAAACCTGGGAGCCTGTTTCATACTCATATTTTTATCTTTTGCTACATCTATCACAGGATACTGTGCTTAGTAGATTGGTTAGTTTGTGGAATGATTTTTTAGTGGCTTTATCAAATACATATACCATAACTTAAAGTATACAATTCAGTGGTTTTTTAAATATAGTCAGTTTTGCAGCTATTGCATAGTCTAATTTTAGAATATTTTTATCATGCCCCCAAAAAACTTTGTATCCATTAATAGTCACACCCTATTCCTGCTTATTCCCTGTCCAGGTGTTAGGCAATTAATCTATGTACTTTCTGTCTCCATTGATCTACCCATTCTGGACATTTCATATAAATGGAATCCTACCACACATGACTTTTGTGACTGGCCTTTTTCATTTAGCATATTTTCAAGATTTATCTATGTTGTAGCATGGATCAGTACTTTATTGCTTTTTATTGCTAAATAGTATTTTGTCATATGGGTATACCATATTTTGTTCATCAGTTCATTGGTGAACATTTGTGTTGTTTCCACTTTTTAGCCCTTTTGAATACTCCTATACCCATTTTGTATAAGTTCTTGTGTGGCCATAGGTTTCCATTTCTCTTGGAAACCTAGGAATGGAATTTCTGGTCAAACAAGGGTTAAAATACAACTTTTGAGGAATTTCCAAAGCTGCTACACTGGTTTACATTCCCATCAGTGGTATAGGAGAATTCTGATTTTTCCACATCCTCGCCACACACTTATAATTGTCTTTTTTTTTTTTTTTAAGTTTAACCATCTTAGTATATGTGAGGTGATAAATCATTGTGGTTTTGGCTTGCATTTCCCTAATGACCTTGAACATCTTATGTGCTTTTGGCCATTTGGCGGTATCTTCTACTTTTTTCCCATTTTTTGATTGAATTTCTTTTTGTTGTAAATATTCTCTTCAGGGTCCAAGTCCCATATCATATAAATGATTTACAGATATTTACTGTCATACTGTGGGTTGCCTTTTCCCTTTGATAGTATCCTTCGAAGCACAAAAGTTTTTAGTTTGGTTGAAGTCCAATTTAAGTATTTTTTTTCTTTGGCTGCTTGTGCTTTTGGTGTTGTATTTAAGAAGACGTTGACTAATCCAAAGTCACAGATTTTGCTTCTATGTTCTCTTCCAGAAATTTTATAGTTTTAACTCTTACATTTAGGTCTTTGAGCTTTATTTTTGTATAGAGTGTGAGGTAGGAGTCCAGTTTTACTTTGTATGTGGAAATACAGTTGTCCTGGCCATTTGTTGAAAAGACTACTTTTTCCTCAATTACAACATGAGGGTTTGTTTCTGGATTCTCCATTCTATTCCATTGATTATGGTCTACCTGATGTTAGTGTCTCAGTGTCTTGATTACTGTAATTGTGTTTGAAGTGGTAAGTGTTAAAATTGAGAAGTGTGATTCTTCCAACTTTGTTCTTTTTCAAGATAATTTTGGCTCTTCTGGATCCCTAGATATTCCATATAAACTTCAGGGTCAGCTTGTCAATTTCTGCAAAAAAGCTATCTGGGATCTTGATGATTTTGTTGAGTCTATAAATCAATTGGAGGAGGATTATATCTTAACAACATTAAGTCTTCCGATCCAGTAACTCAGGGTGTCTTTCCACTTATTTAGATCTTAATTTCCTTCAACAATATCTTGTAGCTTTCAGAGCGTAAATTTGTACTTTTTTTTGTTAAAGCGTATCCCAGAGTATTTTCTTCTTTCTGATGCTGTTGTAAATGGAATTGGTTCCTTAATTTTCTTTCTCAGATTGTTTACTGCACTGTATAGAAATACAATCAACTTTTGTGTATTGATCTCATACTCCACAACCTGAACTCATTTATTCTAATAGTTTTTAAGTACATTTCCTAGCATTTTCTGCATAAAAGATCATGTCTTATGCAGGTAGAGATCATTCTACTACTTTCTTTACAATCTCGATGATTTTTATTTCTTTTGTGTTTGCCCTGGCTAGAATCTCCAGTAAGATATTGAATAGTTTCAGTGAGAGCAGGCATCCTTGTCTTTGTCCCGACTGTGGGCGCAAAAGGTATTTAGTCTTTCGCCATAGAGTCTGATGTTGTGGGTTTTTGTAGATGCCCTTTATCAGGTTGAGGAAGGCCCCTTCTATTTCTAGTTTAAGTGTTTTTATCATGAAGGTTTGGTAACATTTTGTTAAGGATTTTTGCATCCATATCCATAAGAGCTAATAGTCTGTCGTTTTCTTGTGATGTCTCTGGTTTTGCTATTAGGATATTACTGGCCTCGTAAAGGGAACTGAGAAGTGTTCCCTCCTCTTCTGTTTTATGAAATATCCTGTGCAGAATAGATACTAATTTTTCTTTCAGTTGTTGCTAAGTGATGGAGTGATTTTAAAGTATATGCTTTAGCTTAGTGCGGGGAAGGTAATGTTGTAGAACCATCAACAGCTCCATGCCGTGCCTGCTGCTTGGACTCCACATACATCATCTCCTTATGCTGAGAGCAGGCCTGCAGGGTGTGTGTTTGTTTCCCAGAGGGGGATCTGTGGATCTGTGACTCACAGAGCCAGAGATCTGCGGCTGTGGCGCTCACTGTCTTTGCCTCAGACCAGGTTTGCTGCACTTTGATTGCCATGCGATCACAGGGGTTTTTTCTGTGCTGACTCGCCAGTGGTTCCAGGAGGCTCCAGGGAAGGCGGGACTCAAGTCTGGATGCCTGAATCCAGGGCCCCTGGGCATGCATTCACCTTCTCTTCCTGTCTGCTTTCCGCAGTGCTCACTTGCTTGTTTACCTTTGCATGAAGGCAGGGATGCGACATCGGTGGGGAAAATTACTCGGTGGCCTTCTGCCAGATGAGTCAGGGGGTCCAGAGAGAAACATGCAGAGGTGGACCCATTGTGCTCCAGCTCCCATGTTAGAACAGATCCCTTTCCCCTACTCCTCTAGAACAACTCATGATTTCTGATTGTCTTAGAATATGGCTGAATTGTTATTTTTATTTTTTTACATTTTTTAAATAGTTTATTGCCAAGTTGGTTCCATATAACACCCAGTGCTCTTCCCCACAAGTGCCCCCCTCCATGACCATCACCCCCCTTCCCCTTTCCCCCTCCTCTTCAGCCCTCAGTTTGTTTTTTAAATTTTTTAATGTTTATTTTTGAGAGAGAAAGAGACAGAGTGTGAGAAGAGGAGGGGCAGAGAGAGAGAGGGACACACAGAATCCAAAGCAGACTCCAGGCTCTGAGCTGTCAGCACAGAGCCTGACGCAGGGCTCGAATCCACAAACCATGAGATCATGACTTGAGCCAAAGTCAGATGCTTAACCGACTGGGCCACCCAGGCACCCCTCAATTGTTACATTTTTAAATCTATACAAATATTTGCTCCAATACTAAATAGCCAAAACTTTTCCTTTTTAAAAAAGCTTGCCATACACTGTTTGTATTCTTCTCCCTCTGAACAAAGCAGAATTTTTCCTTAATTACTCTTTTCTTTTTGTGCCATTTTCAGTAGCATTCACTTCATGCTTCCTTTGTGATGGGGGTGGTAGGTATCATCAGAAGCTAAACACTAGAGTTCCTTTTCCTTCTGCAGCACCCGAACGGTGCTGCTGCAGTGAAACCGGTGAGGGCAAGTGGGATGAAGACCAGAGATGATTCTTCATTGTGAGCTTTGGGCGTCCCTGCCACTCAGATTTGAGAGCTCAAAATTTACCAAGGCAAGCAACCAAACACAAGGTGAAAGCCTGTTACCATTGTCCATTCCTGCACGCGGCCTGGGATCATGTGCAGACTTTTCATGAGGTTTCTGTGAGCACTGGAAGGCCATACAGAGTGCTGAGCTCATCTGTCGTCTTTTAATGGGATTTTTCTTTCAGTGCAACCGTCTTTCCCTCGAAATGAAAGCAGTCTTGGCTGACTCAATTCTCTTAAAAAGAGCATGTAGACATAAGCAGCTGAACTTCAAACCCCATGAAAGGAGCCTCTCCTTTGCCCAGCCTCACAGGGCAAACATTTCCCCCTCTGCTCTCCCTTTCAGCGTGTTGCAGATCTGGAGGAAGAAAATGCTCTCTTAAAGGATGAGAAAGAACAGCTTAACAACCAAATCCTGTGCCAAGCGAAAGGTGAGTAGCAAAGTGCTTGAATTTCCATTTTGGAGTCCAATTTCTTTTCCATACAGATTTCTGCCCCACCCCCCTTGCCCCCCAGACTCCTAGCAAGGACACAGTCAAGATGGTACAGTGGAGAAAGGGCTTTAATAAATAAAGAAGGGGGGCCTTTAAGACGCTACTGTGACTCCTGGTTTCAAGAGTTTCATGCACATAATGGACAATGTAGTGGACGGGATTTGGAGTCCAGGGGACCGGTACTCGAAGCATGATTCCCATATGCTGCTGCCTGGCCTCGAGCAGCTCCCTTAATGACTGTAGTCCTCAGTTTCTTCATCTGCAAAATGGACATAAAAGTACAGATCTCCGAAGCATAAAGCGTTTAGCATGGTGCTTGATACATAAAGAGCACCTAGGAGCTGTCATTATTGCGGATTTTAAATTTATCTTTAGTGTCCATAGTACCTGTTGTGCTTTCTTCTACCCAGTGGATCATCTGCTAATGTTTGCTGTAAGAGAAGGTCATGGGTCAGTTCCCACCGACCCCTGTGGCACCATCAACCCCCATGGACTGCCTGGCCAAGGAGGAGCAGTGGGCGTCCACAGGCCCCAGTCCTTGCCCAGCTCAGTGGGTTCCTTAGGCAAATCACTCATCTTGTCCTCTTAGGTCTCTCCCCCGTACTATGAGAGGATTGAACCATTTGAGGATGGGGTCCCACCCACTGTGAAATCTCATTGAAAACTTAAACTTTTTCATTTCCCTATAAAAATTGCTTCTTTCTACTGATATGAATAATATGTTTTTTGCGGGGGGAGCCCATCCATGTGATCTGTTTACCTTCCTCCTTCCCCCACCCTGACATCTGGCCTTATCTCCTTCAATCTCCCTGCCCTTCCAGAACCCGAAAGATCAGGAAAAATGGGGGCAGAACTGGGGAACAAAACCTGGCTTTTTCCAGGGATCCTGCCAGCAGCCGCTGTGAGGGTGGTCACAGGAGAGAAGCCCGTGCATTAAGTGAGGGAATGTCCTGTCCGCTGCCTGCTTCTCCCCCACTTTCCCAAAAGCAAGATGGGCTTTCCCCCCTTCTCTGAAGACTTAAGCTGCCATGACCAGCTTCCCTTTGCTCTGCAGTGGGTGAAGTTGCTGAATAAAGTCAGCAGGTGGTGGTGGGCGATTGTCACGGGCAGCCTTTCAAAGAGCGATTGATCACAAAGCATGAGTCAGGACGTGCACAGGGAATCCATTCAGAAAGCAAAGCTGCAGCTTTGTGTGCTTGCTTTCCAGATGAATTTGCCCAAAACTCTGCCAAGGAAAATCTGATGAAGCGGGAGCTGGAGGAGGAGCGCTCCCGGTACCAGAACCTCGTGAAGGAGTATTCACGGTTGGAGCAGAGATATGACAACCTTCGGGACGAGATGACCATCGTCAAGGTAAGGAGGGCCGTTCTGGTGCCGGCTCCACCTTCGGCTTCCACACCCCCATTCCCGCACACCTCCAGCCACTGCACTGCCCTCCGACGTGGTCGTGCTTCATAAATCTGTGCCGGGTCCTGGGTCCTTTCTGCTGGCCGTTCTTGCCATGCTTGCCAGTGGTTATCACAGGAGGAAGTAGCAGGGCCAGGGGATTGTTCCCAGGAAAGGCTCTTTTTCCGACGTGGGGTCTTCTAAAGATCTCAGGAGTGTAAGGAAGATCCCACCCAGGTGCATGTTGTCAGTCTTGTTACCTGTTCCAGAAACGTCCCTGCACTGAAACACTAACGGTGTGGGGGAGTTCAGATCTCCGAGTCACTGGTGCGTGCTGCAGAGAGACCCCCCAGGGTCTGATCACTTCTCCCAGTCTTTGATGAAACACAGTATACGTAGAAACATCCTATTTCAGGATTCATCATTCCTTTTTACCCCACATAAACGTTCCCTCCAGAAATGCGTATTCAAACAAGACTGATAAGTTAATTGCATAGAAACCAGGAAGAGGAGTTGAAGAGGAACATATATTAATACAGCATTTTCTGACCAAGATCAGTTTTTATTCTCAAAGCTAAATCACATGCAAGAAAAAGAGAAGTATTTTTACGTGAACAGTCTAAGTATAAATGGTAACCTTTATTTCTTTTTTTTAAAAAAGTTTTATTTTGAGAGCGTTTGCATGAGTGGGGGGAGGGGCAGAGAGAGAATTCCAAGCAGGCTCCACGCTGTCAGTGCAGAGCCTGACACTGGGCTCAACCTCACCAATCATGAGATCATGACCAAGTTGGACCCTTAACTGACCGAGCCACCCTGGCACCCCGGTAACTTCTATTTTCTAGTGTGCTTACTATAAACTTGGTGTTCTATACAGTTGGTGGAGCACAGGTTGAAGTATGGGGTCCTTAGAGGCAGGTTTGCCACATTCCTTTTAAGTGGGGACCTAATGACAGAATGGTCTTAGTGTACTATCAGGGCAATACCAGGAGACAAGGCTAGTTTCTCCCAGGACTTGGTGGAGAAATCGGCCGAGGTGTTAGGGACTCCAGCTCTCATCAGGAGAGAGGAAATTTGGTCCTGCCATGGAGGGCCCTTCTCTGCGTCATTTTGTTAGCTTGACGGATGACGGTAAGAACTGTAGATGAAGCTTTCATGGGAACAGCTCCACTTAACTGTCATTCCAAGACCTGTTCTTGTTGACAAATGAGGCTGCAGTCCAACTCTAGGATCTACTGGCCTTTGAAAAGGAATAATTCTCATCAGCATTCACTTGTTATGAGGACTCACTTTTTTCTCTTTCAACAGCAAACCCCGGGCCACAGGCGGAACCCATCCAACCAGAGTAGTTTAGAATCTGACTCCAATTACCCTTCTGTCTCCACGTCTGAGGTCGGAGACACAGAGGATGCCCTCCAACAGGTGGAGGTGAGTAAGACAGGCTCGTGGCTGCTGTCTGTGTGCTCCAGAGGGAGTGGAGCTGTTTGGAGTTTACCAGCTATGTAGACATGTACTCTCCTGGCTGATGGTGATCAGTGTCCACAGGCTTCTTCCTGACCTGGGGATCACTTGGCCTGCAGGCACCTTACAGATCCTGGAGTTAATATTTACTGTGCAAAGATCACTGTTCACCTTACCCTGTTCCTCTCTTACTATCTAGAAAGAGAGAAAGATGGCAAATCCCTGATTCTCCCTCTTATAAAACTGAGAGCCTGTTGCAGAGAGGTAAATGGCTGGCCTAAGAAGGAACAGCTTAGTCATTAAAATAGAAATAATTTATCATCCCCATTTAGTATCATAGCACATATAAAATGGTCATAAAGATGCAAGAAAAAAATTTTTTCTGACTTAGAAGCTTTGCCAAACGTACACATACACAATTTTTCCTCTGGCATCTGAAAAGAAAATCACAAGTACATAGAACCTTAAAAAGCACGTGAAAGACCTAGAAGACAGGCAGTTAGAAAAACAAACATGCTTTGAGCACGTCTTTGTGCGGGACTGCAGGTGGAGTCGTGGTCACCAAGCCAGAGATGGTCCTTGCCCTCCCAGAGCTTGTCTGGTGGAGAGTTCGACAGTAATCAGGTGCTGGGAGAAGTTGGTAATAGAACCTCAGGGGTTATGTTGTTCGGTGCCAGAAAGAAAAAGTATGATCAGAGACGGCGAGTCACAAGGTAAAGGTGGCGAAGGATAGAAAAGAGGTCCTTAGGATGAGAACGCGTTCCTTGTACAGTTGGCTGGGGTCTGCCGCTTGCCGTACGTAAGCACTTAGCTCATGTAAGCCTGAGAGAGGCCCTTGCTGTCACCGCTGCAGCGTCCAAAGTATGGAGCCAGAGGCTTCCGTCATTTGAACTCCAGACGTGCCACCAGACGTGTGTGGCCATTTCTGTGCAGACGTAACCACTTCCATTTGACCTTCTTCAAGGAAGTTGAGGCTGGTTCTTGGGATTAGCCAGAACAGCTAGCACAGCGCTGGCTAAGCACAAAGCACTCATGAAATGCCCACTGAACCAAAATATATTGTCACATGTATGCATGTGTATCTATACGTGCATATATGTACTTAAAAACCCACATAGATAAGCTCACACAGATACACATGTTTATGCATGCACACCCACACATGACAGAACCCCGGAGGGCAAACCTCCAGCAGGCATGAATCCAAGGGGAGAAAATCTGGGAAACTGATGCTCTCAGATCTATGGGATAAACAAGTTCCACGGGAACTTGGTTCTGTTTCAAGGTACAATCAAGTGGTGTTTGACAACACATTTGCAGTGATTAGTAACCGCATTGATTCTTCGTCAGGAAGTGTTAGAGCCTGAGTTTTACAATTTCTCTGGTATGAGACCATTTCCATAAGTGAGCTCTTTTAACTTCCAAATAAAATGGCTGTGTCTTTATTCTTGGAATGTATGAGTGGTTATCTTAAGTGGCTCTCGCAGGAATATAAATGGGCCAGACTCAGATGTTATCTAGACAGAAAATGAGCCTGGAGTGCCAACTTTACTCTGAGAACTGATGGTTGGTTGGCACTGGCGCTGCCTCTGGGGCGCAGATTGATGTTTGTACAGAGAGAGAAAGAGAAGATAGGCAGCTGATACGGAGGCAGGCTGGGAGGTGCCAAATGTCCCCTGAGGCAGCCATGCAATTGAAACCTCCATCCCCCATCCCGCTACTTGTGTTGCCCTGAAGGACATCGGCCTGGAAAAGGCAGCTATGGACATGACCGTCTTCCTGAAGCTGCAGAAGAGAGTGCGGGAGCTGGAGCAGGAGAGGAAGAAACTGCAAGTGCAGCTGGAGAAGAGAGAGCAGCAGGACAGCCGGAAGGTCCAGGTGCGTGCTGGGGCGGCAGGCCTGCGGAGCAGCCCCCAGGTGCTGACATCATGCTTTTCCCAGGGTTCACGTGGCAGGGTAAACACGTGGGCTTATGTGGGAGCTCGGTTTCAGAGGAGTTTCCGCCTCATGTTGGGGTCACATTGAGTCTTCTCTACTTGCTGGTGCCCCCAGACCACCCCAGATGAACAGGAGTAGGCTTGCCAAGGTCCCCCAGGGCAAGGGATTCCCAGGGGCGTATCTAGGGAGAGCCTGTGGCATTGTCACCTACTTGCAAAGGACGCTAGGATGTGTGATTAAAGTGTAAATACAAGCCAGAGTCCAATTTTAACAGAGAGAAGTGATTGCCCTTTACCTGGAGTCTGGCATGGACTTGAGTCTACCCCCACTGGGTTAGGGGTAAACTAGGTTTTGGTCACTCACTTTTCTATCCCATGATTGCTCCCTGGCCTCAGTCCAGATTATCATCAGTGTCTTGGATCTCAAAAGGATGTTGCCTGAGACCTTGGTGTCCCCAGATGTTTCACTCTCTCTGTCCTAGTGCCAGGTCATAGTAGGTATTCAAACTATTTATTAAACAAGAGGGGATAAAAGTGTAAGAAAAACCCCTAGCCGTTGAGGAGTTTATGATCCAGTTTGGGGGGACTAGACATAACACAGGTGAAAAGTGAAAAATAGCATTGATAGTGTTCAAATAAATGCAAGCTGGGGTAGAGATTGGCAGTGTAGGAATAAAGCCCCCTGAAGTTAGCAGTGATAAGGAGTTAAGACCCATGTGTTATTTCTTGGGAGGTAGAAGGACTGCTTCCAATGGGATAGAAGGCCAGTTCTGACATGGGTCATATCATTCGTTGACCTCATGATGGGTTTGTCAGAGGTCTTTGTTCTCAAGCCTGACTTGCCCATTGTGGGATTCAACTCCCTCCCTGCTTCTCAGCCCTGCTCTCACCTCTACACACGGTCTCCTTTTGGTAACACCTGCCTTCCCTTGCCCTTCAAATGTGATACAGACGTTGATCTGTATTGCTAGAATATTCTTGTATATTCTGAGCACTAAGTGGGGAGGTAAATCTTATTGATGGACTTCAATCTCTCAGGTGGATTAGATTGGAGAGTGAACAGGTTAGGTTTACAAACAACTCAGTCCATCAGAAGAGAAGCGGTCCTGACAGGCAAGTGCAAATCAAATCTATGAAAAGCTACACAGATGACATCAGACCATGCCTGACATAAAAGTCCCCGGCCCACCCAGCTACCCCCGAAGGTCCACTCTCCAGATTGCCCACCACAGAAATGCCAAATAACTTTGAGATCTTGGCTTTAGGCTTTCTCTTTGTCTGGATACCAAATGAAAAGGGATATCCCTTTCCTGAACAGTAATCCTTGAGGGCACCTGGGTGGCTCAGTCAGGTGAGCATCCGACTCTTAGTTTTGGCTCAGGTCATGATCTCACGGTTCATGGGTTCAAGCCCTGAGTAGAACTCTGTGCTGACAGTGCAGAGCCTGCTTGGGATTCTTTCTCTCCCCCTCTTTCTCTGCCCCTCTTCCTCTTCTTGCATGCGCTCTCGTGCACACTCTCGCTCTCTCGCTCACTCTCAAATAAACTTCAAAAAAGTTATCACTGAACAAGAGTTAGAACTATAGGCTTGGCCTCTAGCCCTGAATGAAGTGGGGCAGGGGATGGAAGGTATGGAATCCCTCTACAGCACTCTGAAACTGAGCTTTCAGGGATCATGTTCTTGGCTCTGCCCCTGGTCCCAAGAGGAATCCTGAGCCACCTGGATCTTTTCTCTGGATAGATGATGTGTGGAGTCGTAGCCAGAGAGGAAGGAGAAGTCTATAGGATGTCCCATCAGTTTGGGAGTGGGCAGTCTGCTGTGAGGATGGGGCCTCTGTGACAGCCAGGCTGTCCCTGTGTTTGACTTCCCATCCATGCAGCTTCCTTTCTTAGGGCATGACAAAGTCACTTTTGCCCCCAGAGTGATTCCAGTGGGCTGCCCACTTAGAAACATAACTGCCAGTCCACCTTAATACAGCCCCTGGACCATGGATGATCTTCATTTTCCGAGAACCAAATGCACTCAACAATTATGGATGGCCATGCGGCAAATCCACACTTGACTCAACACAGGTGCAAGCCTCTCACTGGGGCAGAGGTGAAGAGCCAGAGTCCCATCTGGTACCATGAATGGGTCGGGAGCCAAGCAGAGAGTGGTACCCTGGACAGCGGTGTTCCCAGGTTTTGGGCGGGGGGCAGGAAGGAAACCATGTGGTCCATGCAGCAGCCCTAGATATGGGAGAGTCTCTAGGAGGTGCTCCCATCCATCCTGGTCTGTATGCCTGGGCACACCTAATCCGTGCACAGCAGGGAGTGGCCTTACCTTGGACTTAAGGTTGCTAGCACTGCAGATAATCTAATAAAGCACTGTCAGGTTTTAGCTTCAAAACACATCTTTTTGAAGGAATGTCACGCACTACTTGAAATCACCCCATGCATTTAACCGTTTATGAAGGTGTTTCTGCCCCCTTCTTATTGACCATTCAGGTTCAGTAGCTGCCAAGCAATTGTAGGAGTCATTGGTTACCTGAGTCCTGAGGGCCTAGCATCACAGCTGTTGCTGTCCACATTCCTTGGAATTAAAATCAGCATTTTACTGAGCATCGTAGGGGCCGGCTGCCAGACTCCCTATTATAGGGTGACATGAGGGAAGCAGGCTTCTCCACAAAGTGCTTAGTGATTCAATTGGGAAAACTGAATACACATGTTCACACACATCCCAACAAAATCAAGAGTAGCTCATTAATCTCCTTAATAAGCACATAATTATTATATATTAACCTTCTCAAGAAGTGCGTAAGTGTCATGGTGTTGGTTTCCTCGGCTGCTGAAACACAGTCCCACAGACTGGATGGCTCCAAACAACAGAAATGTATTCTCTGGTCATTGTAGAGGCCAGAAATCAAAAATTAAGGTCCCAACAGGGCCATGCTCCTTTAAAAGGCTTTTGGAGAGAATCTGTTCCATGCCTCTCTGAGCATCTGGTTTTGCTGGAAACCCTTGGCATTCCTTAGTTCCAGTTCCTTGACTCTGATCTCTGCCTCCATCTTCACATGGCATGCCTGTGTGTGTGTGTGTGTGTGTGTGTGTGTGTGTGAGTGGGGGGGTGGGGGAGGGAGAGATCGACCTCCTTGTAAGGGCACCAGTCGTATCACATTAGGGCCCATCCTAATGACCTCATCTTGACTTTGATTTTATCTGCAAAGATCCCGTTTCTAAATTAGGTCACGTTCACAGAGTTTTGGACTTCCAACATGTGTTTTGTGGGGACATGATTCAGCCTGTAACATACTGCATACATATTCATATGCCTAAGGATCTGGGAATAAAGTTATGGAGACAGTGAAGACAGGCAGGAGGGTCATTTACGGAAAGCTTCCTGGTGACCTGAAGTAGGGCGCCATATTCTGGAGGTAGGAGGGAAGTGGCCATGGACCAGGGAGTGCAGGCAAAATGAGCATGTTTCCCGTGACTGGAAATACTACCATGGGAGAGCTGCCTGTGGTCCCTGCTCACCTTCTGTCTCCTTATCCGTGCAGGTGGAACAAGCAAAGAATGACCTAGATTTGGACCAGGATGCAGACCTAGCCTATAATAGTCTGAAGGTAAGATTGTTGGCCAACAAGTTCCCCAAACTCTCACCCTGTGGAGAATGGATGATGGAGTCTGTGCATAAGTGGAGCCATAAATGTGCAACTTGACCCTTACGTTTCTTCATCTGTGAAATGGAGGCAAATAGTTACTTACTATAAGGAGCTATAATCTCTACTTACTGGAGACACCAACTACAGGTGTCCACAGTTAGTTCAACTTGGGCCCTAATTACCTGCAGTTAGTGCAGACCCCACTGTTCCGGGCCTTCGTCCCTCAAGACTGCCCCCATTTCAGATGCCAATCACATTGGTGAGGCCCCAGGTTACCCACACTTGTGTCCAATTTGGCTACAAATCGGTGGTTCCCATGACCTCCTCCCCATGTTTGGTCACAGAGCAGCCCACAGAGCTTAGGAAAGCATCTGATTTACTACTCCTGGTTTATTATAAAGGCTGCAGCTCGGCCGGCAAATGAAGCAGGCACAGGTGTGTGGGAGGAGGCTCAGAGCTTCCCCGCCCTCTCCAGGTGTGTGCTCACCCCACACCTGCAGGTGCTCACCAACCGGAGGCCCTTGGAACCCTTCACCTATGGATTTCCGTTACACGGGCACCAGTGATAAAAATCATTGGCCATTGGTGTTTAGCTCAGTCTCCATCCCTCCGCTTTCCCTCTTGGGGCATTTGTGGGTGGGGCGTAAGACCCAGTGCTCTGACCTCAGGATTGGTCCCCTGGTCCCCATTGTTGGCATGAACTAGCTGGGACTGAAAGGGACTTATTATGACTAACAACGGAAACTTCTCTCACCCCTGTTAGGAAGCGCCAAGGGTTTTGGGACCCCTGAGTCAGGCCAGGCACTAAGACCAATATAACAAAAGATGTTCCTCTCTCCTCTATCACTAGGAACCTGGGACAGAGGCTAAATATATACGCGTTACTATGTCACACATGTTTTTACCTACTTGATACAGTTTGAGTTAAAGTAACGTGTGGCCAGTGGGATGAATTCACTTTGAAAAGCGATCCAGACTTGCAGGGAGAGATGTAAGACTGAGGGATTGTCCCCCTGCACCCAGTGTTGGCCCACCAAGAGCTGGCAAGATTGGAGGGTGGAAGGCCTCAGGTCCCCAGGGTGAGCAGGCCTATGTTTACTCTAGTGATGGGGGGACTAGGCCCCCTGGCGGGAAGGGGTGTACAGAAAAGGGCATCAGAGCATTCCCCCTCCCCCTCTCCCATCCCCAGGGACTTGGGAATTTATCCAGTCTGCCAGGGTCAGTCTGGTCCCACTCACAGGACCACAGATAACTCTGGTAACCACTACATTGCCCCAGGAGAACAGCCCTGAATCATACCTATGGCTTTTTGAACAAGTAGGGCCACAGAAGTGGGTGGTTTCCCTTTTTTTGAGGTATTGATTTAGACTTATTTTCTGCATGTGATATTTAAAGGTTTAAAACCCCGTGGGAGGGGTGCGGGTGTGACAGATGTCTGTGGTGCGTGCCATTCCTCAGCTGCCTTCTCCGAGCAAGTGAACAGTAGGCTGTTTTAGAACTGGTAGCGGTAAGGAGCACCTGGGGGGCTCAGTCGGTTAAGCATTCCACTTTGGCTCAGGTCATGATCTTGCAGTTCGTGAGTTCGAGCCCTGCATCGGGCTCTGTGCTGACAGCTCAGAGCCTGGAGCCTTCCTCGGATTCTGTGTCTCCCTCTCTCTCTCTCTCTCTGCCCCTCCCCCACTTGTGCTTTGTCTCTCTCAACGATACATAAACATTAAAAAACAAAACTGGTAAAGCAGGTCTAGCCCAGTGGGCCTCTAGGCGTGGTTCTGGGACCAGCATCACGGCAGGCATGCTAGAAATGCAAATTCTCAGCCTCAGCCCAGACCTGCTGTATCACAGGCTCTGAGGTGGGGCCCAGCAGTCTGCTCTCACGCGCCCTCCCGAGGTTTCCATTGCCCACTCAAGTCTGCGAGCCACTCTTCTAGTCTCTGGGCAAAGTGCTGCCTTCAAGACTCCCATGTTAAAGTCAGCTCAAAAACTCACTCTGCATTCGGCTCCTGGGGAAGGTGCCCACACTGGTCCTGCAGGCCACATCCCCACTGCCAGCCTTGGGGCCAGGCTCACAGAGGGTTCACTAAGTGCCTGTCCCCCAGGCCACATCCCCACTGCCAGCCCAGGGCCGGGCTCACAGAGGGCTCACTAAGTACTTAAAACTCTTTAAACTCCATGACCACTCTGCTCTATTAGGCCAGGATTCTGAGGTTCCAGGACCTGGTTTTCCCTTCGTTGTCTCTGGTGAAACCTGACTTAACCTTTGCACCTTGTCACAGCTGGTTTCCAGCAGGACCAAGTGCTGGGAAGGCTGCGTTTCTTCTCACTTAACAGACCCAGACCTTGAGGGAAGTGATGAAAATGGAGCTTTTAGGCAGAGCCCTGTCAGCCTGTGTTTAGTGGGCCCCTGCTGTGTGTCCAGCTGAATGCTTCCCGAGGGCACGAGGGAGGGAGGTGTCCTTTACCCTCCTGAAGTGTAGACTCTGCCTGAGCAGACCAAGATCAAGCAGATGATGAGTCTACACACCAGACTATTCAGGCATCTTTTCCAACCTGATCCTTACCAAATTGGATTTGAAAAACCTGCCCACAAATACATGGGTGAGATGACCCCTTGATGAGTAATGATTTTTGATGAAACTACCAGAATTTCAGAACTTCCCCCCATCCTTCTCTAATGCATAAAGGGACAGAAGCACACCACCACTTGGGTACTGGGCTCAAGGCTTAGGCAGGCCCCCTGTGGGGATGAGATGGGGTGGAAGGGTCCTCGGGCCAGTCACACCTGGCAGAGATGGCTGGAAGGAAGCCTGATATAATGTGGCCAGACTGGAAGGTGGGACTTCCTGGACTAGGAGTCAGGAATCCTGGGCTCTAGTCCTGGTGGAGGCTCCTAAACTCACCATGAGTCTTCTCTGTTCTGTCCTCTGCTTCCTCATTCAGAAAATGGAGAGATTATTTATATGGTCTCCTAGTTCTGTGGTCCTTTGGCTCTGTAATAAGTGTGCACCCAATCCTTATCCACCATTTGGGGGTTTAGCAGGGAGGGGAAATTTGAATCCCATACATCCCAAGATCCTAAGAGTATTATATATGCGATTATCAAACTTTATATGGTCTTTGTCGAATACAAAACTAAATATCACACCCAGAAAATTTGAAATACATTCTAAAGTTGTTTTGACGGTATTTTTGACTGCACACAGGTAGCTTTTCTTCTGCTGCCATTGACAGTTGGTGGCTTTCTTTGTGACCCAAATAACAAACGTGTGTTCCTAAGATACTCCAAAACACTGGTCTTGGGGTGTCCCTTGGAATTAGGGCATTGGGTAAGAGGGGCTCTCTAGATAGATCAGTTTAGGAAATCCTGGGATCCTTATGCTCTCTTGAAAGTCACAAAGTACATTAATACATTAAGTTTCTAGGAAGTCCAGTTAAAAACATGTTTAAAATTAACCTGGCATTTCCTCAAGGGTGGGTTTCATGGCCAAATACACTTAGAAATATGAACACTATTAATCTCTTTGGGGAATGCTCTCATAGAGGCCTCAGGTCAGATGCTTCACACCAATAACTTAGGGTTGTGGGTTCAAATCCAGACCCCAGTTTTAAATATTACCGAACTTTTTCCTGTCAGAACTTTTGCCATGGGTTTTATTTAAACGAGAAGGTTGCTCCCAGCTTCTCAGGAGGGACAGGGCAGGCTGATTCTGGAAGGTGGAGGAGGAAGCCCACATGGAGAGAGGAGACTGCTTTAGATCCAGGGGGAAATGGAGTGTGCTGCTTGGGCTGTCTTCCAGAGGCAAGAGCTAGAGTCGGAGAACAAGAAGCTGAAGAACGACCTGAACGAGCTGAGGAAAGCCGTGGCTGACCAAGCCACACAGAACAACTCCACCCACAGTTCCCCCGACAGCTACAGCCTGCTGCTGAACCAGCTCAAGCTGGCCAACGAGGAGCTCGAGGTCCGCAAGGAGGAGGTGCTCATCCTGAGGACCCAGATTGTCAGTGCCGACCAGCGCCGACTCGCCGGCAAGAGCACGGTAACAAGATGGCAGCCCTGGGTGGGCTTGTGAGGGGGCAATGCTAGGTAGTACGTGCGGTGTTTTTGCTTACATAGCTTTACCCATGAGCGCCTGAAACCCCAAAAATGCAGACTCTCTTACTCTAGGATCTCTAAAGGCAAAGCAAGGTACTTGCTGCCTTCTCAGCACGACCTTTCATGGGAGACTTTGCTGGAGTTTCTAGAATCTTCTGTAGTTACTCAATATGAACATGTTCAAAAAGAACAAGGCATAGAATTAGAAACAAGGGCAATGGTCTAAGCAGCCCCCTTGGCCTTGTATTTCACCCCATATGTTGCCTCCTGCTGTTGACTTTGATTCTGAGGTAGAGAAAGTCTTTCAGCCCACCCAGGGTAGCAAGTCTGCCTTAGCATTTGTTCCTAATGTTTTCACCTTCTGGGACAGATTGTGGAGCGGGAAGGAGGGGACAAAGGCCACCTGGGTCACTTTGGGCATGGCCCTGGGATGACACGGAGGGGATAAGTAAGCCATCATGAGTGTGGAGGATCATCACTGAGACAGATTTTCACCCTGCCCTTAGCATTTGGGGTGCTGTGACCTCAGAGACACTGTCACCACCATTTTCCACCACCACTCCATGTTCAGGGCCTTTTACAGGCAGGCCTTGTCATTCTCTGGCTTTGAAAGTGCCATTCATGCCTGGGTTTAACTCCTCTTATCTGAGGCCATCCTGGGCCTTTGTTTTTTCCCCAAAAGCTTGTTTTTGTTTAATTTTTTTAATGTTAATTCTTGAGAGAGAGCAGAAGCAGGGAGGGGCAGAGAAAGACAAAGGGAGATGCAGAATCCGAATCAGGCTCCAGGCTCTGAGCTGTCAGCACAGAGCCCCATGCGGGGCTTGAACTCGTGAGCCATGAGATCATGACCTGAGCCAAAGTTTAATGCTCAACCAACTGAGCCACCCAGGTTCCCCCTCAAAAGCTTGTTTTTATGCCTCTGTATATACAAAATCTATAAAGTCGTTTTGCAACAGTTGTTTATATAACCAGAGTTTGGGTTTTCTTTTAATCTGGGACCTTCTAGGAGCCGAACATTAATGCCAGAACAAGCTGGCCTAACAGTGAGAAGCATGTAGATCAGGAAGACGCCATCGAGGCCTATCATGGTGTCTGCCAGACAAACAGGTAAGTCCGACCTCAGGTAACTGTACATGGAGGAGGCAATGGGGAAGGGTCTCACCCAGCGTAACACAGGACGTTGTTTCTCAGACACTGCTCGGCATCAGGGTTTACTTAGGAGGGAGTGAGGAGGAGCAGACTCCCTGTATCCCACCCCCTCAGCAAATCACTTGTCAGCTTCAGCGAGACTCCAGAACCCAGATCCTGTGAAGAGCTTTTGGAAAGGGAGCCTCCCTGCAAGTGTTGACGGAAGGAGTGAGGACAGGCTGAGAGTGGTTCCCCCCTCCTCCCTGCCCCTCACCCACAGAGAGGGAAGCCGGCACCAGATGAGCCCAGCCAAGTCGTGGGAGGGGCTGCCCCTGCTTCAGCTCTTGGCTTCTTTATTTCTTTTTAGAGTGAGCGCATGTGGGGGGTGAAGAGGGGCAGAGGTAGAGAATCCCAAGTGGGCTCCATGCTGTCAGTGCAGAGCCCAACATGGGACTTGATCCCATGGCCCTGAGATCATGACAGGAGCGGAAATCAAGAGTCAGATGCTCAACCAGCTGAGCCCCCTACCCCCAGGCACCCCTTTATCTTTGCTTTAATGCCAGCTTTGCCCAACCCAGTGGTGGGGCCCCAGTGCCTGTCATTGAAGAGCTGGAACCCAAGCTAGGCACCCCAGAGGCTGGATGGGAGAACTTGACCACTATCATGTTGGCTAAAATGAGTTTTCCCTGGGCTTTAATGAACAGATCTCTAGTCCTTCCTTAAGCGTGAGCCGCCCAGGTTATGGCAAGGGAGCCCGGGTGAGACTCCAGGGCATTGTGGCCAAGGGCCTGCAAACGTGCACTCTGGAATCCACTTGCTTAACAGCTGCTTAGTAACTCCTTTATAACCACTTGGTGTCTCAGTCTCCCCCTCTGAACTGGGGACCATCAGAGCAGGTAACCTCACACGAAGATTGAGAAGGTCAGGTGAGTTCGTCTGCGTCTTGTACTTAGAACCCTTACTGCTGTCATTGGTATCTTTGCGCCTCGGCGCCCCCGGGGGTACAGGTAAGAACAGAGTCGGCCTTTTCCCCGGCTACCTTTCTCTCGCCTCAACTCACTGACTGGTGTTCAGTCACTGAGCATTTGTACAGAATTGATGAAAACCGCGAGCACATCTGGAAACTGTCAGCGGGTGCCGCTGAGAGGGCAGCGCGAAGTCGTCTGCAAGAATGGCACAGTGACTCGAAGACTCAGTGCTGTGATCGCCACGTCTTCTAAATTAGCCCCTATTTCTGCAGATTGGGAAACTGAGGCCCGGAATGGGGGAGCTGCCAGCCTGCAACCGAGTCAGGGTACCATCCAAAACTTCCCGCCCACTGTGTAGGTAATCAGAAGATGCAGGCATTCTAGCCAGCCCCCCCAGAGGAAAGTAAATTTCCAGAGAGATGCCAGTCTGTCCCCCAAAGGATGGAGAACAGGAAATGAAGGTGCTGAAACTGGAGTCCAGATTTAGTCATTCAAAATTATTATCTTGGGTGAAGCAATGTGTTAAATAAGAAAAAAGAGCACAGATAATACTTGGAATTAATAAAAGGGGGTGGGGACAAGTTGGACCTTGACAAGCGAGGGAGTGTGTTTATCTTTCTGATCTTCGGAACTGCGGCTGTTAACCGCTCTCAGCTCCCTTTCTATTCACCCAAGTGGTTGTCCGGGATCCAGTCCCAGGGGCTGCTTATTACTACCCTGGATGTGTCTTCCTTTGCAGCAGCAATAATGCTGGCGATAAAATAAAAATAGCTTTTCTTCGATGTTAAAATAAGTCTGTTCCCAGGCAAGCCTGGGGCACAATGGGGAACTAATAGCCTGTGAAACCAAGTTAAGTACAGAAAGGAGCCACTGGCTGTCTCGGGAGCAGAGCCGGAAGCCGGAAGCACCGGTTCCCCAGTGCCTGCCACACCTGGAAAGGGAGCCTTGTGGTTTGTGTCTCGCCCACACCGTGATCCAGGCAGTGGGTGAGGACAGCAGGTGGACACGGCAGGGGGATGCAGGCGTGACTCCTGGAGCTTGGCAGCGAGGCCATCTGTTACGAGGGCCGCCCCTGCAGTAAGAGTGCCCTGACGACCGAGCTGCATTTGCTCTCCTGTGATTTCCCTCTAATGGAGACTGTTCTGGTTTGAACAGAAGTTGTATTGTGCACATGTGATTTGGGGGTGGGAGGGATTTCCATGCCCAGTCATCCCCCGCTCTGAGTCCATGGTCCCCCAGTTTAGAACTTCTTTTGCTAACTGACTTCCAGAGTTTATAGAGTTCTGTGTGATCTTTACAATTGTGTCTTTTCCTTTATTTTCAAGTCTGGGAGGGAGGCCAGTATTGAGGGGTGGCTCTGGGAGGAGCCACAGGAATATGGATAGTTCTTCTGCTTACAGAAGGTGTCCTCATTTTCACAGTTTGGGAACTAGGAGAAACCAGCAACATTATTACCATGTTCTGTATGGCCAGAGTCAGGTCCTTGCCCTAGAGGTGGGTGTCTGGAGGGTCTGGGGAGGATGGGGAAGCCAGTTGGAGCAGAGGGTCCTGCTGCTGGCAGCCTGGCCTCACCTCCAGGCATGCACTCAAGGTCGCCAGAGCTAAGGAAGAGCAGGCGTGTGTGGTGAGAGCTTGGGTCTGGGTCCAGGCGCAGGGCTCCTTTGGCCACTGGCCATTTCCACCCAAGTCTGTAGAACCCCAAAGAAAGACTTAGAGTGCATTGTTGGACCTTGGCTTGAGTCCTCCTCCCAGCAAGTTCTAGGAAACAACAGGAGGCCCAAAGGTAGCTTTGCCTGATGCCACGTGGGCTTGGACAGGTAAACTTGAGGTTATTACTCATCCCCTAAGGGGCCTGCTTGGGACACTGAAGATCCTGTTGAACCAGAAAGAGGTGCATGCAGACTCCTTAGGATGGGCTTGGAGTTTTGTGGCTCCTTTGGTGCCCCAGCTGCAGTGGGATGTCTTGCTCAGAATAGCAAAGGAGGGGGAAGAGCCTCATGCTCCCCAACTCCCTTCTCTCAAGTCCTCACTTTAACTGTTCCCGGCTAGAAACTCTTGGCTCCCTTCTGTGAGGTGATCATTCCCCCCTAAGATTTCCCAGGATTCAGTGGGTCCCAAGCCATCAGCACAATTCCCGTCTGCTGCAATTCAGTGGTGTATTTGTCCACAGAGCATCTTGTTCATGGTATTGGGGTTGCTGCCTCCCTTTCTCAGAGATTGTGGGGAGTCTCCTGGGCGGTTGGGTAGAAAGTCCAGGTGTGAGTTACAGAAATAAAGATATCCGTGGAGCACAATGTGCTCTTTTCAGAAGCCGGAAACTGGCCATCATCGTGCTCCTAGGAACCTTGCCTGTTTCTGTCCACAGGGAGGCAGGTCCTTGGGCCGGGACAGAAGGATAGCTGCTGGGTCCTAGTCCTAATACAGTTAATAAGGTTATGTAATAAAAGATCTAGAAGAAACCTCAGATAAGTGAGCTGAGCATCTTTCATCTTACACGTGAAGAAACAGGCCTGGGACATGCAGGCAGTGACCACAACATGCCCTTTGGGGTGCTGGTTCTCCAATCTCCTGCAGTTGGAGGCTTTACCTGCTGCTTATTCAAGTGTGTCTGCAGCCTCTTTGGGGATGGAGCTCAGCACAGTGGCGTGTACGCAGGAGATTCTCCTCTAACGTTTGTTGATTTAATTGGCATCAGGTACTTGACATTTAAAAAAAAAAAAAAAATCCCGTAAGCTGTCGTTCGGGGTTTTCCTTCTCATACCGCCAGGTGGCGTTCCCTACCAGGCCTTCGGTCCTAATAGCACGCAGAGAGGAGGGAGACTCTCTCCGGAGGAATTGGCTCTCTTTCATCCAGGAACAAAGGCTGGACCTGGAGCTGGTTGACTGCTTTTTAATTTACTGGTTTGCCTGACTTCCTGAGCGCTGTGGGATGACTGGCCCTCACAGTCTCTCCTTTTATCTTTGTGCATACTGCCTGGCCTGTTGCAGAATTAAGAATTCTGAGAGTGCCTTCCTCTGAGCAGGGATTTAATGCTAATTTCCTCACTATGTAACTCAGCAACACACAGGCACCCGGCAGAGGGTGAGCAGTGGGACTCAGTCTGCCATTGAGGGAACTGTAGGAACGTGGCGACCCTCCAGGAGAGAGCGGGCAGCCCTCCTCGGGTCATCTGGAGGGCCAGCCGGTGTGGGCAGGTCAGGAGCTCACCTGGGTTCTAGCCCAGGTGTCAGGCGAGTCCGCTCCATCTTGGGGTCCTCCACGCACAGCAAACAGGATGGTTGGAGCAAAAGATCCTGCCTTCCTGTTCAGCAATGCCTGGAATTCCTTCCAGTGGGTTCCCATTTGTGTTAAAGACACACTACCTACTAAAAGGCCCTAGTTAAATATGTGAATGGGGCAAAGGGGCTAAGCTGGTCACTTTTGGGTTTGCTAGGATAAATGGGGAACATACAGGCTGGCTAAGTGCTAAGCACGGGAGGGGACAGCAAAAAGTCTACAATAAAAGGCAGTCTCTAGGGGAGGCCTGGCCTAAGGTGAGGGCTCTGGACATTTGAGGAGCCAGGGTCCCAAGTAGGAGAGGTCCCCAGGATATGCTTGTTGGCAGTCACCCCCGCACTGCCCCGCCAGATGGAGCCCAAGCTGTGGCAGTAAAGGGTAGACTTGGGGACATACAAGCCAGGGTAGCCCCAGAAGCAAGCTCACCGCAGTCTCTCCCTCCTTCCCTCTGCTTCAAGCTTTTCAGCGTATGACCTGGTAGCCATGTGACCTGCTTTGCCCAGGAAGTAGCTTGTGTGAGCTGTGCAAGGCCCAGGGTCTCTCTTCATGAGGCTGAGCTCTGGGGAGGTAAAGTGGGGAGCTGCACCCCCTGGACCTCCCACAAAACCCAGCAGGAGCAGTATTAGTGGCTCTTGGGGACGATTACCTCTCCCCTGTGAGTTAGGGAGGGGTTGTTGGTCCCTGCACACCACCTGGAGCTCCTTCGTGAGGAGGAGGAGGGTCTCCTTAGGAGCAGAGACGGAGGGGCAGGTTCCTGGCAGGTACGAAACAAGGCTCACCTGCCACCCTATCCCACTGGCCTTTTCCTGTCTCCTGTGTGCCCAGGGCTGTGAAGGTGGGGAGGCGCGTGGATGCGGGAGCTTGGGACACGTATCTGAGCTCCTGGAGCCGCCCTTCTGGCATTGGGCAGACACTGGGTGACTCGGGAGGGCGAAAGGATCTGCAAGGAGAAGGCAACCGGCCTTCTGCGCTCCAGGTTGGGTCAAGAGGAGTAACGCACCCCAGTCCCCGGGTGGAACAGAGAACGTTCGGTCGGCATCCTGCTTGGCACCATTTTTATTAATGGTTTCTTTATGTACGACTGCACTGAGGGCTGGAGGTGAGATAGCTAATGCTTGTTGTGTCCTTAGTGACAGAGAGCAGCGTTGAAAAGCAGACAATAGGTAGCCATCTTCCTTGTTGCCACTGAGTTGGATGTCCGGATGAAGCATGCTGGGAGCCCCTCTGCAGCCTCACTGTGCACGGGGCCTCCCCTCCCTGCCCTGTTGGCATCTCTCCCGATTCTCCCTTTTCTGAATCCTTCTGGTCAGAGGAGAGGGGTGGGGGGGAGGGGGGAGTGTGACAGCAAGGAAATGCCTCTACACCGCCTGCACCGTGGCTGGCTACAGAATTTATGGGGACAGGTGCAATCCTCTGCTGTCCTCCACAACATGCCTCTCCAGCCCCTCGTGATCCATGAGCCCCCGTGAGAGTGCATGAACCCCCTTCCGAGACCCAGCCTGGGAGAGAGGTGATGTTCTTAGGCGCTCAGGTGCCGGTGACGAGAAAGGAAGGAGGGAAACTGGGAGTTCTTGAGCTTTTCCTTGGTGTCCAAACCTTGGCTGAAACGGCCTCGCTTTTCTGGGTCCTCTGCCTTCCTGTCTCTTCCCTCTAGATGCCCTCTCTTTTGTCCTTTATTTCTAGCAAGACTGAGGATTGGGGATACTTGAATGAAGATGGAGAGCTCGGCTTGGCCTACCAAGGCCTAAAGCAAGTTGCCAGGTCAAATATATGCCTCTCTGCCTGTGCCTGCTTTGTCTGCTCTGCCTGCTCGTGTCTACGCTTAGCGTTTTCTCAGCTGGAGTGAAGGCAAGGGCACAACTCACAGGGGCCCCTCGGGCTACCCGGCTGGCGCTCTGTGTTCAGGCTGCGTGGGTGCCTCTCTAAGGCTGCTTGTCGGGGTCCACGCAGTAGCACCTGATGGCTCAATGGAACCTTCCTGGGGCAAGGACACTGACGCTTGCAGGATTTCAGGAACTTGCTGCTTCAGTGGAAGATCCAGAACTTGACTCTGGTTCCATTTGATCCCAGAATCTGAATCCATAAGTGTTGGTCTTCAGCTGTCGGTGAGCAGTTTGGCAAGGGAGGTTTGACACGCATGGAAACCGTAAAACGTGGTCATGGCCTTCTGTGGGCTGCCAGCGGCTGGTGGCTCTGCGGGGCTGTGGCATACCCTTTGTGCATTTGAGCCTCCCAGCAACAGATGGGGCGATGGTCTGCAGGCTTGTTTCTCGGAAGAGGAAACTGAGGTGGAGTGAGTGCTGGCCCAGCTCACTCGGCCTGGTAGTGGGAGGGTGGGAATGGAACCCGATGCCGTCACACACACCATCTCTGAGGCTTTGCCTGCTGATGACCTGGGGGAGGTCCCATTACAGCAACAAGAGCATCTATTCTTGGGAATAGAAAGTCCAGGTCAACTGGTTCTCGAGGCCGTGTGTCTCCCTCGGCCCCACTGCCTGGGAACAAGGTGACCTCTGTCTCTTACCTTGCTGGTCTGATCTGATCCCCAGATCAGAATAGGACCTGCCTCTTGGAGTCGTTATAAAGAATAAGGTTAACACAGATGAAGCATTTTGCATGTGCCTGGCATGCAGTCAGCACGGAACAAAAGTTGATGCTTCTCTTATAATGGCTATTACTCAGTAAATTCTATCCCACTCAGAAGTTTAGTTTATTAGAGCAGAAGCCTACATGTACCAGGTGATTCCTTGTGGCTCTCTAGATTGGGTGTTTTTCTGATAAATAAGCACATGCATGCATTAAACAAAACTGAAAGCGCAGACCTATCTATGCATCAGGAGTCCTGGCTTCTAGAACCAGCTGTGTCACTGGCTGTGGCGTCAGAACTCTTGGCCTCAGTTAGATGAGGCGTCTAGCCTGACGCTTGGACAGGGATTCTCAGACCTTGCACCCAACCCTGGGCTAAGCCACCCAACTCCAGTCTATGTGGAGGGTAAGAAAGATGTGGCTACAAACTCACAGCACAAATCAGGAACTGACCCGTGGGGTAGAGTCTCTAGAACCTAGGTATTTCTGTTCTCTCTCGGTAGGTTTATAACTTACTGGTGATGCTTTGTGTATTGGATTGGATGCCAAGATTGGATATTCTCTGAATATCATATGTCCTCTAAAATATTGATTTAATTATAGAACTCTCCTCCACAATCCACATGTCAGTAGCTCTTTCAATTGGTGGTGCTGCCTGTGGTGAATGGGTGAAACAGTCATTTCTCCATCATTTGTTCATTATTTGTATGAGCATCGAGAAGCCCCTGGGAGCCAGGCATCACACGCAGTGTCACTGCGGAGCCGACAGAGCTACATAAGACCTGGGCACGTCCATGGAGGCACTGACCACCCACTTCCTCTCTCTTGCTCCTTTGGAGACTTGCTCCCTCCTGTCTTGTGGCCAAACTAGCAGAACTGTAAAAACCGTGTCTCTCTGCCTCCCTCCCTCCAGGGCAGCTGGGGGTTCTTACTGGCGTTTCTGGGGCACTTCCAGTTCCTGACTCTGCTAAGCTCTGGTCACCAACATGTGGATCATGCTTTTGATGTACCTTTCATCCAGAACCTCCTCCCTTTCTCTCATGTGATTGTTTACTGCCCTGAATCAGAAAGCTTGGTCTTGAATCCAAGAAGGTAGCACCTAGTTTGTATTAGCACTTTCTGAGAAGGAGAATGCTGCTTCGGAAGCTTCTCCAACCCCTTGCCTTCTCTTATGATGGAACAGGTGTCTCCCAGGATTGCCCAGGTGACTTTTAGAGTCTTCTGAGACTTCTCTCCAGCTTTCCCCAGATCTTCTCTAAGTCTCTCTGCTCCTGCTTGTGACACCAGCTGATCTTAAACCTTCCCCCAGATGATTTGCAAATAGTCTTAATTTCTGTTTTGACTAGGGCAGAAATGGTATATTTACAGCCACAAGTAAAGTGGGGGTGGTGGCGGCAAAGATAATAAGGGGACTAACGTGTTGCCTTTGTAAAACTTGCTGATCATCTACAATAGGGAGAATACTCAGGTGATCGAATTAGTTCAGTCTATTAGGCTTTTGTCTTAACAAGGAAATTCTCGTGTGCTATGGGCTGAGGGAGATAACGTTTATGTAAACGATGCCATAAGAAATTTATTTCTGCTGCTGACATTTGACATGGGGACAATCTCTCAATCCCAAACCAAGAGACTGCACAGAATGAGAAACGAGTGGTGGGGGGGTGGGGTGGGGGGTCTCCAGAAAAAGGCCTAAGACCAGGGGTGCGTGTGTGGCCCCGAGTTCCCGTCCTCGGAGAGGACAGGCCGGTCCACTTGCCAATCTGTTGCCCTCAGCGTCCTTCCCCTGTTGGTTCGCGCACTTGCTGCCGCCGTGTGCTTGGCTGCTGCTCTGTTGCGTGTCCGTCTGTGGCCCCTCACGTGGGGCGGGGCGCTCCCCTGCACCCCAGGTCACCCGCCCTCCTCTCCCCCGGGGCAGGTTGCTGGAGGCCCAGCTGCAGGCCCAGAGCCGTGAGCACGAGGAGGAGGTGGAGGGGCTCCGGGCCCAGGTGGAAGGCCTGAAGGAGGAGCTGGACAAGCAGCAGCAGACCTTCTGTCAGACGCTGCTGCTCTCCCCGGAGGCCCAGGTGGAGTTCGGCGTCCAGCGGGAGCTGTCCCGGCTCACCAACGAGAACCTGGTGAGTGAGGACACGGGCCAGGTGGCTGCCGCTCCGGAAAGAGGTGGGGCCCGGAGACGGCCTTCAGCAACAAGGGCCAGGGTTGTGTCCTCGGGCCCCATTGCAGGAACAGAATCTAGAAGCCGTCGGTCAGCAGGGGTTTATGCCCTGACCGGGGCTGGTGGCCACCTCACACTGCTTCCTTCGGATTTTAGGACCTTAAGGAACTGGTGGAAAAGCTGGAAAAGAATGAGAGGAAGCTCAAAAAACAACTGAAGATATACATGAAGAAAGTCCAGGACCTAGAAGGTGGGTGGACAGGAGCGTGGGGTGGGGGGGGGGGGGTAAAGCACATGTGTGCTCAGTCACCAGTGCAGGAAGGGAACTGCCTGCCTGCTTCCCTCTGCGCACTCATTCTTTACCAATTTCCTGGCGCCTGTGCCCAAAACAGTCATGTGATAGCATAGAGATGCCCGCGAGCTCTAACATGCTGGATCTAAGATATATAAACCAGCAGGTGTTCGGGTGCTTACTCTGGGCTCCTACCTAACACACAGACCCAGACGTCAGTCTGTGTGATGCATAGTCAGGAAGGAGAGGGGTCAGTCCTATGATCAAATTTCCAAATTGGAATCTGGTCCAGAGAGGTCAGGCAGGTTTAAGTTGCTCTTCCAGAAACATACAGAATGTTCTCTTGCTCTGACTCCTTACTATAAATCTATCACTCTCTATGCCTTCTTGGCACATGCCACCTAGCGTGGAATCCTCTCTTGGTCCCCTCACCGCTTGGGTCTCCCCCCACTCCCCCATCACCACCTGGATCCTTCCCCTCATCCCTTCACTCTCATCTCAAGAGCCATGACCCCAGGGCTCGGGTGCTGTCTCTCGCTGTCCTAATACTGTGTGCCTCTGGGCACAGCATCCAACACAGACGTCGGTTGTTTAATCACCTGTTCACGTCCACCTGCTGCCCCAGAGGAGGCTCTAGGAGGCCAGGGCTTATCCGGTCTGTCTGGCTCCTCTCCGTCCTTGGATTTCTAGGTTCTCCTTGAGTTCTCCTTCTCCTGGTCGCGCAGGCTTCAGGTTTCTCCCTTTTCTGTCCTGAAGACCTACCATCATCTGCTCTTCCTGAGTGCTCTGTGCCCGCCCCTCCTCCCCTAGTCCCCCAGTGACAGCGGCAGCCTCCTGTTCCCCACTTGTGCCCCTGCCCACCTGTGTATCCGGCTACCTCCTCTTTCCCCATGGAACGCACCGTGCCCTCTCCCAACACCCCGCTCACCCTGCCCCCACACAGAACCTTGTATGCCCGGAGGCCCAGTGGGTCAGCTCCTTCCCACCTGGTTGCTCAGGTCCCTCCCCCCACCCCACCTCACCCTTTCTCCTCCCTTGAGCTCCAGCAGTTGGTCTGTTCAGCTGCATCACTGCAGCCTGCACTCGGGGCTGGGCACCTGGCCAGGTGGCGCTGTAATGTGTGTTCCCATGTAAACGTCCGGATGCATGTCCATAGCTAGACTGGTAGGTCCACAGCGGGAGGCCCCATCATATGAGCCCTGCAGGTGCCCATCACCCTGTCCCATGGGTCCCAGACCAACAGAAGTCCTGAGGGAGGTTTGACAAGCCTCTGTACCCCCAGCCATGCCAGCAAAATGCCTCTTGAATCCTTTGCAACCTTCCATCATTGGAAAGACTGCCTATAGCAGTCCTGCTCCTTGATCTGCATTTGGCGGCTACAGATGGTCTCTTACCTTCCTATGCCACTGCCACCATCCTGCTCCATGTCCTCGGGTCACAGACGGTATGCAGGCCTCACACACATGGGGGTGCACTGCAGCTTTCCCGACAGCTGCCCTGTGGCCACACACAGGGAACCGGATAAGAGGGTGCCCGGCCAGGGCCCACAACATCCTCCCAGACAGATGGCAAGCCCCGTTTCTTACGGGTGGGGGTGGGGGTGGGGAACCTGATCCCTGGCAGGCTGGGCTGTACAGCCTGTGCCTTCCATCCTTCCTGGGTTCCCTCTGGTCTGCCTGCCTAGTGGGATGTTGCCCCACCCCTACGTGCCTGGTGCTAAGCAACTTGGGTCACACTTGGAGTGTGGCCTGGGCTGCAGGAACAGACCACGTGAGGGGTGTGGGAGCTCAGAGAGCCCAGAGCACTGGGTGGCCAGGCTCAGCTGCCACCGACCTAAGGCATCCCTGCCTCTAGGGCCTGCAGCCTGGAGGTGTCTCTTCATGCTCCCTGTCTCATTCCTGCTCAGCTGCTCAGGCGCTGGCCCAGAGTGAGAGGAGACGCCATGAGCTCAACAGGCAAGTCACGGTCCAGCGGAAGGAGAAGGACTTCCAGGGCATGCTGGAGTACCATAAGGAAGATGAGGCCCTTCTCATTCGGAACCTGGTGACAGGTCAGGACCCTCTGTGACATCCCTCCCCCCACTCCACTGCCATCCCAGCAGGACCCACTCCCCACTTTGCACTCCCTGCACCTCCCACCCAGCCCCAGCCCTCCATCCCCTTTGCCCACGCCAGCCCCAGGCCTGGTTTGCCAATCACATCAGCTCCTGCTCCATCTGGCCTCAACATGCCTGCCTTCCTGCTGTGTGCCCAGTCCTGTAGGCACCTGCCTGCAGAGTAGGGGGGGACAGAGGCATGGAGAAGAGAGTCCTGGATGAGAAAAAGGAAGAATCTTTGGCAGCCTGGTCCCCTGGGCCCTGAGCCACGAGCTTCATTCTCGGGCACCTCAGGTTTATCTATAAAATGGGGATGAGGCAACTGACCCTATCTGCCCCCTGTTGTGAAACATAATGGGGGAAAGTACTGTGTTAAAGCCACAAATCTTTCTCACATGCAAGGGATTGGAAGCAGTGGTAGCTTTGCAGGGGTATTTGAAGTTACCATAAGCGGTAGACATTATTTCAGAGAAATATAAACTTCTGGAGGTCGCACCCTGCCGGACGCCAGGCCAGGGCCGCAGAAGAATGGGGTGACTCCAGCCTAGCGCAGAATTTACTTCGTTTTTTTGCTCTGCATATTTGCAGTAGTTGAGTGTTCTGTTCTTTTGATGAAGGCTAACTTCCCCTACAGTTGTCCTACGATGTGACAGGAGTCCTCTCAGATTTCCTTACACAGGCTGCATCTTGTTCTAGTGCTGCTAGGGATGAGTCTTTAATCTGGGGTGAATGAAACTCAACGTTGACTACATTAGAGTGAAAACATGGTGATGGAGGCTGCATGTGCCAGCAGGCCGGTGGCTCTTCCCCATGCCCAGGCGGCCCCAGACAAGGCCATCTCCTGCTAAGCTGCCTGTACACAGCACCCGGTCACCTTCCCTCCACCATTCCCTCCTTCTCGTCCTCCAAACCAATGCCAAGACTTGATCTGCCCTCCTCTGAGGGTACCCAGCACTGGCTAGTTGTTGGTGTGGAGGACGGAGAAACGTAGAGCCATGGTCCCTGCCCCCAAGATGCTAACATTCAGCTGGCAGACCAAGAAAGTCTATGGGGAAAAAGGACTCAAGTCACAGCAGAACATTCCAAGACATGACAAGCCGTTTGCAAGCTGTATGTGGGTCAGGCCATCAGGGGAGGGGCTGATGAAATGCCCGTCATGTGGTGGCCCTGTGAGGGAGGGGGTGCAGGGCATGGCTGTGGCCAGTCTGTGGCCTACTTGAGCCGTTGTTGGCTCTGAGAATGTCTGGGAAGCCACTGCCAGCTAAATAGTTTCCACAGTGACAGCTAAGTGGGCTAAAGGTCCCTGTGGGTTCCCCAGCCCTTGGCACACGGGCTCTGTCTTTGTGAACATGCAGTTTGCCAAGTTCTCCTGGGACCCCTCCCCTCTTGCAACCTGGCTGCCAAAGGGCCCGTTGTGTCTGTGACAGGCAGAGGCTGCGGGCCCAGCAGGCCCCACCCTGAGCTCTTGCTGGTTGGAGGGCTGTTTGGAGAACCTTCTTGTGGCCAAGGGCCATGGCCTCTGTGGAAACTCAGGCAGCGAGCTACCTGTGGGCTCTTTCCCTTCACGTTGTAAGGACGAGGCATTAGGAGTCTGCTTTAATGTTCTAGTCCACTTAGGTAGAAGTTTTCTTAGGTAGAAGTTTTAAACTAGTTTCTGAAACTAGTTATCAGGGTCAGGAGGTGTTTATGTACTTAAGGCAGCTTCTTGACGCCTCCTCCCTCGCCCCCCTCCCACACCCCACGAGAGCGTGTTCTTAGATGAGCATCAGCAAAATACTGAAGATCTTTGTACGTCAGGCCAGGATTCTCAGAGCCCCAAGCATCCACTATAACCTAATTCTCGGCTGCTTGTTACCATCAGACCTGAAGCCGCAGACCCTGGCGGGCACAGTGCCCTGTCTCCCCGCTTACATCCTCTACATGTGCATCAGGCATGCCGATTACATCAATGACGACCTCAAGGTGCACTCCTTGCTGACCTCCACCATCAACGGCATTAAGAAAGTCCTGAAGGTGAGGGCCCTGGGCCAGAGGTGGTGGTTTGCGGTAGATGGAGGGAAACCTACACGTCCCCGTGGCTTCTGTCCGTCCAGGCTCTGCAGCAGCAGGTTTTGTCAGGTCTCTGGCTCTGAAGGTCAATGACGTAAGCACAGAAACAGCTTGGGGTGGAACCAGGATGCCCAGGCAGTTTCTAGAAAAGGATGCTCGGGCTCCGAAATGGCAGGATGCCCAGAAATCCAGGGCACCTGGTGCTTCCGAAAGCCTTGACCAGAGATGGAAGGAGGATGTCCTGCCTCAGTGAAGGGTGGGCTGACCCTGCCCTGGATTGATGTCCAGGAGCACAGCCCGAATCTAGGCCTTCTCCCAGACCTTTCCAAGGAGCTGGGTGCCTGCTGCCTGGGGTGATGGAGCAGCAAAGGGTGCACACATCCATCAGCTTGCAAAGTGAGGAGGCTTGGGCCGGGACAGGGCACCGGGGTGGTTGAGCGACCCCACCTGCAGGCACAGGACTCCTCACCGGTGTGGTGGCCACCACTGCAGAGAGAGACTGGCCTGCAGGCAGATCACAGGTAGGCTGCGGGAAGCGGTAAGATGTTTGAGGGAGCTCAGTCCTCGCTAGGAGGGATTTGCTCCTCCCCACGGGCTCAAGCCCCATGAGGCGTTGCTCCCAAAGACCATCCTCGGTCCTCCTACACGCTCCCACTGCAGGATGCTAGCCATCCTCCAAAGCACAGAGGCCAATTCTGAGATCCCCAAGCTGCTGTCACCTGCCCCCTTTTCCCTTCTGTGAGTGCAGCAGCACCAGCCTTGAACTCCTAGCTTCCTGCCCGCCCGATCTTGGTCTCTACACCACCTGCCCGGCCCTGGGCCCCACAGGCTATTTTATTCCCTCCTGGCTCTAAACAGACCCACTGGGAACTCAGATTGGGGGCTCCTGCCTCAACCTGTAACACGATGTCTGGGTGAGCCCTGGGCTGACTTCACAGGTCCCTTCCTCAGGGAAACCTTTCCAAATGACCAGGCTCAGTCCCTAGCATGCCCAGGCCCACCGGTCACCTTCTGTCGAACTCTGAGTCTATGGTCGTCATAGCTCCTACCTTTGGACGTTTAAACAGTGACGATTCTACCTGACAAAATGAGCTCTGTGCAGTCATCAGCCTTGGGACAGAAATTGTGTCCTAGCTCTTTGGGTTGTGGAACAGCCCTTTTCATCAAGTCATGGTTCATAGCCCTTTTCCAGAGAGTTGAAGCCATGGGACATCTGCCCTCTAGATAATAGGGTGCCGGAGTGTTCACTGGCATGCTCATGTCCCTTAGGTTGGGTACATGCCAGGGCCAGATTGCAGTGGTTCGTGTGCAGCCTAGGGCTGCTGGCCTCATGCCTCGTCTGTCACCTGGCTTTGTACTCTTCAGCCCTAGAGGCAGCCTAGCTTTCCAAGTGTGCACAGGTGTGGGCCACAGACCAGGGAATGGCGGGGGGAGGTTGTGTGGCGTCTCCAGTAGTGAAGGAACAGTAAGCACAACCTCTGGACAGGGGATCTCGTCCTCGTGACTGGCAGTTGCCTGCCATGAAGCCTGCTTGGGGCAGGCTGAGTCGATGTGGGAACTGGAAAGAGAGCTACCAGGTGACCATTTACCCAGATGGGAGCCACTCCTCATAAGTAGGGACGTCTTTTTTCCTTTTCACAGAAGCACAGTGACGACTTTGAGATGACATCATTCTGGTTATCCAACACCTGCCGCCTTCTTCACTGTTTGAAGCAGTATAGTGGGGATGAGGTGAGTGCCAAGCCCTGTTCCCTAAACAGCACTTAGGAACCATTCAAGTGCCCCCAGATCCTTCCATCCAATCCTCATTTCCTTGGACACCACAATGTGTTTTGGTTTGGATCACCTCGGGTCTCAGCTCAGAATGGGGGTTGGGGGTGTCGTGGAAGGTAGCCCTGCTCTGTCCAAGTGTGGCTCTACCTGGAGGGAGAGGATGTAAGGTCTTTGGAGAACCATCTGGGACTTATCCCAGGAGCCCCAGAGAGCACCCCAAATCAAATAAGTAGCGTTTGTGGAGAAATGAGTTTACATGACCCATCCATTGTCTGAGTGTTCCTGGGACTCTCCGGGGAAACCCTTGTGACCTCAAATTCCTGGAAGAGCCCCATTTGACTAAATGCTGGAAGAAAGCTCAGGTGGTTGTCTGATCTATGAGACTATCTCCTAAGCTAACGATTTGTTTGTCCATTTTAAGGCAAACACAGAACCAGAGGCACAAGATCATTAAACGGCATTTGTACACATCCTTGAGGGGCTCCAGCTTCACCTGGAGCTCACCATTCCCAACACTGGTCCCCGAAAGAACTGTGCCCATACTCTGCATTCAGCCCAGTGACTTTGTGCCATATGGCATATGTCTTCGTTCTGGTTTCTCCAGTAAGAATCCCAACTCATCCCAGACACCACTCCCAGACCCCTGGGAGCTAGCTATTGCACCTGCTTTTTATTTTTTATTAAAAATTGCTTTGTGGGGCGCCTGGGTGGCTCAGTCAGTTAAGCATCCAACTTAGGCTCAGGTCACGATCTCACAGTTTGTAGGTTTGAGCCCCGCGTCGGGCTCTGTGCTGACAGCTCAGAGCCTGGAGCCTGCTTCAGATTCTGTGTCTCCCTCGCTCTCTGCCCCTCCCCCAGTCATGCTCTGTCTCTCTCAAAAATAAGCATTAAAAAAAATTAAAACACTTACCTGTTTGGCTGCTATTGGCTTACCCTGGCTAGCATACAAAGGGACATTGGTCACATGAATTCTTTTCGATATTAGCAAATCTTTGAATTTAACATTATTTCATCTTGTTAGCATAGAAAGCTAAGAGGACATGGTACTGTAGCTGTGAAATCATTGCGGCTTATTCTGACACCCAACAATAGACTCCATGTAAAACTTCTCATCATCAAAACCATCTGACCCAGGGTTGTACTCGTTTAGTGCTATGTATTTCACATCTTAAAGTAAGCTGACCTATGAGGAAGAGAATTGGACAGGATCTGACAGCCTGAATCCCTCTTTCCCTGGACCTGCTACCAACCTGGGTTGGCTGTTCTAGGGAAATGACCACCTCAGGATGTGGACTAAATGATTTTAGGCTTTTTAAATTAAGCAGCTCCGACTTCTCTATCATGCTGTTTTTGCTCTGCCTTCAAATTGAAGGGCCATCCCTGAGGACTCAAGAGGCTTGACAAGCTCTTGTGGAACCTCGTATTAATAGAGCCTGATAGGGCCCCACAGCTAGGGCATTACAAAAGTCACCTGAGGCCCAGAAGTCCTGCTGAGCCCAACAGATGGCTGAGCCTCTGTAAAGTACCACCCCGCCTCTCTCCCTGCAGGGCTTCATGACTCAGAATACTGCCAAGCAGAACGAGCACTGTCTTAAGAACTTTGACCTCACTGAATACCGCCAGGTGCTGAGTGACCTTTCCATTCAAATCTACCAGCAACTCATTAAAATCGCCGAGGGTGTCTTGCAGCCCATGATAGGTAAGGTGGCAGCGGGAGATCTCCAGCACTCATGGTGGGGTCAGAAACGATGGTGAACGTGTCTGTTTTTAGGGAAGCAGGCATCTTAGGCATGGCCTCCAGAAAACCAGGCCCTTCCCAATGAAGGCAGGGAGGAGGGTGTGTGTGTGTGTGTGTGCGCGCGCGCTGTGTGCTCAGAGCTATGAAATCTTCCTTAGGTGATAAATATAAATGCAAAAGGTATAAACACATATACAGTGAAAAAATATTCCTCATGCCCACATGTGTACTTTATTCGTGGGGAAAATAAGCACATGCATGTAAGAGAACACGGTAGTAAGCACTGGTTCCATAAATGTTTATCAAACCCTCTGTCCAAAGCCGTATACTTGGGGACTTCATGTGAAATCATATTGAAAAATAAGAGGCATTATTTTATAAGTTAAAAGAAAAATGACATGTACACGCATCACTGTGTGTTCCTGTCCCTTGGGCCTATGCTGTAAAGCTTTTTCTGCCACGTCCTTAAAACACAAATAGGTTATAGGTGAATTGTTGCTCAATTCTCAAAACTTTGGACTCAGCACAGAAGCCAGTACAGAACTGAGTTGGTACATGCCCATTATCATCGTCCCATCACCAATAAATTTAGGTGGAAGTTTGGTGTACAGATGTGATCCAAGAGTTCTATATGGAAATTTTGTGCCACAGAGACCAACACATTAGAAATTCAACTGCTAAACGCTTTCAGTTTCTGAGCACATCAACGTTGTATACTGGTGGATGGTGGCATTGCCCAAGTCCAAAGCACTCTATGATCTGAGTGGTCCGAAACCAGATCTTCTCTGGGGAACGTGCAAGCTTCTCTCCTCCTTTTCTTTCAGTTTCTGCCATGTTGGAAAATGAGAGCATTCAGGGTCTCTCTGGTGTGAAGCCAACGGGCTACCGCAAGCGCTCTTCCAGCATGGTGGACGGGGACAACTCCTACTGCCTGGAAGCCATCCTCCGCCAGATGAACTCCTTTCACACAGTCATGTGCGACCAGGGCCTGGACCCCGAGATCATCCTGCAGGTGTTCAAGCAGCTCTTCTACATGATCAACGCCGTGACCCTCAACAACCTGCTTCTGCGCAAGGACGTCTGCTCTTGGAGCACAGGCATGCAGCTCAGGTAGGAGAGCGGTGCCTCGCCCCTGCCACCCTGTTGGAGGGGCCCACACACCCAGGCTGGAGTCGAGCACAAGGACTTTGTCTCTGAAAGTGAAATCCACATCTAACTGGTGGTCCTTGTGACGGTCGGTACGTGGCTCAATTCCATCACCATCTGTTGGTGGAATTCAACAACACAGAGTTGGTGGCCTGGCAAACAAATTAGTTAAAAGCCTTTAAGGCATTTATATCCTCTAAAGATTATATGGACAACGTGGATAGGTCAGAGGGGAAAATGAATGAGTTAAGAGATACGAAGGCTCACACAGAAGCATACATATGTTTGTGAACGTTAAATACCAGTTTTTAATTCAATCTATGTGATGCTTCATTTTCCCATTAACTTACACAGACCTTTCAGGAACTCATCTTTGCTTGATTTTAAGCTCCCATTCGTTCATGTACTCATTCAGCAAAATGTTACCCAGTGCCAGGTGCTCTTCAAGCTTTTGCCCACTTAAGCTAATGAAGGTGAAGAGAATGATCACAGTATTTGCAACTAGGCCGCGCAATGACCGCAACAGGTGTGCTCACCCCAGTGAGTTAGGAGGACTGGTTCACACCTCTCACTTTGACTTGTATTTAGGTACAACATAAGTCAACTTGAAGAGTGGCTTCGGGGAAGAAACCTTCACCAGAGTGGAGCGGTCCAGACCATGGAACCTCTGATCCAAGCAGCCCAGCTCCTGCAGTTAAAGAAGAAAACCCCCGAGGACGCAGAGGCCATCTGCTCCCTGTGCACCTCCCTCAGCACCCAGCAGGTATGACGGTGGCTACCTTGCCAGTGCGGGCGCTTGGCCTTCCCTTCCAAGTGCGTTCTGGATGGCGGGTTGTTAGTGCAGCAGACCGGATGTTCCTAGATGCAGTAAAGACCACCTTGGTCTTTGAAACAAGATGCCACCATTCCCCCAGGAACTTTCTGGTCCCTCTTGCTCACTTAGATAAGATAGTAAGCCCAAAAACAGTAAGCTTGGGTAAAAACATATTTTGGTTGTTTTGCGGGTTTTTTTTTAAATTTTTAATGTTTTTATTTTTGAGAGAGAGAGAGAGAGACAGCGTGAGCAGGGGAGGGGCAGAGAGAGAGGGAGACACAGAATCTGAAGACAGGCTCCAGGCTCTGAGCTGTCAGCACAGAGCCCGACTCGGGGCTCAAACCCACGAACCGTGAGATCATGACCTGAGCCGAAGTCGGCCGCTTAACCAACTGAGCCACCCAGGCACCCCAAGGGTTTTTGTTTTTTGAGACAGTGAAAGTGCTCCCCCACACACACACACAAGCCAGGGAACGGGAGAAGGAGAAAGAATCTTAAGCAGGCTCCACACCCAGTGTGGACCCCAACAGGGGTCTCAATCTCACGACCTGAGCCAAAATTAAGAGTCAGATGCTTAACCGACTGAGCTACTCAGGAGTCCTTATTTTTTAAAATTTGGTTCGTTTTTTAAGGTAAAAACATTTTAAGACACAATTCTAGAATGTCTCTCACTAGAAATTTTAAATTTTGTTCAGAAATGGGCAGCATCAGGCATTTGGGGTTAAATACATCACTTTCTTTACAACTCTACTTTCGTTATGGTCATGTATTCACTTAGAATCCATTAGCATGATTTTAAATAGTCATTAGGAACCTAGAGGCATTTGAATGTGTCTTTCCTCCCTGCCCTACCCTGGCCAAGTAGTATTTCTATCAGGACTCCGCTGTAGAGATATTACCAGTCTATCAAAAGGTAAGTCCTGTCCCCACACAGGGTGACTTGCCCTCCGTCATGGGTGTGCCCATTCAGAAATGGGCCCATACAAGGTGGCCTCACAAAATGAGATTACAAGGAAATCAGACTTTCCAAGTTAAATCATGCACCTTCTTCTCCCTTTCCAACACCTAAAGAGCAAAAATGCTTCTTGCATAAATGTACTGGAAGTTTTCAAACTTTATCCCCGTTTTAAAAATACTTTGCTTTCAGAAGTTTACTTCTAGAAATCAACTGGCCTTGCTTTGCATTTGGGCAGGCTACTTCCACTAGACAATTGGTAGGCAGACAGGAGATTATCACCTGTTCAAATGGGAAAAAAAATCTGTTCCTTTATAAGTGATTATGGGGGTGACGGGAGGTAGAGTGGTTAAACAACACTTTTATTATATAAGGTAAGATACCCAGGATTCTTTAAAAGAAACCTTTAAATGACTATTAGATAAGAGGCTGAGGATTTCAGGGGTGTCTGGGTGGCTCAGTCAGGTAAGCATCCGACTTTTGCTCAGGTCATGGGCTCACAGTTCATGAGCTCGAGCCCAGCATCAGACTCTCTGCTGTCAGTACGGGGCCTGTTTCAGATCCTGTCTCCCTCTCTCTCTCTCTCTGCCCCTCCCCCATGTGTGCGCACACTCTTTTTGTCTTTAACAATAAATAAGAACATGAAAAAAAAATCTGGGGTTCACCTGGAAGGTGAGCTTCAGCGGATTAAAAAAAAAAAAAAAAAACCCAAAAACTGAGGATTTCAGGCAACCATTTCCTCGAATCATTATCTTACAAGCCAGGAGCTGGAGGGGTGGGTGGGGATGTAGGAGACAGGAATGCAGTAAGAGGGCTCAGATCTCCCAGACAAAGCCTATGGTCTGTAGTTTATTAATTGTTAGACTCCTGGCTGTCACTACAGCTCGGAGTTGTGGGTCCTGTCTAAAGAGGATTGTACTCTTGTGCCAGTGCTATATTCTCTGAAATTCAAAAGTTGTCTTCTGTTCCTTTAGCTCTGTGCTAAGCTTTTGTTTTAATTCCAACAGATCGTCAAAATTTTAAACCTTTATACTCCCCTGAATGAATTTGAAGAACGGGTAACCGTGGGCTTTATACGAACAATCCAGGTGAGTTTTAAAAATCGTAATCAATTTTATAAAATATTGGTCTAAAACTAGTAAAGGAGATCGAAGTTTAGATTTTAACCTTGCTTCTCTTTATTAATAAATTGCTAGTTATCTTATATGCCCAAGACACTTTACATTCTTAGGCTTTCCCTTTAGGTAAACACTAACTATATCACCTATAAATAACTTTATATTTATGATACACACGTCTGAACTTTTATAATCTCCGCTCTGATTTTAGACCTAATCTAAGTGGTATTTACCACTTAGCACTTCACTGAACTATAGCACCAAATAGAATTAACAAAGTAAGCAGAATATCAACCCCACCCATGAACCAAAATGAGAAATATTTTTTAAGAAAACAATTTGAGCTCTTCAATCTTGTCTTTAAGACTTACAATATTTGCCCTCAGGAATATGCTTGAAAGAAAATTTATTAGGGAAATGATTATTCAAATCTGTGTTGAGACTATGGGATTTTTTTTTTTTAACTTAAAGCTGAGCTGTAGATGATCTGAGCTGAATGCCTAACTTATGTGTGACTGTGGCTAATGGCATCTGCATAATGAATCACATCCAGATGACTCAGAAGGACAGTGACCGGTTCTCATGTTGTTCTACATGGACAACATCTTGAGGAGATACAATACTTTCTCACGCTTCTAAACCTCTTTAGCCAGTGAAGTGACACAAACATATGAAACACGGATAAAAAGAATGGAGGAGGAGTCAGGAAAGGGGGAATTAAAATGAGTGTTTAACAAAGACCCTGAAGAACCTTGAGAAAACATAGGGTAAAAGAAGCTATTCCCTTTGATGTATACTTGGGATTTTATTCAGAACACCTGACAGCATTTCAATGTAGAGGTCAAGGGATGGAGAAAGTCGGCTATGGCCAAGAATAAACTCCAGCATTGCGTATAAGTAGGGAACGATGTCTGTAGGGAACAGACATTGCGTCTGCTGTAGGTCAAGGGAGGGAAGCCAAGTCAGATGGAAGATGGTTCATCTAAGGGCAGGGGAGAAAATGTAGTAACATGCAGACCACAGGGAAGAGCAGACAGAGATTTGACCTACATGGCTATCTCAAGAGCCAGGGACGCCGATGTGAAAAGATCCACTTAGGACACAGCTCTAGTCAGCTACTGAAATTAGAGGGAGAGTTTGATGACAGAAGAGCAGCTACTGGGCTGTCTGACCCAGCACTGATTTTTATGGAGCAATGATGATTTACACAAACCAAAGTACGAGTTTAGAAAGTCTTATTTGGCTGTAAATATCTAAAACACACACATCAGAGGGACACCTGAAACTGCTTATATGTTAACAATAGCACTGTTTAGAAGAAGAGTAGTCAGGCCAGAGGGCAAAGAATACCGCCACGTCAGACTTTGGCTTTGAATTGAGGGCACAGGCGAAAGGTAGCAGAGGTTGACCAGAAGGCCTCTGAAGATCCAAGTCAGATTCTGAGTCTTCTTCAGGTACCAATTTCAGTAGCTGGCAATGTTATCCAAAAAGTTTGGTTTTGGGGGGCGCCTGGGTGGTTCAGTTAAGCATCCAACTTCGGCTCAAATCATGATCTCACAGTTCATGGTTTCAAACCCTGCATCAGGCTCTGTGCTGACAGCTCGGAGCCTAGAGCCTGCTTCAGATTCTGTGTCTCCCTCTCTCTCTGCCCCTCCTCTGCTCCACACTCTGTCTCTCTTGCTCACTCACTCTCTCAAAAATGAATAAGCATTAAAAAAATTTTAATCGACAACTGGAAATTGAAAGCATTTTCCATTCATTATATATATAGGTACACTTTATGCTCTCCACAGCCACCGTAGAATCCCCTCTCAACCCTACGCCTACACTGATTTTGTTCTAGAAACCTGTCTCCCAGCACTTTTCAAATGCTACTGCGTTATTTACTGACCTCAGCCCTGCTTGAAGGCTTTAGAAAACCGAAGGTGCTAGATGTCAGATGTAATGTGCAAATGCTGGAGGAGTTCAACAGATCAGCATCCTGAGCTCTTCTCCAAAATGGAGAAATATTGAATCCTCTAGAAAGTTATAACATCTCAAAACATTGTCACTATCTGAAGCAACAGGGGTGCATGTTTTCTAACAAGGGGAAAGGTCTTCATAGTTTAAGCTAGTAGGAGATGACCCTAGCTATAAAAACTGTGTTTTTACAGATTCAGGTTTTGTTGATTTTCCTCTTGGAAGCACTCAGTTAACCAGCCCCGGTGGCATTTATAAAAGTACAGCTGCACCCGGGTTCACGGTTCAGAGGTGATGGGATGTGTACCAGCAGAAGGTACAAAGAAATGTGTTGTGAAGATCAGAGCGAATCCGGGACTCACCCAGTGCCAGACACTATTCTGTGTACGTTACACAAATCCCATCTGACATGCAGCTACTGATTTCCTGTATGTCTGCCTAGGTTTTATGTTCCTCATGACTGCCTCTGTGTGTGTGTGTGTGTGTGTGTGTGTGTTTACTTTTTGTAGTATACCATTTTGATTCCCTGCTTTCATTCTCTGTATATATTTTTAGTTATTACTGGTTACTTTGATCACAGTTAACATCTGAAACTCGCAACAACCTAATTTAAATAATACTAACTCAGTTTCAAGTTCTGCTCCACATCCCCATCCTTCTACCATTATAGTGTTATTGCCACAGGTCACATATTACACATAGGTTCCCATTAACAGAAATTTATACTTGTTTTCTGTATAGGAAACTGTATAGGAAAAAGGACTTACAAACCAAAAGTGTAGTGCTCAGTGCCCCCTTTATTTCAGCCTGTAGGGCTTTCTTTTGTTTCCTCTGCTTTCATTTATCTGGAAATGACTCCGTTTCTCCTTATTTGTTGAGGGATAGTTTTGGATGTAGAGTTTTTGGTTAATGGTTTCTTTCAGGACTGCCTTCTGACCTCCATGGTTTCTGATGAGAAATCCATCCTTAATCTTCCTTGAGGACACCTTGTATGCAAGGAGTCCTTTCTCTCTGGCTGCTTTCAAGATTCCCTCCTTGTTGGGCTTTGATAATGTGACTAGAATGTGTCTCAGTGTGAATCTTTTTGATACTGCTTGGGTCTTTTTTTTTTTTTTTTTTTTTTTTTTTTTTTTTAATCCTGCTTGGAGTTTGTTGAGTTCCTTGGAGGAGGGGGTGTCTTTCATCAGATTTGGGAATTTTTGGCCATTATTTCTTCAGATATATTCTGCCCCTTTCTTTTCTCCTTCCGGGACTACTGTGACGTATATGTTGTATGCTTTATGGTGTCCCACGGGTCCCTCAGGTTCTGTTCACCTTTATTCATCTTTTTTCTGTGTGTTCCTCAAACTGGGTAATTTCAGTTGCCTTATCTTCAAGTTCACTGATCATTTCTTCTGCCTTCCCAAGTCTGCTGTTGAACCCCTTTAGTAAACTGAAAAGTTTCCTTTCAGTTATTCTACTTTTCCTAAAATGTCTGGCTCTAAACAGAGGGGGAAAGGAGAGAGGCTGTGTCCCTTTAAATCTTACAGTTGATACCACTGGGGGAAGCCACTGTATCCCAAGAGAAGCCAAAATCAAGGCAGGCATCTGTGCCAGCCCATCAGGGAATGCCAGACCAACAAGGGCATGACCCCAGACTTTGGGAGGACAAGGTCCCACTGCCTGCCCTGCTGCACTGGCCAGCTTCTCCAGGAGTGCGGGCCTCTCCCCCTACAGCTGCACTGGGGCTGGAGACTGGGGCATGTGGCTGGTTCACACATACTGCTCTCTAGCCAGGATAAGCAGCCTCCCCCTCCATCAGGCACACTCCTGCTTGTTATGAGTGGCCGGTCAGGTTCCAGAGTTCCAAGGTAGTTGATAGCAATTGCTTTTTCGAGCTCAGTGGTTGTTTCAATGGAGGGACTGAGCCTCAGTGCCTCCCTCTCTGCCATTTTAGATGCTGTCACGCCCCCCATTCCAGTTTACAGAGGAGAAAACTGAGGCATAGATATACATAGGTTCAGGGATTTGCCCGGGGTGGTACCAGATCGGAGCTCAGGCTGTCTGCCTCCAGAGCCCATGGTCTTAGCCACCTCACTATGGTGCCCGTCTGCATGATTTGCACCTGAAATGTACTTTTCTATGCTCCCTTAGATAGAAAAAAAAATTTAGAGACTTGCTAGCATTAGGGGAGAGCTTAAAGTCATCTGCTCTCCAACAAGCCTAAAACACTGCCAAATACCCCAGGGACAGGGAGGCCACATTCTCCCGAGGCCCAACCTAATTGTGTTCACAAATATGTCCATGGTACATGCTAATTCACTTTCGTGAGTTCACCTAAACTGGCTATCTTTGGGTGTTTTAAGCATTTTACATGGTCTTATTCTTTCCCACAGGCACAACTACAAGAGCGGAATGACCCTCAACAACTGCTGTTAGACTTCAAGCACATGTTTCCAGTCTTGTTTCCATTTAACCCATCCTCTCTGACCATGGACTCCATCCACATCCCAGCATATCTCAATCTGGAGTTCCTCAGTGAGGTCTGACAAGGCACCTTCCCACCTTTGGCTCCATTTCCAATGACAGCAAGAAGGAAATTTAATACTGTAAAGTGAATTTAAAGATCTATTAAATCTTTAAAAGGGGATCAAATCGGAGACCGAGAGCCTGCGCGGAGTGCTGAACTATACGGAATGAGACGCATCTGTCGTCATATTTTGTACCTACTACTCAGAATAAAACACTTGAAATATGGACAGTTTTTTTTTAAGTATATGATTTCAATCTAAATGAATTCACATTATAATAATCTACAGCCTCTAAGCAGTCTCCATGGCCATATAAAAGGTGCCAATCTATAAAATGGAAACTGCCCAATTTGGATCTTTGCATAGAACTGGAGAATGCCTAAAGTTAAAGAATATTAAAAGTATGTAAGTCACATAAATTGCCTACAGAGGGCTTTCAACAAATAATGGTACTAACCACGATACTGTTGCATAGTCGGGGGGCCACAAACCACAGGTGCAGATGGGCTTGTGGGGAATACAGGGGCCTTGTGAGAAGTTTTTCAAAAATATTTTGAATGCCTGGTGATGGCAGAGACCGTGGTGTGACCGACCTCCCAATGAAATGTTCCGAGTACTGGTATCTAAAGAAAAATTATAAGACTCCATCCCTAATGTGCTTTAACCCTTTTTGTATAGTCTTGGGCTTATGAAAGAATCATACTAAAAATGCTATGGTCCCAAGGGGCACCTGGGTGGCTCAGTTGGTTGAGCGTCTAACTTTGGCTTCAGGTCATGATCTCACGGTTTGTGGGTTTGAGCCCCCCACTGGGCTCTGTGCTGACAGCTCAGAGCCTGGAGCCTGCTTCGTATTCTGTGTCTCCCTCTCTCTCTGCCCCTCCCCCACTCACATTCTGTCTCTCAAAAATGAGTAAATGTTAAAAAAAATTTTTTTTTAATGCTGTAGTCCCAAACTTTAAAATGTGAGCAAGATGGAAAGATATTGTTTCTAATGCTAGTCTATGTGCTGAGTCAACAAAACCCTCATGAAAATCTACATAACGTATTAGAAAAGAATACCAAGTTTTATTTACAGGTTAAAAACCAAACATGTTCATATGAAAGCCTGCAATCCCCTTAATGCCATAAAACTTCCAATAAGAGCATCATATAATGCACTATAATTCCAGAGGATCAAAATAGTAGAGGAAAAAACAAACTCCATCTTGAAAATTGGATTACTTGTAAAACTTTTTTTTTTTTTTTTTAAACACCAGGGATTATTCTTTCCCAAGTTTTTTGGGTTTGTGTGTGTATATGTGTGTGTGCTTTTTAAAGGGTGAGAGTAACATGTCAATATTCCCTTTTCAGGTTATTTTCAATATTTTAAATTTACCACATAAACGTAAATATCTCTGCTTTGAAAAAAAGGATTAAAGAATATTCAGTAAAATATTAGATTTTGTTTGTTGCTTTTATAGGTTTTCCCCTCACCTCTTCAAAGAAGGCATTGAGAAAACCCTGCATATTCTCCACGCCCATTTTTTAATGATTTTTTTCCCATATTTCTAGTAGATAACAGTATGCTGTTCCCATGACCAGAACAGATGGTGGTTGCAAAACCAAGGAGAGCCTTTCTAAGACTTCTCCGTGAACTGCAGCTAGAACATACACACACACACACACACACACACACACACACACACACACACACACACGCCCCTCCCGTTACTCAGCCAGGCAACTAGGAAGGCTCCCAGAAACCCCACACGCTCCGAGCCCTGAATGGTCCTTTCGGTTCCACTTTCTCCGCCATTCTTGTGGCTGCTGGGGTTGGACAAGGCCCAGCACCTGGGCGAAGACTCTTGACCGTCGTGTCCAAATCCGTGTCTCCAGCATGACACCTGCACAGTAAACACGGGCTCCTCGTGGGTATCTGCAGAGCCGTGCCTGTCCCTCCTTGGCCCCGTACGCTTATGTCATCTGACACACCCACGACACACACACTCTGGGAGGCCAGTCTAAACCTACTAGGTCTGTGGCTACCTCTTTTTAAAGTTATTTATTAAGTATAATTGGTTGCTGCACTTTAGTTTAAAACTGAGTCTCTCATGTGATGACTGTCCTTAATCTTCGAGATTACCCCAAATGGCTTTGTTTAGAGTGCGTTAAGGAGTTTGAAGGGCAGGGATTCCGTAAATGCAATGGTTTGCCCTCCTTATGTTCTTATACCCTCCTCCTCTCTATCCCTGTGGGTCACTACCTCTGCCATCCCTGGTTAATCACTAGGTGCCAAGACTCACTGAATAAAAGCTTGGCACTTAGAATAAATGCAGGGCAGGGGGAGGGGGGTGGGCTATGAATAGTCTGCTACTTAGTCCAAGAAATGGCAGGTTTAGTTCTTTTCCAGAAGCTGGAGGTATTTCACTGGAGCTATATTTAACTTATATATGCTTTAGAAACACATAGTCTTTTATAGAGCACTAATAAATACAGTGATTGGCTAATGTTTCGATTGGCCCTATTTTACACTTGCAGACGGGAAGGAGCATCTTTAGAGAAATTTGGATCACTTATTAGCATTTTTATTCTTTGCATTGTTGAACATTTTCCAACCTCATGAAATCAATGACTCAGTGTAACTTAATTCACCATCCAGGTTTGAACTCTGCCCTAAATAGCTGTCTTTATTTTTTACTGTTTAAAATTTAGTTGATGCCCCTCTCACCCATGTGCCTTTGGCAGTTACTAAGATAACTGAGTCGCCAGGTATTTCCCTGAAGTAAGCATTGCCATGGGAAGAATTTTAACACGCAACATCATGGTGGAATTTGGTCTCTTGAAACAGGAGCACTTTAAAGATTACTTAGAAATCAAATATTTACAATTTGTGTTTGAAGCATTGACAGGGAGCCTCTCTGCTTACTGGTAGTGATGTGTGTTCTGTACATATTGATAATCGGAGCTGACACGCGTATCCCCGCTATGTGCTCTCCCTGGATCATCAGAGCTGTGGTTAGGTGTAGGGCACATGGAGAGTGGAATAGACCCAAAGGAAAATAGACTGATCTTCCCCTTTCCATGGAGCATGTCACTTGGAGTTTCTTCCCTTGATTTTCCTATACCACAAAATTTTCAGGCTTTTATAAAACCAAACCTAGGAACTCGGAACACTTAGGAAAAAATTAACACTACTACCACCAACACACCACTATTTAGAGTCTTAATGCATTCAGATTATAGTGAATAAATTAGAATCCCTTTCTTTTGCATATATGTAACTGTTTTCATACATTTGACCTAATTCTAGGCAGCAAGGGATCTCCTGAATTGAAAGACTTCTGTCCTAAGGGACTAAATGGTTACTACAGTGTGACAGCATGGGGCGGGACCCCGTAGTTTTTCCTCCTAGAATATTCCTCGGCGTCAATTTCTCAAATTAACTTGCTGCATGAGCCAAATAGCCAAAAAATTTTTTTTTGGTACATGTTGGTGCCATAATTAGAGAATTAGGGGGTATAGAAAAATTAGAGGTTAATGCCAATGACAAATATAGGACTGGTTGTTTTTCTTAAGACCATTAGATACTAAAGAGTGGTTTTCCTAAAGAAATTTCTAATTCTAATAAAGGCAATCAGAAATGAATTTAAACTACTTTCTAAAATGATACTGTATCACAGTAACCCAGATTTGGATATAACATTTTGCCAGCAACTGATGTTTAGATGAAAGACTGCTTCCCTGAAAAGGGTTCACATCCAATTTCAGGGTGAATCTAACATTGTAAGAAGAAATACTACTGATAAAAATATTTTTTCATTTTGAGAAAAATCTGTAAACTATGCCTTTGTTTATAGAGAAATGCTTGTATTAGTCACTGTAATATTCAGCTGTGGATAAAAATTTGTGGAAATAAATACTTTTGAATAAAGTGGTGGGCCACATCTAAATGAACTTTAAAACTCTGCGGCTATGCATTGGCTGAAAAGTTTATTTTTAATGCCTGCTTGAGAAACTTCATTCTAGAGCCTCCTACAACCAAACATGCATCATGATCACTTACACACAGGGTTGGCAAGCTTCAGCCCGCATGCTGGAGGTGGGGGAAAACTTTCCCTGTAAAATAACCAGACTTACCAAGCACTTACTTTAAAGCTACAGAATTCAAACACGGGAGAGTAGGAAAATACTGGTAGATCCATGGCACAGGACACAGAGCCCAGAGATAGACTCCATCTTTTGTATAACTTTGCACATGGCATTAAAAAAGTGGGAAAATATAAGATCTGTACGGAGGAGTTTATAATGTAAGGGAAACAATGACAACTTGGGAGAAACCCTATCACATTTACAGCTCAGAAGACTCAATACCACAAAACCGTTATCAGTTGTCTCCAAGTTGATCTACATACAGAATCAAAAAGTCTCAACAGGGGCACCTTGGTGGCTCAGTCGGTTAAGCATCCGACTTCGGCTCAGGTCATGATCTCGCAGTTCGTGGGTTCGAGCCCCGAGTCAGGCTCTGTGCTGGTAGCTTAGAGTCTGGAGCCTGCTTCAGATTTTGTGTCTCCCCCTCTCTCTCTGCCCCTCCCTTACTCGTGCTGTGTTTCTGTCTCAATGAGCATAAAAAATTTTTAATTAAAGTCAATTTTTTTGTGAAAATTGACCAGCTATTTCTAAAATTGACATGGAAATGCAAAGACCCAAGGATTAAGGAAAACCTTCCTTTAGAGAAAGGGAAATCTTTCCTAACAGGTGTCAAGACTTAATATAAAAACTTCAGTAATTAAGATGGGTGGAAATGGCACAGATAGACAAATTGGCCAATGGAGCAGCAGGGCCCAGAAATAGGTGTTCACACCTTTACAGAAACACAGATGTGTTGTTTCTTACCTACAGGAACACACACCAAAATCCCCTGGAAATCTTTAAAAGCTACATCACCAGCCCTACCCATAGGTATAGTGTAAGGCTTCTCTGGGGGTGGTGCCCTTAAACACCCATCACTAGGAACCACTACAAAATATTTCATGATACACAAATACTGGTCAGTGAAAAGTTACCTCTGAAACCTAACTTCCAACCTGAGGATGGACTCCCCTCTTTTCTGAGTGGCTGATGGAAGAATAAACACTTCAGGACAGCCTGCGCCTCCTACCCAGAGAGCTCTAGGCTTACTGTCAAGACCTCAAGAGCCAAATTTCATATAAGACACGCTTTACCACTTAGAGTTGAGAAAGAAAAGCAGCCCAACATCTGGGACCTGGCCTGGCACTTAGAGCTAGGCCTGGGTGGTGTGAGAGGTGGGACTGGCCCTACAGTGTCTTCGCTCGCACCCAATCTCACAAAACACCAACAACAGACAAGGTCGCTCTTTAACTGAATAAGTGAGACAGATAAGGTCACTCTTTAACTGAATAAGTGAGACAACATGAGAGCACTTCATAGTTTGGTCTAAGCACACGATGCCAACCCTGTCCTCTCCCGGCTAACAGGAGTGAATGTAACTTCACTAGCTGTCATTAGTCCAGCTCAGACCTGCCTTCTCCTAGATAGTTTATATTACCCGAAGACTTGTTCCTACTTCCAGACAGCACCCAACTCAGAGTGAAGCCCTGCTCCTCGGGACCCTCCCCAAATCACCTAACAGACTCCTAACACCCTCTCACTGAGATGCCTCTCCAACCCCTAAGCTCCGCCCCTGCTGAGCCAACCTGTATCAAAGTCCACACAGAACTGCTCAAACACAGGTGTGTTCCAAGAGGAGTCTGGCTGAAGGGCATCAACAGGGTGTTTCTCCCCCTCCGCCAACATGAGCAATTTGCAGAGTAAATGTAGAACCAAGGAAGTATAGACATTTGCCTATGGTTATATTACTTAGTGTAATTCTAATTCTTGGTAAGGATATAGACACTGCAATAACTTTCAACATGTGGAGGAGAAAAACACAAATACATATCCTTCACCTAAGTCTGTGACAATGTCTTAAGGCTATTACTACTATACACCAAGATTTACAGTAAAAGTAAAATAAGAAAGTTCAGCAAGTCGGTGTCTATTTCTGTCCACATTTCATTTTTTAAAAATGTTTATTCATGAGAGAGAGAGCAAGCATGGGGGGAGGAGGGGCAGAGAGAGAGAGGGAGACACAGAATCTGAAGCAGGCTCCAGGCTCCGAGCTGTTAGCATAGAGCCCAACGTGGGGCTTGAACGCATGAACCACGAGATCATGACCTGAGCCGAAGTCTGATGCTTAATCAACTGAGCCACCAAGGTGCCCCTACATTTCATTTCTGATGTGCTTGTTTAGTAACTTGAACTTTCTGAAGAGTAGGTATTTGTTGTAAAGGCAAAACCACGCCAGAGGTAATAATTGCCTTTTTAATTATCAAAAATTGAAGTTATCACCAAAGCAGATTAACAGCACGTATGTAATTTTCCAAACTACTGAAGATTAGCAAACTGTCTTGTATCATTCATTCGAATTCATATGCTCATTTTAAAAAAAATTTTCTAGCTCCTACCAACTTCACCAGCTTTCCCTAGTTTTCCATTACTGAAACTTCTAAAACCATTGCTGCTTAATCTACCATTAATTTTGAGTATTATAGGATGTTTAAGCATAGGAACATTACCCAGAAAATGTGGGAGGTAAGGCTGAGGCTTAATATTTATGAAATCCTCATGAAATCTTAATATTAGAATGTACAGGTTTACAATAGAGTGGCTGATTTATAGTTTATACTAAGCTACTTCTTTTTCCCAAAAAATAAGTACAGAAATAATATATTTAAAAAAATACTGAAAGCTAAATGTCTAAGAGTAGAACCAATGACCTTGCATCTCATGAGAGGTTTCATGTCTAGGACAAAAAAATATATAACTAACTTTGATATACTTAGGACTACATATTTTAGAAAATAATTTGTTTCAGATCATTTTGAGGCTTACTTGAACGATTCCTTTGCATTCTTCTACTGAGAAAGTTAAAAACCTCCAATAAAGTTATAAAAGTAGAATAATGAGCAACCATACACTCTTGACTTAGATTCCCTAATTAGTAATATTCTGCCATATTTGCTTTCTCTCTTTCTCTACCGGTATATTTGTATGCATTTTTTTCCTGAGTCATTGGAAAATGAATTGCAGACATCCTGAGTCTTCACCACAGGTGCTCCTACGAAAAAAGGACAATCTCCCACATTTCTACAATAAACTTAACATAATCAGGAAAAGTAATGTCAATAAACTGTCTCATGGAACTTATATTAAAGTTCCCTCAAAATGTCCCAATTCTGTTGAGTTACTGTTTTTTGGTTGTTTTTTTGTTTTGGATTTTTTGGGGGGGTTTTTTGTTTCTATTTTTTTAGACAAGTTGCTTTTAATCCAGTTTCCAGTTAAATATCCCATGTAACATGGGATTGTTAATCTCTAGTTCCTTTAATACCAGCTTTTTTTGTTTTTCACAACATCGATATTTTTGAAGATTTTAGGTCAGCTGTTTTGCAGAACATCCCTTCATTTGGATGTATCCGATTGTTTCCTTAGGATTTGATTCCATCAGACATTTTTTGGATAGATCCCACATAGGTGACGTTGTGTCCCCAATGCTTCAAGGCGGTGCACAGTGTCAGCTTGTCCCATTATCGGTGATATTAAGCTTGGTCATTTGGTTAAGGTGGTAATATTCCCAAGATTATCATGGGAATATTATGAAGAGGGAATATCATGAAGAGGAAAACATACCCCTCTTCATGATACTCTGAGACTATGTAAATGAGCTTACTTCACCTCATCAGGTAGACATTTTATCACCTCACATCATCACAGGATATTTTGAGAAATAAAGACTACATTAACTTTTATTACAGTATGTTAAGTGTGCTATTGTTGTTAATCTCTTACTGTGCCTAAATTATAAACTAAACTTTATCCTAGGTATGTACATATAGGGGAAAAAACATAGTATATATAGAACTTGGTACTACTTAGTTTCAGGCATCCCCTAGGGATCTTGGACCCCTATCTCCCTCCTTTTGAGGGGAGGGGACCACCGTATTAAGGTCTGCATTAGGAAAATAACATGGTTTGATACTAGAACAGATGAACAGAAGTAATATAGCAACTACGGCAAATGTTAACAACTGTTGAATACAGGTGATGGATGTACGGGTGTTCACTGTAGAAATGTTTCCACTTTTCTGTATGTTCAAAGGTTTTCATAATCAAAAGTATGGATTTAATAAACACCTTGCTAAAAGCCAATCCAGGAGTTTGAAAGGAGTCCCTGAGAGTTCACAGAAAGGCTCAAGGCAACCCCCCCGCAGCTTGCCAGGCACAGGGACCTGGCCCACCCCCCAGCCCTGGCGCTGCGTCTCGGCCGGGTGTCCTGCTCGCCCGGTCTCAGTCCGCTTTCAGCACACACTCCATCACCTGGTTCCTGGAACTCAGATTGCGCAGTGGTCACGTCATCATCGACCAGGGCTCACAGTTACAGCGGCACAGGCCTCCCTAAAGCTCTCCAGCCTACCAGCGGCCCCTAATCTCCCGGCCCCGGTCCCCAGCCCCACCTCGCCACACATATTTTCATAATCTTCTCAGGCTCCGGGCTAGCGGCGTCGCCAGCAATGGGGCCTGATCATATAAGGAAAATACCGCGAGCTCATCGGGGGCTATACGGGAAACTCGGGGGCACCCTGCCCTAAGCCACTTACTATACTCCTCCGGACGCCCACCTCCCCCCACCCCGCCAACCGGCTCCCTGTTCCTTGGGCCCCTTTCAGGCCCAGCGACCTAGGCCTCCGGCAGTCCGCGCAGCCGCGCCCCGCAGCCAGCCAAAGAGGCTCAGCCAATCCGCTCGCGTCGCCCTCTGCGCCCAGCCCACCCAATTTCCGGCCAGCGCCCCGCCTTCCTCTGGCCCCTTCTACCCTGTGGCCGTCTCGGCGTCGGCATACCTGGTCCAGCGATGATGGAGATGTGCTGGGGCCTGAAGGGGAACATTAATTACAGGGGCGAGTAGAGAGGCCGGGGATAGGATGGCCAGGGTAGAGTCAAATCATTCTCTCGCTTTAGAGGTAAAATCTTTAAAAGCGAGAATGTGAGGGGAAGATGCGCTGGCAAGGAACGCTCTCTTTTGCAAGGCCCGGCTGCTGGCAGAGTCATGGTTCCCACAGGAAGGCGCCAAGAGGGTGGCGTGTGGCCGAAAGGGAGATAAGCTCCGGCCGGCCATAGGAGGTCCCAGACACGCAGCCTGGCCCGGGAAGTGGGTGAAAGGGCAGGGGCGTGGCTTCACCGGGCCCCGCCCCCAGGTTCTTAAGGCGGGGATGTGGGCAGGCGCCCCTCTGCGTCTCCGGAGGGGAAGCTCTGCGCCCGGGCTCGCTCGCCGCCATGGCCCTGCTCCGAGGTGAGCGCCGCTGGGGTCTCATCGGCTGCGAGGGAATTTGATAAAAGCCCAAGCGGAAAGGATTGGTCGGGTCTAGGAGAGAACATACTTGTAAGGCACTAGCGACAGCAGGGCAGTTTCCAGCTGAGGGTTAGGAACAAGGTTTGCTAGCTTCTGATCTTGAAGGTCATTACCCTTCTTCGCGTAGAACCCGCCTCGCCCCCCCGCCCCCCCCTTTTTAAGCTGTTGGGAGAACTGGGGAAGTTCCGTAAGCACCCGTCGGTGTAAGGCGGAGGAGCGGCAGCCTCTCACTTGGCCCGGGTCGTGGAAAGCTTGTGGGGAGAAATTGATGGTCTTTTAGAGCCCTGGCTGCCCCAGTGACCTGCCCCACCAAATGTGTGGTGGTGTTTTGTGGGAAGACCCGCTTGTTCCCTTTCCCTTCCATTACTTTAGATTGACTCCAGGAAAGTGCAGTCACTAAGTACATAAATACTAGGGTTATTAATATAAAAAAATTACGTAAAGTGCCTCCTTGTAACAAATGGCCACAGTCAATGGAATTTTAACTTTTGAGAAAACAAGAACCAAAACCTCTAGTTTTTTGTTTTTTGTTTTTTACTAACACACATCCCAGTGCTTGGTAGGTGGTTGCACCCAACGAAGAGTTCTTACTGCTGTTTGATTTTGCTGGAATGCTTGTGTATCCCTTCAAGGCACCTACGTGTGGCTGCCAACTTAATCCAGAAACAAATTGGTGCTTTTATCAGCAGTTTTCCTTAGTTTGTCCTGATTGCTGTCTGTAGTTGCTCTATTTAAATGAGTTCATATTTACCCAACAGTGTGATGGAAAGGAAGGTGGAGTTAATGCTTTGCGTTCCACCCCCCCCCCACCCCGCCACCCTTTGCTGCGGCGTCTTCACACCTTGCACGCCCCTTGGCAACCACTGACCTTTTTATTATCTCCGTAGTTTTGCGTTTGCCAGATGTCATGTAGTTGGAATTCTACATTATGTAGCTCTTTTAGATGGGCTTCTTTCACTTTCCAATGTGCATTTAAGCTTCTTCCATGCGTTTTCATGATTTGATAGCTATTTCGTTTTTATTGCTGAATGATATTCTGTTGTATGGGTGTGCTCCATCCATTTACCTATTAAACCACATCTTGGTTTCTTATAAGTTTTGGCAGTTATGAATAAAGCTGCTGTAAACGTGCATGTGCAGGTTTTTGTGTGGACATAAGTCTTCAACTCATTTGTATAAATACAGAGGAACAGTGATTGCTGGATAATATGGGTAGAGTGTGTGTGTTTTTTTAAATGTTTATTTATTTGTGAGAAAGAGTCAGAGCATGAGTGGGAGAAGGGCAGAGAAAGAGGGAGACACAGAATCCAAAGCAGGCTCCAGGCTGTCAGCATAGAGCCTGAAGTGGGGCTCGAACTCACTGGGTGTGAGACCATGACCTGAGCTGAAGTGGGATGCTTAACCGACTGAGACAGCCAGGCGCCCTGTGTTTTGTTTTATAAGAAGCAGCCACACTGTCTTCCATAGTGCCTGTATTTTGCATCTGGCAGCAATGAAAGAATTTCTTTTGTTCTGCATCTTCACCAGCATTTGGTGGCGTTAATGTTTTGGATGTTAGCCATTCTAATAGTTGTGTAGCTTTATCACTGTTATTCTAATTTGTATGTCCCTAATGACATCCGATGTTGAGCACATTTTCATCTGGATATTTGCCATCTTTATATTATCTTTGGTGAGGTATCTGTAAGGCTTTTTAGCCACTTTTTAATTGGGTTTTCCTATCGTTCCTTTTTAAGACTTATTTGTGTATTTTGGATACCAGTCCTTTATTAGATAAGTGTGTTGTAAATGTTCACTCCCAGTTTGTAGCTTGTTCTTTTCATTTTTATTTAATGTGTCTTTCGCAGAGCAGAAGTTTTTATTTTTAATGACGTTCAACTTAATCACATTTTTCTTTCATGAATCAAACTTTTGGTGTTGTATTTAAAAAAGTTGCTGGGGCACCTGGGTGGCTCAGTCGGTTAAGCCTCTGACACTTGATTTCGGCTCAGGTCATGATGTCATGGTTTGTGAGATCAAGCCCCAGTTGGAGCCCGGAGTCAGGCTTTGCGCTCTAGCACAGAGCTTGCTTGGGATTCTCTCTCTCCTTTCTCTGTCGCCCTCCCAAGGGCATGCTTGCACATGCATGTGCACATGCACTCTCTCAGTATCAAAATAAGTAGTAAACACTCAAAAAAAGTTATCACCAAACCTAAGGGCACCTAGATTTTATTCTGTATTACCTTTAGAAGTTTTACAGTTCTGCATTTTATATTTAAGTCTATGACCCATTTTTAAATATGATTATTCATTTTGAGAGAGAGTGCATGCATACGCGCACACAAGCAGGGAAGGGCACACAGCCAGACGCAGGGCTCCATCCCATGATCCGTGAGATCATGACCTGAGCCAAAACCAAGACATGGATGCTTAACGGACTAAGCCACCCAGGCGCCCCAAGTCTATGATCCATTTTGAGTTAATTTTTGTGAAAAGGTTAAGGCTGTGTCTGGTTTTGTTTTCTTTTTTTTTGCACGTGGGTATCCAGTTCTTCCAGCACCATTTGCTGAAAAGACTACCCTTATTTCATTGAGTTGCCTTTGTTCCTTTTCTGACTATTTGTTGTTTTTCCTGTTCTTCGGGTTGGATAATTTGTATTTACCTATCTTCAAAGTCACTGAATCTTTCTCCTTTCCTTTTTTTTTTTTTATTATTACTTTTTAATGTTCATTTATTTGTGAGAGAGAAAGAGACAGAGTGCCAGCAGGGGAGGGGCAGAGAGAGAGAGGGAGACACAGAATCGGAAGCAGGCTCCAGGCTCCGAGCTGTCACCACAGATCCTGACGCGGAGTGGGCCTGAACTCATGTACCGTGAGATTATGACCCAAGCCAAAGTCGGACACTTAACCAACTGAGCCACCTAGGCGCCCCTGAATCTTTCTCCTTTCATTTCCATTCTTCTGTTGAGCCCATTCGGTAGATTTTTTATTTCAGATATTTTTCAGTTTTAGAATTTCCATTTTGATTTTTTTTATAGTTTCTTTTCTTTTTTCTTTTTCTTTCTTTCTTTCTTTCTTTCTTTTTTTTTTTTTTTTTTTTTTTTTTTTTTTTTTTTTTTTTTTTTTGCTGAGATGGCCTATCCTTTATTATGAGCATATTTTCCTTTATGTCCTTGAGCATAGTTATGATAAATAGCTGCTTTAAAATCCTTGTCTGTTAATTCTAACATTTGGGTCATCTTGGGGTTGGTCTCTGTTGATTGTATTTTCTCTTGAGAATGAATCGTATTTTCTCATTTCTTCATATGTGCATTACTTTTGGATTGTAGCATGGACATTGCATATGAAACATTATAGAGGGTGAATACTGTTCTATCCTTCCCAGATGTGTTGATTTATTGATTGTTTGCTTGGCTATTTATTTTTGCAGACAGTTGATTTGGCTGGACTCAAACAGCAAACTCTCTCCCCCCTATAGAGGGCAATAGCTCAAATCTCAGTTCAGTTGGCCTTAGCTGAGGTATAGATGCATGGTTGAGGGGTCAGACAGATAATTAGGCAGAGTTTGTATACATGATTTGGATTCCCCCTGTGGTCCTCTCCTTTCCCAGATTCATTCTCATTTACCAGTGGCTGTGGTTGCCATGAACTCAGGTCTCTGAATCATCAAGCCACTGAGATTGTGAGTTTCTGAGGTCTAGCCATTCACATAGTGTGGACTGCTTGCCTTCAAGTCAGAGGCTATAAACAGGTTGAACACTCACTGTTCCTTTCTTCCATATCTTTCCCACATCTGCCCAGTTCTATTCATTCTCCAAGGCCTTCAGGTAGTCATTCTTGTATATTGCCACTGTTATTTGCAGGAGAGTTGGTCAGATAGCATACTAGGCCATGACCACATGCAGGCTGTAATGAAATTAGGAAGAAGACATGGGAAGGGGGAAGAAAAATGAAATAAAACACCAGTATAAAAATAGGTAGAGGGGCGCCTGTTGGCTCATTTGGGTAAGCATCTGACTCTTGATTTTGGCTCAGGTCATGATCTCACAGTCCTGAGATCGAGCCTTGCATCGGGCTCTGCTTGGAGCCTGCTTGGGATTCTTTCTCTCTCTCCCTCTACCTTTCCCCTACTTGGGCTTGCTTATGCTCTCTCTCAAAAAAAAAAAAAAAAAAAAAAAAAAAAAGGTAGAGACTGTTAAGCAACAAGGATCAGAAGACATTTGCAAAAATTCAGGAAGGTATAGTGGCACAGAATAATCTATCTATCAGAACAAAATATTTGTCATGCCCTGAACTAATATTTATAGTCTTGTAAATATCTGAATATTGTATCTGTAAAGAACTGATTGGATCTGTTCCAAATTATAGTAGCATATGTTACTCCTAACATTCTTTTGGACTGTAGGTTTCTCAAAGTAGCAATGAAAGAAGAAGGTGAAGTTTTTTGTTTTTTCTTTAGGATAGGTTTAGTTTGTTCCATGGAAAGATGTCATCATAAACAGGAGCATTTGTACTTAAATACCAAGAAGGGTATAATGTTTGTATGGTCTCAATTACAGGTTAATATCTTGGCACAAGCCCATTGTTAAAAGCCCATCATTTCTTGGCAAGATGTGGAAATGTGAGCACAGATTGTTTTGGAGGGAACTAGTGTATACTAAGTGCCAAGCATGAGACCTATCACATAGTAAGTGCCACCTGTATGCACCTCTGTAATATTTACCTTGTAGCGTTGTTGGGAAGATTAGATAGTATATGAAAAGCGATAAAGTGTCTAGTGCTTAGTCAGTGCCTAATAAGTGTTAGTGTGATGAAACTGTAAAGGATGCTACTTCCTGATGTGCAAGTTTTGCACCACCCAACTCTAGTGGGCCTCACTTCACGTCATCGGACACATATGTAACTATAGGAGATTTGAGGGGAGAGGTGACAGTAGAGTGTCTTGGGAAAGCGCAGTTTTTATTTATTTGCACAAGGACATCAGTTGGACTAATAGTGATACCGTAAATTTATAGTCCTAGTTTACATGAATACATGTATAGATAATTCCCCTGTATTCTTTGTGGTTAGATCAAATGCAGGAAATTTTGTTGTATTCTAGGTAGCACATTTTAATAGGATATTGGTAAACTAGAATGTCTTTAGAAGAAAGCAGCAAGAATTAATGTCAAATAAAGAAGTGTGGAAGGATGCTTTTTATTTACTTAGGGAAGGAGTCTTTAGATCCGGGATATTTTACAGGTTAGTGGACTCCAGATCTGGAGGGGCTGCCCAGGTAGAAGGTGTTCTCTTTTGCCCACTTTATTCTAAGGGTAAAAGATAGGAGTTAATATGATTTGACATTTGTAACTGAGTCATCTGTGGTTCCAAAAGGAAAGGCATGTATAATTTACATTCAAAGCATCGTAAATTCTAGAAAGTATTTTTCTGATTTGGGATGCAGTTGGGTAGAACTAAGATTGGTGGACGGAAGACTTAGTAAGATGAGCCAGTTGAGTAGGAGGAAAAAATCCTACTTCCGGTTGTCCATTCACACAGTGGAGTATGTCTCCTTACGGACAGTTTTCTAGCAGAAGAATTTTTTTTTTTCTGTCTCTTGTCAGGAATTTCTTGTGGGCTGAATGGTTGGCCTCAAACCTCAGAGACAATTTCTAGTTTAGAGATTCTTTGATTCTATGACCGGGCAACATACTTCACATTGAAGAAGCATTTCAGTTTTAAACAAATGTTTCTAGCATTACAAATCACCAAAGGCTAAGAATCCAGACTGGATTTATGTTCTAGCGTGTGATATAGCTGTTGGTGCCAGCACGTAGGTATTGCTCAAACTGATAACCCTTAAGACTGCTTCCATGATTGTGACCTGTTCCATGTATTATTATGTGACAAAAATATTCAGTTTCCTAATTGAAAATGGTACCTTATATACTAAGATTTCACAGTGAGATTATTTGAAGCGTGTTAGGAACACTGGCTAATCTGTCACTGCTTACAAATCTCTCCTCGTTGCAATAGGTGTCTTCATCGTTGCTGCTAAGCGAACGCCCTTTGGAGCTTACGGAGGTCTTCTGAAAGACTTCACGGCTACTGACTTGACTGAATTTGCTGCCAAGGCTGCTTTGTCTGCGGGCAAGGTCTCACCTGAGACCATTGATAGTGTCATTGTAGGCAATGTCATACAGGTTAGTGGGGCAGAAGGGAGGTATTCATTCTCTATGAATGAATAGAGAATGCTCTATGTTGTTAAAAAATACTGTCTTTAACGTCTCACTGCTGAACTTGATAATAATAGTTAAAGGTATTTATGATTTAAGTAATCCTCTGACTCCAGAAGCAATGGCATACATAATTCAAAGCCTATAATCAGGAAGCTATCTATCTGTGTCATTGGGTTATATTTCATTGCTTCTTAAATATTAGATTCATTTCCTTGACTCATCTCAAGTTACTTGGTTCTCTCCGTACCAACTAAAGAGGGTAGAAAACTCAGTCAACACAAGGCATCTCCCCTGATTTCTTAAATCGTAGGAGGTGGTCAGTATTTGTCATGGGAGATAAGTTCCTTTGCCTTCTGTCTTGCTAAGTTATGGTATACAGAATAGGCCATACATCTGCAGATAGTGAAAGCTGTGTATTCCTTCATAGTGTGGCCAAGAGGTGAGAGGGCTCCTTTTTCCCAGCGTCACTGGTTTGACAGAAGCACTACATGGAGTGCATTGCTGCTAAGAGTACTGAGGCCCTGTCCCTACTCTGCTGGCTCCAAAAGTGATTGTTCCATACAGGAGAGGCAGGCTGAGAAGACTGGAGGCTGCTATGACCGCCTTCGCCAAGTGCTCAGCTCTTGGGGTGGGGATGAGGCTCAGAAACAGGTGTGCCTTTGTTTTCACCTGCAGCTCTAGAGCCATGACTCAAGAGATTTTGCTTCTACCAAGAACAGGTTTTGTTTGCAATGGAGGGTAGAGGACTTCGTTCATTTTTGTGGTAGAATACTATTCCATCATATGGAATACTGCATTTTGCTTTTCCATTATTCAGTTGATAAACATTTGGGTTGTTTCCGCATTTTGGTGGTTATGCATACTGCTGCTTTGACCATCATATACAAGTTTTTATGTAGACAGAGGTTTTCATTTTTCTTGGCTAATATACTTAGGAGTGGATTTGCTAGGTTATATGGTATCTCTGTGTTTAATTATGTCAGGAACTTTCAGACTATTTTCCAAAGTAGCTGGAAAATTTTACAATCCTACTTACAATGTGTGAAGGTTCCATTTTCTCCACATCCTTGTCAATACTTGTTATTATGTGTCTTTTTGATTATAACCATCCTAGTGGAGGTGAAATAATAGCTTACTCTGGTTTTGATTTGCCTTTCCCTGATGACTAATGATGTTTAACATCATTTCATATGCTTATGGTCTATTTCCATATTCTTCTTGGAGAAATGTCTCTTCAAATCCTTTTTCCATTTATAATTATTTTTTTTAATTATTATTGAATTGTAAGAGTTCTTTACATATTCAGGATACAAGTCCTTTATCAGATATATGATAAGTTTTCTTTTATTCCATTTGAAGTTGCCTTTTCATGTCTTGATAGTGTCCTTTGAAATATGAAAGTTTTTAATTTTGACGAAGCTCAGTTTTTTTGTTGTTGTTGCTCATGTTTTTGGTGTCATATCTAAGGATCCATTTCCAAATGCATGATTATGAAGATATACCCCTGTTGTTTCCTCTGATAGTTTTTTAGTGTTTGCTGTTATATTTAGGTTGATTCATTTTTATTTAATTACCATATATGTTCTGAGGTAGAGGTCCAACTTCATTCTTTTGCATGTAGCTATCCAGTTGTCCCAGAACCATTTGTTAAAAGGACTCTTACGTCCTCCATTGATCTTGGCACTCTTATTAAAAATCAGTTGACCATATCAATTAATCTATGACAAAGGAGGCAGAAATATACAGTGGAGAAAAGATGGTCTCTTCAGTAAATGGTGCTGGGAAATCTGTACAGGTACATGTAAAAACAATGAAACTGGACCATTTTCTCACCCCACACCCAAAAATAAACTGAAAATGGATTAAAGACCTAAATGTGAGACACGAAGCCATAAAGATCTAGAAGAGAATACAAGCAGTAATTTCTCTGACATTGGCCATAGCACATTTTTCTAGATACATTTTCAAAGGCAAGGGAAACAAAAGCAAAAATGAACTATTGGGACTACATCAAAATGAAAAGCTTTTGCACAGCAAAGGAAATCATCAGCAAAACAAAAAGGCAGCCTATGGAATGGGAGAAGATATTTGCAAATGATATATCTGATAAGGAGTTAATATCCAAAATATATTAAGAACTTAAACAACTCAACACCAAAACAACAAACAATAGAATTAAAAAATGAGCAGAGGACCTGAGTAGACTTTTTTCCAAAGAAGATATACAAATGGCCAACAGACACATGCAAAGATGTTCAGTATCACTAATCATCAGGGAAATGTAAATGAAAACCACAGTAAGATAGCACTTCATGCCTGTCAGAAAGGCTAAAATAAAAAACACAAGAAGTAACACGTGTTGGTGAGGATACAAAGAAAAAGAAACCCTCATACACTGTTGGTGGGAATGTAAATTGATACAGCCACTGTGGAAAACAGTATGGAAGTTAAAATACTAAAAATAGAACTACCGGGGCACCTGGGTGGGTGGCTCAGTCGGTTAAGCATCCGACTGCAGCTCAGGTCATGATGTCGCAGTTCATGAGTTTGAGGCCTGCGTCAAGCTCTGTGCTGACAGCTCAGAGCCTGGAGCCTGATTTGGATTCTGTGTCTCCATCTCTCTCTGCTCCTCCCCTGCTCGTGCTCTGTCTCTCTTTCTCTCAAAAATAAATAAACGTTAAAAAAAATTTTTAAAATAGAACTACCATCTAATCCAGTAATTCCACTGCTGGGTAATATAACCAAAGAAAATGAAAACAGTAACTCAAAAAGATGCATGCTCCCCTGTGTTTACTGCCACAATATTTACATTAATCAAGATACAGATGCACCCTGAATGTCCATCAATAGACAAATGGATAAGGAAGATGTGAGGGGTGTGTGTGCGCAATGGAATATTATGCAGTCATAAAAAGGAAGAGATTGTGCTATTTGAGACAATATGGATGGACCTAGAGGGTATTACGTAAGTGAAATAAATCAGAGTGAGAAAGACAAATGCCATATGATTTTACTCATATGTGGAATCTAAAAAAACTAGTGAGTAAGTAAACAAAAAACCAGAATCAGACCTATAAATACAACAAACTGATGGTTGCTACAGGGGAATGGGCAAAAATGGGTGAATGGGAGTCGGAGATACAAGCTTCCATTTATGGAATGAATGAATCATGGGAATTAAAGGTACAGCATAAGGAATGCAGTCTGTGGTATTATAATCGCATTATATTGTGACAGATGGTAGGTACACTTGTGGTAAGCAAAGCATAGTGTATAAATCACTGTGTTGTACACCCGAAACTAATGTGACGTGTGTCACCTGTATTCAAGTAGAACTCTGTTGTTATTAATTCTTTAAAGTTTATTTAGAGAGAGAGCACGAGCAGGGTAGGGACAAAGAGAGAGGGGAGAGGGAGAATCCTAAGCAGGCTCTGTGCTGACAGATGTGGGGTTTGAACTCAAGAACTGTGAGGTCATGACCTGAGCCAAAATCAAGTGTCAGATACTTAACCTACCGAGCCATCCAGGCACCCCACATAGAATTTTTTTTTTAACAAAGTAAAACTAATTTTAGGTTTGGATTGAAAAAATGTGTGCCCGTACTGTCCTTCTTCACTTAGAAAATTAACATGAAATACCCTGGAGATACATAGAAAGTTACATATTTAAAAACTTCTTGTTTACAAAATAAAAAATAATAATAAAAAAGATAAATCAGTTGGCTATAGACGCATGATTTTATTTTTGGACTTTCTGTTCCTTTGATCTGCATGCCTATCCTTTTTATGTCCATTCCATACTGTCTTGATTACCATTTCTTTATAGTAAGTTTTGGAAACAGGAAACATGAGTCTTAGTTCTTCTTTTTCAAGATTGTTTTGGCTATTCTGGGTCATGCAATTTGATATGGATTTTAGAGTCTGTCGATTTCTATAAAGAAGTCAGCGAGGGTTCTGATACAGATTGTGCTGAATCTGTATGTCAATTGGAGGAGTGTCACCATCTCAGTAATGTTAATGAGCATAGGATGTTTTTCCGTTTGTATAAATCTTCTTTAATTTTTTCAATATTTTATAATTTTTAGACTTGTTTTACACTTCTTTTGTTAAATTGATTCCTAATATTTTATTCTTTTTCATGCTATTTTGAATGGAATTGTTTTCTCATTTCATTTCAGATTATTCATTTTTAAGTGTATAGAAATATAATTGATTTTTGTGTGTTGATCTTGCACCAGGATTGCTGAACCCATTTATTCGAATAGTTTTTCAAGTTAACTCCTTAGGATTTTTATATGTAACATCATGTCATCTGGGAGTACAGATAGTTTAACTTCTTCCCCTCCAATCTGGATTTCTTTTATTTCTTTTTCTTGCCTAATTGCCCTTTCTAGAACCTCCAGGGTTGAACAGGAGTGACAAAAAGTGGATATCCTTGTCTTCTTCCTGATGTTATGGGGAATGCAGCCAAGCTTTCACCATTAAATATGATGGTAGATGGGGATTTTTTGTAAATGCACTTTATCAGGTTGGGGAAGTTCCCTTCTATTTTTAGCTTATTAAGTGTTTTTATATGAAAGGGTGTTAGATACTGTCAGATGCCTTTTCTGTGTCAATTGAGATGATCTTATCATTTTTGTTTTTGCTTCTGTTGATATGATGTGATATATTAATTGATTTTCAGATGACGAAACCTGCATTCCTGGGTTAAATCCCACATAGTCATGGTGTATTATTCTTTTTGTATGTTGCTGCTATTTGCTCTTATTTTGTTGAGGATTTTTTTTTTTTTTTTTTTTTTTGAGAGAAAGAGAAAGAGCGCACACACATGAGGGATGGGCAGGGCAGGGGGAGACAGAGAGAGAGAGAGCAGAGAGAACAAATCTTAAACAGGCTCCATGCTCCTGTGGACCCCAACACGGAGCTCAGTCTCGGGATCATGAGATCCTGAGCTGAGCCAAAATCAGGAGTCAGATACTTAATTGACTGAGCCACCCAGGCGCCCCTGTTGAGTATTTTTATATCCATATTTATAAAAGATATTGGCCTGTAGTTTTGGTGAAATGTCTTCATCTAGTTTTGCTTTCAGGATAATACTGGCTTTATAAAATGAGTTGGACAATGGTTCTTCCTCTTCTGTGTTTACGAGTTTGTGAATAATCGGTGTTAATTCTTCTTTAAATGTTTGGTAGAATTCAGAGATGAAGCCAGTCTGGGGTTTTCTTCTCTTTGTGGGTAGTTTTTGGATTACCAATTAATTCAGTTTCTTCTTTTGTTGTGCTAGGTCTGTTCATATTGCCTGTTTCTTTTTGAGTCAGTTTCAGTAGTTTGTATCTTTCTTAGAATTTGTCCCTTTCATCTAAGTTACTTAATTTGTTGGCATACGGCTGCTCATAATACAGTCACTTGTCATTGTTCACAGTCCTAGTGTTCTGTACCATCACCACAAACACTGAGTTAGTAACTCCTAAACCACTGCTCCCAGGGGAAATACAGGCTTAGGTTCTTGCAAGCCTCTGTGATCACAGTATTTTTGTCAAATGGATACGTGACTTTTATGCGTGTTGCTATTTAAAGACATCTTAACATATATTATGGCTTCATTAACATAAAACTCTTGGCCAGCAGCGCTGTAACTAATACCTGATTGAAGTTTCTCTAACGCATATTTTTTCCCTGCCGTCTTCCACTTAGGCATGCTAGATAGCACTTCAGCTCCATGCTTGGGGGTATTTTGGACAACACAATCACCAACAGAAACCACAAAAATATAAACAAGCAAAACCCTTGGCACTAAATAGACTGCAGAAAGGACATTTGTATAGGACATGAGAGCTAAGACAAGAAGGCTGAGTGTCCCCCCTTGTTTATCCTCCGCTGGGAAAGTATATTACATTAGGCAACTAAAATTTTCCTCCACCATGTACATGTCTGGAAATAACCACAAAGTGCCACAGGTATTGATTTTGGGGTTATAAATACATTTTAACAAGTAGGTGAATTTGCAAGTGTGGAATCTATGAATAATGAGAATCGCCTGTATTTTGAAATTCCACATATGTATTGTGTCCTAAGAAATTCTAATATATGAATATAGCTTTATTTTAAGGAAGAATTAAATGAGCTCCGGAGTTCAAAATGTATAAATAAACTTCCAGCTATAAAATAAATCTTGAGGATATAATGAACAGCATGATGACTATAGTTAATAATACCATACTGCATATTTGAAAGTTGCTAAGAGAGTAAATATTAAAGTCCTTGATCAGAGAAAAATGAACAAAGGCCAATTTTGCTGCAGCTCCTAGTCTCCAGGCAGAATTACTGAGGCCTACGAATTGTACACTCCTACAGCTCCTTCAAGGACTTCCTTTCATGTTTTGCCACTGTAGTGTGCTCGTTAGTGTTACTTTCCTCTGATAATCGTAAACACCCTCCTTCCCAGGATATATGTTAGCTATCATCTTTCAAACATGTGGCTCCCTGATATCCATCTAAAGGGTCTCAAGACTAATGTTTTACTAGACAGTAGTAAAGAACCTTATCTTAACAACAGCTAGACTCTCAAGGTCCTTGAAGCCTTGCTTCCAAATTCCTTAGAGACTTATGCTATCCCTGACCCCCACTAACTAGAAGTATATAATCAGTCACTCCTCACAACCCCAGTGCAGCTCTTTCTGCCCACGGGTCCTATCCCTGTGCTTTAATAAAAGCACCTTTTTGCACCAAAAGCGTCTCCAGAATTCTTTCGTGACTCTTCACTCTCAGCCCCACAACAGTTCTCATCACAAGAAAAAAATTTTGGTAACGACATACGGTAACAGAAGTTAACTAGACTTACTGTGGTGATCATTTTGCAATACATACAAATACCGAATCACTTGCTTGTATACCTGAAACTAATATAGCGTTATATGTCAGTTATACCTCAAATGAAAAATAAAACAAGAATAATTAGGAACTTTTTTTAAAAAGGTAAGTCCTAAGTAAGATTTTTGAAATGTTAAAAAGCCAGAAGAAACCCTAGAGATTTTTATAGAAGTCCAGGCCTCTCTTAACACAAAAGGAAACCTCCAGAGAAGTTGCAGAGAGTTGAGCCGGGTGATCTGTAACAATCCTGGGCTAGAATGCAGATCCCCTGACTTCTAGTTCAGTGTTCTTTCTCCTGTACTCAGCTCTTCCCACAAATCTTTTTTTAAAATTTTTTAATGTTTTTTATTTATTTTTGAGAGACAGAGACAGCGCAAGCAGGGGAGGGTCAGAGAGAGAGGGAGATACAGAATATGAAGACAGGCTCCAGGCTCTGAGCTGTCAGCACAGAGCCCGACGCGGGGCTCGAACCCCCGAACCGGAAGATCATGACCTGAGCCAAAGTCAGACGCTCAACTGACTGAGCCACCCAGGCATCCCTACCCACAAATCTTGGTGTTAAAGGGACTTGATGTCATTTTGTGGGACCACTTAGAAAATATGCAACCTCCCCCCCACAAAAAAAGAAAAGAAAAAGAAGAAGAAAGAAAAAATGTCAGTTACTTTCTGGAATACAGTGGCCAAAGTAGAAGACATCTGGTTCTTAGGCATCAGGTAGGACCACATTATTGAAAATTTACATACAAGTATGTACTCTATTGGTAAAATCTCCAGAAACTGTCTTTATTCAGTCAGACTAGGATTTAACAGCTCAATCAAAACTACTCCAACTCCTTTTATTTACAAATGAGACATTTGTAAATCCACTTGCTGATGACTTCCCATAGGAGGAACTTAAGAGTTAAGTAAACCAGAGTTCACACTGCTAGTCAAGAGTCTAGATTAGATCTCCTGTCTCCTATCCTAATATTCTTTCCCATTATCTCAGACGACTGCTTGATTTTTATAAAACACCTGTTTTACCAGTCAGGACATTAGAGAGTATTAGAAGTAACTCCAAAACAGAAAACCTTAGCAAAAGACTGTCCACTAACTAACCATCTTTTTGATGATATTAATTTATAAAATAATTTCATCTCCATCAACAAATGAAACGTTCAGTCAGTGGGTTAATTAATTATTAATTGATGTTAATTAACTGAGCTCCTACTTCCATCCAGGATCCCTAACCTATAGAGATAGGGAAAAATTATGTTATAAGACAGGACTGCTAGGGGAATTCCGGTCCCTGCCCAAAGACTCCTTCTGGGTTCTTCCTGCCCCACTTGCCGCATGCGCGGAATTGCCACTAATACGGAAGTAACAGACTATAAATTGTCCCCCATGCTTACACTCGGGGCTCAGATCTCCTCTGAGCCTGCCAGTGTGAAATAAACCTCCTGCCTTCCAAGATCTCCGAGTACCGCTTGGTTCTTCCGCCAGTGATCCAGACTAGGTTCTGTAACATTTTGTTCCCTGACCGGGAAACCCAACCGCACTGGCCCATTGTTGCCACCAGTTTGGGAAAACGGCAAGGCAGTGACGGAATGAGGAATCACAACGGCGAAGGCGCACTGGCCCATTGTTGCCACCAGTTTGGGAAAACGGCAAGGCAGTGACGGAATGAGGAATCACAACGGCGAAGGTGCGCCCTGCCTGATATTTGGCAGTCTCCTGCTCAGTCGCCTCAGGCCGGCCCTGCTCCACCATTCCCACCAGACTCGAGGAAACTTGATAGTTGAGGATCTAGACCCAACGTTGGATAACGGTAAGGCCCTTGGGGCCCCCGACCCAATCAGACCCACCCAGACCCACCCCTCGGGGCCTGATCACCTCCTGGAAACCTTTTAAAGGTTTCACAGGTAGGGATTCCCAGAGAGGGAATATATTAACATTTGGTCTGTGTGTGAGTGTGCAGCCCGACCTGGTCCTCCAGTTGGGACTGATCTGTGGCTCCACAGGTGGACACCCTTAAGGTCCCCAAAAGCCCACGGAGTCTGAGTGGGCCCATCTGCAATTCCATGGTGAACCATATACAGTCTATGGCGGCACTGAAATAGTTTCTGATCATAAGTCACAAAGCTGAGACCACTATGGCTAAGCGTCACCTAAGTTCCTTCGGGACACGGCCAGACAGGCATCTGACTGGTCTCCTCGTTAGAATGGGGTTCCTACCCCTCTGTCTTTGTGATTCCATCTCACAGGAACATTATGGGGTTAGGACAGAACAAACCCACAGTTCTCAGAACTATGATGAAGAACTTCAGAAAGGGGTTTTTAGGAGACTATGGAATTAAGATGACCCCGGCAAGTTAAGGACCCTATGTGAGTTGGAATGGCCCACTTTTCGTGTAGGATGGCCCTCAGAGGGAACCTGAGATGCCCCAACGGTCTGCCACATCTGGCGTATTGTCACTGGGGACCCGGGTTACCCTGATCAGTTCCTGTACGTTGACTCCTGGTTAGAGATTACCCAAACCCTTCCCCCTTGGGTTCAATTTACCTGCAACAAATAGGGACAGGCTAGGGTCTTAGTCACCTTGACAAAGCAGCTCAAGGAAGCTCAACAGAAGTCCCGACCTCCACAAATTCTCCCCAGTGATCCTGGAGGAAGGACCAATGTTGCCCCCACTATATGCTCCCCTGAGACTGTCAGCACCTAACCCCCCAGTTCCCAATACTCTGCCACCTTCGGTCTCCCCACCACCTCCAGACTCGGCAGATCCTCTCTCCCCCAGACCAGCGGCCAGGTTGTGCCCTTGGCCAGGCACAGGCGCTTTCCAGATGCCAGTCCACATTGGCCAGTACCAAGAGACTCTCTCTGGGGGATCCGAGCAGGGGCTAAGAGGGCCATGAATATGCCCAGCAAGAAGAGGAATCTCCCGGGGATTATTAGGTGAGGCTATGTGAGGCTTACCGCATTTACACCCTGTTTGATACTGAGCCACAAGAGAGCCACAACAAAAGGATGGGGAAGGTCCAGTCACCAAAAGTGGGGAGGCCCAGAACCTCTGTAGCAAGGGATCAATGCGCCTACTGCAAGGAGAAAGGACATTGAAAGAACAAATGTCCCAACCGAGGAAAGTCCCCAAAACCCAGCTGATACGCAGAATAACCCTGCGGAAAAGACCTCATAGGCCTAGCACGAATAGATTCAGATTGAGGGGGACCAGGTTCACTTCTTCTTGGCCCCTGTGAGCCCACAGTCAAAATGAAAATAGGGGGCCAAACTATGACTTATGGTTGACACGGGGGCTGAATATTCTGTGGTCACCTCCCTGTGGCCCCCTTTAGCGAGAAGACCACAACCATCCTTGGGGCCATAGGGAAACGGACAATGTAACAGCCCTCCTGCCAAGCCCGTCAATGTGAACTTGGGGGCCACATGGTACAGCATGAGTTCCTCTACCTGCCTGAGTGCCCTATCCCTCTCCTCGGCTGGGATATATTCTCAAAGCTGGGGGCCCACATAACCGTTGAGCCAACAGAATGCACCAGCCTCTGATTGGATCCAAGACAAGAAGAGTCAGGCCCCCTTATAATGGCAATGACTACACCAAGAGAGAAAGAGTAGAGGCTATTCTGTGCCCAGGCCCAACCGAGTGGCCCGCCCAAATTCAGGACTGCCTTCCCCACTGTATGGGCCGAGGACAACCCCGCTGGACTTGCCCTCAACCGGGCCCCTGTCATTGCAGAGTTAATCCCAGGAGCTCAATCACAGAGACAGCGGCAATATCCCCTCCCACAAGAGGCAAGGGCAGGCATCCAAGAACACCTGACCAGACTCAAAAAAGGAGGCATTTTGGTTAAATGCCAATCACCCTGGAACACCCTGCTCTTGCCAGTCAAGAAGACGGGAGGAGGGTACTGACCAGTTCAATACCTATGAGCTATCAACAAAGTTACTGTCTCCTTGCACCCAATAGTCCCAAACCCATACACCCTCCTCAGCTGGATCCCAGGCTCTGCCGGCTGGTTTACCTGCCTAAACTTAAAGGATGACTTCTTCTGCCTCCACTTGGCCCCCCAGAGCCAACCCTTGTTTGCCAGAGTTGGCAACCAGACACCAGGTGTCAGATGCAACTGACTTGGACGCACCTCCCACAGGGATGTAAAAACTTGCCTACCCTCTTTGGGGAGGCACTGGCCAGAGACCTCGCTGGCTTTCCAAGGGAGGCCACATACTGCACCCTTCTTCAGTATATAGATGACTTCCTCCTTGCCAGCAATACCTGAGAGAACTGTACAGAGGGCACAAAGGCCCTCCTCCAACTCCTGTAAGACTCAGGGTATCGGGTCTCATGGAAAAAGGCAGAGATCTGCCAACAGCAAGTCCAAAACTTAGGCTTCCTCCTCACCCAAGGAAAAAGAGCACTAGGGCTGGAGAGAAAGAAGGTTATCACCTCCCTACCCCAGCCCCAAATTAAGAGGGGGCTATGAGAATTCCTGGGGGCTATGGGATTCTGCCAAATCTAGATTCCCAGATTCTTGGCAATAGCAAGACCCCTCTATAATCTCTTGGTAGGGCCAGATCGAGAACCCCCTGTCTGGACAAAAGAGGCAAAGGCCACCTTCCTAGCAATAAAGGATATCCTAGGGCAGGCACCAGCCCTTGGCCTGCCAGAAATAGAGAAGCCATATAACCTCTTTGTGTACGAGAAGGAAAAGGTTGCCCTTGGGGTTCTCACACAGACTGTTGGCCCTGACAGCAGCCAGTGGCATACCTGTCAAAAAAAACTGGACCCAGTTGCAGCAGGATGGCCGCCATGTCTTAGGGAGATAGCAGCATTAAAGAGGCAGATAAGGTCACCCTGGGACAAGAACTGCATGTTAAAGTCCCCCATGCTGTCATATGGGGACACTCGAAAAGCAGGTTGTACAGTGACGACCACAGATGGGGTCCTAGAAGCCGGCACCTTACCCATAGGATGGTCAGCACAACAGGCTGAATTACATGCCCTAGTCCAGGCCCTCTTCATCAGCAAGGGCAAATGAAGAAAGTGTCCCTGGGTTTGGCTTACTAGCCACAATCCACAGTGATAACGGGCCTGCGTTTGTGGCAGACATTATACAAACTGGCCTCAAAGCTCAAGGAAAGTAGAGCAGATAAATCACACCCTCAAGGGAACCTTAGCCAAGTTCTGCCCAGAAACAGACCTCCCATGCCCAGTTACCTGTTCCCCCTGGCCCTCATGCATGTCGGTTGCACACCAGGAACTCAAGGTTTCTCCCCTTTTGAACTAATAGATGGGAGGCCTCCTCCATGTCTAGGAAGCCTCCCAGGGAACCTGCACCAAATAGGGGATAAGGGAATAAGAGAACAACTTCAAGCTTTAGGGGCCACTCTAAATGAGTTACAATGATCTAGCATAGGGAGGGCCCCAATCTCTTTAGGAGCCCCCCCCCCCATATACCACTTCTTACCAGGAGACTCAGTCTAGGTCAAAGATTGGAAAAAAGACCCTCTCAAACCACAGTGGACTGGGCCTCCTACCGTTATTCTGACCACCCCTACTGCCCTCAAGGTCACAGGTATCACTCCATGGGTTCTCCACTCCAGAGACAAGAAGGCCAATCCTGAGGAGCCCCAGACTTGAAAGACTGACCCAAGTCCAATGAACGCACTCAAAGCAACCTTCCTGAGAGTCCTAGATTCTTAGGATCTTCAGCTCTGCTCCAGCCACACCCCGGAAGCTGGCTGCTCTACACATGGCAGGAGCTTGAGAAATCGCCAGAGATTCCTTGCCATCGGATTGACAGAGGTTGCCCCAGAAAACTGGGGAAACAGCAAGAGGTTCCTGTTCCTACTCACCTTCCTCTTATGTTTTGTTGGTAATGGTTGCCTCTAATCTGGGCCCCATTTGTAAACCTCCAGCCCTAAGTCCCAGGCCAAATGAGCAGTCTTGCTACCGATCCTCCTAGGGGCAGGAATAGCCACAAGGATAGGGACTGACATAGGAGACATAGGCTCTACTGTGGGACTATATCATAAACTATCCCAAGAACTCGATGAAGACATGGAACGAGTAGCCAACTCCCTTGTATCCTTACAGAGCCAAATAAGTTCCCTGGCAGGAGTTGCCCTCCAGAGCAGATGGGCACTTGACCTCCTCACTGCCAAGAATGGGGGCACCTGCATCTTCCTTGGAGAAGAATGCTTTGTAAACCAGTCGGGAATAGTCATAAAACACCGTCACAAACTGGACTACGGCCCGAGTGCTGGCCCTGCAAGGTTACCATCCCATAATAAATGAAGATGATGCCCTTTAATACAGCCTAGATCTGTTTAAAGGGCCATCAAAGGGGGGAATGATAGGGAAAAATTATGTTATAAGATGGCTGACAGGACTGCTAAGGGAATTCCAGTCCCCACCCGAAGACTCTCCTTCCGGGTTCTTCTTCCTGCCCTGCTTGCCACGGAAGTAACAGACTATAAATTGCCCCCCATGCTTACGCTCAGGGCTCAGACTTCTGGAGAGTGATCTCCTCTGAGCCACCAGTGTGAAATAAACCTCCTGCCTTCCATGATCCCTGAGTGCCGCTTGGTTCTTCTGCCGGGTGATCCAGACCAGGTTCCGTAATAACAGATGTGCTGTATTTGTTGAATTTTACTGTGAAAATTTTCGAACCTATACAAAAGATAAAAGAATGCTACAGTGAGGGGCATCTAAGTGGCTCAGTCGGTTAAACATCCGACTTGATTTCAGCTCAGGTCATGACCTCATGGTTTGTGGTTTTGAGCCCCACATCGGGCTCTGTGCTGACAGTGCGCAGAGCCTGCTTGGGATTCTCTCTCTCCCTCTCTGTCACTCCCCTGCTTATGCACATTCTCTCTCTCTCTCTCTCTCTCTCAAGAAAGAACAAATAAATGTTTTAAAAAATCTTTTAAAGAGAATAATACAGTGAACACCCTAAAATTCCCTTTACTTTGATGGGCTAATTCTTTACATTTAGTCAGATTTGCTTTAGCTCTCTACAATAAAAGTTACTATTCGAAAAGACAAGTCATTCTATCCCCATGTGGTCCTTGGACCAGCAGCAACATTAGCTTTTACCAGGCCAATGAAATGCAGACTCTCGGTTAGGCTTTGCTATTGGTTGAGAACCTACATTTTAACAAAATGCCCCTGTATGCATTTTAAAGCATGGGAAGCAATGGTCTAGGGCCACTTCTTACTCTTCTGACCAGTCGTTCATCTCTGCTCTCCCTACATCATCAGATCTCTGCCTCAGTTTCTCATTATAATCCCCTGAGTGTTATAAAAAGTATCTACTGATGCCTTGTCTGTAGGCTTTCTGGTTTAATTGATTTGATTAGGAGCTTGAACATGGATATGTTACTAAAGCTTTCCTGGCTATTCCAGTGTGCAGCCACGGTTGAGAACCACAGCCTCGCATACTTTCTCTGTTAAAACATACTATTTTGAGATAACCTATTCTACTTTTAAACAGCTCCAACTGTTATAAATTTCTGTCTTATACTGAGGACTTACTATAAGGATGTCTCATACTTTGTTTAAAAACCAATTGACCAAGCTGTAGTTTTTATTCAAATAGTAACCCCTTGTATTATGTAAGATACGTGATATCTATATGCATTGCATCCTATCTTAGAGTCACATAGTTTATAACGTTTGATAGATTGCCAACATTTCCATATATTTTGTCCTGCTTCTTAATGCTGAGATTTATAGAGGAAAGTCTTTTTCATTTCCTTTGTTTCAGAGTTCTTCAGATGCTGCATACCTGGCCAGGCATGTTGGTTTGCGTGTGGGAGTCCCAAAAGAGACCCCAGCTCTCACTGTTAACAGACTCTGTGGCTCTGGTTTCCAGTCCCTTGTGAGTGGATGTCAGGTATGGGCAACATTTTATTGCTTCTCTGAAATTATGTTAAAAGCTATTGGAGGAACTGTCCTACTTCAATATAACACTGTAGGTTTTTATTTTATAGAGCTTATTAGGAGAGGTCAATACTTGATTTTTCTTGGAAAAGTATTCACAGGAAGAAAATAGTTTCTTAAAAGCGGTCAATGGATCTTTGAAGACATGCTAAATGGAATAAGCCATTCACAAAAGGACAAATACTGTATGATTTCACTTGCATGAGTAATCAGATTCATAGAGACAGAAGGTAAAACAGCGGCTGCTGGGACTGGGGGAGGGCAGGAGAGACTGAGGAGTTAGTGTTTAATGGGTAGTGAGTTTCAGTTTGCAATGATGAAAAGATTTCTTGAGATGAGTAGTGGTTGGTTACACAACAATGTGAATGTACTTAATGAACTATACACTTAAAATCGGTTACAATGATAACTTTTAAGTTATGTATATTTTATCACAATTTTTTAAAAAGCTAATCATGACCTATTATTTTGACTGAGTGCTTCCTATGTGCCTGACCTATGCTAGATTTACACTGACTATTTCAATCTTCACATCCATCCCTTGAGGCAAGAACTATTATTCCCATTTTACTGGCAGGGAAAGTGATGATTAAGGTTACTAAGTCCTAGAGGCAGAACAGGAACCCAGGTCTGTGAGAGTTCCTGTGAGGCAGTTTGAAACACTGAATAAACACTGTACGGCTAGGAAGAGAGTTGGAGAATTTAGAGGATGATAAGAAATGTATTCCTTTGGGAAGAGGAGTTAAGATGGAGAAGTAGGGGGACCCTGGGTTTTTCTCATCCACAAACACAGCCGTATTGAGATCAGATCACTTGGAACACCCAGCAAACCAATCTGAACGCTGGCAGCAGGACCTGCGCGGTTGGAAGGAGACAGCATAGCAGGCGAGAGGTGGTGGAAGTGAATTGGGAGAGTGAAAAATGGCAGTGCCGTGGAGGGGGAGGGAACCCTTTCCATGGAGAGACAAGAGGGAGAGAAACAGAAAGGGGTTGAGAGAGTATAGTGTCAGATTCACACAAGACGAAAACCTCTCTGGATCATGGACTGGGGAGCAAGGGTACTGAGCATCATGGGTTTTTTTGCAAACAGTGTGTGGAGCTCAAACTCTGAGGTTTTGGAAGTGGCAACTTTCTCTAGAGTGGAGCTGCAGCAGGCGCTCCTTGGAAGGAGGGAGCTGGCCCTGGAGTGCACAGTGTGGTGTGGGGATCTCAGAGAACATTTCTCTTCCTGGGTTACATTTGCAAGAGGGTATATTGTCTCCCCAAGGACAAAAAGCTCCACAGGCGCCAGCAGAAGGCCCTTCATAGGCAGGGGACAGAGGGCAGATAAGCTGGTGGCTGCTTTGCGCGGTGCTGCACCATAGATGGCATGCACCGTGCAGGCATGGGACTGTTTTTCGGGGACAAAGGACATCAGACACAGCGTGGAGAGGCTCTCCTCCAGTGGGGAGTGGGTCCACATGGTGCCAGGTCCTTTAAGATTTCAAGTTTTAAATTCCAGCCATGTGCCACAGCTGTGGTGCATGGACCGCCGACTGCCCTGCTGTTCTGAGGGCCTCCTGTACAGTGGGTTGTGAGACCCCTGTCTGGGGATAAGAGAGTGGGGTGGTGCCATTTGCCCCCTAACACCAACATGGGGACCTCGAAGAGAAACACTGTGGCCCCCGGTGGGGGCGGGACCCACTTACACCAACCCCCCCACCCCGGCCTTGCAACTGCATATTTCCGGGGGCAGGTGTGATTCAGCCAGCACAGTGGCCTCTCCGGAAGAACAGCACAGGTGGCGCCCTCAGGCGTCAAGTGTGCTGGACGCATGGTGCTGTGGAAGTAGGACCGGCTTACTTGTTTTGTTTTGTTTTTTAATTTTCTTCTTTTTAAAATTTTCTTTTTTTTTTATTTTCTTCTTTGGAATCAGGCTTATAGCTTTTTCTTTGTTAGTTTGTTGTTTCATTTCCTTTTTTCTTTTTGGATCAGGCTTCATTTTTTCATTTTCTTTTGTTTTTTGGGTGTGTTTTTTTTTTCTTTTTTTTTTCCCCCTTTGGAATCAGGCTGATAGTCTTTTGATTGTCTCTTTGGTTTTTTTGTTCCTTGAACATTTCTCTTATTTATTTACATATTTATTGATTGATTGATTGATTGATTTTGAATCTGGCTTCCCCCCCCCCCCCAGGCTTATTCTAACAAACATTTCAAAACATACCTAGTTAAAGGTCCAGACACTCCCCACTGAAAGCAAGGAGGAGCTCTGCAGAGGACTGACCAGTGGGAAAGAGCAGCCAAAACACAGCAGCAGGGTGCACACATCAGAAACACTTCCTGAAGTGTCCAGGCCTTGAGCAGTGTGTGACCCCATTTTAATATAACATTACTCTCAAGTGCAGGAAACATCTTTCAAAAGACAGAAACTTAGCCAAAATGACGAAATGGAGTAATTCTCCCCAAAAGAAAGGTCAAGAAGAAATCACAGCTAGGAGCCAGAGTCCAGCTCCAGCAGGTCCAGGTTCCCTGAAGGATGGACGGTGTCAGCACGAGAGAGATGAGAGAGCATCAAGTTTCTTTCTGATCACCAGGCAGGCATCTCTGCACTGACCCGAGAGTCAGCTTTATGTATGGTAAAAAATGTATGGGGCCCAGCACAGAAGTGGCATTTGCCTTAGGCAATGATTTCTGAGGACAAATTATTCGGTATGTAAAAATTTCCCAGAACATAGATTTGTAGAAGACTCATGCGTAATCTTTATCAATAGTGATTGATGTATGTGATTTAGATGCTTATCATATGGGGAAGGAAGATATCTTCAGTATTCAAATACAAGACAATGTTTTTAGCATAGCAAAGGCAAAAGTTAGTTCTTTGTGAGCAAAAGTTAGTTCTTTGTGAGCAGGGGTCAATAGCCTGTTTTCTTGAGGGGTAGTAAAACAGGTTTCTCAGGAAGTGCAATATTTGCTCCTATAATCACAAAAGAAGAAATTCCTAAAATAAATTCCTTCACAAGGTGAATATTTAGAATAAGGGGACAAGTCACTCCTGATACCAATCAGCAAGGTGCCTTGGGGGGTCAGTGCTCAAAAAATAATTGAGTGGGGGGTAGACAGCAGTCACCATCTGATGGTGTAAGGCAGTGCAAACCCGCCTTAACCTCACAAGGAGTACTCTCAACTTAGTGAGTTCAGAAATGGCCCCCAACAGCCAGGGACTTGCTCAAAACAGGTATAAGTAATATATCTGAACAAGAATTTAGAACAACAGTCATAAGACTACTAGGGGGCTTGAATAAAGCATACAAGACTCAAGAAAAATCCTTCCTGTAGAGATAAAAGACCTAAAAACTAGTCAAGCTGAAATAAAAATGCTGTAACTGACATGCAAAACAAACCAGACGTAGTGACAATGAGGGTTGAAGAAAGCAGAGGAGAAAACCCTCTGATATAGAAGATAAAACTATGGAAAATAATGAAGCTGAAAAGAAGAGGGAAAGAAAAAATATTAGATCATAAAGGTAGACTTAGGGAAAGATCATAAAGGTAGACTTAGGGAACTCCTTGATTCCACAATCAAAATGAAATAATGTCCCTATCATAGGAGTCCCAGAAGAAGAGTGGGGAAAGGGGGAAGAAGGTTTATTTGAACAAATTATAGCTGAAAACTTCCCTAATCTGGGGAAAGAAACAGGCATTCAAGTCCAAAAGGTGTGGAGAACTCTCCTTAAAATCCATAAAAACAGTTCAGCCCCATGACATAACATAGTGAAACTTGCAAAATACAAAGATAAAGAGAAAATTCTGAAAGAAGCTAGGGGCAGAAGACCCTTGACCTCCAAGGGTTGACACATAATGTTAGCAGCAAACCTATCCACAGGAACTTGGCAGGCCAGAGGGAAGTGGCAGGAAATATTCAGTGTGCTGAATGGGAAAAATATGCAGCCAAGAACTCTTTATCCAGCAAGGCTGTCATTCAGAATAGGAGAGATAAAGAGTTTCCCAGACAAACAAAAACTAAAGAAATTTTGACCACTAAACCACCCCTACAAGAAATTTTAAGGGGGATTCTTTGAGTGGAGATAAAAGAAAAAAAAAAAAAAAAAAAGACCAAAGCAACAAAGACTAGAAAGGATCAGAGAACATAACCAGAAACACCAACTCTACAGGTAATAAAATTCATATCTTTCAATAATCACTCTGAATATAAATGGACTAAATGCTCCAATCAAAAGAGATAGGGTATCCGAATGGATTGAAAAAACCAAGATCCATCTATATGCTGCCTACAATAGACTCGTTTTAGACCTACAGATACCTACAGATTGAAAGTGAGGGGGTAGAGATCCATCTATTATGCTAATGAAGATCAAAAGAAAGCCAGAGTAGCCATACTTATATCAGACAAACTAGGTCTTATTTATCTATTTATTCATTCATTCATTCATTCACAATGTTTATTTTTGAGAGGAAGAGCATGACCAAGGGAGAGGCAGTGAGAGGAGAGGACAGAGGATCTGATGCAGGACTTGTACTCACAAACCATGAGATCATGAGCTGAGCTGAAGTCAGACACTTAACCGACTGAGCCACCCAGGTGCCCGAAGACAAACTAGATTTTCAAACAAAGACTGTAATAAGAGATGAAGAAGGGCATTATATCATGATTAATATCTATTTCTCAAGAAGATCTAAGAATTATAAATATTTATGCCTCCAACTTGAGAGCATCCAAATATATGTCAATTAATAACAAACGTAAAGAAACTCATTGATAATAATACCATAATAGTAGGGGACTTTAACACCCGACTTACAGCAACGGAAGATCATCTAAACAGAAAATCAACCAGGAAACAATGGCTTTGAATGACACACTAGACTGGATGGACTTAATTAAAAGAATATTCAGAACTTTTTATCCTAAAGCAGCAAAATTCACATTCTTCTCAAGTGCACATGGAACATTTTTCAGAATAGATCACATACTGGGTCACAAATCAGTCCTCAACAAGTACAAAAAGATAGAGACTATACCATGGATATTTTCAGATCCCAACACTATGACACTTGAAGTCAACCACATGAAAAAATTTGGAAAGCCCTAAATACATGGGGGTTAAAGAACATCCTACTAATGAATGAATGGGTTAACCAGGAACTTAAGAAATTTAAAAAATACATGAAAGCAAATGAAAATGAAAACACAACAGTCCAAAACCTTTGGGTTGCAAAAACGCAGTCATAAGAGAGAAGTTTATTGCTTTCTCAAAAGGTCCCAAATACACAACCTAACCTTACACCTAAACAAGCTAGAAAAGGAACAGCAAAGGGTGCCTGGGTGGCTCAGTTGGTTGAGTGTCTGGCTTCGGCTCCAGTCATGATCTCATGGTACTTGGGTGGGTTAGGGCCCATGTCAGGCTCTCTGCTGATAGCTCAGAGCCTGGAGCCTGCTTCAGATTCTATGTCTCCCTCTTTCTCTACCCCTTCCCCGCTCACACTTTCTCTCAAAAATAAGTAAACATTTTAAGAATTTTTTAATTAAAAATAAAGAAAAAGAACAGCAAATAAAGCCTAAAGGGAGAAGGGAAATAATAAAGATTAGAACAAAAATAAGCAATATAGAAATAAACAAACAAACAAAGTACAGTAGAACAGATCAATGAAACCAGGAGCTTGTTCTTTGAAAGAATTAACAAAATGGGTAAATCCCTAACCAGACTTATGAAAAGGAAAAGAAAAAGGACCCAAATAGATAAAATCATGAATGAAAGTGGAGAGGGCACAACCAACACCACAGAACTACAAACCATTATAAGAGACTAGTATGAAAAATTGTATGCCAACAAACTGGAGAAAATGGAAGCATGGAAGCAATCTGGAAGAAATGGACAAATTCCTAGAAACTCACAAACCTCCAAAACTGCAGTAGGAAGAAATGGAAAATTTGAACAGACCCATAACCAACAAAGAACGTGAATCAGTAATCAGAAATCTCCCAACAAACAAGAGTCCTGGGCCAGATGGCTTCCCAAGGGAATTCTACCAGACATTTAAAGAAGAGTTAATACCTGTTCTTCTCAAACTGCTCCAAAAATTAAAAATAGAAGGAAAACTTCCAAACTCATTCTACAAAGCCAGCATTACCTTGATTCCAAAGATCCCACTAAAAAGGATAATTATAGGCCAATATCCCTAATGAACATGGATGTGAAAATTCTCAACAAGATATTAACAAACCAAAATCAATAGTACATTAAAAGAATTATTCACCATGATCAAGTGGGATTTAATCCTGGGCTGCAGGGCTGGTTCAATATTCACAAATTTGGTGATTTGTGGTGTGATACACCACATTAATAAAAGAAAGGATAAGAATCGTGTGATCCTATCAATAGATTTAAAAAAAAGCATTTGACCAAATACAGCATCCATTCTTGATAACAACCCTCAACAAAGTAGGAATAAATGGAACATACCTCAACATCATAAAGGCCATATATAAAAGACTCACAGCTTATATCCTCAATGGGGAAACACTAAGCGCCTTTCGCCTACAGTCAGGAGCAAGATAAGGATATCCACTGTCACCATCACTATTTACTATAGTACTGGAAGTCTTAGCCTCAGCAATCAGACAACAAAAAGAAATAAAGGGCATACAAATCAGCAATGAAGAAGTCAAACTTTCACTGCAGATGACATGATACTCTATGTAAAACACCCAAAATACTCCACTGAAAAATTGCTAGAACTAATACATGAATTCAGCAAAATCACAGGATATAAAATCAATGTGCAGAAATCTGTTGCATTTCTGTAGACCAATAACAAAGCAGCAGAAAAAGAAACCATGGAATTGATCCCATTTGCAGTTGCACCAAAAACAGTTAAGATACCGAGGGATAAAACTAACTAAAGAGGTAAAAGGTCTGAAAAATATAGAACACTTATGAAAGAAAATGAAGAGGACACAAAGAAATGGGAAAGCATTCCATGCTCATGGATTGGAAGAATAAACATTGTTAAAGTGTCTATACTACCCAAAGCAATCTACACATTTATGCAATCCCTATTCAAAATACCACCAGCATTTTTTGCAGAGCTAGAACAAACAATCCTAAAATTTGTATGGAACCACAAAAGATCCCGAATAGCAAAAGCAATCCTGAAAAACACAAACAAAACTGGAGATATCAGAATTCCAGATTTCAAGGTATATTACAAAACTATAGTCATCAAGACAGTATGGTATTGGCACAAAAACAGACACATAGATCAGTGGAATGGAATGGAATGGCATGGAGTGGAATGGAATGGAATGGAAGACCCAGAAATGGCCCACAACTATATGGTCAACTAATCTAAACCAAAAATGAAAAGAATTATCCAATGGAAAAAAGGCAGTCTCTTCAACAAATGGTGTTGTTGGTAAAATTGGACAGGGACATGTTGAAGAATGAAACTGGACCACTTTCTTACACCATATACAAAAATAAATTCAAAATCGATGAAAGACTTAAATGTGAGACAAGAAACTATCAAAATCCTAGAAGAGAACATAGCCCATAACCTCTTTGACCTCAGCTGGAGAAACTTCTTACTAGATGTGTCACAGAGGCAAAGGAAACAAAAGCAAATGTGAAGTATTGGGACTTCATCAATATAAAAAGCTTCTGCACAGCGAAGGAAACAATCAACAAAACTAAAAGGCAGCCTACGGAATGGGAGAAGATATTTGCAAACGACATCTGTTGAAAGTTTAGTATCCAAAATCTATAAAAAACTTGTCAAACTCAACACCCAAAAAACAAATAACCTAGATAATAAATGCAAAGCGGGTGCCTGGGCGGCTCAGTTGGTTAGGCATCTGGCTCGGGTCATGATCTCACAGTTCGTGGGATTGAGCCCTGAGTCGGGCTCTGTGCTGACTGTGTGAGCCTGCTTAGGATTCTCTCCCTCTCTCTCTCTCTGCCCCTCCCCCACTTCTCCTTCCCTCCCTTTCTCTCTCTCTCTCTTTCTAAGTAAATAAACTTAGAAAAGAAAAAAAGAAATTGGCAGAAGACACGAATAGACACTTTTCCAAAGAAGACATCCAGATGGTAAAATGATGCCATCCAGATGGCCACATGAAAAGGTGCTCAACATCACTCATCATCAGGGAAATACAAATCCAAACCACAAGGAGATACCACCTCACACCTGTCAGAATGGCTAAAATTAACAACACAAGAAACAACAGATGTTGGTGAGGACATAGAGAAAGGAGAACCCTCTTGCACTAACAGTAGGAATGCAAACTTGGGCAGCCACTCTAGAGAACGGTATGGAGGTTCCTCAAAAAACTACAAATAGAACTACCCTACAGTGCAGCAATTGCACTATTGGGTATTTGGCCAAAGCATACAAAAATACAGATTTGAAAAGGTACCTGCACCCCAATGTTTATCAATAGGCAAACAATGGAGAGAGCCCAAATGTCCACCCACTGATCTGATGAGTGGATAAAGAAGATGTGGTATATATATATACACACACACGATGGAATATTACTTGGCCATCAAAAAGAATGAAATCTTGCCATTTGCAATGACATGGGTGGAGCTAGAATGTATTGAAATAAGTCAATCAGAGAAATACAAATACCGTATGATTTCACTTGTGAAATTTAGGAAACAAAATAGATAAACATATGGAAAGTGGTAGGGAGGAGTGGGGAGGAGAGAGGGAATCAAACCACAAGAGACTCTTAATGATTGAGAACAAACTGAGGGTTGATGGAGGGAAGTGTGTAAAAGATGGACTAGATGGGGGATGGGTACTAAGGAGGGCACTTGTGATGAGCACTGGGTGTTGTATGTAAGTGATGAATCACTGAATTCTACTCCTGAAGCCAGTATTGCACTGTATGTTAACTAAAATTTAAAATAAGAAAGAAAATAAATGTATTCCTTTTTAAGGGATAGTTGGGCAAATACATTCGTTCCGTTGAGCACAGGGAAAAGGGATACAGTGAAATGCAATTTTATTTGTCCAAGTCTTCACATTTTTACAGAATGAAAGACATATATTGTAATGAATTAATTATTTTCAGGTTAATTTATATCTATAATGATAAAGCTGAAACAGTGATCCTGATTTTCCTAGCAGTCACTATGTAAACTGGGTTCTGTGAAGGCTTCTTATTTGCTTCTTTTCTAAGAAATGCAAATAGTGGAAAGCAAGAAGAATGAAATGGGTTTCTTTTTATGAGCCCCCTCAGTTAACCCCTTCCTTGTAAATATGTGGTCTGCTTCAGGCTCATCCATTAATATAAGGATAAATTCTACTTTTGTCTTTAAAAAGTTTTTTTAAGGTTTATTTTTGAGAGAGAGGAGCAGACTGCAAGCAGGGGAGGGGCAGAGAGAGAGGGAGGGACAGAATCTGAAGCAGGCTCCAGGCTCTGAGCTGTCAGCACAGAGGCTGACGCAGGGCTTGAACCCACGAACTGTGAAATCATGACCTGAGCTGAAGTCGGACACTAAACCTACTGAGCCACCCGGTTGCCCCTACTTTTGTCTTTTTAAAGTATTTGTTCTTTATCATCAGCTTACAGTCTGTATTATGCCAGGCACTAGTGTCTCTGCTGATTTTCAAGATTGATGTTGAGTTCAGAATTACCATTCCTTGCCAAAACAGAGGTAGAATTTGTCACTTGTGCACAAACAGTGAAGTCTTAGTTTTTTCTCCCCTTGTGTCCTGAGAAGAGATGCTGTAGCATTTGCCTTACAAGTTATTTTGCAAGTATTTCCTTTTGAGGCACTGTAAACTAGGATACGTAACTCATTAGATGTACTAGTAGTTTACTGCTTAATACATAACTCCTGCCACAACATAAGGTTTTTGGTTGTTGTTGCTCATTTGTATTCAAATAGGAAATTTGTGTGAAGGATGCTGAAGTTGTCTTGTGTGGAGGAACCGAAAGCATGAGCCAGGCTCCCTACTGTGTCAGAAACATGCGTTTTGGAACCAAGTTTGGATCAGATCTCAAGGTTGGAACCATTAAAGTGTTTAAAAATTATCTGTCACACTATTACACTAATAATTTTAATAACACCATTTTGGGGGAGAGAAAACAAATTTTGAAACCAATTTCATTAATAGGGGATGACAAGATACGAATGATCTGAAATTTGTGAACTATTTCAAAAGCCCAGTTTGGTTTTTAGTTTTGACATTTTAACCCACATTAAAAAAAAAAACCCACATAGACTTTATCCTCGCACACTGGTAATGGAATTAATACTTGGAGCATGGAGGAAGGGAAGAGGCAGATCAAAAAGATACCCAGAGCTTGAATTAATTCATTTCTCTACTGAATAATTGGGAAAGCTGGTAATTAACTCTCGATTGTGATTTATGGGAGTTTTATTTCTGAAGCAATCTCCCAATGAATAGATACTTCTTCATCACAGAAAACCTTCTCTTTTTTATTTTTTTTTTACCATTCTCTTTGAATATAGATTATATTGTCCTAAATCAGTCAGACAAAAACTGATCTTCACAGCTTTGAGAGCTACGGGCATGGGAATGACAGTACTGATAAAGAATGATCGTGTGCTGTTCCTCCCGTGTGACATTCTGTATTGTTAGCATTTTCCAACGGTAGTGATGAATTTATACTGTTCAACCCAGTTCCTCACCTGGTCTTTTTGAAAGTTGGAAGGAATAAGACTTAGAAAATATGAGACAGTATTTTAGACACCAAGTATATTTGAGAAAACCTTTGGAAAGACAGGTCAGTGATTCAAAGGTGATGAGGCAGTCTAGAAGACACAGAAGGCACACTTATCAGAGACCAACTAATTGGATAATAAGTAAAACTTTTTCTGTTCCTCAAGGAACCTGTCCCAGGTTCTCTTCAACCCCACAGTAACTGATAGATGGAGCTGTTCCTGTCACCGAAGGTGCGGGGCGAAAGGGACACAGACACACTCTTCCTACACAGCTCAGAACCTGCTTCACAAAGATGACCACAGGGCAACATTGTATGAGAACTCCGTGTTAGGTTTCTTACAAGACGTGGCCTTGAGGGTGTAATTTTTGATTGTAGGTTGACTTCCTGTGTTCTCTCCCGGTACATTTAGCACCGTTGCCTCTCTTTAGAGCCCCACGTTCAGAGACAGGGGGAAATGTGTGCATTTTATAATGACATTGGGTGTTTTTTATAATGTCGCAGAACCAAAAATGAATAGTAGTACATGCTATCAGAAAATCTAATTTTACTTTCCTTTTCTTGGAACTACTAATTATTTAACTGTAAAAATTTTATAGCATGTTACTTTCAAAAGATATGCTTTAACAGATCACTTTATTATGAATGTCTTTTAATAGCTGGAAGATACTTTGTGGGCAGGATTAATAGATCAGCATATCCAACTCCCCATGGGAATTACTGCCGAGAATCTTGCTGCGAAGCATAATATAAGCAGAGAAGACTGTGACAAGTACGCCCTGCAGTCCCAGCAGAGGTGGAAAGCTGGTCAGTGAAACTGGATATTACAAATATCTATACGAAACTATGGATGTGGGCGAAATGGGTAAAGAGCGTCAAAGGTTATCAAATAAAAGAAGCCGTAGAATAAAGGTCGTCAAATAAGTCATGGGCATGTAAGCACAGCATGGTGACCACAGTTAACAATGCTGTATTGTGTATTTGAAGTTGCTAAGAGAGTAGATCTTAAAAGTTCTCATCACAAGAAAAAAACTGTAGCTATGTATGGAGACAGATGTTAACTAGACTTACGGTGATGGTTCTGCCACCCTGTGTATACGAACATTGAGTCATTCTGTTGTACACCTGAAACTAATATGTTATGTGTCAGTTGTACCTCAATGTAAAAAAAAAAAACATAGAAGAGATTTTTTTCATTTCAGATGATAATGGTCAAATAATATTTGTTTGAAACTACACCTTTAGATGGGCGCCTTGTGGCTCAGTCAGTTAAGTGTCCGACTTGGGCTCAGGTCACAATCTAGCAGTCTGTGAGTTCGAGCCCCGCGTCAGGCTCTGTGCTGGCAGCTGAGAGCCTGGAGCCTGCTTCTGGTTCTGGCTCCCTCTCTCTCTGCCCCTCCCCCACTCACCCTCTGTCTCTCTCTGTCTCTCAAAAATGGATAAATGTGAAAAAAAACTTTTTTAATTACACCTTTTGAAAATCACATTTTTTCTTCATTCCTTTGTTTTTAGATGATCAGGTATTCTATTAATGATTGCAAAATTAACCAGAAATTTCTCTTTGGAAAACCAATAATACCACTTAAAAAGTGGCATTGTTAACTGACCTTACCTAGACACTTGCATTGTGTCCTGAACTGGTTCTGTTGTTAGTAGAGCACTGAGGGCTCTGATACACTGGGAGGGATGATGGCTGACCGAGGGCGTTTTCCTCTGTGAGGCATATCCTATTCACAGGGAGGGGATGGTTATTGAAAGGACCCACTGGGTATCCTTTTGTGCCTTCCTCCTCCCATTCCTAACTGAGCATCACTGCACCCAGCTGGAAGACGTAGAAGTAATCCACAGCCAGACCCACGGTGTCCTTGGTATAACGTCCCACACTAATGTCAGAGCAGTCCCACGTAGGCACCGCAACAGTGGTTTTTTCATCAGGATGGTGAGTCGAAGAAGTCTGTTAGTCTCCTGAAACAGTTTTTTTTTTAATTAAACTATTATAAACGAGCAGAAACTCTTATTTAGGGATGTTAAATACTTAGAATAGTGAGAATAAAGTCCATCGTAGCATTTCAGAGGGATGAGTGGGATGCAGCTGATGCCGGCCAGCTCATTCTCTGCGTTTTTCAGGTACACACTTAGAGTGCAGAGGTGCTGGTCCAGAAGTCAAGAGTCATCAGTTCTCTCAATGTCTTGGCCACATACAAGTTATCTGATCTCAGTCATGTATTCACTGACCATCTGTACAATGGAGATAAAAAATACTTGCCTTCCCTTTTTTCCCTGATAGAGTTGTGAAAACCAAATAAGGGAAGTGATTTAGCCTGCTGTAAAGTGATGTCATTAAATTTCAGTTATAGATTACATGGTGACATAGATAGACAAATTGGTTACTTCTTTTAGAGACCACTTCTTTTTTCTTCCTGTGGTAGACACCTAACTTAAGATCTACCCTCTTAACATATTAAAAAAAAATTTTTTTTAACATTTATTTATTATTGAGAGACAGAAAGAGACAGAGCATGAACATGGGAGGGGCAGAGAGAGAGGGAGACACAGAATCAGAAGCAGGCTCCAGGCTCTGAGCTGTCAGCACAGAGCCCAACGCCGGGCTCGAACCCACAAACCTCCAGATCATGACCTGAGCCAAAGTCAGATGCTTAGCTCACTGAGCCACCCAGGCGCCCCCCTCTTAACATATTTTTAAGTATACAATACATTATTGTTGTACAACTTGGTAACTTTTAAATTACTTCTTATCTCACCCAGAGAAGTTTAAATAAGACTTAAATTTACTTAGTGCTATTCTATCTGTAGCTAATAGACTAGGACTGCTAACAGTCTAGCAGTACGTTATAAAAAAATTGTAGTAAAAAAGATCAAACTTATAATTTAAAAAAGATGCAGAATGCATTTGTATAGATTCATGGCTGTACATTAATTCCTCTAACAGGCAAGGTAAGTTGTACATGTAGTAAAGGCTTATTTTAAAATAGGGCTGTGAGGAAAGGCTGGACCAGAAGTTACACTGAAGGACGTGTTTGATTTCGTTTCTTATATATTCTTTTTTCCCCATTCTTATGATGCTCTCTCTCCTGTTTCAGCTAATGATGCTGGCTTCTTTAATAATGAGATGGCACCAATCGAGGTGAAGACTAAGAAGGGGAAACAGATGATGCAGATAGATGAACATGCTCGGCCCCAAACAACCCTGGAGCAGTTAAATAAACTTCCTCCAGTATTCAAGAAGGAAGGAACCGTTACTGCAGGGAATGCGTCGGTAGGTAGCACCTACCTTGAACTCTTGAACTCTTCCTGTTGTGTTCAGTGCAAAGTAATCATGAGGTATCTTTTAGATTCTTTTCATACTAGTCTTTAGTTATTTAGCTTAAATTAATAGTGTTCATAGGTCCACCCAGGTGGCTCAGTCAGTTAATATCCGACTCTTGGTTTCGGCTCAGGTCATGATCTCACAGTTTGAGTTCAAGCCCCGCATCAGGCTCCAGGCTGTCAGCGAGGAGCTTGCTTGGGATTCTGTCTCTCTCTGTCCCTCCCCCGTTCTCTCTCTCAAAAGAAATAAACTTTAAAAAAATGGAAAAATAAATTAGCAGTGTTCATATCCTACTAATTGGGGTGTTCATAGTCCTAAACAAAATATTTTAACTAGGTACTCCCATGTAATACGCTTCCAGTTTCTTGGTCCTTTTAGAATATTATCTGAGGAATCTGGAAGGAAATCTACTTGGTTTATTATTTCAGTGTTCATGTTTTTTTCCCCCCTGATGGCTACAACTCATCAGATTTCTTACATCTCCCCGTATCTGGATATAAGCACCTCTTTGCCACTGGTTCCTGTTTTCCATTGGTGAGGTTGTATTCTGTGCCCTAGTCAGTTTCTGACCCTCCTTCCCCCCACCCCTGCCCCAGCACTGCCAGCAGTACTTACTGTCTCCCAAATTATGGTGCTGCTTCCTCTGTGTTACCATAATCCTAACATTACTCCGTTAGTTAGTTCAGATCTTAATTAACTGGATCCTCTTGCCCTCTAATTAGTCTTATGTTTTTGTTTCCAAGGGGGTATCCGATGGTGCTGGAGCTGTTATCATAGCTAGTGAAGATGCCATTAAAAAACATAACTTCACACCACTCGCAAGAATTGTGGGCTATTTTGTGTCTGGATGTGATCCCTCTATCATGGGTATTGGTAAGTTTGCAGTGAAGCAGACTGGTCTGTTACGTTTCTGGAGACAACTCTTGTTTGGCATTCAGATACCTGAAACAGTAGCCAAATCAAGGTCACTTGTGGAGAAAAGGAGATTGGTAATCAGTCATTTAAACAACTTCATCTTCATGAAAAATGGTGGCAGGCACAACAGGAAAACCAAGACTGTACACACTTCTGTGGGCAGTAATCATGTCTCATTGTCCATTTGAGAAATTTAAAACTCAGAATAGAACAGAGGAGAACTACAAGGTGGTGACAAGATGAGAGAACACACGATGGGGGAGAGATCCTGGGGTAAAACAGAGATTCCTGAATGTGAGGTGTTCTGCACACGGTTACTGGTGTATCTCACTTCCTCTTCCCACAATCCCTTTGTGAATGAAAAAATGGAGGCTTAGGGAGATTGTCTTGTAAAGTTCCAGACCAGTAAGTGATGGAGCCAGGGTGGGAACCAGGCCTCCCTAATTCCAGTGCTCTTCTCACCGTGTTGTCTCAGGAAGTCAAAGTCCTGCCCACCTGGCTCAGCTGGGCCTTAATAGGAAAATGCAGAATTTCCGTGTATCTCACTAGGCAAAGATTAGCAGGAGAACCCCCTACAAACGTGTACAGTTGACCCTTGAACAACGCAGGGGTTAGGGGCGCCAGCCGTCATGCAGTCGAAATCCAAGTGTAACTTTTGATTCCCCCAAAACTTAACTACAATAGCCTGCTGTTGCCCAGAAGCCTTACCAATAACATAAACTATTAACGCATATTTTGTGTGTTAGATGTAGTACATACCGTACTCTTATGATAAACTAGAGAAAAGGAAACGTTATTGAGAAAATACATTTATAGTACTATACTGTGTTTCGCAAAAAGGTCTGCCTGTAAGTGGATCTGACACAGTTCAAACTTGTGTTGTTCAAGGGCCAACTGTATACTCTTTCTTGGCTTGAAAAATATGAATTAGAAGGAGAACAAAAAGCTTTTCACTGGATGCACTCCAGGAACTGCAGCTGATGCTGAATTGTGCTGGTTCCTGTCATCCTCGGAACTGATGAGGGAGGGGCCTCACTTACAAGAATATTCGTGCCCAGAGGCTTTGACGTGTCCCACCTGTACCTCATACCCCAAAGAAAAGCCTACGCTAGGGCTACCTTCAGATTCTTGATAGGTCCAGAGATTTCTCTATGAGCGTAGTTAGGCCTTTTTCAACTAACTAACTGGTTTTTGACGTAGGTCCCAAGCTAGAAGGGGGATGACCTGTTGCTGACCTGCATTTTTAGAAATCCTTCAGTGTAAACCTCAAGGTTCTACTTGAGTAATTCCATTATGCTAATTTGGGACTAAGTTAATACTCAACTGCATTTGCTGCCATGTCCTTCAGAGAAGATTTATCTCTACAGAATTCCTAAAAAAGAAAGCTGGCATTCCCATACTTTGTCAGCTTTCACTGTGTTTCAGATTACTTTAACTCAAACTTTAAACTATGTGAATATCTGATAAAAATCGATTTTTTTTGGGTGGCACCTGGGTGGCTCAGTCGGTTAGGCTTCTGACTCTTGGTTTCAGCTCAGGTCATGATCTTACAATTTCATGAGTTTGAGCCCCGAGTCGGGCTCTCTGCCCTCGCAGCACAGAGCTTGCTTGGCATTCTCTCTGCCCCTTCCCTGCTCGTGCTCTCTCGGTCTCTCTCAAATAAATAAACTTAAGGAAAAAAGTCCATTTTTTCTATGTTACAGGTTTAAAAGCTTATTAGCTTTCAGCTACTCGCTATCAATGAAACATCAGCTTTTAGGTGTCTTAGAGATGGAAGGTAGCTTAAAAATTAAACATCTGTATACTGGTGTGGCATTTATCGTTTCAGTGTCTAGAACAGTGGTTCCCAACCCCAAGTGATCATCAAAATCTACCCATGATCTCCCCTTGAAAGATTTTGTTTCAGTAGTTCCAGGGTGGAGCCTGAGAGTATGGGTTTTTTTTTTTTTTTAAGTGTATCTCGACGCCTTTGATGATAAATCAAATTTATCTGATATAGATAACTAGTTACTTTGTAGTTCTTTTTCAGTTTAACCTCAATTTTTACTAGGTTCTGTTACATTAACATAGGCAGTGAGCGAGGAAAATGTAGTTTTGCTTCCTTCTCTTCCGGGGTCTGGATGTTGGCCCTGTAGTACAATGAATACCATTGTGGAAGGCTTGATTTCCCCCCGCTCAAGGCTTGAACAGAGCCATATATACCAAATGCCCCACCGTGTCAAATGTCCCTTCACCTAGACAGCTGTCTATTGGTTGTTGTATGGGAATAAACAAGTTAACTACATGAAATGCACCAGGTGAATAAGCAAGAGAGAGTGGTTATTGAGTGGTGGGGATTGACTCATCAATCCAGTTCCTAAGAATAGTTTCCTCGGTTATGCAGTTCTCCAACATAGAGCAATCCTTAGCCCTGTAGAGTAGCTACTGACCCAGAAAAAGGGGGAAAGCCAGGATGTGGAGAGAACAGTATGTCTCCAAGGAAGGACACTTATGGAAAGACAGTGCTCCCTGGAACTCGCCAGTGATGGCCGGTGAAGTTTCGAACCTCTTCAGCTGTAACAGCTCTGGCTTTATCTTTTATTGGGCTCTATTTGTAGAAAGGATTACAATGGTTAGAAAGAAAAAAGTTAAAAACTAGAGCACTTCTTCTGATGAGAAGCTTATAGCACAAAAAAGGTGCCCAAGGTTACCTAGCTATTAGTGGTAGGACTAGAAATGAGATCTCCTTTTCCCAATGAGAATACTATAATTTCTTGAGTTCCAGTAAATAACAGTGTTATGGGAACATCCTTTAAAACTCAAGTTATGGCCCAGGATACTGTCATGATTCTAAGTTAACAAGAATACATTGAGTCATGCTTACTATGGATATGAGGACAAGGAGGTGCGTAGGCTGGTGGGTGTTACATCTTCAGCTTTTAGTTCTGTGTGTCTTTCACAGAATGCTTCATCCCTGCCCATGCGGGAAAGTTGATGCTCTCCTGTTGACTCTCCATCCTATGTTTATGCGTTAGAGATACAAAAAGAATCCGGAACTAGGTTCTGTGTGAAAGCACAAAACTGGTTCTTCTAATTGAAAAGCGCTAACTGGGTGCCCTTAACCAATAAGCAGACTGTTGTCCGAAGAACATTTTAATTAGGTGACAAAACAAGTTAAATTGTATTTAGATTGCATTATGCTCTTCTTATAAAGACTGATTTCCCATTTTACCTTAGGTATATTTATGAAACTTCTTGCAGGATATTTGACTACTTGAATTCAGCAGAACATACCACATATTTTTTTTTCGATATTTATGGCAGTTTCATTCTCTATGAACAGATAAAGAAGTAGATAATCTTCTTTAACCAGATTTTTTACCTTTTGGGGAAAAAATGTCAATATACCTAAAAATTATGAGCAGCATTAAACTGTCATTGGTGATCATCAGTAACTTGGGAGCTAAATTTTCAGAAGTCTTACTAGGTAGAATTGCATTTCTGCAGAGGGGGTTTTGTTTTGCTTAAATTCTTTGCCTACTGTTGGCATTATAAACACCTCTTTGCTTCGGATATCTTTTCCGTAAAGTGCCTCGTGGCTTCCTGTCTTGCTGTGCCCGTGTGGAGACGCTACTGCTGCTTCTTGCCTTTCGTCCAGATGGGCCTGCAGATTCAGAGTAGCCATATCTCTTCTGTACTAGGAATGCGTGTGATTTGTATCCAGGAGAGCACTCGGTCTGCCTGGCCATCTGGCCTGAAGTGTGATCTGTAAATGACTGCAAAACCCCAGATAGGACTCCTTTGGCTGTGTGAACTCTTAATAAAGCTGTTTATGGTAAAACTTCTTATGTGAGCCTCTCATGTACAATTGGACTGCAAAACCAGCTTTTCCCCTGGGTTCTCTTTTCTGTTTTTTCATTGTCACATCATTGAATAATGTGGTATCAAGGTAGTAAGAAATGTGGCTACTAATAACCGTCACACTATTTCTTCCTTACCTGTTTAGTAAAGAAGAAGAAATTTGATACTTAAATAAATATATAAGATGAAATTGATTTTTGTGCTTATATAGGTCCTGTCCCTGCTATCAATGGGGTACTGAAGAAAACAGGACAGAGTCTTAAAGACATGGATTTGGTAGAGGTAAGTGTTACACTTTTTTTACATGAGTAAACCACCAACTTCTACAGCATAAATGGCTTTATTTGGTGTTTCATAGCTCTTCTGTTTTAGTGCTGTTAGCCTTTCCAAGTGATGTGCATCTAAATAAGTATTAATTTTCATTACATGCTTTGGGTTGGTACTTTTCTCTACCTGATTAAAGTGCTTTATGTATATTTGAATAATTAAAACAGCCTGAGTTTTTCTACTAAAATATGAATTCCTAGAAACTTCTTAGGCCCTTATAAGACTATTGCATTTTAGACTATTAATGTGCTTATTGAATTCAATTGAATAATATAATAAGGTGGGTAAGAAATGAATAACTTAAACCTTCTTTTACGGATTAAAATGAAAAAAAATACAAGCAAAAGAATTGACATAGTAGAAAAACAGTATCTCGTGCAAAATCTAGACGTTTCTTGCTCTCTCTCTCCAAGTTAAAACTCCCCCCTTCCCCAAACTTATCTTTGACCTTTACACCATAGTTGTGGCTAGATTTGGGATGTCATAATTTTTTGCATAGAAAACTTAAATTTATTGGTATGGGGATTTTTTTTTTCATGTTAGTTTAGACCAAAGGCATCTTAAATGTGTAGCATAATTAAACATAGGAGTGGAAAAGAAAATACTTAAAGCTGGATTATATACATTTTACATTGGAAGTATTTGAAAATTTTAGGTAATTAAACATATGCTGCTTGACATTGAGAGATAACTAATATAACAAAGGAAACTTCTCTATTTATTTTATTAAAAAATTTTTTTTACTGTTTATTTTTGAGAGAGAGCCAGAGAGTCAGAGCGCAAGCAGGGGAGGGACAGAGAGAGAGGGAGACAGAATCCAAAGCAGGCTCCAGGCTCTGAGCTGTCAGCACAGAGCCCGACATGGGGCTCAAACCCACAAACTGTGAGATCATGACCTGAGTCGAAGCCAGACGCTTAACTGACTAAGCCACCCAGGTACCCCGGAAACTTCTCTACTTAAATTGGTAGAGAAGGGGCCTGCTCACTCTGGGCACAGGTGTGATCTCTTCTATGGTAATCTCTCATCCAGGAAACAATGGTTTTAGACAAACGGCTTATCCTTGAATCTCTTCTTCCATTCTTAGAGCCTCAAGGGGGGCTAATTAATCTCCATATTTGTATTAGCAAATAACGTCATTGAATTTCTTACTTTAGATTTCACACTTAAAACTCTGTTTAAATTTGTCAGTTCTGCAAAGCTGTTCATAACCATTTATAGATGTAATGTAGTCAAGATCATAGCGCTCAACATCTTGATATGATGGTCTTCGGGACTTGTGATGATCATGTAGTAGTGTTTCCTCAGTTCAGAAACCTAGTGTCACAACATATTCTGGGTCTCCTAGTACTACCGTAAGCATGCCAACATAAAATGGAAAAATATTGCGGGATCTAAGGACAAACAAAGCACCATCTTAGGAAAACAGAAAATACAGTAGGAAAGAACAAGTTACCTCTCTTAAAATCAGTTTTCCTACTGCTACAACTTTCTAGCTAATATCATATGAAAATATAGTGCTATGAACTTGAAGGAAGGTAATTCTCATAGCCAACCTTGTTAAGTAAATACAATATGATACTTTCCAGAGCCGCCCACTGTCAGCATAGTAACCATTCTGTGCATCTGGCTCTGAAGGTTTATCCTTTGTTGTGTGTCAGTTTCTTCTAGGAAGTAGGGCAAGTAGCACCCATCTACTGAATAGTTGGTATGTGTCAGGTGCTACACTAGACCCTCAATACCCATGATTCCATTTAACCTTGACAATAACTCTTAGGATGTACAACAGTTACATTTTACTGTCGAGGGGGTCTCAAGTGTCAAGAGCTTAAAGAACATGCACTCAGCCAAGATTTGAGCCATCCCTCTGGGTCCAGAAGCTGTGGACCATGTCCTGCTGCCTCTAGTAGGTCTTTAGAGGTTATAAACAGATATCTGTTTATAACATTACTGAGGATTTCTTTTCTCCAAGGGATGCAGTGGACTTAAAGTATAAGTTGGTAAATACACCCATTTTCAAACCTGATGTCTTTACAAAGAGTGGTTGAAGGTAAACTAAAATAACCTTGCAAAGTAGTTTAAATAGAAAAAAAAAAGAGCAAAATTAGCCATCAGTAGAACTGGACAATTCTCAGTTGAAAAGCAACTTATGAATAAGGAGGTTTACCAGTGTTTTGATTATTTTTAGGTGAATGAAGCGTTTGCTCCTCAGTACTTAGCAGTTCAGAAGACTTTGGATCTTGACCCAAGTAAAACCAATGTGAATGGCGGAGCCATTGCCTTGGGTCACCCACTGGGAGGATCTGGAACGAGAATTATGGCGCACCTGGTTCACGAATTAAGGTATCTGCTAGAAATTGTTGCATTTTATATTTGCCGTCATTGGTAAAAAACTCATGGATTTAGGTTTCCCTAGAACAGTCCAACATTTTTCATTCTTCCTCATATTCCCTGTACTGCTTCTCACCAGGAACAAGTTATCCCCTTTTTGGCTGAGATTAGAAATGACTCGGTTGACTTTTTAGTGGCCCTGCACTTGGGATGTGCACGCTTCCTCGTGTTTGCCGTGGGCTTAGTGTAGCCCTTCAGCACATGCCCCCTCCTGGCGCTGCCCGCCGCTCAGCGCTGGGACATAGCAGTCGGCACTCAGGAGGCCATGGGCCTCATGGCGCTTGCACTCTAGTGCCCATTACAAGAACGAGATAAAATTATTTAGGGAACCAAACAATATATTGGGAGGGTTCCTATCTAGATGCTGACATTTAAGAAACCAAAGCAAACCTCCAGTTTGGGTCTGAGCCAAGTGTTTCCGTCCCTGTTGCCAGGGTTCCAGGAGGAGACCTTTCAATTGATACCTTTCAGTCCTAATAGAAGAGCTCCTCCTTCCGGTGTTGGGCGTTTTGGACCATTTCTCTCTGTTAGGAACATTGTAAACAAAACCAAATATGTCAACCAAAAACAATGACTCTGGCCCCTGCTGGTTAAGGTAAACGGGACTCATTTCACTTAATAAGTAATTCATTGAATTGAAATGAGTGACATGCACCAAAAAGTTCCTAGGTGGCTTTCTCAAGGTCCTTCTGTTAGATTGAGGAATGAGAACAGATTGTGGTGCAAAGGAGTCTAATATTTATGAAAGGGACATAAACTTCTAAATTATCTGCCTCTTCACATGGACAAACTTCACTAATTGCCCTTGCTCTAAGGTGCCATAAAAATCCGAAACCACATAAATCAAAGAGGCTGACTGCTCACCCCTCCCTCAGCTTCCCGTCTGTCTCCGCGAGCTCCTGTCTCTCTCCCTTCGCTCGGCACACCTCAGCTTCTCTGTTTGCTTCTCGACCTCCCCCTTCAGCGTTACCACTTTTCATACAAGTATTCCGCATTCTAAATTCTTTCTCCTCTTGCGACTATACACCAATATTGAGGATTGGGGAAAAGATTGAGACGAGCTGAGTGAGAATGATTAATATAGATGTGACCATTATGAATTCTATTTCATTAATTTTCAAATTACCTCTGTTCGGTTTTTATTCGAGTGGATTTCAGCCACTGCTTTCTCTTGTAGGCGTCGGGGTGGAAAATACGCTGTGGGATCAGCTTGTATCGGAGGCGGCCAGGGTATCGCAGTTGTCATCGAGAGCACGGCCTGAGGGGCCGGGAGCCCACCGAGGCCCGCTCCCACTTCTCGGGGCCAGGGCCACGGGGAGCCAGGTGACCTTCAGAGCAGCTGCAAGACCATACATGCCCTCTACTGAAAGTGACAGAGCTTATTAAAGGATGGCGAGGCAGAGACGTGTCTCCCGTGAATAAGGGCCCAGGCCAGAATAAAGAGGTTCTCTCAGATCTGCACCAGATGGGACCTATCTCTGAGCAAAAACCCAACCACAGAGGCCTTAAAAGAATTTGTATAATGCCAAATAATCACCGCTTATGCCTTAGATAATACGATTGCAAGAAAATTGAATAAATACTGCTTTAACTTCAGCTAATCTTTTCCTGTCATTTCTTGTACTTTTAGAAGTTTTACGTGTCATTAAATACATTAACATTGTTGTTCAGCCACCGGTAGCATCCGTCTCCAGAACTCTCTTCATCTCGTGGAGCTGAAACTCTGAGTCCCCAGTGCCCTCCCTGCGGCCCCCGGTGACCATTCCACGGTCTGCCTCAAAGAATCTGACTACCCAAGGCCCCGCACAAATAGAATTATACAGGGTTTGTCCTTTTGTGACTGGCTTATTTCACCAGCATAATGTCCTCCGTGTTGTAGCTCGCGTCAGACTTTGCTTCTTTTTCAAGACTGAAGAATATTCCATTGTGTGTATAGACCACATTTGTTTATCTTTCCATCCATCTGCAGACACTTGCGTTGCTGCGGCCTCTTGGCGTTTGTGAGTAACGCTGGCCCTGCTGTCAGTCGTCGGGGAATTCGCCCAGAAGTGGAATTGCTGGATCACATGGTAACTCTGTTTTCAACATTTCTAGGAATTGCCAAACCGTTTTCCACAGTGGCTTCCCCATTTTACGCTGTCACCAACCATGTACAAGGTGTCATGCACGCTCTTGTAGGTGTCGGGGTGGAAAATACACTGTTGGATCAGCCTCCATCGGATACTCCACATCCTTACTGATACTTGCTATTTTCTGTTTTTGGGTTTTGGGTTTTTTTTCTGACTCTATTTTATTAATTATTAATTTATTTTTGTAATTTATTTATTTTTTTAATTTATATCCAAGTTAGTTAGCATATGGTGCAACAATGATTTCAGGAGTAGATTCCTTAATGCCCCTCACCCATTTAGCCCATCCCCTCTCCCACAACACCTCCAGTGACCCTCTGTTTGTTCTCCGTATTTAAGAGTCTCTTATGTTTTGTCCCCCTTCCCTGTTTTATATTATTTTTGCTTCCCTTCCCTTATGTTCATCTGTTTTGTATCTTAAATCCCTCATATAAGTGAAGTCATATGATATTTGTCTTTCTCTGACTGACTAATTTCGCTTAGCATAATACCCTCTAGTTCCATCCACGTAGTTGCAAATGGCAAGATTTCATTCTTTTGGATTGCCGAGTAATGCTCCATTGTCTATGTATGCCACATCTTCTTTATCCATTCCTCTGTCGATGGACATTTGGGCTCTTTCCATACTTTGGCTATTGTTGATAGCATTGCTATAAACATTGGGGTGCATCTGCCCCTTTGAGACAGCACACCTGTATCCCTTGGATAAATACCTTGTAGTGCAATTGCTGGGTCGTAGGGTAGTTCTATTTTTAATTTTTTGAGGAACCTCCATACTGTTTTCTGGGGTAGCTGCACTAGTTTGCATTCCCACGAGCAGTGCAAAAGGGTTCCTCTTTCTCTGCATCCTCGCCAACGTCTGTTGTTGCCTGAGTTGTTCATGTTAGCCATTCTGATAGGTGTGAGGTGGTATCTCATGAACCATGAGATCACAACCTGAGCTGAAATCAAGAGTAAGACACTTAACCAACTGAGCCACCCAGGCACCCCTTAAGAACCATATTTTAAAATGGAAAATGTGGGGCTGAGAAAAGACTAGAAGTCCAGTCTCAGAAGAAGACGCCTTCTTCTCTCCCACCACCAGCACTTCTAGCGGTCAGAAAGGAGTGTATTTCCCTGTATTTCCTTCATGATGAGTGATGTTGAGCATTTTTTCATGTGTCAGTTGGCCATCTAGATGTCTTCTTTGGAGAAGTGTCTATTCGTGTCTTTTACACATTTTTTCACTGGATTATTTGTTTTTCGGGTGTTGAGTTTGTTAAGTTCTTTATAGATTTTGGATTCTAACCCTCTATCTGATATGTCATTTGCACATATCTTCTCCCATTCTGTCAGTTGCCTTTTAGTTTTGCTGATTGTTTCCTTTTCCTTGCAGAAGCTTTTTATTTTGATGAGGTCCCAATAGTTCATTTTTTATTTTGTTTCCCTTGCCTCCAGAGATGTACTTAGTAAGAAGTTCCTGTGCTCGAGGTCAAAGAGGTTTTGCCTGCTTTCTCCTCGAGGATTTTGATGGCTTCCTATCTTACGTTTAGGTCTTTCATCCATTTTGAGTTCATTTTTGTGTATGGTGTAAGAAAGTGGTCCAGGTTCATTTTTCTGCATGTCACTGTCCAGTTTTTCCAACACCATTTGCTGAAGAGACTGTCTTTATTCCATTGGATATTCTTTCCTGCTTTGTTGATTAGTTGGCCATACATTTGTGGGTCCATTTCTGGATTCTCTATTCTGTTCCATTGATCTGAGTGTCTGATTTTGTGCCAGTGACATACTGTCCTGATGATTACAGCTTTGTAATACTGCTTGAAGTCCGGGATTGTGATGCCTCCAGCTTTGGTTTTCTTTTTCAAGATTGCTTTGGCTATTCGGGGTCTTTTCTGGTTCCACACAAATGTTAGGGTTGTTTGTTCTAGCTCTGTGAAGAATGCTGGTGTTATTTTGATGGGGATTGCTGTTTATTTTTTTTTTATAATAGCCATCCTAATGAGTGTGAGGTGATACCTCACTGTGGTTTTGAGTCGCATTTCCTTAATTATTAGTGATGTTAAGCATCTTTTCCTGTGCCTATTGGATGTTCATATACCTTTTTTGGAGAAAGGTCTATATTTTAAGTCCTTTTCCCATTGGTTAAATTGAATTATTTTTTGTTGTAGTTGAATTATATTAGTTTTTGAAGTTTTGAAACCCAGTTTAACTTGTGGTGTTAAGTGATGTTCATAATTCATTCTGAGATAAATATCCAAGAAGCAAATTACTGAACTTAGTCCTGATATTAATGAATGGTATATTAAATTATTTTTCCTTTGAACAAAGACAATGCTGACTATGTAGTTTAAGTCTTCAAACACATTTGAGTAGGAACATATCTTTTTAAAAAATTTTTTAATGTTTATTTATTTTTGAAAGAGAGAAAGAGCGTGAGTGGGGTAGGGGCCGAGAGAGAGGGAGACAGAGAATCTGAAGCAGGCTCCAGGCTCTGAACTGACAGCCCAGAGCCCAATGCAAGGCTTGAACCCATGAACTGCAAGATCATGACCTGAGCCGAAATCAGATGCTTAACCAACTGAGCCACTCAGGTGCCCCTGAGTGGGAACATACCTTCTTAAGGAAGATTTATATTCATTTTAAGAACCATATTTTTAAATGTTTATTTATTTATTTAGGAGAGAGCATGCCCGCAGCAGGGGAGGGGCAGAGAGAGAGGGAGGGAGAAAATCCTAAGGGGGGCTCGATCCCATGAACCATGAGATCACAACCTGAGCTGAAATCAAGAGTCAGACACTTAACCAACTGAGCCACCCAGGCACCCCTTAAGAACCATATTTTAAAATGGAAAATGTGGGGCTGAGAAAAGGCTAGAAGTCCAGTCTCAGAAGAAGACGCCTTCTTCTCTCCCACCACCAGCACTTCTAGCGGTCAGAAAGGAGTGTTGCTGTTAACGTGGGCCACACAGCCAACCAAAGTGGGGAAGCAGACAGTAGAAAGTGGCTGCTAGGGGTCACTGGGCTTACGCTACAATTTAGAGAAGTCTAGTTGAATGTCACTGAGGCCACAAATGGGAGACCAGAGTTTTGCCTGGATTGCATCCTCCGCGAGTTATTCGAATTATGTCTTGTCTTCATTCCTTTTTTATGCATACTCTTAACCCAGTGGTTCTCAACAGGGGACAGTTTTATCCCCAGGGGTATTTGGCACTATCTAGAGATGTGTTTGGTTGTCATGACTACTGGCATCCAGTGGGTTGAGGCTAGGGATGCCACTAAACATCCTACAGTGCACAGGATGCCCCCCCCCAACAAAGAATTCTCTGGCCCCAAATGTCAAGATTGCTGCTATTGAGAAATCCTGCTTTAATCCTCAATCCACCCATGTCCTTCTCATGTCCCTTCCTCATTCTGTGTTTGTTTATATAGGTACGTGTGTGTGTGTGTGTGTGTGTATGTATACATACACACATTTAAATATAAAAATATTCAGCTTTCCACGTTCTGCTGCTATTAAATATGAACCAAGATTGAGGGTCAGGGGAGGTTGGGAAGGTGACATGAATGAAACAAGTAGTACACATGTGACCGTTATTAACTCTTTAGCGCATAAGCTCCTGGTAAACACAGGGGCGTCTTCAGTATCCTTCACAGATAAGCCTTCTCTCTCTTGCCCCAGCGACTCAGGTCTGGATGGTAGTGGCCTCGCTGCTTCCAGACCAGTTGTCTTCTCCCTTTTGCAGAACCCTGTGCTATTTTGCGGTTCATGCCACTCAGTGTTACTACCCTACCACTTACCTTTATGTCCACCTCCTGGCTTCCCACTTGGGTTTTGTCCTCCAGAGACTCTGATCGCTCCCTCCATCACCTCTTTTTTGTTTTTGTTTTTGTTTTATCATTAGATCATGTCTTGGTTCTCAGAAGCTTTAGCATCCAGTTGGTCAAGGACCTGTCCGTTCCATGACCAAAAAAATACCAATGACTTTTTCTTCATTCTGTATCAGACACCGGCTCCCTTGGTCACATCAGCAGGAATTGTCACTGAGAAATAGTTGCAAAGAGGCTTCTCCCAGGGAATCTCCCAGCACATGCCTTGGTAAAGTTTTACCACCTTTTCCCATAAACATTTGGTATAGTTGTATTTGGATATAAAAAGAATGAGATCTTTTTTCTATTTCATTTTCTACTTGGCTGTTAATAATGAACAGTATTTGAGTATTATGCATCTAGCCTGCTTGCTAAACCCTTATATCAGTTCTGGTCATGGAGACAATCTTATTTATCTGTACTGTCTTTTTATACCAGGCTGAGATGCAATGTTAGGAGGGGAAGATAAACACAGGGGCATCTTCAATGTTAGGAGGGGAAAATAAAGCCAAACCCTGAGTTCCCCATTGAGCATCCATGATCCTTACGATAGGTGTAGAATAGGTACGTTTTACCAAACGAAGGAAGTTTCCATCTATCCCAAGTGTTACTAAGAAATGTATGAATCATTCGCTGATTCTCCAAAGCACTCTAACCCGGCATTGCCTCCACCACTTAACGGATCCCACTAATGTCACCAGCCACCTTTGTGTTGCCAAATATACCGGAAAGCTTTCTGCCTTCATCTTACTTGACTTCTCCAAAACATGACACAGTGAACTTCCTCTTGGTCTTTTGCATCTGTTCCTCCAATAAATCTCTGCTTGTTGGTTTCTCCGGATTGGTCCTCGGGTGTGTGTCTTCTCTCCCTGTGTGATTTCATCCCTGGTCCTGGGAACCATCATATTTCCATCCCAACACTGGTCTCTCCTCTAGCTCCAGACTCTATCTAGCTGCCCTCTAGACATTTCTCTTGAGCATCTCCATCTTACACACTGCCCACACAGTAACTTCACCCAACTAACCCTTCCTAATCCTTCCCTTGATGATTCCAGTAGCTCAAGTCACAGGCCTCTCCCTCACCACTTCTATCCTGTTCATCAGCAAGTTTTATCATTTCCTTCAGAATAGGTCTTGATCCACCCACTTCTCTCTACCTCCACCACTTTAGTCCAAGCTACCACAATCTCTTGCCTGGATAACCATAAGCCTACCTCCAGTCTTGGCCCCCTTCATTCTCCAAGAAGCTTCCAGGGGCATCTTTTTAAAATACAAATTATAGGCGCACCTGAGTGGCTCAGTCGGTTAAGCGTCTGACTTTGACTCAGGTCATAATCTCACAGTTTGTGGGTTTGAGCCCCGCATCGGGCTCTCTGCTGTCAGCGCAGAGCCTGCTTTGGATCCTCTGTCTCCCTCTCGCTCTGCCCCACCCCTGCTCATGCTCTTTCTCTCAAAAATAAACAAACAAAAAAGACAAATTATATCAGGTCACCCCTCTTCAAAGCCCTAAAACAGGTTTATATCACACTTGGAATAAAATCCAGACTCCTTGTCCTCCTTCCCTGTGGGTGCCTGTGCTTTAAACATGTGGCCTTTCTTTGGCTATTCACATGCTGTGCTCTTTCATGCTTTAGGGCTGTGGCATATCGTCCCTCTGCCTGGAATGCCTTTTCCTCTCCATTCTCAGGACAGAGCCCTACTCATCTTAAAAGTCTCAGATGTCCTCTCCTCAGTCAGGGGTTCTCTCCTCCCCCTAAGTTCCCCTCCCCATGACTCGATTGTAGCACACTAACCTTTAGGGAACTCTACTGAGCTCGTGTTCGTTTATTAGATTGTTTCTTGCCCGTGTCCTTCATTAGACTGTAAGTTCCATGAGGGCAAGGACTTCATGTGCAAGGACAGTGCCTGGCACATGGTGGATGCTCTGTGATGTTGAGGGGGATGGATGGGTGGGCAGATGATGTTTGAAGAAAATGAAAGACGGGAGTATTGCTTAAAGTCACACAGAAGTAGAGAGAGCAGCAAGCAGCCACTCTCACACAGTTTACCTTTTCTGTCTCCGCAGAGTATAGTGGAAATGGCTGTGTGCCTGCCCATGCACGCATGCATGCCTGTGTGTTCTCGTGAGAGAAGGAATGCAGAACTGGGCAGGATTCTAAAGGTGTTGCTGCCTGGTGCTAAGGATCAGTAGAAGACAGTAGAGTAACTATGGGCACTTTACGTTGAACCTAACTACGAGTGGTAAAGAAGTGTTAGGAGAGAAAGCCCGCTCAGTTCCGCCCTAGCATGACCATAGAGTGAATCATCCAACCCAGGTCACTGTTGAGAAGTGAAGGGGACGCTGTTATTTACAACCCAGGGGTAACAAGTGTAAACTGGGACTATCCTAGGCAAACTGGGACCTATAGGCACCCTGCTTTTAATTAACCAAAGTACACGTCAGTGACTCCACCCCAAGTTCAAGAAAGCTGAGCGAATACCATTTGCGTATGGATTGCAGGACCTGAAGACTATAAAGTAGTTGGCCAGGGTAGACCCCACCGAGTGACAGCTGAGCAAACACTTCAAGGAGGTGATGGGTTGGCCATGCAGGTGTCTGGAAGAAGAGTAGGAGAAACAGCCAGACGTGGTCCTAAAGCAGGAGTGTGCTTGTGCAGGGAGCCCGTGTGACTGCAGCAGTGAGCAAGATGGAGAGGGGAGGAGTCAGAGAAGCATCTGGGTGCAGAGCACGTGAGGCCCGAGAAGCCATTTGTACAGACTTTGGCTTTTATTCTGAGTAAAACGGACCCACTGCAGGCTTTTGAGTCAAGGACAGACCTCATCCTGCCCTATAGAAATGAACTGTAGAGGAACAAGGCTGGAGGCAGGGAGGCCAGTTAGGATGCCCCTGCAATAATCCAGGCCAGGAACTATCAGTGTCTCAGATCTAGAGGCAGCCACAGGCTCTGAAGATGGGAATCTGAGATTTCCTCATGGATTGGCTGTTGGTTGGGAGAGAAAGGAGTCGAGGATGACTCCGGGCTTCTTAGCAGCTAAGATGGGAGAGCTTCGTGTGGGGCAGGTCAGGGGGTGGGGGTGGGGGTTCAGTAGTTTGTTCAGACATCCAAGAGGAGATGCTGAATGGGCACTCGGGCGAAGGATTCTGGTGCGTGGGATGGAGCCAGATGCGTACGTCACTGGCATTTAAGTGGGACTTGATCGAGAATTAGTGGCCTCCATCCTGGATGGATCCAAACAAGGAAAGAGCAGTTTTTTCCTCCTGTTAACACTCTTCAGTTTTCGTTTTCATGACTTAAAGAAAAATTTAAATAAGAATGAGAATAATATCTAAAACCAAGTATGTCTGTATTGCCTTTCTGAAGACTGAGCCAATTATTGTTTTTCCTCACTCTACAGACATAATTGCCATCTCTTCTACCTTCATGGGGAAAAATTGTAAATGTTTTAACCAAATCACATAAAATACGTGTTTAAAGGGACTCTAAAGGGAACGCCTTTGTCAATGAGAAATCATTGAAACCATTCTTATGAAGTGAACAATGACTCCCCTTACCCTTTCTCCTCATCTCATTTTTCCTCCTGAAAGTGAATCCTGGGTTCTGTAAATGAGGTTGACTTGCGCTGGGGCCACTTCCTCCCCTAGGTGGCACCACCGGCCTGCGCTGCCTTCGTCCCTTGCTCAGCCCCATCTGGCCACTCTTGGTCCTTCTCACTTCCTGGGAATGGAGGCAGGGAGGGAAGGAGCCAGAAGTAAAAGAAACCTAGGACTGCAGGTGGGGGGAACAAAAATCTCTTTCACCTGCTGGCCAATGGAGTCCTGGTACAGGAACTTGGAAGTCCCACTGGCCAAGGACACTCCCTTTATCTGTCCTCGGAGAACACAGCAGAAGCAAAGCCCCAGAGGCAGGGAGCCCAGTGTTACAACCGCCTCTGAGTGGCTGCTGTCAAGCCCCCTGGAAGCTCTCAGCCCGGCTCCTGCCCTCGCCAGCCAGAGGCCCAGGGAGAACCTGCTCGAGCAGCAGAGAAGACGAGGCCACAGTCATGGTCCTCCCACCTTTTACCCTAGGGACACGTGGAGCCCGGGGGGCTCCTCTCCTTCACTCTGGACCCCATACACTTCAGTGTCCCCAGCTGCCCACAGAGCAAGGGCTGCCAGGAGCTGCTTGTATGCTCCCTGCCAACCGGCTGGGGCCCTAAGCTGTGAGGTCTGAGGGCTGCGGGGAGCAGCGGGGACACGACAAAGACCGAGCAAAGACACACAGGGAGATCTGTGCCCTGAGCCCTAGCCTTGCTTCCCCAGAGACAAGGAACCCTGCCTTGGACTCCATAGGTACCCCCAGTGCCTCTGGTATGAGAGCCGCAGTAAAGAATTAGCACCTGATGGATGTAAAAGTCTTCAGGAACTCGGCCGGTGTGGAAGACAAGGCCCCACTGTGTGTGCTCCCCAACATCCACCCTCCCCACGACTCGCCATGTTCCAACAAGTAGAGCAAAGGAAACTAATGTCCCAGCACAGCCAGCCCGCAGACGCATCTGCGAGGCCTGAAGCCATTGTGGAAATAAGGAACTCTGGCAGAAGTAAAAGCCAGACTTGGGCTTTGAACAGGCAGTACCTCTGGAGCCTTTAGTTGTTTATTTTTTTTAAATGTTTATTTATTTTTGAGAGAGAGACAGAGAGAGAGAGTGGGGAAGGGGCACAGAAAGAGGGAGACTGAGGCTTCGAAGCGGGGAGGCCCCCGTGATGAGAGTGAAGAGAGCACGACCTGAGCCAAAGTCGGGCACTTAACCGACTGAGCCACCCAGGCACCTCTCAGGAGCCTTTTAGCTACAAGACAAGATGCAATCAGAAACATGCCAATACTGAGAGCGAAGAGCAAGCTATGCTGGCTATTTACACACACACACACACACACACACACTGCATTTCTACATTGCAAAGAGAAGCAAAGTCACCAGGAGCTGAACTCCAGAGTGCAGATGAAATAGAACTCATGGCCTAACCAGTCTTTAGATATGTGCCTGGTCGGACATGGGCCTGGGGCTGGGAAACAATGGGATGTGGAGCCAGGACCCCAGGAACACCACCCCTCAGGGCCCCAGGCACACTACCCCCCAAGGCCCTAGACACACCATCCCCCAGGGCCCTAGGCACACCATCCCCCAGGGCCCTAGACACACCATCCCCCAGGGCCCTAGACA